>CM060371.1:133885935-135105935 GCA_030545235.1 Helianthus tuberosus | reverse complement strand
AATAAATAAAATAAATAATAGTAATTCAAATCCCCATAAATCCTATAACCTATTGTCCAATTCCACTTTGAGAAACTTTCAAGATTATACCAATTTAAGTTAAATCTCAAATATAATATTCACTTATAAGTACATCCCAAATTATATATTATGATATATTGATTCATATGCCTCCAAATACAGAATCATAGTCATACTTATACTCATATCCTACATATTATTAATAGATACTTTTTTTAATAATTGAAAAACTAAATATAATGTCTAAGGGGGATAGGGGCGCCCATCACTCACCACTCACTCATCACTCACAACATCCAATCAATTTCCGCCATGTTATCGAGCTTTATTCTATCACTAGTGGTGGATTTTAGTGGAAATGCCTATCACCCACCACACCCAACAATTTTCCCTCACATTCTCTCCAACTTTCAACAATTTTTTCAAGTTACCACACATGATAAATATCACGCGTTATAAAGTCCGCGCGTGGTCAGGTTTGTGGCGGCGGTGTGCGTTATAGTTTGACGCGTGATGGGGGTTTCACAACGGGGCGCCTCGTCCCCCTAATTGCATTGAACACATCATGTATATGTATGTAAAACATCAGCATCTCACCATGACCCATGCCTTATGTTTTTTTTTCCAGCAAACACAGGTCTAGACATTCCTTTTGCACCCCGAATATAGCCCAGTAAAACCAGAAACCCGATCTAATCCAACCCGATAAAACTCAACCGTTTAACCCGAACACCGAAGAACCTAACCTAGAAAGGGTTGGTTATTTATCATGTTATATATTTAGCTTTGAAAACCCGAATTCCGAAGTAATTACACGAAAAACACCCCTAATTTCAACCCATCAATTATTATATTAATAGAATGTTTAAGTAATTGCATATTAAAAATTTTAAACTAAAAAAAAAAATAAGTATATCACCTATTGACATGGCCAAAACTGAAAGGCAAAACATATGACTTTTAGACCCCAAGATTTCTAAGAAAGTCAAATGAAAATGATTAAAAAACCAATGATAGTTTTGAAAGGAGATTTTTAGGAGATTGTAACTTCAGAAAATATGTATTAAAGTATAAAAAAAAAAGTTAAAAACCCCTCACATTTAAAACCGGTAGACCAAATACTAACCTTGTGGCGGTTACTCACACTGCCCCCCTCGGCTCCATCGTGCAACTCGATTGAACAATCGATGTCTTCAACCACCAGTAAGGAGCGGTTGGCGGTTGGGGGACCGTACAACAAGTAGCCTCTCTTCCAAGCTTTACCGATTTTCCTGTAAAAGTCTCTACTCTCCAGAAACATATCCAGATCATTCTTGACCATCGCCTTCACATCAGGTTCGATTGCCAGTGTGTTAAACGTAGCCGGATGGTCAAAATTAACGGACTTCCACCTGCTCATATCTAAGGTGGACAGCTTCACCGTCTTTTCCTCTTGTTTCACAGCCCTTGCAACGTTCATGATAAACGGGAGATACTCTTTCAACACCATATCTTTATGTTTCCGATGAAATGTAAGCTCAAACGACCCTTGTTCGGATCTGCTGAAAGATCCAGAATTATCTTCATTATAAAACACTCTCGTGGGTGTCTTCTTTGAAGCCAAAAACCACTTCATCTTCACTCCTTTGAAGGTATCCGTGAAACTCTTGCTTGTTTGCAGTGACATCATGGTGTTTGTGTCTCCATGGTTTTTGCTGATCTTCACACATTGAAGGCTTGAAGATATACGAGCTAACAGATACGTCTGAGCCGCCGTGTAGTGCTCGTTTTGTCCAAACCCGAAGAATTCTTCGATCACCATCGACATATCCGTTGAAAACTTGTCCAAGAAATCCCTTAGGCCCGAGTAAAGGTAGTCTCGGACCTCAGGCGGACAGTAATGAATGAAGATAGTGCGAGCCACCATCACGACCACGGCAACGGATCCGATGGTCGTAACCACTTTCTTTCCCTTGTGGGTGGTTTTGGTATCACCATTTGACGACGACACCATAAATACGGAGTGAGATTAGGAGATTTCCGGCAACGGCGAGTGGACGGTGGCCGGAGGGAAGTAAGGGTTTTTGTCTGTTATATACACGGAATCTATTTTGTCTCAGTTATATACACGGGTTTTGCCTTTGGTTCGTGTTGCAACTTTAAAAATATGAATTTCCTTTTTCCATTCATTTTATCTCAGAATCTATTATTTTATTATAACTAATAATTTTATTTTGTTATAATAAATGAAAATGTGTAGAGAAGTGTCCCTAAATTGTGCAAATACGCTTTTGGTTTTGGTGATCGTATGATCATACGTGGTCATACATGAGTGGCGTGCAAATACGCATTAGGCTTTGGCGGTCGTATGAGTGGTGTAACAGTTTTATATATGGGTCGACAAATGGACTTGACCCGATTAGATTCATGGTTCGCATAAAAAATATTCGTAACCACATTTTAGTATGGCTGTAACTTTGTCTTGATAGCACCTTGCTATGTTACATTTTGGTGGAAATAATGAAAGTCTCGTTTTGTTAAAAAAAAAAAAAAAACCCATATTTCTCTCTCTTCTAAAACCCGAGTTTACGACGTTGTTGTTCAAATCCTTCTCCTATTCTTGATCATCTCCGATCTACATCATAAAATCTGTAGAATCTTCTTTTGCTATTTGTTAATCGTTTTGTTTTTTTATCAATCGTTTGTTTTTATATCATCGTTATCTAATCGTTTGATATCATTGTTATCTAATCGTTTGATACAGCATGTTGTGTATTGCACCGATATCATTGTTATCTAATCGTTTGATACAACATGTTGTGTATTGCACCTGACGTATCGTTCTCATGTGCTTGATCAAGTCGTTTGCTTAAAATTGTAATGTTGTAAAACCTATGTATCGTTTTTTATCACCATTTTCTTTATATCATTGTTATCTAATCGTTTGATGTAACATGATGTGTATAACACCCTATGTATCGTTCTCCTCTGCTTGATCAAGTCGTTTGTTTTAAATCGTGTTGTTTGTAAAACCCTATTGTTTTGGTCAAAAATTATTGTAGCAATTAAGTAATTAAGTGATCAAATTAGTAAGATAGTGTGCCTTTTGAGACAATGTAGAAAGTAAACGAAATAATACAATGATACACTCGGGATTTTTACGAGGAAAATCCTTGATCAATTATGATCTCTGGCATAAAACCTTGAGCGCCGACTTGAAGGTCGTCTATTGCTGTTCTTGCTATTATTTAAGTAAAATTGAGTACAAAGAGCTGAAGTGGGTCGTAAACTATGTGTCACAAGTGATTCTGAGAGTGTGAAGTGTGTTCCTATCCAATCCACTATCGCTTAAAGCTTTTCTTGCTATTATTTAAGTAAAATTGAGTACAAAGAGCTGAAGTGGGTCGTAAATTATGTGTCACAAGTGCTTCTGAGAGTGTGAAGTGTGTTCCTATCCAATCCACTATCGCTTAAATACATAAAATATCAAGTAACAAACTATCTCAAATTTTTGGAATAAACTTGGTTTTCTTTTGTGACGGTTGTGGACTTTATCAACGATTTCTCCACGTGCATTTCAACTGTTGTTCCGACTCTTTGGGCTGAGACATAGTCTTATGATAGTTCCTGCGAGTGGGAGTCATAATTGAACAATCGTTAGTAACAATAATATTTGGGATATCGAGATCATTTAGGATCTAGGATCCCCAAATATATATAAAAGGGGGTTCTAACTAATCTCTGATTAGTATTAATTTAAGGGTGAGGGTATTGACACACCCCCCTTTTTTGTGTGCACACCCCCCAGAGGTGGCATATAGGGCAATAAGGGGCGTATATAGTGTGAAAGCAATTAATGTGCCAGAAAAAGTGTTTTGATAAGCCTCTCATTGCCCTATGAGAGGCATATAAGTTTGTGGTAGTTGGAGCATTAAACCCTATACGCCTCTCATTGAGCAATGAGAGGCTTATCGGCACGACTTTTGATGAATTTAAGGTATAATTACTGACATGAAAGGAGTTCAGTCTGAAAAAGCGTGAAAGTGACCCATATAACCCTTATCGACCTATACGACCCTTATCGAGCAAAAATGTTTGTTTACCCAAGCATACGGGATTTATGGCTTCCAAATTTTTTCAAACTCGCAAAATTCCGACTGAACTCCTGAAGATTCTTAACTAAAAAATTTGGTTGAGACCGTGAAGCATAAAGATGTCGTTTTGGGGCATTGGTAATATTTTTGGCGAAGATTCGAACCAGTCGTACGTCTCCGAAAGCGTTTGGTTATCCGGCGTTGATCGAGGTGAGGAGGAGGTTGTGTCTGTGCCTCGTTGTGATGACGGGGGTGTGCGACCCACGTTAACTGACTTGAACCAGGTGTTTATAGATGAGGGGGAACCATCTTACAATATTGCCCAAAGTTATCCGCGACACGAATACGGGACTTACCATTCGTATACGGAAAACAAACACAAGTTAGAGTATGAGGAAGGTGCTAAGGAGTATGAGAAAAATGATAAAGAAGTCGAAGAAGGTGCTAACGACTTTGAGGAAAATGATAACGAAGTCGAGGAATGTGCTAAGGACTTTGAGGAAAATGATAACGAAATCGAGGAAGGTGTAATGTACTTTGAGGAGGATGTTGACGACGACGAACCTGCTAACGAGGAAGGTGTTCATGACGACGAGCGTGCTAACGAGGAAGGTGCTAATGACGAGAAAAAAACAAAAAATGTATGACATAACCGTCAATTACGTGTTATTCGTGTTACATAATGTTGATATAATTTTAGAGTGGATAAAATGATTTTGTATACGTGTTATTCGTATGTATATAATTTTTATTAGGTAGGAGAAATCTAGAAAATGTTTGACCCATCCCGACCTTAACCCGAACCCGACCCGAAATTGTGTCATACATATTAACCCGATTTTGTTATCATTTTGGTGAAATATTATATATGTTCTGGTGAAATATTTTGTTAAAAATAGATTACTTAGGCTTGTAAATGAACCGAACGAACACGAACGAGGCATGTATACTGATTAAAAATAGAAAATGTATGACACGAAATTTCATACAAACCCTAAAATGTGTCATACATATTAACCCGAACCCGATGTTGAACCCGAGTTTTTTTATTGTTTTTTTGACAAATTAATATATTAATTTCATTTATGTGGATTTCTAATGAACCTTTTTTTTTTGAGGTATTTGGGTCACTTGAAGAATTGAAGAATTGGGTAAACAAAAGAGAAGTTGCGAAAGGTTACGTCATTGTCACCCAACGAACGAGGAAAAAAGGCGAAGGTGCGTCAGCAAGGACAGTGAAGATATGGTTACAATGCGATCATGGCGGCGAACCCAAAAGTAAAGCATCCGGTCGGCGTTCCGGTAGCAAAAAGGTTGGCTATCCTTTTAGTTTGATAGGGAAACTAGACTCAAGTAGTGGTAGTTGGAGCCTTGTGGAGAAGAAAAACATTCACAACCATGAGCCTGCTGAATTTCTCGAGGGCCACGCGTTTGCTAGAAGGCTGACCCCGGACGAAGAATCACTAGTGGAGAGACTTTATCTGCAAAACATGGAGCCTACAAATATACATTTAACCATAAGAAATAAGTACCCACATAGCGTGTGCATTCTACAAGATGTACAAAACGTGATTAAAAAGATTAAACGAAAAATGTACGGCGATCGAACTCCAATGCAGATATTGGAGAGCATGTTGCAAGAAGAAAGGTACGTTTATTTCACCAGAGTGAATCCCTCCACAAACGCGGTCGAGGAGGTTTTTTTCGTTCATCCGGACTCGTACAACATGTGGCGTGCATTCCCACATGTGTTGATGATTGATGCTACCTACAAGACGAATGAGTATAAGCTTCCGTTTATTCAAGTTGTGGGTGTGACATCGACACACAAGTCTTTTTGTGTGGCTCATGCGTTTGTCTCTAAAGAAAAAAAAAAGATAACTTCTTATGGGTCCTGGAGAAGCTCAAAGAATTGTTGGTAGATTGCATGGAGCCACGTGTAATTGTAACAGGTAGGGATCAAGCTTTGATGAATGCTTGCGATAAAGTATTCCCAAAAGCTTCCAAATTGCTATGTAGGTGGCACATCTCACAGAATATTCTAAAACATTGTCGGGCAAAATTTACGGATGAAGACTGGAAAATATTCAAGCTTTCTTGGTCTCGACTGTGTAATTCTCCCATTCCGACGATATACAATTATAACTTTCAGCGGCTTTTCACGCGACTGGTTAACGACGGACGATCAGGTACATATTATATTAGTTTACATACATTCATCCATACATATATACATACAAACATTACAAATCATTGTATTCAATTTTTTTTTCCAGATGTTCTGGATTATTTGTATGATGTGTGGCTGAAAGATTATAAAGAAAAGTTCGTTTCAGCTTGGACTAACACAGTCCCCAATTTTGGTCAACATACAACCAACAGAGTTGAAAGCCAGCATTTTAAGTTTAAGAGATACATTAAAGGGCCAAACAACTCGCTCCATAGACTTGTGTGTCTTGTTGGCAAAGTTGTAGAGTCACAAAAGATACAAATAAAACTTAGTTTTCAGGAGAGCAGGTCCGTGCAAATGGGGGACCACAGATTTCCATTTTTTGACAACCTACGCGGTAATGTTTTCCAAAAAGCCTTAGAGTTATT
Source organism: Helianthus tuberosus (assembly GCA_030545235.1). Lineage (NCBI taxonomy): Eukaryota > Viridiplantae > Streptophyta > Magnoliopsida > Asterales > Asteraceae > Helianthus > Helianthus tuberosus. The sequence continues at coordinate 135,099,243 of CM060371.1, read as the reverse complement.
GGTTTTCGAGAGGAAGAAGCTAAATGCGTTGAGGGCAGGAGGGGGGACTTGTGGCCACCAGCTTTCTACGGGTTGTGGGTTGCCATGTGCTTGTCAGATGGAGTGGTGGGAAAATACAGGTAACATAACAACTATAACATATGCTTCGATCCATAGAATATAATCATCATTATACTTCATGTTTTAACAATGATTCTTGAAAAACAGGTTGCAAAATTCCACTTGCCGCGATAGATAAATTCTGGACAAAACTTGATTTTTCGACAGAAGAACTTAATCAAGACAAGTGTAATATTCAGGCGGAAATGGATAACCTCACACAGCAACTACATACGCAGCCACCTCTAGTGGTAAAAAGTATGTTGTCGAAGATGAAAGCGGTGTTGAATCCAAGTATGACTGACCATCAACCGCCTGAGGTACAACAAGATACTAGGGGCCGCCCAACTACGAAAGTAAAACAACAAAAGAATAAAGATAAACAACCCGAATCACAGAGGAACGACTACACTCAAAAGCCAAATGTGCGACGTAGTCGTTCAAAGAAAACCAAAGAAGAAAAAAATACACTTCCAATTATAGATAAAGACTTTCCACGGTTGGCCGGGCACAGGTACATACGTATATACATACATATATTTAGAATTCTTTTTCAATTTTTTATTTTTTAATATTTTTTAGTTTTTTATTTTGTTGCCAATTATAGGTACAAAAACGTGATCGAGCGTTTTAAGGATTGGCTTCCATCTAGCTATCGGAGATACATAACACATATCGAAGATGCCCAGCCAGACGGTAACTGTGGGTTTCGATCCATAGCTATGGGTTTGGGGTATGACCAGAAAGAGTGGAAGTGGGTCCGCCAAGAGCTACTCGACGAGATGTTCATTAACAGAATGCGTTGGGGGCATATACTCGAATCATTGGACAAGGGATGTTACGAAAATGTGTATCGATCGATAAATTGGTTAAATGTTGAACCTGCACCTATGGCATGCTGGATGTGGTTGCCCTACACAGGGTTGTTGGTGGCTCAAAAATTTGGGGTGATTGTTCAACATTTAAGCAACGGTGTTTGTCAAACTTACTTCCCGATGTTCGATGGACCGCAGGTTTACCCGAACCATTCCATTTTAACGATTGCTTATGTCGAAGATAGCCATTTCATCATGGTTAAGTTAGCGGATGATAGCCCGATGCCAGTACCAAATGGACTTTGGAATATATACCGAAGTATGGAAGCTATGGAATGGGAGACAATGTACATGTCTCGTATTGCATAGGGTAGGGCGTTACTACGTAGTAATAGAACTCGACAAAAAGAAGTTATTGACTTGTGTTAGGTGTAGCATCCGTGAAACATAGTGTACGCAACGAACTTATTAATGTTTCTCTTTATTATAATTTAAATATATTGTAACATCCGTCAAATATAGTGTACGCAACAATTTTTTTATAAATTTTTTTTAATTAAAGTGCTTCATTTAAAAGAAAAGAGTACAAAATAAAAGAAAACTATTGTTTTAAAGGGATTTAAAATTGTTGACTCAAACTAAAAATGAAATCTGTTTTTTTTTTTAATAAAAGGAATTAATTTTAATATAAATAAATTAATAATAAAAAAATTAGAATTAAACAAATAAAAAAGGGAGGGGTCCTTCTGTATCGGACCGGCCTCCCCCAGGTTTCGAACTCGCACCCTTCGCATAGAACACACAAGCATTAACCAGTTTATCCTCCTGTACAGAAGCTGATAAATTGGTTATAGTATATCCTTTATACACTTCATAAGCCCCTCATTGATTCAAAAATCTATCCGCCCCTTATTGCCCTATACGCCCCTCCCTGATTCAAAAAAGGGAGGGGTCCTTCTGTATCGGACTGGCCTCCCCTGGGATTCGAACTCGCACATTTCGCATAGAACACACAAGCCTTAACCAGTTTATCCTCCTGTACAGGAGCTGATAAATTGGTTATAGTATATCCTTTATACACTTCATACGCTTTAAACCCAACAACTCCTATAAGTTGCTCATTGAACCATACGGCTCTCATTGAACACAAACATTTTCCCAACTTCAATAAAGGGGTAAACTAGATCTAAAATTTGAAAACTCACACACTAAAACACCAAGAACACACACACAAACGCTCTGGACCACACGATTTTCACAAGACAAACTCTGGACCACACGATGAAGGTTAGTTTGTATTCCAAATTTTATTGCTTAATCTTCAACCTTTTTTTTATTTTTTGGTTTTATTTCCGCCGTTTGTGGTGGTGTTGGGTTTGATGGTGGTGGGGGATTGACTGTGGTGGGGAATGACGGCGGTGGGGGATTGACTTTGGTGGGGAATGACGGCGGTGGTGATTGACGGCAGTGGTGGTGGTAGTGGTGGTAGTGGTGGTGGTGGCTGTGGTGGTGGCTGTGGTGGTGGTGGTTGTGGTGGTGGTGGTGGTGGTGCTGGTTGTGGTGGTGGTGGTTGTGGTGGTGGGGATTGACGGCTATGGTGGTGGTGATTGTTGTGGTGGTGGTTCGGCGGGTGTGGTGGTGGCTGTGGTGGTGGTGGTGGTGGTTGTTGTGGTGGTGGTTAGGCGGGTGTGGTGGTGGCTGTGGTGGTGGTGGTGGTGTTGGTGGTGGTTAGGCGGGTGTGGTGGTGGCTGTGGTGGTAGTGGTGGTGGTGGTGGTTAGGCGGGTGTGGTGGTGTTGGTGGTAGCGTAACCCTACCCGACCCCCGGCCCGACACGTTTGCCGGGTCTAGACTTATATCATCGTTTTTTTTAAATGTGCATATGTTATTTTTATTATTATATTTATTATTTTTAACAATATATTTTCGGATGTCGGGTCTAATGCTATAATTGTATGTTTTATTAACAGGATATCGAAAGTCGGTGTTTTGACGGTGGTGGTAGCGTAATCCTTATGGAGAAGTACACTGCGTTCATATTTCAGATTCAAACGCTTAACTGCGTTCGTATTCCAGATTCATGCACCGGAACGTCCACCAACGACAATGCTTCTGCACCCACAGTCTGTGACGGTGGAAGTAGATATTTACCGGTGACTGTGAGGGTTAACTGGAATGTTCTTCCACCTCCACCAACGACAATGCTTCTGCGTCAGCAACCTCGAGGGAGAACTCCTTCTGTACGGATTGGTTCTTCATGCTGTGGAACCGGTTACTGAGATATCTTCTGCAACAACGAGGGAGCACCAGATCAGGTCGGAGGTTATTCATGTGGTAATGGGGAAGCGGAAAGCACGTTTACCGTGGAACGCATCCTTAAACTTGATAGCAACAATATGGTGACCGAATAGAGATCTGAATAACCGATACAGTTTGCAAGAATTTAAGAATATGTAACAGTTAGCGATTTAGGGTTTAGGGTTTAGTCGTTACATTTTGTATTAAAATGACATGTTTTGTGTATTAATATAAAACGATGTTTCGTGTATTTATTGCGTTATGGTTAATAAATGACAAGTGAAAAATAATTAAAGTCATAATAATAATTGATAAATAAAAAATTTGACATTTTATAATACACAAAATTCATTTCATAAAATATCGTCATGGGTCAAAGACCGTACCCGACCCCCGGCCCGACCCGTTTGCCGGGACTAGATATAACATCGTTTTTTTTTTTAAATGTGCATATGTTTTATTATTATTATTATTATTATTATTATTAGAGTAAATTACAAAACTCGTCCTTTATGTTTGTATCAGACTGCAAAGTATGTCCTTTATCTTCAATAATTACAGAAAACATACTTTATGTTTGCAAATTATTGCACGGTTCGTCCTTTTTAAATTTTAATGTTAAATTAGGGTAGATTGGTAATTTTACTAATTTATTTAGAATATATCTAATAAATAAAAAAATAAAATATATAAAAAGAGTAATTAGGTTCTCTCTCAGTTATTCTCTTTCTTAGAGCATTCACATCCAGCCCCCTAAAATTATACATACATTCCACTAAAAAACAACTCATATATCAATATATTTCTACTAAAAACAAATACTTTTTCTCTCTCCTTTTCAATTAAATAATATTTTTATACCTTTATCATTACATTTTTCTCTATCCTTCACTCACAACCACTTTCAATATATATTAAAAAATTATAGTGGGTGAACAGTGTCCCCCAAATATACAGATGAACAGTAACATTTTCGCTCTCTTCCACTAACAACCATTTTTTATACTCTTTATATTTTAAACCCCCTCTCTCTAACATCCTCCCTCATTCTCTTTCTCTCTCTTAACCCCCTCTCTCTAACATCCTCCCTCATTCTCTTTCTCTCTTAACCCCCTCCCTTTCTAACTTCCTTTCTATTCCAATTTCCAACCATCACTCTCCACCACCACCATTAAATTAAATGGATGTTTAATTTTTTTTTGGAAGGTGACTTTTTATGTACTGGACCTATTGGTCACCGGGTTCATGTCAAAGACATTCCCCCGTCAGCCCCGCACTCTCGGACGCGATGTTCGATCGGGCCCCGGCCGCCGCGCAAGTTGACTTCCGCCCGGAAACCATACTGCCCCCACACGAGAGACTCGCTGGGGTAACAGCTGGGTAAAACCGGGTTGCCCTCAAGACCGCACCATGCCTCGGTAGGATACGATCTATCATTGGGACCACCCCCTCCCATAATGCCACAACCGGGGATCGAACCGGAGACCGGCCCAACCAAACCCCATGGGATTACCCAGCTGGGCTGGGAGGAGGTATAAATGGATGTTTAATTATTATATTTAAATTAAATAGATGTTTAATTATAGTGTTTTCCGTAATATGAAGATTTTTACTTCATAGCTGCTGTGAATAGACTCAGTGGTTTATGTCTTGTGAACACAATAAGTAAAAATGTGACTTTAATAAGCAAGGATTGGGAAATTTAAAGCGTGTGATATGTAAACCATTGAGAATAACCAGATCTTAAAAACGCCAACTTGTTTACACACCTTCATTTGTTAATCTTGAAGAATGGCGGTGGTGGTCTCCTTCTTGATATTGGGGGTTAACTGGGTGGATGGTGATTGTAGAGAGAAAGATCATAAAAGAAGATCTTGACGGTGGAGAGAGAACAAAGAAGAGAGGTATAAAAATAGTGGGTTTGTTCAACCTGTTGTCGGTGGTTTTGTGTCGGTGGTGGTGGTGGGTGTGGGAGAGAAACATAGAGAGTGGAGGTCGCCGGGCGGTGGTGGTGGTGGTGGTCGGGTGTCGTTAAGTTGGAGGGCAAAGGACGAACTATTCATTCATTCGCCATAATCTTCTTCCTCCTGGCGGCTGTTGAGCGTTTGTGTAGTCCAAGGTATTCTCTCATCCTCCTTCACATCTGAAAATCGCATCATGAATTGTGGCAATATTAGTTTTAGGGCTCTAAGAATATTTTCTTTTCATAATTCACCGAATGTTTACAAGACTTTGAGGTATCTTGTTTACTAAAGCAAATGATTTTTGAATCGTTTGTTTTAGATTGTGAAATCATTTCTTTAAATATAGAATTCATGATTTTGAATTTACAAAATTCATTATTTTTTGTAGTCATTTTTTGACTAAAATTTTTCAATTGAAAAATCATTTGTTTCGAAAAGTGAGTTTCTGAGCTGGAATTTGATTGAACTCATGCGTGCCCGCACCTGCGGACACGAATGCAACTCCGAAACACCCGGGCCCGCGTGAGGCAAAGGTGGTAAATACTTTGTCCCACATTGGTGCGGGGACAAAGTGAGTGGTTGTTTATAAGGTAAAGACTTTACTACTCTATTGTAGTTTTATGACATGTTTTTACCACAAGTCCTACCCGCGCGCAGGGGGGGGGGGTGCAAAAATGAGTTTCTGAACTGGAATTTGATTAAACTCATGCGTGCCCGCACCTGCGGACACGAATGCAACTCCGAAACACCCGGGCCCGCGTGAGGCAGTTTTGCAACTCCAGTTCAGTTTTTTTTTTCATTCTACCCAGCCTAAAACATAAACTTACGCCTCGCCAAACGCCTCACTCCACTGAGGCGTACGTATATTGAAGTCATTGAGTTATTATGACAAAAGATGCCATAATTCACCGAATGTTTACAAGACTTTGAAGTATCTTGTTTACTAAAGCAAATGATTACCAGAGCCATGTGCTCGTTTTTTAAGAAGAGGGGATTAGTTCCTGTTCTTAAAAATAAACAAATTTAAAATAAATTTTAAACATTTTCTTAAAAGAAAAAATTTAAAATGAGTTTTAAAAATTCGTTTGAAGATTCGAAAGAATCAAACGAACAAGAAGTAATTGAAGTTGTTTCTATTCTGTAAAACCTGGAGTCCTGGATCCCGTTGAAGTACCGTTTAGGCAGGAGGCCGTTAGGGAAATTAAGGGTTGGATTGGTCCCTTGCAGAAGAATTAGAAACTTTTCAAGAAGAAAATACAAGAAGGAAAAGGTATAGATTTTATTTCAAACTGTTAAAATACTTCAAGATTGATATTTCATATCTCTCCTTAAAATCTTAAAAAGAATTTATTTCAACACAAAAAACTAATATTTTGATTAAATCAAAAATGATGTTTATAAACTAACATAAAAAGAAATCGATTAATAACTATCGAAACAAATGATTTTTCAATTGAAAAATTTTAGTCAAAAAATGACTAAAAAAAATAATGAATTTTGTAAATTCAAAATCATGAATTCTATATTCAAAGAAATGATTTCACAATCTAAAACAAACGATTCAAAAATCATTTGCTTTAGTAAACAAGATACTTCAAAGTCTTGTAAACATTCGGTGAATTATGGCATCTTTTGTCATAATAACTCAATGACTTCAATAAATATGATGGTTGACATCTAAAGAATGAATAAGTTCAAATTCATGAACTTTACGACAAATTTGGGAATTGATTTTCAAAATGAGCACATGCTTGGTCCCCAAAAATTTATTACTAGTAAACAAAAATTTACTAGAACAAATTCATACAATGAGTATGTACCAAGACGTCGGGTTAATCAAGAGTTAACCAAGAAAAAGATTCCTTTCAACCAATGAGTCTTAAACAGACCACAAAACCCCTAAAGGACTTAATGAACCCTTTAGTTGAATTTGTAAAAAATTCTGAAGTACCTCCGCAAAGTGGTATCAGAGCCATGTGCTCGTTTTTTAAGAAGAGGGGATTAGTTCCTGTTCTTAAAAATAAACCAATTTAAAATAAATTTTAAACATTTTCTTAAAAGAAAAAATTTAAAATGAGTTTTAAAAATTCGTTTGAAGATTCGAAAGAATCAAACGAACAAGAAGTAACTGAAGTTTTAAATTTCAGTGAAAACGAAAAAGGTTTTGTATCAGATTACATGATTAATTCTGATCAATTAACTAAAATTAACAAGCTTAAATTCAAGCTTGACACAAAACAAGTTTTTAATCAAACAAAAACTTTACAAATCTTAGTTTCTAAAGCTTTTACAAGAAAAAATAAAGTATTTTATTGTTTTAACACTGAAGAACTTTCAGTTGACATAAAAAATACAGCAGGTGAAGTTTATTTGCCACTCTTAACAAAGGGTGAAATAGCAAAAAAGCTTTTGCACATTAAACCAGAGTTGAGAAAGTCTCTCAATATGGTACACATAGGAGCGGTTAAAATCCTCCTAAAAGCTCAGTTTAGAGACGGAATTAATTTTCCTATAAAAATGGCACTCGTTGATAATAGAATTATCAATAGGCTAGATGCTCTTTTGGGAGCAATTCAAGGAAATTTAGCTTATGGTAAATTTATGTTTACTGTCTATCCTAAATTTGCTTTACATCGAAATTCAAAAGATTTTGATAAGACTTTAAGTTTCATACACCAGTGCGAAAGAACTGACCTTATGGAACCTGGTAATAAAGTTTTTACGATTAATTATTTAATCTCGTATGCTTTAACCAACAGTACTCATTCAATCGAGTATAAGGAAAATGAAAATATAACTCTTGAAGATATATTTTCTGAAATTGGAATTGTTGAAGGGTGTAAGTTTTCTGAACCTTCACAATTAAAAGAAAATTGGGCAATTGATATTGCACGCAATAAACAAATTCTAGGATTCGAACCTAGACACAGTTATGCTGAAAGCTCTTTACAAATAGGAGATTCAAGTAATACTGAACAAATAATTCGTTCTATGTCACATAGAATAGATGGATATGGTAAAATTTTAAAAGGAATTATTGGAGAGTAATGTCTTCAAAACCAATTTTAAATTATTTTCAATATCTTGATCAACAAATCACCTATGAAGAGGCTGATATACAATTTGGATTTATGAGAATAAATCAAATTAAAGAAAATTTTATGTTAAGTCATAAAACAAAAATTCTTAATATAAAAATTGTTAAGGAAAACATTTTTGCTTCTAAGCAAAAAATTCTTGAGCTTAAAGCTAAAAAGGCATTAATCTCTGTAGCATGAGTTCTCTGAGTAAAATTGAAGAACTGGTTAGAGAATTAACCAAGACGGTTGAAGATTTGTCTACCAATGAAAATCTTGAAGCAATTGCTGCCAAGATTATCAAGGATGTCTCTGACAAACTTGATGAAAAAATGAATTCAGAAAATCTTTTACTCAAAAAGAAAGAAAAGATTTTTAATGAAAAAAGCTTTCAAAAATATTTATTTCCAAATTTCAATGTTGGAAATCCATCTTTGGGAAAGTCTAAATGTCCTAATGCATTAACATGGCCTTTTGGATCAACTTCAAATGACCAATAAAGAACAATTGAGAAACTCTTTTAGAAAAATAAATCAAAAGATTTCTATGCATTATTTCTATTTAGAAAGAAATAATCAAAGAATTGTAGAGTTACATTCGGATTGGAGTATTCATCCTTCTGATAAACTTTTTGAATTGAATGATTTAAAAAGAAAAAATTCTTTTATGAAAGAGGATATTCAAAAACTTAGAGAGACAAAAATTATTTTATCTATTGGATAGAATGATTTCAATACCTCAAAAGTTAGAAGAAATCTTTTTTGATCAAATGGAAACCCTTCCACTTGAACATATGCATAAACTTGTTCATCTCATGTCATTAGATGATGATGAATGTGAACAAATGTTTTCTGAAAATAAAATCTTAAATGAAAGATATTTTCCTGAAAATAAAGAACGGATTTTCCTTTATCTGTAAAGGATGAAGAACCTGAAACTGAAGAAAGCTCTTCAGACATTGAAATGTCTCCGAGACAAAGAACTTACAATGCCTCTACTAGCAAAGGTAACAGGCGTAAAAAGAATACGGAATTTTCCATGCCGTATCACAAAGGTATACCTAATTCTAATGGTAATAAAAATGGTAGTTCAACTACTATTGATACTATTAATATTGATTGTATCTTTGGCCTCGAAAAAAGAAAATAGGTAATTGACAAATGGAACACTGAAATCAGTCTAATTATTCAGACTAATTCAGATGAATTTTCTAATGCTAAGGCTTTGTTATTATTAATGGAACATAAGTCTGCAGGGATAATTCAAAATTTCATCAAAGGTACAACTTGGGATGAAAATATGAATGGTGAAGATCTTTTTGATCAAATCATAAATGCAATATATATGATGTTTTTAGGTCTCGACTTTATAACAAATAAAGACCATGAAAATCAAAAATTGCTAGAAAAAGCAAGACAAAATCTTGCAAAAGCACAAATTTGTGATATTTGTTTATTAGACGATTTTACTTGTCTTTATGAAACAAATCTATACAAATTAAGTACAGGTGAATTCCACTCTTGGATTGAGGCTTACTTAATGAAGATTCCTATCGTTGGAGAAAAAGCCAAAGAACGATGGAACAAAGAAAAGAATCAGTTCACGATGCATTCTCTTGGATTTGCAACAAGAATTGTCAAAGAAGAAATTGCGGTTTACTGTGATTTTTCTGATAAACAAAAACAGCTAAAACGTTTTAACAAAAGCTGTTGCAAAAAACTTACTGAGTTACCACAATTAACTTTTGGTTGTGAACCAACAAAAGATGAAAATTATTTCAAAAAGAAATATAAAAATAAATATAAAACAAAAACTAAAAAACGTTTTTGGAAAACCAATAAAAGAAAGTTTTCTCCTGGAAAATACTTTTCAAAAGAAAAACCTAAGGTTTGTCCTCAAGGGAAGAAAAAATGTCGTTGCTGGATATGTTCTGAAGAAGGACACTATGCCAACGAATGTCCCAACAGACAAAAGTTTCCGGAAAAATTAAAAATTATTTCGAAAGCGGAAACTGAAGGATATTTTCCTTCTGAAAATATTTTTGATGGCTATACACAAGTATATACATTAGAAATATTAGACAACATGTCATTTGATTCTTCTACATAAGACTCAGAATGAAGTTCAACCACTTTTTTAGTTGGGGGGATAAAAATAAACAAAACGATTTTGAAATTTGTTTATTAAAAAATTATTTATTTCCTGAAAACAAAAATTTATCTGGAAATAATAAACATTTTGTCAAATGGCAGACAGGGTTTTTAGGATATTCATTCAACAATGAACATCTAAAGGGGGCCAAAAACATGTTAACTGATAACTTGACACGAGTTTTTCAGAAATCGTAAGCAATGATGTCATGATCATTCTTACTCCTATAAATAGAAGGATTTCTTCCACCAAAAATCATCACTTTGAAGTTACAAAAAACTTTTAAAAAGAAAGGGGGATGGAAGATTTAAAGGCTTTACGCCTAAAAGAAAAATTTCTTTTGATAGAATTAAAAGCTATTCAAGAAAAAATAGCTCTCTACGATGAAAGTCTAGACACAACTGTTAGTTCAGAACAGGATTCCGAAAGGATACAATCTGAATCTATTCCTTTACAAACGGGTAAAGGTAAAGAAAAATCAAGTCCGTTGATTCCTGTTGCTTTGGAAAAAAGCAATTATAAAGTTAGTGAAGAACTACAATCTTCATCTAGCCCAGTAGCAAACGGCTCTGGTAAAGGCACATCAAATCCGTTGATGGCTGACAGTTTGCCAAAAACTGAACAGGTCTCTCTTAGACCAAGTTACTCCCAAGTGACACAAATTCCAGAAAAGCATAATTCAAAATTTTATGTTATTTTCGATGGTGAACATAGAGGCATATATGAAGATTGGTCTATAGTGTCTCAACATGTTGCTGGAAAACCGGTAACATTCAAGAAGTTTGGGTCGTTAGCACAAACCCAACAAGAAGCTACCCGATATTCAGCAAACCTCGGGAAGAAAGGAATACCTTTAAAGGTAACAATTATTCCTGAGCCATTGAAGCCCAAGAAAAAAGAAAGAATCATTGAATTTAAGAACACTTTCTCAAGATCAACAATAAAAGAAGAGAAAGAAGAAGAAGATATTATATCTTTGGACGAATTCAGAGGAATTTGGTCTAAAACAAGAGCTCTTAGTCAAGATGATTTCGAGTTTGAACATGTCTATACAGAAGATAAGGCTACTAAAAGTCTTTTAGTCTTTTGTCCAGGCGCAAATCCAGAACTTGTTTCACTAGCATTTTCTGCTGGTCTAATAAAGTTCATATATCCATCTCCAAATTTGCTTGAAATCAGCATGTTTCCAGAAGGGATAAAGAAAGCTATTAAAAACTTTCGAAAGAAGATTGCTGCAGCAAAAGACGCAAACATCTTCATAAAGTGTAACTCTACACTTCCAGATTGGTACCTGTAACGACTCTCATCAAAAGTCATAATTATTAAATTAATTTGACCAATAGGAAACCCTAATTGAGACACCCAAGTGATTCTGAACAAACGCTAAAATTTTCAGAATTTTCAGAATCAGGATTAGGGCCCCTAAAACTCAGGGGGGGGGGGGGGTAAACCCTAGTTAACGATTATCTAAATTACGTGCTGTCCAAGTTGAATTTTCAGAAACCATCGACTCAGCTGAGCTAGTCCCACACGTGGCAACCCTATGCCTAAAAATAGGTCTCACGCGGCCCGCCTCAGGTTTGCTTAATTCTCACGCGGGCCGCCTCAGGGTCAAAATTCGGCTATAAATACAGGAGATTGGGACTTGAATTCTGGCTTCAGAACGACGAAGAAATTCGAAAAATACGTTGAGTTATGCTCTGATTATCACAATTAACACACACGGTTCACTAATCGACGCCGCAATCAGGGTATTAGCACGATCGCTGCTACGATTCATTTTCCGATCGATCAATGTACTCAACGGGTGTTTAAGTGCTGCCCACATTAGGGTGATGCTTTGTCATTAGTCGTTAATTCGACAGATGTTAAGCATAGCACTTTGTCACTCGTTGTGATGGTTGATCTCGTGAGTTATCGTAAATGCTGGATTGATTACTAACCCAGTTTTGTGTGCCTGTTATTAAATTTAGGGTTGAAAAGGCTAAATCAGTAGGCTAAACTCTGCCCGTATAAATCTGCAATGTGAGTCATTCTCCTTTTCTCACAGTTTGTGAGTCATTCTCTTTTTATCAACTATTTTACAATACCTCAAATTATTTTCAAGGTTATAATTACAGGGACTAAGTCATGGATATCTTGAATTACTGGTTGTGGGGTATTGTGCACATTACTAATTTTCTCCCAGTTAGGTTCATTGACCTACTCGGGATAATCACTGTTAGGTTCATTGACCTACAGGGATAATCATCACTATTTAGGTTCATTGATCTAAATAGTGGTATGACCATCGTCACCATTGTGACATGTCACCATTGTGACATAGAGCCAGATAAAGATAAGATAGAAGCCATTGTAATCGCTCTTATGCTGTAATTTATAACTATGCATCATTATGCAAAATAGAATGATTCACTCAGTATTTCCCGCTGACAAAATCTTTTTCAAACATGTTTCAGGTGACCTGTTATGAATCAGGAAAAGTGCCATATAGCACTACAAGCTCAAGGAAGTGGCTCAGTATAAAATAGAGAAACATGTTTTGTAAAAATAAAAGATTTCTTCATGAAATCAAACTATTGTAAATTACCGGGTTTTATCCCGAATTGTGAAATAAAATAATCGGGAAATATTTACATTAAAAAAAAAGATCCTGATGAAAACTTCCGCTGTCAAACTCAATTAATTAAATACCGCAGGATTTCTGTCCCGCGGCTCCTGAAACGGGTCAAACCGGGTCGGGGGCCGTGACAGAAAAAGGTGGTATCAGAGCCACTTATCGAGCCACTGATTTAATCCAATTAAGTATTTAGAAATACTTAATAATTTTTATTTGCTATTTTATGATTATGTGTTTTATTTTCTGACTAATTATGTACAGTATGAGCAGATTTTTATATGCTAATCACTGTGGCAGTAAGTATAAATTTTTAAAATAATATGACTCAAAGTTTTAGCATTTTTATTATTTACAGTCTAGAAACCTCATTCAGTAGATAAATAAATTTACAAATAAAACTTAGTGTGTTTTATGTTTCAGTTATTTCGGTAGTTACCCAGTAGGAAATAATATTTAAAGGTTTTCTATGAAAATTTATATGATTTTTAACTTAATAATTGTGTGTATTTTGCATAACAGCATGAGTGACTTGTCTGACGTCCTCCAGAAATTAAATCTCTATCCAGTAAGAATAGAAGTTTCCAGAGATTTCAATAGGTATATACCAGACTTAGAAGAGCCTATAGAATTCGACGCTTTACCTCTCGAAAAACCTAAACCTAAGAAAATGGAAATTGGGGAAAGCTCTAGGCAAATTGAGGGATTACCATCTCAAGAAGAACTAGATTTTATAATGGCAAACGATGATACTATTGAGCCTATTAATGAAAATGATTTTATTCATTCTCTTGAAACACAACTACCAATGAACTTAGAACCAGCTATTCCAAATCTTTCAATCCAATGGCAAATAGACGAATGGTTGAATAATGAAATACTGTTACAAAACCATCCCTATAAGCTTTTTCCTAAGTTCAAACCAGAACCTTTACCAAATCCACCAATGAGTAACGAGAATATGGTTGAACAACGCCACTTTGGTGAAGAACTAATGGATGCTGGGAATAGGATCCAAGAGATTTTGGGGCAGATCTCCTGGAAATACGATGAGAAGGAACGTCGTTACTAGAACATCATCTGACAAAGGATAGGGGATTATGAAACTGTGATTGTGTAATAGTAATAGTAAAATCAGTTTATGTAAAATAAATAATAAAACGGTTGTATATAGAAGCATGATATAATCTATACAACAAACAAAATATTAGAAAATTTACAATTTTGGTTATATATTCGTTTATGTGATTATGTGCAATTAATTGTGACCTTGGATTATTTCTTTTATACTAATTATTTATCTATAAATTAGTTATCAGATGGAAAATGCTAATAATGAACCAGTTAATGAGGTTAATCAACCTGAGTAACAACCGGGGGACCAATATATGACTAGGCAAGATATAGAAAATATCGTTGCTCAAGGGATAGCCAACGCTATTCCAGGAATAGTTGCTCAAGGGATAGCCAATGCTATTCCATCAATCGTTGCTGCTATTAAAAATCCAATCGAACCGCAACAAATTGTTCCTAGTAAACGTATTTCTGAAGATAACTTCAGTAATAGCGTAAATGGAGGCGGTAATCATGTTAATCATGATAATGAACCACGGCAAGCTCCTCCTCCTAAGAAAATGAAAGCTGCAACGTCTGGTTGCACTTACAAAGAATTTCTTGCTTGTAAACCCACTGAGTTTGCAGGCAATGAAGGAGCGACTGCGGCACTGCGTTGGTTAGAAAAAACCGAGGCAGTAATTGCCATAAGTAAATGTGCTCAGGATGATCAGGTCATGTATGCGTCAAATCTTTTCAAAGAAGTGGCGCTAGAATGGTGGAATACGGTGTTACAAGCAAAAGGAAGAAGGATGGCATATGCTATGAATTGGGAAGAATTTAAGAGTCTTGTAGAAAGAAAATTCTGTCCTGAATATGAAAAAGATCAAATGGCAAATAAGTTTCTAACCCATCGGATGGTGGATGTAGATTGTCGAGGGTATACTACGACATTCTTCGAATATGCTCGAGTGGTACCAACGCTGGCTTCGCCAGAGCCGGTACTTATTTCTCGTTATATTTGGGGATTGATTTCCGAAATCCGTAATATCGTCAAGGCTGCGAAACCTCGCACGATTGATGATGCGGTGGAATTAGCCAATACTCTGACTGACGAACTAGTACGGACAAGAGAAGAAAATAGAAGGAAGGAAGTAGCCCAAAAGATTACCCAAGAATTCCGTTCGGGTAACCATAACAATTTCAAGAAAAGAGAGAATGGGCAATCTACCACTAGTCTATTTTGCAATTTTTGCAAAAGGAAGCATTTTGGAAGATGCAAAGGATATTGCAATTTTTGCAAAATTCTGGGACATCAAGAAGTAGACTACAGGAGGAAGAAATTTTCAGTCTGCTACAACTGTGGAGAAACTGGACATCTTAGGCCAAATTGTCCAAAACTGAATAAACCATTTGACAATAAAGCCAAACCGGCGGAAGGAGCAAAAAGGAATGTAAGAGCCTTCCAACTGACTGCTAAGGAAGCAGAGATGATTCCAGATGTGATAGCTGGTACGTTCTTAGTTCACAATGTTTACACAAAAGTATTATTTGACTCTGGTACAAACCAAAGTTTTAGAAATACTTTATTCTGCCAAGCTCTTAATTTACTTTTAACCAGTATTAGGCAGATTTCTATATTAGAAATGGCAGATGGGAATTCAGTTAAAATAAATAAGGTTATGCAGAACATAGAAATAATGTCACGACCCCCGACCCACCCTGGACGGAATCGGAAGTCGCGAACAGCCCGTGGTACCGGTGATTTAATTTTTGAAAACGTTGCAGCGGAAATTTCATCAGAACCGTGAGTTAGGAAAAATATCAGAGTTTAGAAACACCGGATTTTATTTATTAAATAGATGGGATAAACCCATGTTTTACAATGGTAGCTTAAATAAAGATAAATTTGATTATATAAAACAATATTTCTTAATTTGATTTAATTAATAAAATAAGCCACTTCTTGATGCCTTTCAGTGCCGTATCCATCTCTTATTCCAATCTACTGTAATTACCTGAAACGCGTTTTAAAAAGGTTTTGTCTGCGGGAAATACTGAGTGAATCATTCTATTTACTAAAATGACACATTTGTTATAATTTACAGTATTAAGGAAGATTACAATGTTTCTGATATCAAACCAATTACCCACAGTACTTTGTCACTCGACCCATTGGCCCTTCCGTCCAATGGTGTCTGTGACTATGGTCATATCACCCATTGGCTGCCCCAATGGTGAAGATTATCAAGTAATGTATACAAAACCCCACATACCGGCTGTAACTTGGTGATTACATAAACTTAATCCCTGTAATTATAACTTTGAAATAAATAGGGTTTTGTAAATAGATTTGATAAAAAGAGAATGACTCACAGATAATCATGCAGATTCATACGGACACAATTTAGTCTACAGATAAGCCTTGATATATTGCAGATTTATACAGGCAGGGCTTAGCCTATTGATTTTGCCTTGTAACCTAGTGCATACGAACTAGGTAGGTAACTTAATACAATAATTACGATAACTCACGAGATCAAATTCTCACAATGAACGACAAAGTGCAATACTTCATCCATCGAATTAACGATGATCCGTCAAATTAATGACGAACGACAAAGTATAATACTTCATCCATCGAATTAACGATGATCCGTCAAATTAATGACGAACGATAAAGTATAACCCTAGTGTGGGCGGCACTTAAACATCCATTAGATATATTGATCGGTCGGAAAATGAATCGTAATAGCGATTAAGTTAATACCCTGTATCGTAGCAGAATTAGAGCTAGTGTGTGTTTGGTAGAAATAAAAATATATATTTGTAATTTAAGTATAGTACCCCTAATTCAACCTTATCCCGATGTCCCGAGACAGAACCCCAACGAACTTAGTCGGGCAGGACCCTGACATGCGTTATGGGCTCAGATCAATCAGAAAGGGTAGCGGTGATCTGGAGCTACAATACTTAAAACGGGACAAAGCCTTATTATTATTATAGTGTAAATAAATAATAAAAATAAGAAAATATATATATAATATCGAAAGAGTGGGTGTAAGAAATGAAAAGAAGACAAGACCATTTAAATGGCTGAGGGCATCTCCTATTTATAGTATCCACATTACTTGGAGAGAAAGCTGTTTATTTGTGTGCATACACGTATTACATATTTGCCATTTGTTTTCTTGTACTGCTTAAATACACACACGTAGCACTATTTCAAATTAATGCAAATATTGAATTTTTATATTTTGATTTTCGATTCCATATTATCTCATGCAGACAATTTCAACAATAAATTGTAATTTAAGTTTTATTATTATTATTATTTTTATTAGTTTATATATTATAATTAATTTAATTGCTTTACTTATATGGCATGTATAACTCCTAAAATATGATGTTCTAGAAAATAATGAATATGTCATTAGAACCAGAATATTTTTATCTACATTTGGGTCTAAGTTTCATTAAAAACGAAATAGGTTCAAAATACAATGTATTTTATAATTTAATTATTATACGGTCACTAGGCCCGTTTAGGTACTTCATATTTCTTACAGTTAACTTACCCGTAATCTACCCGTCTAATAATATAAGTTTTTATATACTTTTATTTTAATAGAAAGGTCAACCCATATATAGGCCAATTAAATATTTCAACCAACTATATAAAATAGTGTTTAAAACTATTTGGGTTGAATAAAAATAACTAGTTACTAGTTACTAGTGGTTAATAAATTTAACCAAACCTATAATTTATATGATAAATTTAGGAATGTTACAAATAAGTCATAAGTTTTCTGCAATCCTATTATCTATGAAATTAGTCGAATTCGATATTGTGTTAAGAATGGATTGGTTAGTAAACAATCATGCTTTAATTATCTGTGATAAGAATTCCATAGAAATTTGTGCACCCACTGGAGAAATAATAATGATTACAGGAGATAAGCCATGTAAGCCCATGAAGTTCATATCAGTAAGAAAAGTTGCTAATTATGAACGAAAGCAAGGAATAGTATATATGATTTCAGTTATCATTAGTACTAAGGGAAAAGAACTCAAGGAAATTTATGTAGCTTCAGAATACCCAGATGTATTCCCAGAAAGTTATTAGGATTACCACCAGATAGGGAAGTAGGATTCATCTAATTCCAGAAACTATACCGATAGCCAAGGCACCTTATCGGTTAGCACAATATTGGTTGATGGTTTGATGAGAATGTGTATTAGAGAATTCAATAAAGTTACAATTAAGAATCGATAATCATTATCTAGATTGAGGATCTATTCGATCAATTCTAGGGAAATAGATAATTTTCTAAGATCGACTTACGTTCCGGATATCATCAATTGAAATTACAAGAAGAAGACATACCTAAGACTATTTTCATGACTAGGTACGATCATTACAAGTTTACAGTTCTGTCCTTCGAATAAAAGAATGCATCTGCAGCATTCATGGACATGATAGATAGGATCTGTAAACCATATTTGGATAAATTAGTAATAGTCTTCATAGATGATATACTTAATTATTCAAAAAGTCAGGACGAACATGGTCAGTATTTGCATATACTCTTAACTCTGTTAAGAAAAGAAAAGCTTTACGCTAAATTTTCGAAGTATGAATTTTGGCTATCAGAAGTATAATTTTAAGTCATATGGTAAATCATGAAGGTATTCACGTAGATCCTGCTAAGATAGCAGTAATTACCAAATGGAAGATTCCGCAATCAGCAATGGAAATTAGGAGTTTTGTAGGTTTAGCCGGATACTACAGGTAGTTTATTAAGGATTTTTCCAAAATAGCTTTACCAGAAGGAACTGAAGATTTTGAAGTATATTATAATGTTTCAAAGTTAGGATCTGGATGTGTGCTTATGCAACGCAAAAAGGTGATTGCATATGCTTCAAGGCAATTGAAAAAGCACGAAGAAAATTATACGACTCATGATTTAGAATTAAGAGCCGTAATTTTTGCCCTTAAGATTTGGAGACATTATCTTTACGGAAGTAAATTTACTGTCTACACAGACCACAAAAGTTTAAGATATATATTTAGGCAAAAAGAGTTAAACAGGAGGCAAAGGAGATGGATGAAAATCCTAAGTGACTACAATTGTGATATTCAGTATCACGAAGAAAAAGCTGAAAACAGCTATAGATTGCCAGAATAGTTATACAGATAATAGATGAAAGCCATTGGAGTTCGAGTTGGAGACAAAATGCTATTGAAAGTATATCCTTGGAAAGGAGTTGTTAGATTCTGTAAGAAAGGAAAGCTAAATCTAAGGTACGTAGGACCATTTTCAGTGATCCAACGTATAGGATCAGTTACTTATCATTTACAACTACCCAGAAAATTAGCTGGAGTACATGATGTATTTCATGTATCCAATCTCAAGAAATGCTTATCAGATGAATCACTGGTAGTACCTCTTCAAGATATAGAGGTAAACAAAAAGTTAAATTTTGTTGAGAAACCTCTTCAAATTGAGGATCGAAAGATCAAGTTTCTCAAATATAAACGACTAGTTTTAGTCAAAATTAGATGGGATTCAAAGAAAAGAGCTGAATACACTTGAGCACTGGAAGCAGAAATGAAGAGAAAGTATCCTCATTATTCCAGTAAATCTCGAGGACGAGATTTTTATTAAGTTGGGGAGAATGTAACGACTCTCATCAAAAGTCATAATTATTAAATTAATTTGACCAATAGGAAACCCTAATTGAGACACCCAAGTGATTCTGAACAAACCCTAAAATTTTCAGAATTTTCAGAATCAGGATTAGGGCCCCTAAAACTCAGGGGGGGGGGGTAAACCCTAGTTAACGATTATCTAAATTACGTGCTGTCCAAGTTAAATTTTCAGAAACCATCGACTCAGCTGAGCTAGTCCCACACGTGGCAACCCTATGCCTAAAAATAGGTCTCACGCGGCCCGCCTCAGGTTTGCTTAATTCTCACGCGGGCCGCCTCAGGGTCAAAATTCGGCTATAAATACAGGAGATTGGGACTTGAATTCTGGCTTCAGAACGACGAAGAAATTCGAAAAATACGCTGAGTTATGCTCTGATTATCACAATTAACACACACGGTTCACTAATCGACGCCGCAATCAGGGTATTAGCACGATCGCTGCTACGATTCATTTTCCGATCGATCAATGTACTCAACGGGTGTTTAAGTGCTGCCCACATTAGGGTGATGCTTTGTCATTAGTCGTTAATTCGACAGATGTTAAGCATAGCACTTTGTCACTCGTTGTGATGGTTGATCTCGTGAGTTATCGTAAATGCTGGATTGATTACTAACCCAGTTTTGTGTGCCTGTTATTAAATTTAGGGTTGAAAAGGCTAAATCAGTAGGCTAAACTCTGCCCGTATAAATCTGCAATGTGAGTCATTCTCCTTTTCTCACAGTTTGTGAGTCATTCTCTTTTTATCAACTATTTTACAATACCTCAAATTATTTTCAAGGTTATAATTACAGGGACTAAGTCATGGATATCTTGAATTACTGGTTGTGGGGTATTGTGCACATTACTAATTTTCTCCCAGTTAGGTTCATTGACCTACTCGGGATAATCACTGTTAGGTTCATTGACCTACAGGGATAATCATCACTATTTAGGTTCATTGATCTAAATAGTGGTATGACCATCGTCACCATTGTGACATGTCACCATTGTGACATAGAGCCAGATAAAGATAAGATAGAAGCCATTGTAATCGCTCTTATGCTGTAATTTATAACTATGCATCATTATGCAAAATAGAATGATTCACTCAGTATTTCCCGCTAACAAAATCTTTTTCAAACATGTTTCAGGTGACCTGTTATGAATCAGGAAAAGTGCCATATAGCACTACAAGCTCAAGGAAGTGGCTCAGTATAAAATAGAGAAACATGTTTTGTAAAAATAAAAGATTTCTTCATGAAATCAAACTATTGTAAATTACCGGGTTTTATCCCGAATTGTGAAATAAAATAATCGGGAAATATTTACATTAAAAAAAAAAGATCCTGATGAAAACTTCCGCTGTCAAACTCAATTAATTAAATACCGCAGGATTTCTGTCCCGCGGCTCCTGAAACGGGTCAAACTGGGTCGGGGGCCGTGACAGTACCAAGGAACTTCTTCCCAAAGTTACCATCATATAGAAATCGGGCTCGCGAAAGCAAGAACCGTCAACCCCTCAAAAGTTATGAATGAGGAGCAAGAAGATTTCGAAAATTGGGTCGAAATAAGGGTTAAAGGA
Organism: Helianthus tuberosus; assembly: GCA_030545235.1. Classification (NCBI taxonomy): domain Eukaryota; kingdom Viridiplantae; phylum Streptophyta; class Magnoliopsida; order Asterales; family Asteraceae; genus Helianthus; species Helianthus tuberosus. Next base: position 135,077,896 of record CM060371.1, on the reverse strand, counting down.
TTCTTAAAAATCATGAATAATCTTCAAAATATTAAAGTAAAAAAGCTTTAATAAAGTGAATTATTGCAGCGATCACTGCATCATCACAAGTTACAGTGGAACTCCACTACCAAAGCACGAGAAGGAAGCTTTAGAAAAAATGGAGCAACGCATTATCTTCAACAAAGTTGATGTGAGTCCTACTACCAAACAAAGACTCTGCAAAATAATGCAAAGAGCACAGGAAAGCCATCAGTGCATGAGCTGTAAAGAATCTTCCACCGAAGAAAATTATGACAAAAGTGGTCCCTCTATTAAAGACAACTACTTTTCAGAAGACGACACGCGAGAGCTGGACCCAACACATGGGTTTGTCAACTAAAAAACGCCATGCATGACGAAAAATTAAGGCTATTTTAGACCTTTTGTAAAATTCACTTCTGCTATATAAAGAAGTTGAATTCATTAGTTTTAGGACATCCCGAGTTAGCATCTCTCTACTACATCACCTACCCCTAGCTTTAACTCTCAACCACCCACCTTTCTTTTCAACTTTGATCATTCGTATGATCAAATTTTATTTTCTAGTTATGTGTGCTAGTAGTATGGAGTAGAAACTCCTTTAAGGAGTTGATGTAAATATCAAGAAGTTCTCCTTCGGGAGAACAGTTATGAAATAAAAACTCCTTTGTAACCCCCTATCTTATTTTCTATCATGAAGTTGTTTCTATTCTGTAAAACCTGGAGTCCTGGAGCCCGTTGAAGTACCGTTTAGGCAGGAGGCCGTTAGGGAAATTAAGGGTTGGATTGGTCCCTTGCAGAAGAATTAGAAACTTTTTAAGAAGAAAATACAAGAAGGAAAAGGTATAGATTTTATTTCAAACTGTTAAAATACTTCAAGATTGATATTTCATATCTCTCCTTAAAATCTTAAAAAGAATTTATTTCAACACAAAAAACTAAGATTTTGATTAAATCAAAAATGATGTTTATAAACAAACATAAAAAGAAATCGATTAATAACTATCGAAACAAATGATTTTTCAATTGAAAAATTTTAGTCAAAAAATGACTACAAAAAATAATGAATTTTGTAAATTCAAAATCATGAATTCTATATTCAAAGAAATGATTTCACAATCTAAAACAAACGATTCAAAAATCATTTGCTTTAGTAAACAAGATACTTCAAAGTCTTGTAAACATTCGGTGAATTATGGCATCTTTTGTCATAATAACTTAATGACTTCAATAAATATGATGGTTGACATCTAAAGAATGAATAAGTTCAAATTCATGAACTTTACGACAAATTTGGGAATTGATTTTCAAAATGAGCACATGCTTGGTCCCCAAAAATTTATTACTAGTAAACAAAAATTTACTAGAACAAATTCATACAATGAGTATGTACCAAGACGTCGGGTTAATCGAGAGTTAACCAAGAAAAAGATTCCTTTCAACCAATGAGTCTTAAACAGACCACAAAACCCCTAAAGGACTTAATGAACCCTTTAGTTGAATTTGTAAAAAATTCTGAAGTACCTCCGCAAAGTGGTATCAATGAGTATGTACTAGCATCTCTCTACTACATCACCTACCCCTAGCTTTAACTCTCAACCACCCACCTTTCTTTTCAACTTTGATCATTCGTATGATCAAATTTTATTTTCTAGTTATGTGTGCTAGTAGTATGGAGTAGAAACTCCTTTAAGGATATAAAACAATTACTCTACATTGTTATGTAGACACAGGTGCAAGTCTTTGTTTAGCCAGCAAATATATAATTCCTAAGGATTTATGGGAAAATACTCCCAAAGATATTAAGGCAATTATTGCTAACAAAGAAGTCATTAAATTAGATAAGGTTTGTAGAAATCTTATAATTCAATTTTCTGGATAATCATTTACCATTCCTACAATCTACCAACAAGATTCAGGTATGGATTTACTTCTTGGAAATAATTTCTGTCAACTCTATGGACCTTTTACTCAATGGTTAGACAGAGTATCTTTTCATCTTAATCAAGAAATGATTTTGATCAAAAAGGTTACAAAGGCTTTTCAAATTGGAAAACCAAATTTTCTTGAATCTATGAAAAAAGATTCCAAGATAAATCAAACTCCAGGAACTAATATACTTCAAGAAGTTATAAAACCTGAAAGAATTTTTCTACTTGAACTACATAGGTTTCAAAAAATTGAGGAATTACTTGAAAAGGTTTGTTCAGAAAATCCAATTGATCCTGAAAAATCAAAAAATTGGATGAAGGCATCTATTAAGTTAATAGATCCTAAAACTGTTATTAGGGTTAAACCTATGAAGTACAGTCCACAGGATAGGGAAGAATTTAATAAACAAATCAAAGAACTTCTTGATTTGGGATTAATAATTCCTAGTAAATCTCCTCACATGTCTCCGGCTTTTTTAGTAGAAAATGAAGCGGTAAAAAAAGAGGTAAAAAACGAATGGTTGTTAATTACAAAGCAATTAATAATGTCACTGTTGGAGACAGCCATAATCTTCCTTGTATGCAGGAATTACTAACTCTTCTAAGAGGAAAGACTATCTTTTCCAGTTTTGACTGTAAAAGTGGTTTCTGGCAGGTACTGTTAGACAAAGAATCACAGTTATTAACTGCGTTCACATGCCCAGACGGTCACTATCAATGGAAGGTAGTTCCCTTTGGATTAAAACAGGCACCAAGCATATTTCAAAGACATATGTAAAATGCTTTAAGAGGATTAGAAGATTACTGTACCGTCTATGTTGACGATATTATAGTTTTCTCGAACTCGGAAGATAAACACTATTCTCATGTTTTATCAGTTTTAAAAACAATTGAAAAATATGGAATCATTTTATCAAAAAAGAAAGCTAATCTTTTTAAAACAAAGATAAACTTTTTGGGTCTTGAAATAGATCAAGGGACACATTGTCCACAAAAACATATCTTGGAAAATTTACACAAATTTCCAGATACTTTAGAAGACAAAAAACATCTTCAAAGATTTTTAGGTGTATTAACTTATGCAGAAAGTTATATTCCTAAGCTTGCAGAGCTTAGAAAACCTTTACAGGTTAAGCTAAAAAAGGAATACGTTTGGGATTGGAAACATTCCGATACTGACTACATTAAAAAGATAAAGAAAAACTTAATCAGTTTTCCTAAACTTTATCTTCCTAATGAAAATGATTTTTTAATCATAGAAACAGACGCTTCTCATGATTTTTGGGGAGGTGTTTTAAAAGCTAAAACTGCAGATAGAGAAGAAATTTGCAGGTACACTTCGGGAAGCTTCAAGCAGGCTGAACGGAATTATCACAGTAATGAAAAAGAATTACTGGCGGTAAAAAACACGATTTCGAAGTTCTCTATTTATTTAACCCCGGTTAAATTCCTAGTCAGAACTGACAATAAAAATTTTACTTATTTTCTGAAAACAAAAATTTTTGGAGATAATAAACAAGGACGTCTTGTCAGATGGCAAATGTGGTTTTCCAGGTATTCTTTTGATACAGAACACCTAGAAGGGACAAAAAACGTGTTAGCTGATAGCTTAACACGAGATTTTCAGAAATCGTAAGCAATGATGTCATTCTTCTTCTACAAATAGAAGGCATCTCTTCTTCAAAAATCACTCCTTCATATTCAAAATTTTTTTTTTAAGAAAGGGGGATGGAAGAATTAAGGGCTTTACGCCTAAAAGAAAAATTTCTTTTGATAGAATTAAAAGCTATTCAAGAAAAAATAGCTCTCTATGACGAAAGTCTAGACACAACTGTTAATTCAGAACAGGTTTCTGAAAGAATACAATCTGAATCTATTCCTTTACAAACGGCTAAAGGTAAAGAAAAAGCAAGTCCGTTGATTCCTGTTGCTTTGGAAAAAAGCAATTATAGAGTTAATGAAGAACTACGATCTTCATCTAGCCCAGTAGCAAACGGCTCTGGTAAAGGCACATCAAATCCGTTGATGGCTGACAGTTTGCCAAAAACTGAACAGGTCACTCTTAGACCAAGTTACTCCCAAGATACTCAAGAAACGGTAAAATCTAATTCCAGATTTTATGTCATTTTTGATGGAGAGCATAGAGGCATATATGAAGATTGGTCCATAGTGTCTCAACATGTTTCTGGAAGACCGGTAACATTCAAGAAGTTTGGGTCTTTATTACAAGCCCAACAAGAAGCCACTCGATACTCAGCCGAGTGTGGAAAAAAGGAAATTCCTCTAAAGCAATTTCTATATCTTCACATGTCATAGTGGAACCCCACTATCAAAGGAAGCTTTAGAAAAAATGGAGCAACGCATTATCTTCAACAAAGTTGATGTGAGTCCTACTACAAGACAGAGACTCTACAAAATAATGCAAAGAGCTCAGGAAAGCCATCAGTGCATGAGCTTTAAAGAATCTTCCACCGAAGAAAATTCTGACAAAAGTGGTCCCTCTATTAAAGACAACTACTTTTCAGAAGACGACAAGCGAGAGCTAGACCCAACACATGGGTTTGTCGACTAAAAAACGTCATGCATGACGAACACTTAAGGCTATTTTAGACCTTTTGTAAAATTCACTTCTGCTATATAAAGAAGATGAATTCATTAGTTTTAAGATATCCCGAGTTACATCCCGAGTTAGCATCTCTCTACTACATCACCTACCCCTAGCTTTAACTTTCAACCACCCACCTTTCTTTTCAACTTTGATCATTCGTATGATCAAATTTTATTTTCTAGTTATGTGTGCTAGTAGTATGGAGTAGAAACTCCTTTAAGGAGTTGATGTAAATATCAAGAAGTTCTCCTTCGGGAGAACAGTTATGAAATAAAAACTCCTTTGTAACCCCCTATCTTATTTTCTATCATGAAGTTGTTTCTATTCTGTAAAACCTGGAGTCCTGGAGCCCGTTGAAGTACCGTTTAGGCAGGAGGCCGTTAGGGAAATTAAGGGTTGGATTGGTCCCTTGCAGAAGAATTAGAAACTTTTCAAGAAGAAAATACAAGAAGGAAAAGGTATAGATTTTATTTCAAACTGTTAAAATACTTCAAGATTGATATTTCATATCTCTCCTTAAAATCTTAAAAAGAATTTATTTCAACACAAAAAACTAAGATTTTGATTAAATCAAAAATGATGTTTATAAACAAACATAAAAAGAAATCGATTAATAACTATCGAAACAAATGATTTTTCAATTGAAAAATTTTAGTCAAAAAATGACTACAAAAAATAATGAATTTTGTAAATTCAAAATCATGAATTCTATATTCAAAGAAATGATTTCACAATCTAAAACAAACGATTCAAAAATCATTTGCTTTAGTAAACAAGATACTTCAAAGTCTTGTAAAGTTGATCCAAAAGGCCATGTTTCATTAGTTTCGTTAGAAACTTTCTTGAAAATTTCATCAATTTCGTCAGAAACTTCTTTGAGAATTTCGGCATAGATTGCTTCTTCGGCATAGATTGCTTCAAGACTTTCATCTCTATAAATTATTGCCTTTTTTGCTTTAAACTCAAGAATTTTTTGTTTAGAATCAAAAATATTTCTTTTAGCAATTTTTATGTTGCGAAAGTTTATTTTTTGACTCATCATAAAATTTTTCTTTAATTGTTTTATCTGAATCAAAGAAATATGAATCTTTTCTTCTTCATAAGCAATTTGCATATCAAGAAGATGTAGATAATTTAGAATAGGTGTTATAGACATTAAGTTCCAATAACCTTTTCTAAAATTTCTCCATATCTGTCTATGTTTTTTGACATAGTTCGCATTAAATGCTCGGTGTCACTAGAGTCTCTTATTTGCAAAGAGGTTCCAGCAAAACTGTGTCTAGGTTCGAATCCTAGAATTTGTTTATTGCGTGCAATATCAATTGCCCAATTTTCTTTTAATTGTGAAGGTTCAGAAAACTTACACTCTTCAACAATTCCAATTTCAGAAAATATATCTTCAAGAGTTATATTTTCATTTTCCTTATACTCGATTGAATGAGTACTGTTGTTTAAAGCATACGAGATTAAATAATTAATCGTAAAAACTTTATTACCAGGTTCCATAAGGTCAGTTCTTTCGCACTGGTGTATGAAACTTAAAGTCTTATCAAAATCTTTTGAATTTCGATGTAAAGCAAATTTAGGATAGACAGTAAACATAAATTTACCATAAGCTAAATTTCCTTGAATTGCTCCAAGAAGAGCGTCTTGCCTATTGATAATTCTATTATCAACGAGTGCCATTTTTATAGGAAAATTAATTCCGTCTCTAAACTGAGCTTTTAGGAGGATTTTAACCGCTTCTATGTGTACCATATTGAGAGACTTTCTCAACTATGGTTTAATGTGTAAAAGCTTTTTTGCTATTTCACCCTTTGTTAAGAGTGGCAAATAAACTTCACCTGCTGTATTTTTTATGTCAACTGAAAGTTCTTCAGTGTTAAAACAATAAAATACTTTATTTTTTCTTGTAAAAGCTTTAGAAACTAAGCTTTGTAAAGTTTTTGTTTGATTAAAAACTTGTTTTGTGTCAAGCTTGAATTTAAGCTTGTTAATTTTAGTTAATTGATCAGAATTAATCATGTAATTTGATACAAAACCTTTTTCGTTTTCACTGAAATTTAAAACTTCAGTTACTTCTTGTTCGTTTGATTCTTTCGAATCTTCAAACGAATTTTTAAAACTCATTTTAAATTTTTTCTTTTAAGAAAATGTTTAAAAATTATTTTAAATTTGTTTATTTTTAAGAACAGGAACTAATCCCCTCTTCTTAAAAAACGAGCACATGGCTCTGATACCACTTTGCGGAGGTACTTCAGAATTTTTCAAAAATTCAACTAAAGGGTTCATTAAGTCCTTTAGGGGTTTTGTGGTCTGGTTAAGAGTCATTGGTTGAAAGGAATCTTTTTCTTGGTTAACTCTTTATTAACCCGACGTCTTGGTACATACTCATTGTATGAATTTGTTCTAGTAAATTTACTAGTAAGAAATTTTTGGGGACCAAGCATGTGCTCATTTTGAAAATCAATTCCCAAATTTGTCGTAAAGTTCATGAATTTGAACTTATTCATTCTTTAGATGTCAACCATCATATTTATTGAAGTCATTGAGTTATTATGACAAAAGATGCCATAATTCACCGAATGTTTACAAGACTTTGAAGTATCTTGTTTACTAAAGCAAATGATTTTTGAATCGTTTGTTTTAGATTGTGAAATCATTTCTTTGAATTTACAAAATTCATTATTTTTTGTAGTCATTTTTTGACTAAAATTTTTCAATTGAAAAATCATTTGTTTCGATAGTTATTAATCGATTTCTTTTTATGTTTATTTATAAACATCATTTTTTATTTAATCAAAATCTTAGTTTTTTGTGTTGAAATAAATTCTTTTTAAGGTTTTAAGGAGATATATGAAATATCAATCTTGAAGTATTTTAACAGTTTGAAATAAAATCTATACCTTTTCCTTCTTGTATTTTCTTCTTGAAAAGTTTCTAATTCTTCTTCAAGGGACCAATCCAACCCTTAATTTCCCTAACGGCCTCCTGCCTAAACGGTACTCAACGGGCTCCAGGACTCCAGGTTTTACAGAATAGAAACAACTTCATGATAGAAAATAAGATAGGGGGTTACAAAGGAGTTTTTATTTCATAACTGTTCTCCCGAAGGAGAACTTCTTGATATTTACATCAACTCCTTAAAGGAGTTTCTACTCCATCTTAGCACACATAACTAGAAAATAAAATTTGATCATACGAATGATCAAAGTTGAAAAGAAAGGTGGGTGGTTGAGAATTTAAGCTAGGGGTAGGTGATGTAGAAGAGGGATGCTAACTCGGGAAATCTTAAAACTAATGAATTCATCTTCTTTATATAGCAGAAGTGAATTTTACAAAAGGTCTAAAATAGCCTTAAGTGTTCGTCATGCATGACGTTTTTTAGTCGACAAACCCATGTGTTGGGTCTAGCTCTCGCTTGTCGTCTTCTGAAAAGTAGTTGTCTTTAATAGAGGGACCACTTTTGTCAGAATTTTCTTCGGTGGAAGATTCTTTAAAGCTCATGCATTGATGGCTTTCCTGTGCTCTTTGCATTATTTTGTAGAGTCTCTGTCTTGTAGTAGGACTCACATCAACTTTGTTGAAGATAATGCGTTGCTCCATTTTTTCTAAAGCTTCATTTGATAGTGGGGTTCCACTATGACTTGTGAAGATATAGAAATTGCTTTAGAGGAATTTCCTTTTTTCCACACTCGGCTGAGTATCGAGTGGCTTCTTGTTGGGCTTGTAATAAAGACCCAAACTTCTTGAATGTTACCGGTCTTCCAGAAACATGTTGAGACACTATGGACCAATCTTCATATATGCCTCTATGCTCTCCATCAAAAATGACATAAAATCTGGAATTAGATTTTACCGTTTCTTGAGTATCTTGGGAGTAACTTGGTCTAAGAGTGACCTGTTCAGTTTTTGGCAAACTGTCAGCCATCAACGTATTTGATGTGCCTTTACCAGAGCCGTTTGCTACTGGGCTAGATGAAGATCGTAGTTCTTCATTAACTCTATAATTGCTTTTTTCCAAAGCAACAGGAATCAACGGACTTGCTTTTTCTTTACCTTTAGCCGTTTGTAAAGGAATAGATTCAGATTGTATTCTTTCGGAATCATGTTCTGAATTAACAGTTGTGTCTAGAATTTCGTCATAGAGAGCTATTTTTTCTTGAATAGCTTTTAATTCTATCAAAAGAAAATTTTCTTTTAGGCGTAAAGCCCTTAATTCTTCCATCCCCCTTTCTTAAAAAAAATTTTGAATATGAAGGAGTGATTTTTGAAGAAGAGATGCCTTCTATTTGTAGAAGAAGAATGACATCATTGCTTACGATTTCTGAAAATCTCGTGTTAAGCTATCAGCTAACACGTTTTTTGTCCCTTCTAGGTGTTCTGTATCAAAAGAATACCTGGAAAACCACATTTGCCATCTGACAAGACGTCCTTGTTTATTATCTCCAGAAATTTTTGTTTTCAGAAAATAAGTAAAATTTTTATTGTCAGTTCTGACTAGGAATTTAACCGGGGTTAAATAAATAGAGAACTTCGAAATCGTGTTTTTTACCTCCAGTAATTCTTTTTCATTACTGTGATAATTCCGTTCAGCCTGCTTGAAGCTTCCCGAAGTGTACCTGCAAATTTCTTCTCTATCTGCAGTTTTAGCTTTTAAAACACCTCCCCAAAAATCATGAGAAGCGTCTGTTTCTATGATTAAAAAATCATTTTCATTAGGAAGATAAAGTTTAGGAAAACTGATTAAGTTTTTCTTTATCTTTTTAATGTAGTCAGTATCGGAATGTTTCCAATCCCAAACGTATTCCTTTTTTAGCTTAACCTGTAAAGGTTTTCTAAGCTCTGCAAGCTTAGGAATATAACTTTCTGCATAAGTTAATACACCTAAAAATCTTTGAAGATGTTTTTTGTCTTCTATAGTATCTGGAAATTTGTGTAAATTTTCCAAGATATGTTTTTGTGGACAATGTGTCCCTTGATCTATTTCAAGACCCAAAAAGTTTATCTTTGTTTTAAAAAGATTAGCTTTCTTTTTTGATAAAATGATTCCATATTTTTCAATTGTTTTTAAAACTGATAAAACATGAGAATAGTGTTTATCTTCCGAGTTCGAGAAAACTATAATATCGTCAACATAGACGGTACAGTAATCTTCTAATCCTCTTAAAGCATTTTGCACATGTCTTTGAAATATGCTTGGTGCCTGTTTTAATCCAAAGGGAACTACCTTCCATTGATAGTGACCGTCTGGGCATGTGAACGCAGTTAATAACTGTGATTCTTTGTCTAACAGTACCTGCCAGAAACCACTTTTACAGTCAAAACTGGAAAAGATAGTCTTTCCTCTTAGAAGAGTTAGTAATTCCTGCATACAAGGAAGATTATGGCTGTCTCCAACAGTGACATTATTAATTGCTTTGTAATTAACAACCATTCGTTTTTTACCTCTTCTTTTTTCCGCTTCATTTTCTACTAAAAAAGCCGGAGACATGTGAGGAGATTTACTAGGAATTATTAATCCCAAATCAAGAAGTTCTTTGATTTGTTTATTAAATTCTTCCCTATCCTGTGGACTGTACTTCATAGGTTTAACCCTAATAACAGTTTTAGGATCTATTAACTTAATAGATGCCTTCATCCAATTTTTTTATTTTTCAGGATCAATTGGATTTTCTGAACAAACCTTTTCAAGTAATTCCTCAATTTTTTGAAACCTATGTAGTTCAAGTAGAAAAATTCTTTCAGGTTTTATAACTTCTTGAACTATATTAGTTCCTGGAGTTTGATTTATCTTGGAATCTTTTTTCATAGATTCAAGAAAATTTGGTTTTCCAATTTGAAAAGCCTTTGTAACCTTTTTGATCAAAATCATTTCTTGATTAAGATGAAAAGATACTCTGTCTAACCATTGAGTAAAAGGTCCATAGAGTTGACAGAAATTATTTCCAAGAAGTAAATCCATACCTGAATCTTGTTGGTAGATTGTAGGAATGGTAAATGATTATCCAGAAAATTGAATTATAAGATTTCTACAAACCTTATCTAATTTAATGACTTCTTTGTTAGCAATAATTGCCTTAATATCTTTGGGAGTATTTTCCCATAAATCCTTAGGAATTATATGTTTGCTGGCTAAACAAAGACTTGCACCTGTGTCTACATAACAATGTAGAGTAATTGTTTTATATCCTTAAAGGAGTTTCTACTCCATACTACTAGCACACATAACTAGAAAATAAAATTTGATCATACGAATGATCAAAGTTGAAAAGAAAGGTGGGTGGTTGAGAGTTAAAGCTAGGGGTAGGTGATGTAGTAGAGAGATGCTAGTACATACTCATTGATACCACTTTGCGGAGGTACTTCAGAATTTTTTACAAATTCAACTAAAGGGTTCATTAAGTCCTTTAGGGGTTTTGTGGTCTGTTTAAGACTCATTGGTTGAAAGGAATCTTTTTCTTGGTTAACTCTTGATTAACCCGACGTCTTGGTACATACTCATTGTATGAATTTGTTCTAGTAAATTTTTGTTTACTAGTAATAAATTTTTGGGGACCAAGCATGTGCTCATTTTGAAAATCAATTCCCAAATTTGTCGTAAAGTTCATGAATTTGAACTTATTCATTCTTTAGATGTCAACCATCATATTTATTGAAGTCATTGAGTTATTATGATAAAAGATGCCATAATTCACCGAATGTTTACAAGACTTTGAAGTATCTTGTTTACTAAAGCAAATGATTTTTGAATCGTTTGTTTTAGATTGTGAAATCATTTCTTTGAATATAGAATTCATGATTTTGAATTTACAAAATTCATTATTTTTTGTAGTCATTTTTTGACTAAAATTTTTCAATTGAAAAATCATTTGTTTCGATAGTTATTAATCGATTTCTTTTTATGTTTGTTTATAAACATCATTTTTGATTTAATCAAAATATTAGTTTTTTGTGTTGAAATAAATTCTTTTTAAGATTTTAAGGAGAGATATGAAATATCAATCTTGAAGTATTTTAACAGTTTGAAATAAAATCTATACCTTTTCCTTCTTGTATTTTCTTCTTGAAAAGTTTCTAATTCTTGTACAAGGGACCAATCCAACCCTTAATTTCCCTAACGGCCTCCTGCCTAAACGGTACTTCAACGGGCTCCAGGACTCCAGGTTTTACAGAATAGAAACAACTTCATGATAGAAAATAATATAGGGGGTTACAAAGGAGTTTTTATTTCATAACTGTTCTCCCGAAGGAGAACTTCTTGATATTTACATCAACTCCTTAAAGGAGTTTCTACTCCATACTACTAGCACACATAACTAGAAAATAAAATTTGATCATACGAATGATCAAAGTTGAAAAAGAAAGGTGGGTGGTTGAGAATTTAAGCTAGGGGTAGGTGATGTAGAAGAGGGATGCTAACTCGGGATGTCCTAAAACTAATGAATTCAACTTCTTTATATAGCAGAAGTGAATTTTACAAAAGGTCTAAAATAGCCTTAAGTTTTCGTCATGCATGACGTTTTTTAGTCGACAAACCCATGTGTTGGGTCCAGCTCTCGCGTGTCGTCTTCTGAAAAGTAGTTGTCTTTAATAGAGGGACCACTTTTGTCATAATTTTCTTCGGTGGAAGATTCTTTACAGCTCATGCACTGATGGCTTTCCTGTGCTCTTTGCATTATTTTGCAGAGTCTTTGTTTGGTAGTAGGACTCACATCAACTTTGTTGAAGATAATGCGTTGCTCCATTTTTTCTAAAGCTTCCTTCTCGTGCTTTGGTAGTGGAGTTCCACTGTAACTTGTGATGATGCAGTGATCGCTGCAATAATTCACTTTGTTAAAGCTTTTTACTTTAATATTTTGAAGATTATTCAGGATTTTTAAGAATCCTTTAACCCTTATTTCGACCCATTTTTCGAAATCTTCTTGCTCCTCATTCATAACTTTTGAGGGGTTGACAGTTCTTGCTTTCGCGAGCCCGATTTCTATATGATGGTAACTTTGGGAAGAAGTTCCTTGGTACCAATCTGGAAGTGTAGAGTTACACTTTATGAAGATGTTTGCGTCTTTTGCTGCAGCAATCTTCTTTCGAAAGTTTTTAATAGCTTTCTTTATCCCTTCTGGAAACATGCTGATTTCAAGCAAATTTGGAGATGGATATATGAACTTTATTAGACCAGCAGAAAATGCTAGTGAAACAAGTTCTGGATTTGCGCCTGGACAAAAGACTAAAAGACTTTTAGTAGCCTTATCTTCTGTATAGACATGTTCAAACACGAAATCATCTTGACTAAGAGCTCTTGTTTTAGACCAAATTCCTCTGAATTCGTCCAAAGATATCTTCTTCTTCTTCTTCTTCTTCTTCTTTCTCTTCTTTTATTGTTGATCTTGAGAAAGTGTTCTTAAATTCAATGATTCTTTCTTTTTTCTTGGGCTTCAATGGCTCAGGAATAATTGTTACCTTTAAAGGTATTCCTTTCTTCCCGAGGTTTGCTGAATATTGGGTAGCTTCTTGTTGGGCTTGTGCTAACGACCCAAACTTCTTGAATGTTACCGGTTTTCCAGCAACATGTTGAGACACTATAGACCAATCTTCATATATGCCTCTATGTTCACCATCGAAAATAACATAAAATTTTGAATTATGCTTTTCTGGAATTTGTGTCACTTGGGAGTAACTTGGTCTAAGAGAGACCTGTTCAGTTTTTGGCAAACTGTCAGCCATCAACGGATTTGATGTGCCTTTACCAGAGCCGTTTGCTACTGGGCTAGATGAAGATTGTAGTTCTTCACTAACTTTATAATTGCTTTTTTCCAAAGCAACAGGAATCAACGGACTTGATTTTTCTTTACCTTTAGCCGTTTGTAAAGGAATAGATTCAGATTGTATCCTTTCGGAATCCTGTTCTGAACTAACAGTTGTGTCTAGACTTTCGTCGTAGAGAGCTATTTTTTCTTGAATAGCTTTTAATTCTATCAAAAGAAAATTTTCTTTTAGGCGTAAAGCCTTTAAATCTTCCACCCCCCTTTCTTTTTAAAAGTTTTTTGTAACTTCAAAGTGATGATTTTTGGTGGAAGAAATCCTTCTATTTATAGGAGTAAGAATGATCATGACATCATTGCTTACGATTTCTGAAAAACTCGTGTCAAGTTATCAGTTAACATGTTTTTTGGCCCCCTTTAGATGTTCATTGTTGAATGAATATCCTAAAAACCCTGTCTGCCATTTGACAAAATGTTTATTATTTCCAGATAAATTTTTGTTTTCAGGAAATAAATAATTTTTTAATAAAAAAATTTCAAAATCGTTTTGTTTATTTTTATCCCCCCAACTAAAAAAGTGGTTGGACTTCATTCTGAGTCTTCTGTAGAAGAATCAAATGACATGTTGTCTAATATTTCTAATGTATATACTTGTGTATAGCCATCAAAAATATTTTCAGAAGGAAAATATCCTTCAGTTTCCGCTTTCGAAATAATTTTTAATTTTTCCGGAAACTTTTGTCTGTTGGGACATTCGTTGGCATAGTGTCCTTCTTCAGAACATATCCAGCAACGACATTTTTTCTTCCCTTGAGGACAAACCTTAGGTTTTTCTTTTGAAAAGTATTTTCCAGGAGAAAACTTTCTTTTATTGGTTTTCCAAAAACGTTTTTTAGTTTTTGTTTTATATTTATTTTTATATTTCTTTTTGAAATAATTTTCATCTTTTGTTGGTTCACAACCAAAAGTTAATTGTGGTAACTCAGTAAGTTTTTTGCAACAGCTTTTGTTAAAACGTTTTAGCTTTTTTTGTTTATCAGAAAAATCACAGTAAACCGCAATTTCTTCTTTGACAATTCTTGTTGCAAATCCAAGAGAATGCATCGTGAACTGATTCTTTTCTTTGTTCCATCGTTCTTTGGCTTTTTCTCCAACGATAGGAATCTTCATTAAGTAAGCCTCAATCCAAGAGTGGAATTCACCTGTACTTAATTTGTATAGATTTGTTTCATAAAGACAAGTAAAATCGTCTAATAAACAAATATCACAAATTTGTGCTTTTGCAAGATTTTGTCTTGCTTTTTCTAGCAATTTTTGATTTTCATGGTCTTTATTTGTTATAAAGTCGAGACCTAAAAACATCATATATATTGCATTTATGATTTGATCAAAAAGATCTTCACCATTCATATTTTCATCCCAAGTTGTACCTTTGATGAAATTTTGAATTATCCCTGCAGACTTATGTTCCATTAATAATAACAAAGCCTTAGCATTAGAAAATTCATCTGAATTAGTCTGAATAATTAGACTGATTTCAGTGTTCCATTTGTCAATTACCTCTTTTCTTTTTTCGAGGCCAAAGATACAATCAATATTAATAGTATCAATAGTAGTTGAACTACCATTTTTATTACCATTAGAATTAGGTATACCTTTGTGATACGGCATGGAAAATTCCGTATTCTTTCTACGCCTGTTACCTTTGCTAGTAGAGGCATTGTAAGTTCTTTGTCTCGGAGACATTTCAATGTCTGAAGAGCTTTCTTCAGTTTCAGGTTCTTCATCCTTTACAGATAAAGGAAAAATCCGTTCTTTATTTTCAGGAAAATATCTTTCATTTAAGATTTTATTTTCAGAAAACATTTGTTCACATTCATCATCATCTAATGACATGAGATGAACAAGTTCATGCATATGTTCAAGTGGAAGGGTTTCCATTTGATCAAAAAAGATTTCTTCTAACTTTTGAGGTATTGAAATCATTCTATCCAATAGATAAAATAATTTTTGTCTCTCTAAGTTTTTGAATATCCTCTTTCATAAAAGAATTTTTTCTTTTTAAATCATTCAATTCAAAAAGTTTATCAGAAGGATGAATACTCCAATCCGAATGTAACTCTACAATTCTTTGATTATTTCTTTCTAAATAGAAATAATGCATAGAAATCTTTTGATTTATTTTTCTAAAAGAGTTTCTCAATTGTTCTTTATTGGTCATTTGAAGTTGATCCAAAAGGCCATGTTAATGCATTAGGACATTTAGACTTTCCCAAAGATGGATTTCCAACATTGAAATTTGGAAATGAATATTTTTGAAAGCTTTTTTCATTAAAAATCTTTTCTTTCTTTTTGAGTAAAAGATTTTCTGAATTCATTTTTTCATCAAGTTTGTCAGAGACATCCTTGATAATCTTGGCAGCAATTGCTTCAAGATTTTCATTGGTAGACAAATCTTCAACCTTCTTGGTTAATTCTCTAACCAGTTCTTCAATTTTACTCAGAGAACTCATGCTACAGAGATTAATGCCTCTTTAGCTTTAAGCTCAAGAATTTTTTGCTTAGAAGCAAAAATGTTTTCCTTAACAATTTTTATATTAAGAATTTTTGTTTTATGACTTAACATAAAATTTTCTTTAATTTGATTTATTCTCATAAATCCAAATTGTATATCAGCCTCTTCATAGGTGATTTGTTGATCAAGATATTGAAAATAATTTAAAATTGGTTTTGAAGACATTACTCTCCAATAATTCCTTTTAAAATTTTACCATATCCATCTATTCTATGTGACATAGAACGAATTATTTGTTCAGTATTACTTGAATCTCCTATTTGTAAAGAGCTTTCAGCATAACTGTGTCTAGGTTCGAATCCTAGAATTTGTTTATTGCGTGCAATATCAATTGCCCAATTTTCTTTTAATTGTGAAGGTTCAGAAAACTTACACCCTTCAACAATTCCAATTTCAGAAAATATATCTTCAAGAGTTATATTTTCATTTTCCTTATACTCGATTGAATGAGTACTGTTGGTTAAAGCATACGAGATTAAATAATTAATCGTAAAAACTTTATTACCAGGTTCCATAAGGTCAGTTCTTTCGCACTGGTGTATGAAACTTATAGTCTTATCAAAATCTTTTGAATTTCGATGTAAAGCAAATTTAGGATAGACAGTAAACATAAATTTACCATAAGCTAAATTTCCTTGAATTGCTCCCAAAAGAGCATCTAGCCTATTGATAATTCTATTATCAACGAGTGCCATTTTTATAGGAAAATTAATTCCGTCTCTAAACTGAGCTTTTAGGAGGATTTTAACCGCTCCTATGTGTACCATATTGAGAGACTTTCTCAACTCTGGTTTAATGTGCAAAAGCTTTTTTGCTATTTCACCCTTTGTTAAGAGTGGCAAATAAACTTCACCTGCTGTATTTTTTATGTCAACTGAAAGTTCTTCAGTGTTAAAACAATAAAATACTTTATTTTTTCTTGTAAAAGCTTTAGAAACTAAGCTTTGTAAAGTTTTTGTTTGATTAAAAACTTGTTTTGTGTCAAGCTTGAATTTAAGCTTGTTAATTTTAGTTAATTGATCAGAATTAATCATGTAATCTGATACAAAACCTTTTTCGTTTTCACTGAAATTTAAAACTTCAGTTACTTCTTGTTCGTTTGATTCTTTCGAATCTTCAAACGAATTTTTAAAACTCATTTTAAATTTTTTCTTTTAAGAAAATGTTTAAAATTTATTTTAAATTTGTTTATTTTTAAGAACAGGAACTAATCCCCTCTTCTTAAAAAACGAGCACATGGCTCTGATACCACTTTGTGCTCGTACTTCAGAATTTTTGAAAAATTCAACTAAAGGGTTCATTAAGTCCTTTAGGGGTTTTGTGGTCTGGTTAAGACTCATTGGTTGAAAGGAATCTTTTTCTTGGTTAACTATTTATTAACCCGACGTCTTGGTACATACTCATTGTATGAATTTGTTCTAGTAAATTTACTAGTAATAAATTTTTGGGGACCAAGCATGTGCTCATTTTGAAAATCAATTCCCAAATTTGTCGTAAAGTTCATGAATTTGAACTTATTCATTCTTTAGATGTCAACCATCATATTTATTGAAGTCATTGAGTTATTATGACAAAAGATGCCATAATTCACCGAATGTTTACAAGACTTTGAAGTATCTTGTTTACTAAAGCAAATGATTTTTGAATCATTTGTTTTAGATTGTGAAATCATTTCTTTGAATTTACAAAATTCATTATTTTTTGTAGTCATTTTTTGACTAAAAATTTTCAATTGAAAAATCATTTGTTTCGATAGTTATTAATCGATTTCTTTTTATGTTTATTTATAAACATCATTTTTGATTTAATCAAAATCTTAGTTTTTTGTGTTGAAATAAATTCTTTTTAAGGTTTTAAGGAGAGATATGAAATATCAATCTTGAAGTATTTTAACAGTTTGAAATAAAATCTATACCTTTTCCTTCTTGTATTTTCTTCTTGAAAAGTTTCTAATTCTTGTACAAGGGACCAATCCAACCCTTAATTTCCCTAACGGCCTCCTGCCTAAACGGTACTTCAACGGGCTCCAGGACTCCAGGTTTTACAGAATAGAAACAACTTCATGATAGAAAATAATATAGGGGGTTACAAAGGAGTTTTTATTTCATAACTGTTCTCCCGAAGGAGAACTTCTTGATATTTACATCAACTCCTTAAAGGAGTTTCTACTCCATACTACTAGCACACATAACTAGAAAATAAAATTTGATCATACGAATGATCAAAGTTGAAAAAGAAAGGTGGGTGGTTGAGAATTTAAGCTAGGGGTAGGTGATGTAGAAGAGGGATGCTAACTCGGGATGTCCTAAAACTAATGAATTCAACTTCTTTATATAGCAGAAGTGAATTTTACAAAAGGTCTAAAATAGCCTTAAGTTTTCGTCATGCATGACGTTTTTTAGTCGACAAACCCATGTGTTGGGTCCAGCTCTCGCGTGTCGTCTTCTGAAAAGTAGTTGTCTTTAATAGAGGGACCACTTTTGTCATAATTTTCTTCGGTGGAAGATTCTTTACAGCTCATGCACTGATGGCTTTCCTGTGCTCTTTGCATTATTTTGCAGAGTCTTTGTTTGGTAGTAGGACTCACATCAACTTTGTTGAAGATAATGCGTTGCTCCATTTTTTCTAAAGCTTCCTTCTCGTGCTTTGGTAGTGGAGTTCCACTGTAACTTGTGATGATGCAGTGATCGCTGCAATAATTCACTTTGTTAAAGCTTTTTACTTTAATATTTTGAAGATTATTCAGGATTTTTAAGAATCCTTTAACCCTTATTTCGACCCATTTTTCGAAATCTTCTTGCTCCTCATTCATAACTTTTGAGGGGTTGACAGTTCTTGCTTTCGCGAGCCCGATTTCTATATGATGGTAACTTTGGGAAGAAGTTCCTTGGTACCAATCTGGAAGTGTAGAGTTACACTTTATGAAGATGTTTGCGTCTTTTGCTGCAGCAATCTTCTTTCGAAAGTTTTTAATAGCTTTCTTTATCCCTTCTGGAAACATGCTGATTTCAAGCAAATTTGGAGATGGATATATGAACTTTATTAGACCAGCAGAAAATGCTAGTGAAACAAGTTCTGGATTTGCGCCTGGACAAAAGACTAAAAGACTTTTAGTAGCCTTATCTTCTGTATAGACATGTTCAAACACGAAATCATCTTGACTAAGAGCTCTTGTTTTAGACCAAATTCCTCTGAATTCGTCCAAAGATATCTTCTTCTTCTTCTTCTTCTTCTTCTTCTTCTTCTTTCTCTTCTTTTATTGTTGATCTTGAGAAAGTGTTCTTAAATTCAATGATTCTTTCTGTTTTCTTGGGCTTCAATGGCTCAGGAATAATTGTTACCTTTAAAGGTATTCCTTTCTTCCCGAGGTTTGCTGAATATTGGGTAGCTTCTTGTTGGGCTTGTGCTAACGACCCAAACTTCTTGAATGTTACCGGTTTTCCAGCAACATGTTGAGACACTATAGACCAATCTTCATATATGCCTCTATGTTCACCATCGAAAATAACATAAAATTTTGAATTATGCTTTTCTGGAATTTGTGTCACTTGGGAGTAACTTGGTCTAAGAGAGACCTGTTCAGTTTTTGGCAAACTGTCAGCCATCAACGGATTTGATGTGCCTTTACCAGAGCCGTTTGCTACTGGGCTAGATGAAGATTGTAGTTCTTCACTAACTTTATAATTGCTTTTTTCCAAAGCAACAGGAATCAACGGACTTGATTTTTCTTTACCTTTAGCCGTTTGTAAAGGAATAGATTCAGATTGTATCCTTTCGGAATCCTGTTCTGAACTAACAGTTGTGTCTAGACTTTCGTCGTAGAGAGCTATTTTTTCTTGAATAGCTTTTAATTCTATCAAAAGAAAATTTTCTTTTAGGCGTAAAGCCTTTAAATCTTCCACCCCCCTTTCTTTTTAAAAGTTTTTTGTAACTTCAAAGTGATGATTTTTGGTGGAAGAAATCCTTCTATTTATAGGAGTAAGAATGATCATGACATCATTGCTTACGATTTCTGAAAAACTCGTGTCAAGTTATCAGTTAACATGTTTTTTGGCCCCCTTTAGATGTTCATTGTTGAATGAATATCCTAAAAACCCTGTCTGCCATTTGACAAAATGTTTATTATTTCCAGATAAATTTTTGTTTTCAGGAAATAAATAATTTTTTAATAAAAAAATTTCAAAATCGTTTTGTTTATTTTTATCCCCCCAACTAAAAAAGTGGTTGGACTTCATTCTGAGTCTTCTGTAGAAGAATCAAATGACATGTTGTCTAATATTTCTAATGTATATACTTGTGTATAGCCATCAAAAATATTTTCAGAAGGAAAATATCATTCAGTTTCCGCTTTCGAAATAATTTTTAATTTTTCCGGAAACTTTTGTCTGTTGGGACATTCGTTGGCATAGTGTCCTTCTTCAGAACATATCCAGCAACGACATTTTTTCTTCCCTTGAGGACAAACCTTAGGTTTTTCTTTTGAAAAGTATTTTCCAGGAGAAAACTTTCTTTTATTGGTTTTCCAAAAACGTTTTTTAGTTTTTGTTTTATATTTATTTTTATATTTCTTTTTGAAATAATTTTCATCTTTTGTTGGTTCACAACCAAAAGTTAATTGTGGTAACTCAGTAAGTTTTTTGCAACAGCTTTTGTTAAAACGTTTTAGCTTTTTTTGTTTATCAGAAAAATCACAGTAAACCGCAATTTCTTCTTTGACAATTCTTGTTGCAAATCCAAGAGAATGCATCGTGAACTGATTCTTTTCTTTGTTCCATCGTTCTTTGGCTTTTTCTCCAACGATAGGAATCTTCATTAAGTAAGCCTCAATCCAAGAGTGGAATTCACCTGTACTTAATTTGTATAGATTTGTTTCATAAAGACAAGTAAAATCGTCTAATAAACAAATATCACAAATTTGTGCTTTTGCAAGATTTTGTCTTGCTTTTTCTAGCAATTTTTGATTTTCATGGTCTTTATTTGTTATAAAGTCGAGACCTAAAAACATCATATATATTGCATTTATGATTTGATCAAAAAGATCTTCACCATTCATATTTTCATCCCAAGTTGTACCTTTGATGAAATTTTGAATTATCCCTGCAGACTTATGTTCCATTAATAATAAAAAAGCCTTAGCATTAGAAAATTCATCTGAATTAGTCTGAATAATTAGACTGATTTCAGTGTTCCATTTGTCAATTACCTCTTTTCTTTTTTCGAGGCCAAAGATACAATCAATATTAATAGTATCAATAGTAGTTGAACTACCATTTTTATTACCATTAGAATTAGGTATACCTTTGTGATACGGCATGGAAAATTCCGTATTCTTTCTACGCCTGTTACCTTTGCTAGTAGAGGCATTGTAAGTTCTTTGTCTCGGAGACATTTCAATGTCTGAAGAGCTTTCTTCAGTTTCAGGTTCTTCATCCTTTACAGATAAAGGAAAAATCCGTTCTTTATTTTCAGGAAAATATCTTTCATTTAAGATTTTATTTTCAGAAAACATTTGTTCACATTCATCATCATCTAATGACATGAGATGAACAAGTTCATGCATATGTTCAAGTGGAAGGGTTTCCATTTGATCAAAAAAGATTTCTTCTAACTTTTGAGGTATTGAAATCATTCTATCCAATAGATAAAATAATTTTTGTCTCTCTAAGTTTTTGAATATCCTCTTTCATAAAAGAATTTTTTTTCTTTTTAAATCATTCAATTCAAAAAGTTTATCAGAAGGATGAATACTCCAATCCGAATGTAACTCTACAATTCTTTGATTATTTCTTTCTAAATAGAAATAATGCATAGAAATCTTTTGATTTATTTTTCTAAAAGAGTTTCTCAATTGTTCTTTATTGGTCATTTGAAGTTGATCCAAAAGGCCATGTTAATGCATTAGGACATTTAGACTTTCCCAAAGATGGATTTCCAACATTGAAATTTGGAAATGAATATTTTTGAAAGCTTTTTTCATTAAAAATCTTTTCTTTCTTTTTGAGTAAAAGATTTTCTGAATTCATTTTTTCATCAAGTTTGTCAGAGACATCCTTGATAATCTTGGCAGCAATTGCTTCAAGATTTTCATTGGTAGACAAATCTTCAACCTTCTTGGTTAATTCTCTAACCAGTTCTTCAATTTTACTCAGAGAACTCATGCTACAGAGATTAATGCCTCTTTAGCTTTAAGCTCAAGAATTTTTTGCTTAGAAGCAAAAATGTTTTCCTTAACAATTTTTATATTAAGAATTTTTGTTTTATGACTTAACATAAAATTTTCTTTAATTTGATTTATTCTCATAAATCCAAATTGTATATCAGCCTCTTCATAGGTGATTTGTTGATCAAGATATTGAAAATAATTTAAAATTGGTTTTGAAGACATTAATCTCCAATAATTCCTTTTAAAATTTTACCATATCCATCTATTCTATGTGACATAGAACGAATTATTTGTTCAGTATTACTTGAATCTCCTATTTGTAAAGAGCTTTCAGCATAACTGTGTCTAGGTTCGAATCCTAGAATTTGTTTATTGCGTGCAATATCAATTGCCCAATTTTCTTTTAATTGTGAAGGTTCAGAAAACTTACACCCTTCAACAATTCCAATTTCAGAAAATATATCTTCAAGAGTTATATTTTCATTTTCCTTATACTCGATTGAATGAGTACTGTTGGTTAAAGCATACGAGATTAAATAATTAATCGTAAAAACTTTATTACCAGGTTCCATAAGGTCAGTTCTTTCGCACTGGTGTATGAAACTTATAGTCTTATCAAAATCGTTTGAATTTCGATGTAAAGCAAATTTAGGATAGACAGTAAACATAAATTTACCATAAGCTAAATTTCCTTGAATTGCTCCCAAAAGAGCATCTAGCCTATTGATAATTCTATTATCAACGAGTGCCATTTTTATAGGAAAATTAATTCCGTCTCTAAACTGAGCTTTTAGGAGGATTTTAACCGCTCCTATGTGTACCATATTGAGAGACTTTCTCAACTCTGGTTTAATGTGCAAAAGCTTTTTTGCTATTTCACCCTTTGTTAAGAGTGGCAAATAAACTTCACCTGCTGTATTTTTTATGTCAACTGAAAGTTCTTCAGTGTTAAAACAATAAAATACTTTATTTTTTCTTGTAAAAGCTTTAGAAACTAAGCTTTGTAAAGTTTTTGTTTGATTAAAAACTTGTTTTGTGTCAAGCTTGAATTTAAGCTTGTTAATTTTAGTTAATTGATCAGAATTAATCATGTAATCTGATACAAAACCTTTTTCGTTTTCACTGAAATTTAAAACTTCAGTTACTTCTTGTTCGTTTGATTCTTTCGAATCTTCAAACGAATTTTTAAAACTCATTTTAAATTTTTTCTTTTAAGAAAATGTTTAAAATTTATTTTAAATTTGTTTATTTTTAAGAACAGGAACTAATCCCCTCTTCTTAAAAAACGAGCACATGGCTCTGATACCACTTTGTGCTCGTACTTCAGAATTTTTGAAAAATTCAACTAAAGGGTTCATTAAGTCCTTTAGGGGTTTTGTGGTCTGGTTAAGACTCATTGGTTGAAAGGAATCTTTTTCTTGGTTAACTATTTATTAACCCGACGTCTTGGTACATACTCATTGTATGAATTTGTTCTAGTAAATTTACTAGTAATAAATTTTTGGGGACCAAGCATGTGCTCATTTTGAAAATCAATTCCCAAATTTGTCGTAAAGTTCATGAATTTGAACTTATTCATTCTTTAGATGTCAACCATCATATTTATTGAAGTCATTGAGTTATTATGACAAAAGATGCCATAATTCACCGAATGTTTACAAGACTTTGAAGTATCTTGTTTACTAAAGCAAATGATTTTTGAATCATTTGTTTTAGATTGTGAAATCATTTCTTTGAATTTACAAAATTCATTATTTTTTGTAGTCATTTTTTGACTAAAATTTTTCAATTGAAAAATCATTTGTTTCGATAGTTATTAATCGATTTCTTTTTATGTTTATTTATAAACATCATTTTTGATTTAATCAAAATCTTAGTTTTTTGTGTTGAAATAAATTCTTTTTAAGGTTTTAAGGAGAGATATGAAATATCAATCTTGAAGTATTTTAACAGTTTGAAATAAAATCTATACCTTTTCCTTCTTGTATTTTCTTCTTGAAAAGTTTCTAATTCTTCTGCAAGGGACCAATCCAACCCTTAATTTCCCTAACGGCCTCCTGCCTAAACGGTACTTCAACGGGCTCCAGGACTCCAGGTTTTACAGAATAGAAACAACTTCATGACAGAAAATAAGATAGGGGGTTACAAAGGAGTTTTTATTTCATAACTGTTCTCCCGAAGGAGAACTTCTTGATATTTACATCAACTCCTTAAAGGAGTTTCTACTCCATCTTAGCACACATAACTAGAAAATAAAATTTGATCATACGAATGATCAAAGTTGAAAAGAAAGGTGGGTGGTTGAGAATTTAAGCTAGGGGTAGGTGATGTAGTAGAGAGATGCTAACTCGGGATGTAACTCGGGATATCTTAAAACTAATGAATTCATCTTCTTTATATAGCAGAAGTGAATTTTACAAAAGGTCTAAAATAGCCTTAAGTGTTCGTCATGCATGACGTTTTTTAGTCGACAAACCCATGTGTTGGGTCTAGCTCTCGCTTGTCGTCTTCTGAAAAGTAGTTGTCTTTAATAGAGGGACCACTTTTGTCAGAATTTTCTTCGGTGGAAGATTCTTTAAAGCTCATGCACTGATGGCTTTCCTGTGCTCTTTGCATTATTTTGTAGAGTCTCTGTCTTGTAGTAGGACTCACATCAACTTTGTTGAAGATAATGCGTTGCTCCATTTTTTCTAAAGCTTCCTTTGATAGTGGGGTTCCACTATGACTTGTGAAGATATAGAAATTGCTTTAGAGGAATTTCCTTTTTTCCACACTCGGCTGAGTATCGAGTGGCTTCTTGTTGGGCTTGTAATAAAGACCCAAACTTCTTGAATGTTACCGGTCTTCCAGAAACATGTTGAGACACTATGGACCAATCTTCATATATGCCTCTATGCTCTCCATCAAAAATGACATAAAATCTGGAATTAGATTTTACCGTTTCTTGAGTATCTTGGGAGTAACTTGGTCTAAGAGTGACCTGTTCAGTTTTTGGCAAACTGTCAGCCATCAACGGATTTGATGTGCCTTTACCAGAGCCGTTTGCTACTGGGCTAGATGAAGATCGTAGTTCTTCATTAACTCTATAATTGCTTTTTTCCAAAGCAACAGGAATCAACGGACTTGCTTTTTCTTTACCTTTAGCCGTTTGTAAAGGAATAGATTCAGATTGTATTCTTTCGGAATCCTGTTCTGAATTAACAGTTGTGTCTAGACTTTCGTCATAGAGAGCTATTTTTTCTTGAATAGCTTTTAATTCTATCAAAAGAAATTTTTCTTTTAGGCATAAAGCCCTTAATTCTTCCATCCCCCTTTCTTAAAAAAAAAATTTTGAATATGAAGGAGTGATTTTTGAAGAAGAGATGTCTTCTATTTGTAGAAGAAGAATGACATCATTGCTTACGATTTCTGAAAATCTCGTGTTAAGCTAACAGCTAACACGTTTTTTGTCCCTTCTTGGTGTTCTGTATCAAAAGAATACTTGGAAAACCACATTTGCCATCTGACAAGACGTCCTTGTTAATTATCTCCAGATATTTTTGTTTTCAGAAAATAAGTAAAAATTTTATTGTCAGTTCTGACTAGGAATTTAACCAGGGTTAAATAAATAGAGAACTTCGAAATCGTGTTTTTTACCGCCAGTAATTCTTTTTCATTACTGTGATAATTCCGTTCAGCCTGCTTGAAGCTTCCCGAAGTGTACCTGCAAATTTCTTCTCTATCTGCAGTTTTAGCTTTTAAAACACCTCCCCAAAAATCATGAGAAGCATTTGTTTCTATGATTAAAAAAACATTTTCATTAGGAAGATAAAGTTTAGGAAAACTGATTAAGTTTTTCTTTATCTTTTTAATGTAGTCAGTATCGGAATGTTTCCAATCCCAAACGTATTCCTTTTTTAGCTTAACCTGTAAAGGTTTTCTAAGCTCTGCAAGCTTAGGAATATAACTTTCTGCATAAGTTAATACACCTAAAAATCTTTGAAGATGTTTTTTGTCTTCTAAAGTATCTGGAAATTTGTGTAAATTTTCCAAGATATGTTTTTGTGGACAATGTGTCCCTTGATCTATTTCAAGACCCAAAAAGTTTATCTTTGTTTTAAAAAGATTAGCTTTCTTTTTTGATAAAATGATTCCATATTTTTCAATTGTTTTTAAAACTGATAAAACATGAGAATAGTGTTTATCTTCCGAGTTCGAGAAAACTATAATATCGTCAACATAGACGGTACAGTAATCTTCTAATCCTCTTAAAGCATTTTGCACATGTCTTTGAAATATGCTTGGTGCCTGTTTTAATCCAAAGGGAACTACCTTCCATTGATAGTGACCGTCTGGGCATGTGAACGCAGTTAATAACTGTGATTCTTTGTCTAACAGTACCTGCCAGAAACCACTTTTACAGTCAAAACTGGAAAAGATAGTCTTTCCTCTTAGAAGAGTTAGTAATTCCTGCATACAAGGAAGATTATGGCTGTCTCCAACAGTGACATTATTAATTGCTTTGTAATTAACAACCATTCGTTTTTTACCTCTTCTTTTTTCCGCTTCATTTTCTACTAAAAAAGCCGGAGACATGTGAGGAGATTTACTAGGAATTATTAATCCCAAATCAAGAAGTTCTTTGATTTGTTTATTAAATTCTTCCCTATCCTGTGGACTGTACTTCATAGGTTTAACCCTAATAACAGTTTTAGGATCTATTAACTTAATAGATGCCTTCATCCAATTTTTTTATTTTTCAGGATCAATTGGATTTTCTGAACAAACCTTTTCAAGTAATTCCTCAATTTTTTGAAACCTATGTAGTTCAAGTAGAAAAATTCTTTCAGGTTTTATAACTTCTTGAACTATATTAGTTCCTGGAGTTTGATTTATCTTGGAATCTTTTTTCATAGATTCAAGAAAATTTGGTTTTCCAATTTGAAAAGCCTTTGTAACCTTTTTGATCAAAATCATTTCTTGATTAAGATGAAAAGATACTCTGTCTAACCATTGAGTAAAAGGTCCATAGAGTTGACAGAAATTATTTCCAAGAAGTAAATCCATACCTGAATCTTGTTGGTAGATAGTAGGAATGGTAAATGATTCTCCAGAAAATTGAATTATAAGATTTCTACAAACCTTATCTAATTTAATGACTTCTTTGTTAGCAATAATTGCCTTAATATCTTTGGGAGTATTTTCCCATAAATCCTTAGGAATTATATGTTTGCTGGCTAAACAAAGACTTGCACCTGTGTCTACATAACAATGTAGAGTAATTGTTTTATATCCTTTGAAAAAGATTTTTCCTTTGATATAAATTGAATTTGGATTAGTAATGTTTGAAAAAGCTAAATCCAAATTATGAATTTGTTTATCCTCATCCCCCCAACTAAAAGAGTGATTAGGCTTCAACTCGATATCTGAAGAGCTTTCTTCAGTTTCGGGTTTTTCCTGTTCATTTTTCATGGTAAAGATTTGTTCTTTATTTTCAGAAAAATGTTCTATTTCTGGTTCTTCATTCTTTAAAACAAGAGCCTGTTTTTTATATTCAGAAAGCTTCTGTTCAAGTTTTTCTTTTAAGTTTTTATAAAACTTTTGTTTATGTTCTTTGTTTTCAAAGGACATGAGCTGAACAAGCTTATAAATTTGTTTAGCTGATAAAGTTTCAAATTTTTCTTTAAAAATTTGTTCTAACTTTTGAGTAACGGGAATCATTTTATCCACAAGATAAAATAAGTTTTGTCTCTCTAAGTCTTTGTATTTCTTTTTTCAAAAGAGAATTATTTCTTTTTAAATCAGTTAATTTAAAAAGTTTATCAGAAGGACCAAGCATGTGCTCATTTTGAAAATCAATTCCCAAATTTGTCGTAAAGTTCATGAATTTGAACTTATTCATTCTTTAGATGTCAACCATCATATTTATTGAAGTCATTGAGTTATTATGACAAAAGATGCCATAATTCACCGAATGTTTACAAGACTTTGAAGTATCTTGTTTACTAAAGCAAATGATTTTTGAATCGTTTGTTTTAGATTGTGAAATCATTTCTTTGAATATAGAATTCATGATTTTGAATTTACAAAATTCATTATTTTTTGTAGTCATTTTTTGACTAAAATTTTTCAATTGAAAAATCATTTGTTTCGATAGTTATTAATCGATTTCTTTTTATGTTTGTTTATAAACATCATTTTTGATTTAATCAAAATCTTAGTTTTTTGTGTTAAAATAAATTCTTTTTAAGATTTTAAGGAGAGATATGAAATATCAATCTTGAAGTATTTTAACAGTTTGAAATAAAATCTATACCTTTTCCTTCTTGTATTTTCTTCTTGAAAAGTTTCTAATTCTTCTGCAAGGGACCAATCCAACCCTTAATTTCCCTAACAGCCTCCTGCCTAAACGGTACTTCAACGGGCTCCAGGACTCCAGGTTTTACAGAATAGAAACAACTTCATGATAGAAAATAAGATAGGGGGTTACAAAGGAGTTTTTATTTCATAACTGTTCTCCCGAAGGAGAACTTCTTGATATTTACATCAACTCCTTAAAGGAGTTTCTACTCCATACTACTAGCACACATAACTAGAAAATAAAATTTGATTATACGAATGATCAAAGTTGAAAAGAAAGGTGGGTGGTTGAGAGTTAAAGCTAGGGGTAGGTGATGTAGTAGAGAGATGCTAGTACATACTCATTCATACAATGAGTATGTACCAAGACGTCGGGTTAATAAAGAGTTAACCAAGAAAAAGATTCCTTTCAACCAATGAGTCTTAACCAGACCACAAAACCCCTAAAGGACTTAATGAACCCTTTAGTTGAATTTTTCATAAATTCTGAAGTACCTCCGCAAATGAGTATGTACCAAGACGTCGGGTTAACAAAAGAATACCTGAAAGTACCTCCGCAAAGTGGTATCAGAGCCATGTGCTCGTTTTTTAAGAAGAGGGGATTAGTTCCTGTTCTTAAAAATAAACAAATTTAAAATAAATTTTAAACATTTTCTTAAAAGAAAAAATTTAAAATGAGTTTTAAAAATTCGTTTGAAGATTCGAAAGAATCAAACGAACAAGAAGTAACTGAAGTTTTAAATTTCAGTGAAAACGAAAAAGGTTTTGTATCAGATTACATGATTAATTCTGATCAATTAACTAAAATTAACAAGCTTAAATTCAAGCTTGACACAAAACAAGTTTTTAATCAAACAAAAACTTTACAAAGCTTAGTTTCTAAAGCTTTTACAAGAAAAAATAAAGTATTTTATTGTTTTAACACTGAAGAACTTTCAGTTGACATAAAAAATACAGCAGGTGAAGTTTATTTGCCACTCTTAACAAAGGGTGAAATAGCAAAAAAAACTTTTGCACATTAAACCAGAGTTGAGAAAGTCTCTCAATATGGTACACATAGGAGCGGTTAAAATCCTCCTAAAAGCTCAGTTTAGAGACGGAATTAATTTTCCTATAAAAATGGCACTCGTTGATAATAGAATTATCAATAGGCTAGATGCTCTTTTGGGAGCAATTCAAGGAAATTTAGCTTATGGTAAATTTATGTTTACTGTCTATCCTAAATTTGCTTTACATCGAAATTCAAAAGATTTTGATAAGACTTTAAGTTTCATACACCAGTGCGAAAGAACTGACCTTTGGAACCTGGTAATAAAGTTTTTACGATTAATTATTTAATCTCGTATGCTTTAACCAACAGTACTCATTCAATCGAGTATAAGGAAAATGAAAATATAACTCTTGAAGATATATTTTCTGAAATTGGAATTGTTGAAGGGTGTAAGTTTTCTGAACCTTCACAATTAAAAGAAAATTGGGCAATTGATATTGCACGCAATAAACAAATTCTAGGATTCGAACCTAGACACAGTTATGCTGAAAGCTCTTTACAAATAGGAGATTCAAGTAATACTGAACAAATAATTCGTTCTATGTCACATAGAATAGATGGATATGGTAAAATTTTAAAAGGAATTATTGGAGAGTAATGTCTTCAAAACCAATTTTAAATTATTTTCAATATCTTGATCAACAAATCACCTATGAAGAGGCTGATATACAATTTGGATTTATGAGAATAAATCAAATTAAAGAAAATTTTATGTTAAGTCATAAAACAAAAATTCTTAATATAAAAATTGTTAAGGAAAACATTTTTGCTTCTAAGCAAAAAATTCTTGAGCTTAAAGCTAAAAAAGCATTAATCTCTGTAGCATGAGTTCTCTGAGTAAAATTGAAGAACTGGTTAGAGAATTAACCAAGAAGGTTGAAGATTTGTCTACCAATGAAAATCTTGAAGCAATTGCTGCCAAGATTATCAAGGATGTCTCTGACAAACTTGATGAAAAAATGAATTCAGAAAATCTTTTACTCAAAAAGAAAGAAAAGATTTTAAATGAAAAAAGCTTTCAAAAATATTCATTTCCAAATTTCAATGTTGGAAATCCATCTTTGGGAAAGTCTAAATGTCCTAATGCATTAACATGGCCTTTTGAATCAACTTCAAATGACCAATAAAGAACAATTGAGAAACTCTTTTAGAAAAATAAATCAAAAGATTTCTATGCATTATTTCTATTTAGAAAGAAATAATCAAAGAATTGTAGAGTTACATTCGGATTGGAGTATTCATCCTTCTGATAAACTTTTTGAATTGAATGATTTAAAAAGAAAAAATTCTTTTATGAAAGAGGATATTCAAAAACTTAGAGAGACAAAAATTATTTTATCTATTGGATAGAATGATTTCAATACCTCAAAAGTTAGAAGAAATCTTTTTTGATCAAATGGAAACCCTTCCACTTGAACATATGCATGAACTTGTTCATCTCATGTCATTAGATGATGATGAATGTGAACAAATGTTTTCTGAAAATAAAATCTTAAATGAAAGATATTTTCCTGAAAATAAAGAACGGATTTTTCCTTTATCTGTAAAGGATGAAGAACCTGAAACTGAAGAAAGCTCTTCAGACATTGAAATGTCTTCGAGACAAAGAACTTACAATGCCTCTACTAGCAAAGGTAACAGGCGTAGAAAGAATACGGAATTTTCCATGCCGTATCACAAAGGTATACCTAATTCTAATGGTAATAAAAATGGTAGTTCAACTACTATTGATACTATTAATATTGATTGTATCTTTGGCCTCGTAAAAAGAAAAGAGGTAATTGACAAATGGAACACTGAAATCAGTCTAATTATTCAGACTAATTCAGATGAATTTTCTAATGCTAAGGCTTTGTTATTATTAATGGAACATAAGTCTGCAGGGATAATTCAAAATTTCATCCAAGGTACAACTTGGGATGAAAATATGAATGGTGGAGATCTTTTTGATCAAATCATAAATGCAATATATATGATGTTTTTAGGTCTCGACTTTATAACAAATAAAGACCATGAAAATCAAAAATTGCTAGAAAAAGCAAGACAAAATCTTGCAAAAGCACAAATTTGTGATATTTGTTTATTAGACGATTTTACTTGTCTTTATGAAACAAATCTATACAAATTAAGTACAGGTGAATTCCACTCTTGGATTGAGGCTTACTTAATTAAGATTCCTATCGTTGGAGAAAAAGCCAAAGAACGATGGAACAAAGAAAAGAATCAGTTCACGATGCATTCTCTTGGATTTGCAACAAGAATTGTCAAAGAAGAAATTGCGGTTTACTGTGATTTTTCTGATAAACAAAAACAGCTAAAACGTTTTAACAAAAGCTGTTGCAAAAAACTTACTGAGTTACCACAATTAACTTTTGGTTGTGAACCAACAAAAGATGAAAATTATTTCATAAAGAAATATAAAAATAAATATAAAACAAAAACTAAAAAACGTTTTTGGAAAACCAATAAAAGAAAGTTTTCTCCTGGAAAATACTTTTCAAAAGAAAAACCTAAGGTTTGTCCTCAAGGGAAGAAAAAATGTCGTTGCTGGATATGTTCTGAAGAAGGACACTATGCCAACGAATGTCCCAACAGACAAAAGTTTCCGGAAAAATTAAAAATTATTTCGAAAGCGGAAACTGAAGGATATTTTCCTTCTGAAAATATTTTTGATGGCTATACACAAGTATATACATTAGAAATATTAGACAACATGTCATTTGATTCTTCTATAGAAGACTCAGAATGAAGTCCAACCACTTTTTTAGTTGGGGGGATAAAAATAAACAAAACGATTTTGAAATTTGTTTATTAAAAAATTATTTATTTCCTGAAAACAAAAATTTATCTGGAAATAATAAACATTTTGTCAAATGGCAGACAGGGTTTTTAGGATATTCATTCAACAATGAACATCTAAAGGGGGCCAAAAACATGTTAACTGATAACTTGACACGAGTTTTTCAGAAATCGTAAGCAATGATGTCATGATCATTCTTACTCCTATAAATAGAAGGATTTCTTCCACCAAAAATCATCACTTTGAAGTTACAAAAAACTTTTAAAAAGAAAGGGGGATGGAAGATTTAAAGGCTTTACGCCTAAAAGAAAAATTTCTTTTGATAGAATTAAAAGCTATTCAAGAAAAAATAGCTCTCTACGACGAAAGTCTAGACACAACTGTTAGTTCAGAACAGCATTCCGAAAGGATACAATCTGAATCTATTCCTTTACAAACGGCTAAAGGTAAAGAAAAATCAAGTCCGTTGATTCCTTTTGCTTTGGAAAAAAGCAATTATAAAGTTAGTGAAGAACTACAATCTTCATCTAGCCCAGTAGCAAACGGCTCTGGTAAAGGCACATCAAATCCGTTGATGGCTGACAGTTTGCCAAAAACTGAACAGGTCTCTCTTAGACCAAGTTACTCCCAAGTGACACAAATTCCAGAAAAGCATAATTCAAAATTTTATGTTATTTTCGATGGTGAACATAGAGGCATATATGAAGATTGGTCTATAGTGTCTCAACATGTTGCTGGAAAACCGGTAACATTCAAGAAGTTTGGGTCGTTAGCACAAGCCCAACAAGAAGCTACCCGATATTCAGCAAACCTCGGGAAGAAAGGAATACCTTTAAAGGTAACAATTATTCCTGAGCCATTGAAGCCCAAGAAAAAAGAAAGAATCATTGAATTTAAGAACACTTTCTCAAGATCAACAATAAAAGAAGAGAAAGAAGAAGAAGATATTATATCTTTGGACGAATTCAGAGGAATTTGGTCTAAAACAAGAGCTCTTAGTCAAGATGATTTCGAGTTTGAACATGTCTATACAGAAGATAAGGCTACTAAAAGTCTTTTAGTCTTTTGTCCAGGCGCAAATCCAGAACTTGTTTCACTAGCATTTTCTGCTGGTCTAATAAAGTTCATATATCCATCTCCAAATTTGCTTGAAATCAGCATGTTTCCAGAAGGGATAAAGAAAGCTATTAAAAACTTTCGAAAGAAGACTGCTGCAGCAAAAGACGCAAACATCTTCATAAAGTGTAACTCTACACTTCCAGATTGGTACCAAGGAACTTCTTCCCAAAGTTACCATCATATAGAAATCGGGCTCGCGAAAGCAAGAACCGTCAACCCCTCAAAAGTTATGAATGAGGAGCAAGAAGATTTCGAAAATTGGGTCGAAATAAGGGTTAAAGGATTCTTAAAAATCCTGAATAATCTTCAAAATATTAAAGTAAAAAGCTTTAATAAAGTGAATTATTGCAGCGATCACTGCATCATCACAAGTTACAGTGGAACTCCACTACCAAAGCACGAGAAGGAAGCTTTAGAAAAAATGGAGCAACGCATTATCTTCAACAAAGTTGATGTGAGTCCTACTACCAAACAAAGACTCTGCAAAATAATACAAAGAGCACAGGAAAGCCATCAGTGCATGAGCTGTAAAGAATCTTCCACCGAAGAAAATTATGACAAAAGTGGTCCCTCTATTAAAGACAACTACTTTTCAGAAGACGACACGCGAGAGCTGGACCCAACACATGGGTTTGTTGACTAAAAAAACGTCATGCATGACGAAAACTTAAGGCTATTTTAGACCTTTTGTAAAATTCACTTCTGCTATATAAAGAAGTTGAATTCATTAGTTTTAGGACATCCCGAGTTAGCATCCCTCTTCTACATCACCTACCCCTAGCTTAAATTCTCAACCACCCACCTTTCTTTTCAACTTTGATCATTCGTATGATCAAATTTTATTTTCTAGTTATGTGTGCTAGTAGTATGGAGTAGAAACTCCTTTAAGGAGTTGATGTAAATATCAAGAAGTTCTCATTCGGGAGAACAGTTATGAAATAAAAACTCCTTTGTAACCCCCTATCTTATTTTCTATCATGAAGTTGTTTCTATTCTGTAAAACCTGGAGTCCTGGAGCCCGTTGAAGTACCGTTTAGGCAGGAGGCCGTTAGGGAAATTAAGGGTTGGATTGGTCCCTTGCAGAAGAATTAGAAACTTTTCAAGAAGAAAATACAAGAAGGAAAATGTATAGATTTTATTTCAAACTGTTAAAATACTTCAAGATTGATATTTCATATCTCTCCTTAAAATCTTAAAAAGAATTTATTTGTTTACTAGTAATAAATTTTTCTTAAAAAAGTTAATTGTGGTAACTCAGTAAGTTTTTTGCAACAGCTTTTGTTAAAACGTTTTAGCTGTTTTTGTTTATCAGAAAAATCACAGTAAACCGCAATTTCTTCTTTGACAATTCTTGTTGCAAATCCAAGAGAATGCATCGTTTCTTTTCTTTGTTCCATCGTTCTTTGGCTTTTTCTCCAACGATAGGAATCTTCATTAAGTAAGCCTCAATCCAAGAGTGGAATTCACCTGTACTTAATTTGTATAGATTTGTTTCATAAAGACAAGTAAAATCGTCTAATAAACAAATATCACAAATTTGTGCTTTTGCAAGATTTTGTCTTGCTTTTTCTAGCAATTTTTTATTTTCATGGTCTTTATTTGTTATAAAGTCGAGACCTAAAAACATCACATATATTGCATTTATGATTTGATCAAAAAGATCTTCACCATTCATATTTTCATCCCAAGTTGTACCTTTGATGAAATTTTTAATTATCCCTGCAGACTTATGTTCCATTAATAATAACAAAGCCTTAGCATTAGAAAATTCAAGTGCTCGTAATGATCAAAGTTGAAAAGAAAGGTGGGTGGTTGAGAGTTAAAGCTAGGGGTAGGTGATGTAGTAGAGAGATGCTAACTCGGGATGTCCTAAAACTAATGAATTCAACTTCTTTATATAGCAGAAGTGAATTTTACAAAGGGTCTAAAATAGCCTTAAGTTTTCGTCATGCATGACGTTTTTTAGTCGACAAACCCATGTGTTGGGTCTTCTTAGTTTTTTGTGTTGAAATAAATTCTTTTTAAGGTTTTAAGGAGAGATATGAAATATCAATCTTGAAGTATTTTAACAGTTTGAAATAAAATCTATGCTTTTTCCTTCTTGTATTTTCTTCTTGAAAAGTTTCTAATTCTTCTGCAAGGGACCAATCCAACCCTTAATTTCCCTAACGGCCTCCTGCCTAAACGGTACTTCAACGGGCCGGTGGTGGTCGGGTGTCGGTGGTAGTTGTGGAGAACAAAAACAAAGGGGGTAAAAAAAGATAGGGTGGTTTATGGTGGTGGTGGTGCTAGAGTGGTGGTGAGTGATGCTAGAGTGGTGTTGGAACTGGAAGTTAGAGAGAGAGAGAGAGGGGGGGGGGGGAGTTAAGAGAGAATAAGAGTTGAGAGAGATGGGACCTGATTACTCTTTTTATATATTTTATTTTTTTATTTATTAGATATATTCTAAATAAATTAGTAAAATTACCAATCTACCCTGATTTAACATTAAAATTTAATTGAGTTAGGGCTAAATGATGAACCGTGCAAAGATTTGCAAACATAAAGTAGGTTTTCTGTAATTATTGAAGATAAAGGACACACTTTGCAATCCGATACAAACATAAAGGACGATTTTTGTAATATACTCTTATTATTATTATTATTATTTGTTATAATTATTATTATTATTATTATTATTATTATTATTTATTACTGTTGTTATTATTACTATTATTATTATTATTATTACTACTATTATTATTATTATTATTATTATTGCTAAGTTAACGGGATGATTGTCCGATGTCGGTACGAAATGGACTTTGAAATACCTCACCGACGTATAGAAACTATGAATGGGTGACAATGTACATGTATCGTATTACACAGGGTAGGGCGTTAGTAGATAGTAATAGAACTTCATGAAAAAGAATTTGTTAACTTGGCAAAGGTGTAACATCCGTGAAATATAGTGTATGCAACAATTTTTAAAAAAAATATATTAATTAGGGTGTTTTATAACATAAAAAACCCTTAATTACCACATAAAATTGTTAAAAAATTAATTTCAAATGAGTCGTATAGGGCAATGAGACACATATACAACACCTATAAGGTGCTCATTGATCAATAAGCCTCCCCTGGTTGACACCTTATGAGTGTCTCATTGACAAATAAGCCTCCCCTGGTGGTTTCCACTTTTAAAGTAGTTTTTGAATCAATAAGGGGCGTATAGGGCAAAAAGGGGCGTATAGGAGTTGTTGTTAAAGCGTGTATAAAGGATATACAATAACCAATTTATCAGCTCCTGTACAGGAGGATAAACTGGTTAAGGCTTGTGTGTTCTATGTGAAGTGTGCGAGTTTGAATCTGGGGGGAGGCCGGTCCGATACAGAAGGACCCCTCCCTTTTATATTTGACATTTTTTTATTATTCATTTATTTATATTAAAATTAATTCCTTTTATAAATAATAATAATAACAATAATAATAATAATAACAATAATAAATAATAATAATAATAAACAATAATTATTATTATTATTGTTATTTTTACACAGGTTATTATTATTGTTTATTATTGTTATTATTATTATTATTATTTATTATTGTTATTATTATTATTGTTATTATTATTATTTATAAAAGGAATTAATTTTAATATAAATAAATGAATAATAAAAAAATGTCAAATAAAAAAGGGAGGGGTCCTTCTGTATCGGACCGGCCTCCCCCCAGATTCGAACTCGCACACTTCACATAGAACACACAAGCCTTAACCAGTTTATCCTCCTGTACAGGAGCTGATAAATTGGTTATAGTATATCCTTTATACACGCTTTAACAACAACTCCTATACGCCCCTTTTTGCCCTATACGCCCCTCATTGATTCAAAAACTACTTTTAAAGTGGAAACCACCAGGGGGGCTTATTGGTCAATGAGACACTTATAAGGTGTCAACCAGGTGAGGCTTATTGATCAATGAGCACCTTATAGGAGTTGTGAATGGGTCTCATTGCCCTATACGACTCATATGAAATTAATTTTTTTAACAATTTTATGTGGTAATTAATGGTTTTTTATGTTATAAAACACCCTAATTAATATTTTTATTTAAATTGTTGCATACACTATATTTCACGGATGTTACACCTTTGCCAAGTTAACAAATTCTTTTTCGTGAAGTTCTATTACTATCGACTAACGCCCTACCCTGTGTAATACGATACATCTACTAACACCTTTTCCAAGTTAACAAATTCTTTTTCGTGAAATTCTTTGTTGTTGTTATTGTTATTATTGTTTATTATTATTATTTATTATTTATTGTTGTTATTGTTATTATTGTTTATTATTATTATTTATTATTTATTGTTGTTATTGTTATTATTATTGTTTATTATTATTAGAGAAAAATGCCCGGATAGTCCCTGTGGTTTCACATTTTTTCACCTATAGTCCCTATCTTTCTAAAACTACTTGAATAGTCCCCAAGGTTTTCCGTTTTGTTCTCGGATAGTCGGTGGGTCTAACTTCAGTTTGTTTTCTCTGTTAAAATGATGTGAAATGACAAAAATACCCTTTCCTTAAAAGGCCAAACCATAGGGACTATCCGGGCATCTTCTTCATTTATAAAACCTCACCACCCATCTCCCTCACTTCTACATATGAAAACCCTAGTTCCATAAGACCACAACACCCCTTCTTCTCCTTCCCGTTCAAGATCGGGCGACAACAAACACCCCCCCCCCACGGCAACCGACAACTCTCCACCCTCTCTCTTCTCGGGTTCGATCGGCGAGCCGATGGGAGCTCCGCGGCGGCGGACCTGAATTATGTTCCGGCGACAAGACACGTGAGACAAAGAGATATCGGAGCTGCAGGGAGAGAGAACAGAGTTGGAGAAAGGGCGTTGACGGCGTAGGGATGGTGTCGGGTGGCGGCTCGATCAGAGAGGAAGGAGGTGCCGGCCACCATACGCGGCGGCGATCGGCGGTGACAAGCGATGATGGTGGTGGTTGGCTAGGTTTGAGTTCGAGACCCGCCTCCCCTTTTCACCTCAACCGACTTCTGCTCTTTCGATTCTCTCGTCTCCTGGTCCGATACGCTTACAACAGGACTGGTTTCAGTCTCCTGCCCGAGCCCGAAGAACGTAAAACTGTGAACCGAGTGGATCGGTGTGCAGAAGTCGATAGTCGCATTTGATGACCCACCACTGCTACGGAATGAAAATCCGCAAGAGTTAACGATGTCATCATTCCGGGCCATGAATAACGAAGACGACGACGAGCTTCCTGCTAGCTCAGATTCTCCACGATTTGGCAACGATTTATGCTGATTTTTAACCTAAAAAATCACTATTTTGCGGTTTGATTCGAAATGTTTTGTTGAAAAACTGAATCGGATGTGATTTGTTTCCGAACTGATTGTGTTCAGTTTGTTGTTGCGGTTTGATTCGAAAGGTTTTGGCGAAAAATTGAATCAGAGATGTCGCTGGATCAGAAGAAGAGGGGGATAGGAGAAAAAGAGAAAAATGCTCGGATAGTCCCTGTGGTTTGGCCTTTTAAGAAAAGGGTATTTTTGTCATTTCACACCCTCTTAACACCCACTTAACAGAGAAAACAAACTGAAGTTAGACCCAGGGACTATCCGAGAACAAAACGGAAAACCTTGGGGACTATTCAAGTAGTTTTAGAAAGATAGGGACTATGGGTGAAAAAAGGTGAAACCACAGGGACTATCCGGGCATTTTTCTCTTATTATTATTATTGTTATTATTGTTATTATTGTTATTATTATTGTTATTGTTAAAATTATTATTATTATTATTATTGTTTATTATTATTATTGTTATTATTTATTATTATTATTATTGTTATTATTTATTATTATTATTATTATTGTTATTATTATTATTATTTATTATTGTTGTTATTACTATTATTATTATTGTTGTTGTTATTATTATTATTATTATTATTATTATTGTTTATTATTTATTATTATTGTTACTATTGTTATAAAGGGATTTAAAAATGAAATCTGTTTTTTTTAATAAAAGGAATTAATTTTATTATAAATAAATGAATAATAAAAAATGTCAAATAAAAAAGGGAGGGGTCCTTCTGTATCGGACCGGCCTCCCCCGGGATTCGAACTCGCACATTTCGCATAGAACACACAAGTCTTAACCAGTTTATCCTCATGTACAGGAGCTGATAAATTGGTTATAGTATATCCTTTATACACTTCATACGCTTTAAACCCAACAACTCCTATAAGTTGCTCATTGAACCATACGGCTCTCATTGAACACAAACACTTTCCCAACTTCAATAAAGGGGTAAACTAGATCTAAAATTTGAAAACTCACACACTAAAACACCAAGAACACACACACAAATGCTCTGGACCACACGATTTTCACAAGACAAACTCTGGACCACACGATGAAGGTTAGTTTGTATTCCAAATTTTATTGCTTAATCTTCAACCTTTTTTTATTTTTTGGTTTTATTTCCGCCGTTTGTGGTGGTGTTGGGTTTGACGGTGGTGTTGGGTTTGATGGTGGTGGGGGATTGACTGTGGTGGGGAATGACGGCGGTGGGGGATTGACTTTGGTGGGGAATGACGGCGGTGGTGATTGACGGCAGTGGTGGTGGTAGTGGTGGTGGTGGTGGTGGTGGTGGTGGCTGTGGTGGTGGTGGTTGTGGTGGTGGCTGTGGTGGTAGTGATGGTGGTGGTGGTGGTGGTTAGGCGGGTGTGGTAGTGGTGGTGGTAGCATAACCCTACCCGACCCCCGGCCCGACACGTTTGCCGGGTCTAGACTTATATCATCGTTTTTTTTTAAATGTGCAAATGTTAGTTTTATTATTATATTTATTATTTTTAACAATATATTTTCGGATGTCGGGTTTAATGCTATAATTGTATGTTTTATTAACAGGATATCGAAAGTCGGTGTTTTGACGGTGGTGGTAGCGTAATCCTTATGGAGAAGTACACTGCGTTCATATTTCAGATTCAAACGCTTAACTGCGTTCGTATTCCAGATTCACGAACAGTTTCTGGTCAACGGACTGATCGGTAACGTTACTCTACTTGTCCTCTGATTTAAGCGGCGCGCTCCGATTTCGGTTGCTTCATAGGACTCACTTGAATCGTCTCGGAAGTGGATTTCGGTTGGTTCAGATCTCTTTAGGTATATTCGAAACCAACTAAAATACGTTGAATTACTGAATCAACAGAAATAACTGAAATAACTTGAATCGTCTCGGAAGTACTGAACAACAGAAGGATGACATATCGGCGGTTAGCTCGAAGAAGTTTCTCTCAATCAGGGATCTTCGAATGCGGTGTATTTAAAATCTCAATAGATGAAGGGTTTGTCATAAGAACAGGTTCATCAAATCGAGAATCAACTTCTTCATCATATTTTTCATGCATTTCCATTAGCCACAGTTGTACGAAGAAACTGTTCGATTTCACGGTTTGTTTGAGAACCTGATTCAGATACACAACGGGTTCGTGTGAATCTAAGTAATAATATGTAAAAGTTAGCGATTTAGTGTGTAGGGTTTAGGGTTTCGGCTATGTATTGTATTACATTTTGTATGAAAGTGTTGTGTTTTGTGTTATTTTATCAAAGAATGTTCACTTACATTTGCGTTATGGATTATAGAGAATTTGACGTTTTATAATAACACTTGATAAAAAAAATGTAGAAGTTTTATAATACTAATTAAAAAAATGTTGACGTTTTATAATACTAATTAAAGACATAATAATAATTGATAAATAAAAATTTTGACATTTTATAATACACAAAATTCATTTCATAAAATATCGTCATGGGTCAAAGACCGTACCCGACCCCCGGCCCGACCCGTTTGCCGGGACGAAATGGACTTTGAAATACCTCACCGACGTATAGAAGCTATGAATGGGTGACAATGTACATGTATCGTATTAATTATTATTATTATTATTATTATTATTATTATTATTATTATTATTGCTAAGTTAACGGGATGATTGTCCGATGTCGGTACGAAATGGACTTTGAAATACCTCACCGATGTATAGAAGCTATGAATGGGTGACAATGTACATGTATCGTATTACACAGGGTAGGGCGTTAGTAGATAGTAATAGAACTTCACGAAAAAGAATTTGTTAACTTGGCAAAGGTGTAACATCCGTGAAATATAGTGTATGCAACAATTTTAAAAAAAAATTAATTAGGGTGTTTTATA
This sequence comes from Helianthus tuberosus, assembly GCA_030545235.1. Classification (NCBI taxonomy): domain Eukaryota; kingdom Viridiplantae; phylum Streptophyta; class Magnoliopsida; order Asterales; family Asteraceae; genus Helianthus; species Helianthus tuberosus. Next base: position 135,036,309 of record CM060371.1, on the reverse strand, counting down.
ACATAAAAAACCCTTAATTACCACATAAAATTGTTAAAAAAATTAATTTCATATGAGCCGTATAGGGCAATGAGACCCATATACAACTCCTATAAGGTTCTCATTGATCAACAAGCCTCCCCTGGTTGACACCTTATGAGTGTCTCATTGACCAAAAAGCATCCCCTGGTGGTTTCCACTTTTAAAAGGAATTAATTTTAATATAAATAAATGAATAATAAAAAATGTCAAATAAAAAAGGGAGGGGTCCTTCTGTATCGGACCGGCCTCCCCCGGGATTCGAACTCGCACAACTCGCATAGAACACACAAGCCTTAACCAGTTTATCCTCCTGTACAGGAGCTGATAAATTGGTTCTAGTAAATCCTTTATACACTTCGTATGCTTTAACAACAACTCCTATATGCCCTTTTTGCCCTATACGCCCCTCATTGATTCAAAAACTACTTTTCAGGTTTGACCAAATAGAGAATAGATCTAAAACTTTTTAACCCCACACACTAAAACACCAAGAAACACACACTGTCTCTCTCGTATAGCTCGGCTTAGAACGTATCAACCTATACGGTCCATATTTTCATAAAATGTTAGTGTATTATTTCATCTTTCCTTTGTTTATTTTGTTTTTTTTTAAATTATGGCCGGTGGTGTTGGGTTTGACGGTAGTGTTGGTGTTGGGTTTGACGGCGGTGTTGGGTTTGACGGTGGTGGTGGTGGTGGTGGTGGTTGTGGTGGTGGTTATTGACGGCTGTGGTGGTGGTTAGGCGGGTGTGGTGGTGGTTAGGCGGCTGTGGTGGTGGTGGGGGTTTGACGGTGGTGGTGGTGGTGGTGGTGGTGGTTGTGGTGGTGGTTATTGACGGCTGTGGTGGTGGTTAGGCGTGTGTGGTGGTGGCTGTGGTGGTGGTTAGGCGGCTGTGTTGGTGGTGGTTGTTGTGGTGGTTGTGGTGGTGGTGGTGGTTGTTGTGGTGGTGGTGGTGGTGGTGGTGGTGGTGGTGGTTGTGGTTGTGGTGGTGGTGGTTTGTCGATTATTTAGATGTTAATTTGTTAGAAATTTCTTACAAGTTTATAAAAATTGTAAAAAGTTTATAATATGACACGTATTATATATTAATTTTTGCAGATATGTCGTCAGACGAGGAGGAGTTTGGTGCGATACAGGTGCCTAGATTCGATGAGATGGCCGGGGGTGATTGTTTGGGTATTCCCTATATGGACTACCCGAACAATTCTAGGGAGTATAAACGTTTTAACAGGTTGCGACAAATGAAGGTGGGTCGGCAGAGGGCGTTGTCATGGGAGGCTTTACGGGAGGTCGGGGAGGAGGAGAGAGCCCGGGGTTTGATCAGGGAGAATTCCCCGTGGGGTCGCATGTTTTCGGTGGCGGCTGGGCCATCTTATAGGACCATGATGGTGGAGTTTCTGTCCACATTCGTGTTTCGTCCACGGTCGGCTGACCGGCCCAATTCGGATATGGACGATCCGAACGTGGAAGCACCTCCTCCCGAGGTATCTTTCTGTTTGTTCGGGCAGCGACAAAATTGGTCGTTGCGTCAGTTTGCTGTTGCCACCGGGTTCTATACCGATGATGAGTTGGTTAAGGACATCTATACCACCGCGATTTGGGCTATGCCTGATGATCAGTTGTTTGCTTGGTGGCCCACTCTATGTCCTGGACCCTTCGGTAAGAAGGCCCGAGTTTCTGACATTCCTGACCCACTCGTTCGCTACATACACCGCTGCATTGCCACGTCGATCTCTGCGCGTTTCAAAAGAAACGAGTGGGTCACGAAGGTGGATTTGTTCTTTCTGTACTGCTTATATATGGGCACACCGTGCGCCCTCCATCGCTGTCTAGCGGAGTATTTCGCCTCGTACGGCAAACGGCAGAGGCGTAGCCGTTTGATTGGAGGGGCGTTTATCACGCGTATTGCCCAGCATTGCGGTCTGTATTACCAATTCCTTGATGATATGCCGGCCCCAGCACCACACGAGCTCTTAGATCTTAGGACGATGAGAGGGATGAAGATTGCGGTGAACTTTCCGGATATCGGGCATCGGTTTGTTGACAAACACCAACAGATTTATGAACCCCAACCGATAGTCCACCAGCCACTGCTCGAGGCTGGGGAGGTGGAGATGCCGCATATTGCTGACGTGCCTGCTATGGATGGAGACATGGAGCCTCAGGTTGACCAGGGGCATCCGCAGGAGCCGCCACAGATTCCATAACGCGTTTATCATGCAGTGCGGTTGCCTCAGTCCACCCAACGTCTCCTTGAGAGGCTGGTGGCGGGTCAGGATGGTATGATGGCCAGCTAGACACAGCAGTTTCAGCGGATGGACCGGATGGAGGATTTGATGGAGTGGGTGATGGCTAGTGAGGCCGAGAGACGTACCCAGGCGGGGTTGCCGGTTCGACCCCCGCCACATCCACGAGTGTATCCGGGTTTCGACATGGAGGCAGGTCCGTCCGGGACGCAGGCAGGTGGTGGGGATGATTCTGACGACAGCGATAAGGAGATGGAGGATTAGTATTTGTATTTGTTGGGTGAATTTTATTTTGTTAAACATTTGTGGGCATGTATGAACAAATATTTATTTCTTTTTGTTTATTTTGGTATGTTTAAACATTTGTAACTTGATGAATGTTTGTTCGTTTTGTTATTTATGCTTAGTTATTTATGCTTAGTCGACTTATTTTAAAAAACAACATTTAAAAAAAATAACTTAGTATATATAATAACAATGAAAAATAACAAGACAAACAACACAATATTCGATTACATTTTTTTTAAAACTTAATATATATAAAAAACGGCATTTATAACTAATATTCGATTACATGTCTTGCATAAACTTACATACTAACAATGAAAAATAACAAGACAAACAACACAAAAAAAATCCAACTGATTATCAACCAACGTTCCCTCTTACGAACAACACTTGAAAGAATATCTTCAAATTCCGCTTCTTGCAATTTATAAATTCGAACCTCCTCTCTCAAAAAATTGACTTCGTTTTTAAGTAGAGCCTTCCATCAGTTCTTTGATGACCACACATGCTCGACGACACATGGGAGGATCGACCCACACAAAGAAGTTGCACTTAGAACGCTGACACGAAAAAAAAATAAATCACTAATATACAAGGGTTAATGGAAAAAAAATACATTAAAAACATACCATACTGTGACAAGTGTAAAATTGACGTCCGGGATTAGCTTCAGTCCAAGATGTTCTTAGTGCAGCCGTCCTACCACATCTGCAAACAACCATTGTGAATTTGTGATTGTGAAGATGGTGTATATTTCTATGGCAAGTAAGGATGACAAAAATACCCGACATTTGCAACCAACATATACAAGCTTTTAAAAAAAAACCAAACCAATATGCCGCTCATATGCCCATACGCGCGTATGGTGGGTACGGATCCTGACAACTTTTCAGCCCATATGCCTCGTATAGCCCGATGAGACCCATATCCACCTACCTTTTCTGAAAAGTTGACAGGACATTTATGACACCCCACTTGCATATGCCTCTCATCGACCCATACGGGTCTCATTGAAGTTCAGTTTCACTTCCTTTTATAGTTTAACCGAGAACAAGTACATATCCAAATACAAAAGTTATTTTTTGGTTAGACGAGTTCTGGACCACACGATGACAATCCGGAAGGGGATCGCACGTGTCTCTCGTATAGTTTTTGCTCTCGTATCGGTCTATATGGTCGGAATATTCAAGGTTTGTTTACCCTTGTTTTTTTGTGGTTTTATTTTGGCGGTTTGTGGTGGTGTTGGGGTTGGGGTTGGGGTTGGGGTTGTGGTGGTGGTGGTGGTGGTGTTGGGGTTGTGGTTGTGGTTGTGGGTCGGCTGGGGTGGTGGTGGTGGTGGTGGTGGGTCGGCTGGGGTGGTGGTGTTGGGGTTGTGGTTGTGGTGGTGGTGGTGGGGGTGGGTCGGCTGGGGTGGTGGTGGTGGTGGGTCAGCTGGGGTGGTGGTGGTGGTGGGTAGGCTGTGGTGGTGGTGGGTCGGCTGGGGTGGTGGTGGTGGTGGTGGTTCAGCTGTGGTGGTGGTGGTGGTGGGTCGGCTGGGGTGGTGGTGGTGGTGGGTCGGCTGGGGTGGTGGTGGGTCAGCTGTGTTGGTGGTGGTGGTGGTGGGGGTGGTGGGGGGTGGGTCGGCTGGGGTGGTGGTGGTGGTGGGTCGGCTGGGGTGGTGGTGGTTGACGGTGGTGAGGTGGTGTTGTGTTGTGGGTGGTAGGTTGTGGTGGTTGTTGAGGTGGTTGAGGGTGGTAGGTTGTGGTGGTGGTGGTGGTGTGTTGTGGTAGTTGGGTTGGTGGTTTTGGTGGTGGTTAGGTCGGCTGTGGTGGTGGTGGGTGGTCGGCTGTGGTGGTGGTGGTGGTGGTGGTGTTGTTTGTTTATTATATTTTACAATATGATTTCTAATATCGAGTCTAACACTATAATTCTATGTTTTTAATCAGGATATCGAAAGTCGGTGTTTTGACGGTGGTGGAAACGTAATTCTTATGGAGAAGTGCATTGCGTTCATATTTCAGATTCATGCGCCGGGACGTCGGTCTAGGGTGAGGTGCTTGGCGGTGGGGGATGCATCATCCAACATCAATAGCCAAGTCACTCGGAACTCTGACGGTGCACTCTTGATAGCATCTACCGACGCCCGGTAGTTCCGTGACCACCATATACCATCACGCGTCTGAACCGGCTTTTAAACCGGACGGAATCTACGAAGAAACTGTTCGATTTCACGGTTTGTTTGAGAACCTGGTTCAGATACACAACGGTCTCTTTGCTTCGTCCACTAGAACCTGGTTCAGATACACAACGAATTCACACAATAGAGGGTGAGTCCATTTATGTTTAAGAAAGCTCATTTCATTTCCTGTCATCCGAAATGGCCCCGTAAGCATATCTCTGATGAAAACTTACACCCATGGTTTTAATATTAAATTCTAGTTATTTCTTCAGTTTCGTAAGTTAGCTAGACGTTACGAGCTATACATTACAATTGAGGCGTTAACCCACACTAGACAATTAAAGAATTCGATGCGTCGCTATGTAGACCGGAGCGACCGGTCACGACGGGGTAGTCAACCCAATAGATCTATCAACAATCCCGCGCGTACCATACTTAAGTGATTAATTCCTTATGGCAGGATCTCTCCTCTGTGCCATCCCCAATTCATTAACATATATAACCTACTGAATAACAATTTAATATCGTAGGTTGTACAAGTTTCTGTTATCTCTTGGAGACTGGGTTGAACTTGCACCAACCAAATTTAGTTTATTTTACCATCATTTTACCCAAAACACCGTAATCTTTTCCCGTTTCTCCTCGAATATTTATATCAATCAAATCTCGTTTCTCCCCGAAACATATTTATATCAATAAAATCCCGTTTCTCCCCGAAACATAATTATATCAATAAAACTCGTTTTCCTCAAAAACAGTTTAAGTCATACACCTTTCCAAATCCATGTTTTTTCCTATAAAACATATTATAATATTCCAAAAATCATATTTTTCCATGAAAATACATTTTATATAATTCAAAAGCATATTTTATACATAAACATACACTTTTCTTTCATAACGACGTGTTCTTCCCCAAAACAGTATACAAAACAGTAAAAGCGGGGCTTAGTGATACTCACTAAAACACATTTATTCAAAAGAATGTTTCATACTAAAACATTTAATTACCCTTTTTAAAGACGTGTTCTTCCCCCAAAACAGTATATAAAACAGTAAAAAGAGGGGTATTCGTGACACTCACCTTTGGGTGCGTTTTTATTATCCCAATCCCTTAGTTTGAATCTACATATCCTAATTTAAATAGGAATGATTTAATAACTAATTGTTCTACAAACAATTTAGTTTCTCCAATACTCAGAATTTTCACATATCTCTAAGATTCTCACGAAAATCTTTGTTTTGATTATGTTGGCATCTATATATGTTCATACATATATATACATATTAAGATTTTTGCGTTTTGAACGATTTTATAGGTGACCCTTTATTTGTTATTATGCCTACTTATTCGCAATATATCTACAATTTGCGCTTCGTAATATATATGCATAAGTATGGACATATTCGAAATATATCGTAATTCACATATTACGTCATTTCACACATATAGTACACTTAAACACTTAATATGCCAAATAACTCATCAAGTTAACTTAAGCATTATTTTTCATGTTCATCACAATTTACACACATAACGCCTAAACATAGCATCAATCCATAATATCATGTAATCACTTAACAAACCAAATTACACATATTCATATTCACATATCAACTTATAACACACAAAGTTCACCTTTGAACATCCCGTTTTCGCATACGTTGAAATATGCGTATTTTACCGTTTCGGTAGCGTTTTCGGGCGTCGGAAGTCACGTATGACCAACCAAACACCAAAGATACTTAATATAAGTTAAAATACTTTCATTTATTATAAAAACATCAGTTTATAATCAGATTTAAAACAGTTTCTCAAAATCACTTTAAAAGCCGATTTTTACCGTTTTTAACGCATAATTTCGTACCGAACTTTACCGTAACCATCCCAAATCATCACGACTTGATATTTTAACATAACACACATTATCTACTGATAAAAATAATAATTTTACTCATGATAATGCAAGTCTCATGTATCACACAAAAATCATGCAATTTCACTCATTTTACCAATTTTTAAGCTACAGTCACCAAGTTTATGACACAGTTTTATAACATCAAAACACATCATATAACATTATTTTTATGAGTTTATATTCTGATTTATATGTATCTTTTATGATAACCTTTTGATTGAACATGCATGCTTTCCAAGATTCTTACAATTCAAACATTAACTAATTAATCAAAACACAAACATCATCATACTAGCCTACACATTTTCGGCCATATGCACATACATATATCTAATATTATTTCAAGAAATTCAAGTCCCCATCATCACATAAATCATACAAGTTTTCATATGCATGTCACTTAAATCATTTAAGCAACCATTCTTCAAGAACATTTTTAATCAAAACTCAAAATATAAACTCTAAATCACACACACATACCCATGGCTCTATACAAACCATTTGTTGTTTTGTTTTTTTTTTTTATAAAAACCATTTGTTGTTTTGTTTTCAAGAGTTGTGAGAATCCAAGTATTCGAGAACCATGCTAATCATCATCATCATCAAGAAACAAGTTTTAAAAGTATTAAAAATTTTATACCTTTCAAGAACAAAAGTGGTTTTATGATGAGATTTTTGATGAAAATGAGCTTGTTCCTCTTTGAAATCGCCTTGGAATCACCTTTAGATCTTCAAACCGACTCGAAACTAACTTGAAATGGCCATGATCTTCAAGAAAATGAGTTTAAAAATTTTGAAAGTGTGTGTGTATAGTGGGTTCGGTCGAGAGCTCCATAGAAGGAAGATGGGTTTGATTGTTTGATGGTCTTGGAAGGATTTAGTGGTTTTTAGGTTGATAAGTGTTACAAGATTCCAACACTTGGCAAATTGCACATATCAAGAAGGAGGTGGGCACCTCAAATGCCACCACCTTGCTTCTCTCTCACATAATACATATACATATACCATATACACATATTACAGGTTAAAAGCAGGTATTTTACTGACTACCGGGTATTTTATCTGGCGTTTTATCGCGTTTTAACGCTTTTAAAAATGATTTTGTCAACATATAAAAATAATCCTATTAAAATATTACTGAATAATATTTTGTTATTCCAGATTGACTGCGTTATCTATATTTCGCAGTATACACGCGGTATTGCGAAGTGTGTGCTTAAATTCGCAAAATAAGAATTTTAAGCGCTTTAATTAATTTTTCTTCACGATTATGATTAAAAATAGGATTTTAATCATAACAGAATATTTTTAGGATTTTAACATTATCCGGGCGGTCGCATTTTGTTCGTTACACGATAAACGTTTATCTTATTATTGCCAACATAATATTTAACTAAGTTTAGATTTTCCAACACAACAAATACCACATAATAACACCATATTTAATAAAATATTGCCTTTATTTATTCATAACACGTGTCACACTAGTACGGTACTGACTCAAAATAGCCGGGTGTCACAGTTTCTTTCCCTTTTTTCGCGTTTTCAACTCTCGTCTTGCGTGTAAGCTTCCAATCCTTCACAATGCTTCCTAAAAAACCTCCTGTCAAGCTCCAAAAGCCATCCGTTAAGCTCCAGGCATGGTTGCAAAAGTCGCTAGGCGCTCCCTAGTCGGTCGACCGGAGAGTTGAGAGTACTCGGCATAGGCGGAGAGTACGCGGGGAGTACTCGGACATGTAAAATTATAAAGAAATTAGTTTTCGGAATTTAAATATATGTCTAATAACATAAATTTACTAATATTTATAACAAAATACATGAAAATGATACTCATTATTTAATATGATAGTCGTATAAATTATGTTTTATTATTTTTTAAGTCAAACTCAGTCCGAATTGACCTACTAGATCCGATTTTGGCCGAGTTTGACCGTGTTTGACCGATTTCGAGTAATTAGGCGGAGTTAGAGAAAGTCGCCTCGGCAGTCTACCTTGTAGCGACTACTCGGGGAGTACTCGGCCTTGGAAACCTTGTTTTACAACCATGGCTCCAGGTACCTGCGAATCAAATCAAACTAAAAGTAACCATGCTTTATGGTAATAAACACTTAAAACCTTACACACGCTAAAACACAGTTACTTACCCTTCTATCATCACTCATGGTCAATCATGGAAAATTGTGGATGAAATTTAACAGTTATGATATAATCTTACCTAGTAATATCAATCTTGCCACACTAAGAGCTATTATGACTCTTGGGGCTTAATAAGACCACCCACTATAACTTAGTACATCTTTGTCAATAAAAATCAGATTGGTTATGAAAGTCAAAATTGGTTAAACAATGCCAATTTTGGCAGATCATAGCCAATGTAGGTCAAAAAACGACCAATCACAGTGAATCATGATCAAGTATAAGGATTCATAGCCAAACATGGGTGTGTATTACCCATTATGATTCATTACGATCCATTACGATACTTATGACATGTTAGGTCTAACAAAGTCAATGTATGCCAAACTAGTAAATCACACTGATTCATGGCCATCACATAGTCTGTGTAGTTAAACATAATGATTCATAGTCAAACATGAGTGTGTATGACCTATATAGACTTCTTTTGGACTGTTATGAATTATAATTATTCATTATGACTTGTTACCACCCAGTATGGCACTTATGACGTAACAACATGTTATGTTAAACATAATCATTGTCAGCCAAACTTGGTCAATCAACGTGCATGATTTATGGTTAAACATAGACACATAGTAAATCTAAGTCAGTAATATTTAAGTGAATAATGGTAAAAGATAGAAAATCATAGTCAAATATGTATGTATATGATCCGTTAAGACTCATTAAGGATCATTATGCCTTATAATGACTCCTTATGACTTATGGCATAATATGGTACGTTATGCCAAACATAGTCAATGCAGGTCATATTGTGATTCATGTTCAAACATAGTCAATGCAGACCAAAATAACGATTGATTGCGATGCATCATTGTTAATGGTGGTGATTCATAGACAAACTAAGAGTGTGTAAGACCCATTAATGCTTCTTATAGTCCATTATAACTTGTAATGACCCATTATGACTCATTATGACCCACTATGACCCATTGTGAGTTATGGATGCAAACACATGCATAAAAAAGGGTCGACACCCGTAGATAGACTGCCAGGGTTTAGTAGGTAGGAAGTAGACGACTCAAAAAAAGTCGACGATTTGGAAGAGACTGTTCAGGAGTATAATGTGACTTGTGTTGACTCGAGGGCAGGTAGAGTTTATACAAGTCTCGTTACTTTGTTGTAATCGTACGTTTTTATACTTACTTATATAAAGCTAAAGTACTTTTTTCTTTTTTTCCTATCACATCATACATACAACGGATATGTTATTGAGAAGAATAGAGAAGATATTAGCTTACACCAAGAAATTGATAAGGAATTGTGGTCATGAACTACTAGGGCAAAAAAAGGTAGATTCTATGGGACTAGCAAGATCGTTGACCTTTATGTTGCGTTGGTGGATGCATCTTCAAGGCCGAGTACCGTAGTTCGTATCCACATGAAGAGATGATGACATTCGAGTATTTTTAGTAGAAAAGCTGTACAATTTCATATGATAAAAGAGTATTAACGCATTATTTAAATGCATTGATAAATAATGTGTAGAAACATGTCATATTTGAGGGCAATGGCTTTTTTTAAGTTATATTTGATTATAATGTGCAATAATTGGTCTTAATGATTCATTTTTGAGTGTATCGGTTTTAGAACTAAGTGATATTTGGCTATAAGTGGTCATTTTTGCTTGGAATGTATCATACCACGTATGTATAAATGGTTCATATTTGAATGTAGTATCTTACACAACGTTATGTATGTGTGTAATTTGTTAACATGGGTAATAAGCGGTCGTGAAGTATTAAGGGTTTTCTAGTTAGTTCCCCGGGGAGTATATATGTGCTATAAAGTGTATGGTAAGGTGTTTAGAAGCATGACTATATATTTACGTGATTATTTGAACCAAAATATGTGGTTTTGAGGCATAAGGCGGTGATAAGGATATATCGGTATAATATAATATTTGTTTGTACATGGTATTAGTGTAATTTTGAAATGATCATGTGATTGAGCTAGTGTAATATATACTTTGAATATTTAGATAATGCATGTGTATAAGGGCTTAAGTAAATTAAATTAAAAAAATAAAGTGCAAATACATCTAGAGTAAATTCCTTTTAAAAGACTTTTCTTTCTAACAACAATGAGATTCTATAACTCCAAAGACTAGCTAGACAGTACAAAAAGATCACTAATAGAAATTTACAAGACACAATAGATCGAAAAAGTATAACTCTTATTGTGTGAATGTAGCTCCTCTTTCATTATTTTCCCTAGCAAGAAATTTACAAGACACAATAGATCGAAAAAGTATAATCCCAGTGATATACAATTGTTATTAGTTTGTCGTATTCTAAGATAAAATGGAAACAATTCTATATATTTTTTTAAATATATGAAGATACAATGGAAAAAAGCAGCTAACCATGTTAGACAAGATTTTTATCAACGAGTCATAATAATTCGACCTTTGTATGTTTACCTATAGGGATTAAATAAAGTAGGGAATTTGTATTAGATTGAATGTTGTTGATAGGGCTACAAAAGGAGTGTGGTTTAGCCACTTAGGCTATAGCCTAGTGGTCAAGAAAATTATCTCTCATAGAGAGAACAAGGTTTAATTCTTGTGAGATGTAAGTATTTAAATAGAAAAATTAGTCCTTAAAAAAAGGTGTGGTGAATCCCTATAGCATTATTAAATACATTTTAGTCTAATTTGAATCCCCAACAAGCTAAGACCATGGGGTATGGTGGGGCTTGGGTTGGGCATTTGGTGACACGTGGAATGGGAGCCCCCCCACCACCAAAACCCACGCCCATGGGGTATGGTGGGGCTTGGGTTGGGCTTGGGTTGGGTGCACTGCGTGGGAGATTGTTAAAATAAAAAAATAATACAAAAAGAGCAAGCCAATAAGAGCAAGCCAGCTAGCATGTCCCCACGCTCGGCTTGAAACCCAAGCCCCAAGGGGCCACGCCCCAACCCAAGCCCACCCGGGATGGTGCCTTGGGCGTTTTACCCCAACCCACGCCCAAACCCCCGCCCCATACCCCACGGCCTAAGCACGGTAAAGAGTTAGCTTCAAACAAATAAAAAAAACCTAATTAAGCTAAACCAGTCCAGTGCTAATTCCATCAAATGTAATTAATATTTGGTTTTTAACTTCGTAACCCACAGAGACGACGAAGGCAAGAAAAAAGAAATTCTCCGTTTAAAAGGAAAAAAAAATGTGCTTTTAATTTTCAATCTTTCCTTATTAAAACAAACTAAGATATACATTCTAAAGGATAGAAATACAACATTCTTACAACAATAAACCCTAATAAATGCACTAAATAAATTGGGTAAGTAGTAATCTAATAAGGCTATACGGTATGGGAGAGGCTCATCTTTGAAGGATAACCCTCCATATAAATGCCATGTAGGATGGGTGTGAGTATGTTGCAAACAGGGATGAAACTAAGGAAATGGAGGATGAGCCTAATATATATATATATAGGGGAGGGTTCATTGGGGAACACTAAAAAAGTGGGGAACAGGGGAACACTTTTAAAAATTATACTTAACATGTTAAAAAAATATTTTTCTAATTTTTTTAAGCGTTTTTTCTTATAAATACAAGTAGAAACATTTTTGATAAAAAAAATCAAAAACTAAAAATATAAAAAAAAACAGTTATATCTTATAGAATTAACTTAACATGTTAAAAATAATTTTTTTTTAAAATTTTTTTCAGCGCTTTTCTTTATAAAAAGGAGGAGAATCTAGTCGAGTAAAAAAAAAATTTTCTAAAAAAAATTTTTTTAGCCTTTTTTTAATTTTTTTTTCAATATTTTTAGTTTTTGATTTTTTTTTATTAAAAATGCTTCTACAAGTATATATAAGGAGAAGCGCCGAAAAAGATGTTTAAAAAATTAATTTTTAACATGTTAAGTTAAATTTTTAAGAGTGTTCCCCGGTTCCCCACTTTTTTAGTGTTCCCCAATGAACCTCACACTATATATATATATAGGGTAGGGATCCTAAGAGAAGTCCACCCTATTTGAGAAACTTGAGAAGTAATATGTACCACACATTTTCTCTAAGCAAAAAATGCAAAAAAAAGGTGAAAAAAATGAAAAATTTTTTTTTTTTTTTTGAAAAATCGCAGCTTTTTCTTTAAGGATGAAATTTTTTATTTTTATTTAAAAAAAAAAATTTGGATTTATACACATGTGTATATTGTTAATCTTTTAACTATACATATATGTATATTGTCAATTATACATATATGTATATACATGTTTAAAATTGAAAAAATATGTGTTATAAATACTAAACCTTATACCATAAACACTAAATTTAAACCTTAATGCTAAACCCTAAACCCTAAAGCTAAACCCTAATTCTAAACCCTAATGCTAAACCCTAAAGCTAAACCCTAATCCTAAACCCTAAAGCTAAAACTAAACCCTAAAGTTAAACCCTTAATGCTAAACCCTAAAGATAAAGCTAAACCCAAAAGTTAAAGCTAAACCCTAATGCTAAACCCAAAAGCTAAACCCTAATGCTAAACCCTAAATACTATTGCTAAACCCTAATGCTAAACCCTAAAGCTAAACCCTAAACCATAAAGCTAAACCATAAACCCTAATATTAAACCATAAATACTAATGCTAAACCCTAAATAACACTTATTTTTCAATTTTAAACATGTATATACATATATGTATAATTGACAATATGCATATATGTATAGTTAAAAGATTAACAATATACACATGTGCATAAATCCCAAAAAAAAATAAAAAAAAGATAAAAAATTAAATCCTTAAAGAAAAAGCTGCAATTTTTCCAAAAAAAAAAATTGCATCTTTTTTACCTTTTTTTTGCATTTTTTTGCTTAGTGAAAATGTGTGGTCCAGAATGCTTCTCAAGTTTCTCAAATAGCCTACTACTTCTCACATGATCCTTATCCTATATATATATATATAGCGTGGGGTTCTAGAGTGAACACTAGTGTATTTGCGAACTGAGTGAACAAATCCTGGCCATTGAACTACACACGTGTATGGCCAGGATCTCATCATCAAATCGTAAAATACACTAGTGTATTTCAACATCAAATCCTGGCCATTGATCTCTACACACGTGTATGGCCAGGATTAGTTCACTCAGTTCGCAAGCTACACTAGTGTTCACTCTTGAACCTAATCCTATATATATAGGCTAATTATAATGAGAAAACTCAACCCAGTTAAGAAAACCCAAAAAACTCAATTGTGTGGACTAGAAACATCCACGCCATTTATATAAAATATGAGATAAAGGGTAATTTTGGAATTTTGCACTAGACATGGAGAAGCTTTTGTGTTGACATCCCATTAACCTTCATCACCCTCACACTTCTCTACCTCATCCCACACACTTCTCTCTCTCTTTCTCTCTCTCTCTTTCTCTCTCTCTCTCTGGATAATCATTTTCCAGATCTAAGATCTAAAACAAAAAAAAAATCTTTTTCTTATCAAAATCCTTCATAATCAACCATCAAAACTCCAGATGCTCCGAACAAAAAAATGCTCCGAATAAAAAAAGATGCTCCAGATGCTCCGGTTGAAGATGCTCCGGGAAGATGCTACCAGATCCAAAAGATGCTCCAGATCCGGTTGAAGATGTTCGATGTTGAAGATGATGTTTCAGATGACGGTTCGATGTTGAAGATGATTCAAAAGATGTTTGATGTTGAACATGATGTTCCAGATCTAAAAGATCCTCCATATCCATAAGTATGTTTCTGTTTTTGTAGATCTTCATTTTTTTGTGTTTTGTAGATCTTCACTTTTTTGTAATTTTCAGATTTGCAATTTTTTGTGTTCTAGATCTAAAAGGTCCTCCAGATTTGCAATTTTTTGTGTTTTGTAGATCTTCATTTTTTTTGTGTTTTGTAGATCTGCAACTTTTTTTTTTATTTTCTTGTTTAAGAAGATGAATGTTATTAAGTTCTTGTTTTCTGGATATGTTGTTTTTTTATTACTGATTTTATGATTGAATCTAAAAAATCTATTGTTGTTGGATATTTGTTAATGAAGTTATATTTTTTATATACCTTTTGTAACATTGCTAGTTACATTAGTTATGTTGGATTATTGTTAATAAAGATTATTTTTGATGTAACAATTCTCTTAACAATTCTTTGCGTCTTAGTTACGAAATGTAACAATCAAAGAAAAAAATGCATGTTACATTTTTTCGTGTTACATAAATAATGTATGTTACTGAAAATAAAGTGCATTGTTACACTTTTTTAGATTGTTGTAAAAATAAAGTGTGTTGGTATATTTTTTTCCAGATTATTGTAAAAATAAAGTGACTGTTACAGAAACAAAGTATGTTATTACATTTTTTTGTGTTAGAAATGTAACAATCAATCAAAGTAAAAATGTCTGTTACATTTTTTTGTGGTACAGAAATAATGCCTGTTACAGAAAATAAAGTGCATTGTTACACTTTTTTAGATTATTGTAAACATAAAGTGTGTTGTCATTTTTTTCGAGATTATTGTAAAAATAAAGTGTCTGTTACAGAAACAAAGTGTTACAAAAAAAGTGGTTGTCACATATGTGACGTAAAATTGATCATATAAAAATTATATGTTACGTTTGTATGTAACATTTGATCATGTAAAAATTATATGTTACGTTTCTATGTAATATTTTATGTTACAGAAATAAAGTGTGTTTTTACAAATGTGACGTAAATTGATAATTAAAAAATGTATGTTACATTTTTATTTAACACAAATACAAATGTATATAAAAAAGAAACAAAAGATCTAATGTACATAAAAAAAATGAAAAAAGAAGAATTACATCAAAAGAAACAAAACATCTGACACATGCAATTTCAATTTTCCCAACATTCATAATTTTAACACATGATACCCGAAAATACCCTTAATTGTACTCTCAATTATTATTATATTAAAAAGCAATAAAGGTGTGTAACAAAAATGATCAGAACCATCCATCTTATTAATCAGTAGCTATTATTGGGTTTTCACGGTTTCTTTAACTCAAGGGGGTTTTCAATTTATCCTTACCATATATATATATATGGTCGGGATTTAGAGAAAACGGTAGAAAGTGTGAGAACGGTGAGAACGCTTATCGATCATCCGATCAAAACAATCTATAGACTAGATCGGCGCGGTGACATTTTTGTAAATAACATCAATTTTATTACGTGGACGAGCTTCATTAAGGGTAAAAGCGTATTTTGACTACTCCAAACAAAACGCCACCTCATGAAAATAAAACGCCAAAACAAAAATCACACATCATATTGCTAAAAACGCTATTAGATATAAAACGCCAAACTTAATTATAGTAAAATCCCGCCTAAAAACCGCCAAAAAAATCCTATATATACAACAACTCAGACCTTCAATTAAAAAACACAAACAAAAACCCCAAACGCCATATTTAATATATACCATTCGACTGATAAACGCCAGAAAACCCAAACATCAAATATGTTGCTCTCAATAAAGTGTAGTTGTATGGTGTGGACAACATTGTCAGTTATCTTTCTTAACTGAGGATTAACAATGTTATCCAACACCATACAACAACACTTTATTGATTTTAGCATGATCAAATTTACAGTTTTAAGATGGTTTATTTTGTGGCGTTCTTTTTCTCGGTAAAACGCCAAAAAAGATAACATTTTGGCTGAAAACGTGTAAACTCAATAACATTTTGCTGCATGAGATGGACAAAAATTATAGAAAAAAGGCTGATTTCAAATGAAAGTCGAAACAGCCAATGAAGATGCTTAAAAAATCATGGGTTCTTACTTAGTTAGAACCCGTTTACGCTCAAGTGCTTATTTTGACCCATTAAGGGTATTTAAGCACTTTAAAGCTTAAAATCGCTTTCATTCATTTCTAGCATTATATTCCTACATTTCTTATCAAGTAATCTTCCACCACAACTATACGTGTGGTGGATTAAATGTGGATATCTATATGTTCCTAGTTTTACCCCTCGGATTATTGTTTTACGTCAAAGACTCATATAAAATCATTTGACCCAAGAATTTACATCTTTCACTATCTTTTCTTATTCTAAGCATTTATTTAATCATAAAACTTGTTTCCGAACGTCTTGCTAGGGTCGTTTGTTCGAATTAGCTTACAAGGGCAATTTGGTCAATTTTTTTTTATCCTTTCTTTAATACAAAGGAACTTTTAAATACTTGTTTGACCCAAAATCCGACCTTTTAACTATAATCTTGTTTATAAACCCATGTGCTTCTAAAACACCATAATCATAACTCACTTTATTCAGTTTACCTAAAAGATAACCGAATAACTATATTTTAACCTTGTCTAACTCTTATAGAATCTCAAGTTCTACATGATGATTTGAATCATTATACATACCTGGCTCGGATCAATATATTGACCCGTTTCAATACCTTGTCTTAGTAGCCGCTAAACAATAGCGATGTGCGTATCCATCTGATATTTATTCCTATAAACATGTAACTCGACAAACCGTTAGTCGATATTGTCAAAAAGGTGATAGTTTCACCTTTTGACCCGTTTATTTACCTAGTGGTCTTCGCCACTTCAACTAAATGCAAATATCATGTATTATGCTAATTTAAAGTCTACTAGCAAAAATACGAAATCAAGCAATACGTAACGGAATCGTGGTTACGTACCTTTAATGCACTCCTTCCAAACGCGTGTCTCCACCGGCTTGTCCACTTGACGGTCCGGATTCCTTGCCTAAAGAGTTCAACCCACATTGTTTAGAACTCCTTTCATAACATATCACGCATAATTTTCCGTATAGTTCAAACATGCGTTTTTATCCCAATTTTCACTATGTTAGCTTTCTCGTAAGCGTTTTAACAAACACCTTAAGGGCATAATTTTACATATTTATAATCAAGTTCATAACTTGTTATTTTTACCAAGATTTTAACATCTTTTACAAGACAATCATCTAATTTATAGTTCAATATCAAAATTAACCTCATAGGATTCAAATAACACTAATTTACTCATCATGGTTCTAGTGTTCACCTTGTTTCTACAAAACCCACTACACACACATGGTGGATGATCATGAATTTCATAGTTTAAACATTAATTCAACAAACTAATGACTAGGGTTTACTCCTAGACATGATTTCATTACTATTTCACCCAAATAACGATCATGCAAGCTCAAATTTCAAATCTCATGTGTTCATCAAAATTTGAGATGGAACCAAAGTGGGAATTTTGACATACCTTATGATCCCTTTACTGAGGTGATCACTAATCTATGCTTGGATTTCGATTCGGGCTTGATTTGCCCCTTCAATTTGATGAATTTCTTGAAGTTTAGGGTTGAGTTTTGAGAGCTCCTTGTGGCTCTGATGAAATCGCAGACATCAACACACGTATGTGTGGTTTGTGTTTTTAATTTTTGATTTAATTAAACTTCATTACATTTGCCCATGTTTAGTCCCTCAACTTTACACAAGTTATTTAAAGGGTATTTTAACCATATTTGTTCTATTATGTCAAGACACTAACTAACTAGGTTAATATTCCTAGTTACTTGGTGGGTCCCAGGAGTTATAACCCGTTTTATTTTTAAGTCCCGTTAACTCGGGCTCTTATAAACTCAATTCCTTAAAACTTTGATTCGCTTGTATTTAATATTAGGATTTATTATTTAAATCCAAATATTTACCGGGTTATTTTTACTACTAACGGTACTTTACCCGCCTTTTAGTATTAACGGAGTTTTGATTACCAAACCCGTTTTCGGGGTGTTACAAGTCTACCCCCCTTAGAGAGGTTTCGTCCTCGAAACCTTTTCTTACATAATTCATTGAGTTTATACTCAATGTATTTGATCCGAGAAATATTTTAAACATTACTTATACTTTTAACCAATTGTTAGTATCACCAGATAAGTATGGTAACATCTTTTTGGTCACTAATTGTCTACGTATCTTATACGACATAGTGCAACTTGAAATAACGTAATCTCGTTATTTCCACTAGTTTAGTTAACTTAGCGATATCCATCGCTTTCATATACTATCGAATTCTTTATGAATCCGTTACTTTGACCCGTTTAAAGGTCATTAGTGAAATCTTTCACTTTTAGCAACAAATTCTTTTGTTTTCAAATTTATTTATTCGGTTCAGTTATACCGAATCTACCGCTTACAAGCAAACCAAATTCCTTGATTTGAATTGTTGACCTTAACCGGTCTCACTAACTAGACTTATTAGTCCAGTTACTTTTACCGCTCGCTTGGTTATAATGTGATTCTACCTCACATTGCATTTCTTGACCGTGATCGTGTCACATCATGTTTAATTCATATCAACCTTTCATTTTCCAAAACATCACCTTTTCAAATATATCGTCTTGCGCCTATTAGTGTCAAGACTTGTATCCTTCATGCTTACTATTTAAATTCCTATCAGAATTTATATTTGTAAAAACGTTATTTCTTATTAAAACCAAAGTTTTAGTTTTAGGATCTTCTCTTTAACTCTTGTCAGAATTATGGATATTGACAGTCCATAATTTATTCTTTTACAGTCTTAGTTTTATGCGGGGATTCTCAACTGATTCCCTCGCTTTATCTAATTAACCCGTAGGTTTTATCACTTAGCCTTATGGGCTATCCTGATTAGATGATGTGTGCAAAATGCAACATATAAATTACATCAATTGTGGCATAAAACTAACCCTTTTTTAGTACTAATGTTGGAAAAAGTGTGCTTTTGTCTTCCTTTTGTATTTTCAGGATTAAATGAGCTCAAATTAACAAAAGAAGCAAAAAGACAGCAAAATCTAACATAAATACAAGAAAAGGAACTAACGTAACATGCCCGACCCCACGACAGCATCTTCCCAAGCAAAACAAGAAGACAGAAGACTGAACACGCCCCGTGCTCAGCCAGCACGGGGGCGTGCCCAAGTGTCAGCAGAAAAGACAAAGTGGTAGAAGCTTCTATTGCCCACCACGGGGCCATGCTCAGCGGACACGGGGCCGTGGTCAACTATAAGATTCGCACAATCCAGGCAAATCTTCATAGTACAAAGATTCTTCTGCACACGGGGTCGTGCTCAGCGGACACGAGGGCGTGGTCAACTAATAAAGATAAGCTGCGTTAAATGAAGAAAGAGAGGATGTGGACACGGGGCCGTGCCCGAGCTTCTGTTCAGCCTATAAATAGGAGTGCTTGGCTCAAGCTCAAACCATCCCTTGGCACACCACCTCTCTCACACTTCACCTACCACCCACCACCACCATAACACCATCATCCACCACCATCATCCATTGTCCATCATAGAGTGTGTGAGTCGTCTTGGGATCCGAGATTGATCGTAAGAGTTCTTGACAATCAAGGCCATGTTTGCCTAAGTCTCTTACATCACTTGGTGAAGACAAGTGTCTAGTGTAATACTTTTTATTTCTAATCTTTTCGCACTTTTTACTTGGTTTTGTATTAATGACTTTAATAACTAGTTTCTTATGTTGAAGGTGATTCTTCCTTATCGTTTGTCCGTGGTGTCTTGGCATTATTTTACTATCTATATAAAATAAAAGATTTTCACCATTCATATCTCCACGGTCTATATGGAGATATGTTGGCTACCTGGTCGGGGGTTAAGGGAACGGTTTGGTAAGAGTCTTGCCATTGTTCAGCGTTTAGAGGTCCTGCAATGGACCTGGGTCAAATTTAGTAGGACCTCCTTCAATACTTAACGGTATTGGATGGCGGGGGTCCAAACTCTTTGATCCCCTCATAAGTTAACTACTATTAATACTATAACCCGGCTATTTAGGACTGTATCCCTGCTGACTCAGACTACTTAGTCGAGGGTAACGTCACCTTCAAAAGAGGGGCCTACCATAATTTTCATTAATAACTTAATTAATTATCTTTCAATAATCCGACCCTTTAGGATTGTATCCTTGCTGACTCAAACTACTGGGTTGAGGGTAACGTCACCTTCAAAAGAGGGGCCTACTACAATAACTAAGATAATATCTTAAACAAGTGCAAAAGTGCGGAAATAATCAAAGGTTACACTATACACGAGTCGGAACCAACTGATTCATCTTGTCTATCTGTTTTTTATTTTTATTTTTATTTTCAGCATTTTAGTTAGTTTTTATTTTTCTTAGTTTAAAACATTTTTCTAAACTTTTTGATTTGATTAGACGTTGAGGATAAACCGGTACTAAAAGCTCTTGTGTCCTTGGACGACCTCGGTATCTTACCAACACTATACTACGCTCACGATGGGTGCACTTGCCCATATGTGTGTTTAGTGTTAGTAAATATCGTGTTTATAAATTTAAAACTTGACTAAAAAAGTGTTAAAAAGGGCTTAATATATACATTAAAAACTAACGACACTTCACACGCATCAAGTTTTTGGCGCCGTTGCCGGGGACACAAGGATTTTAAGAAAGTTAGGAATCAACGGCCTAATCATTTTTTCTTATTTTTCATTTTTTTTAGGATTTTTCTTAGTTTTTCAGCTTCTGCAGAACTCAGCACGGGCCGTGCCCGCTGAACACGCCCCGTGCCCAATCATTGGAACTGGCAATCCTGTTTTAAGTCAGACAGTAGCTGAACACGGGGCCGTGCCCACTCAACACGCCCCCGTGCCCAAGTTTCAGTTACTGAAAACAGAACCGTAAGATCCCGACAGTTGGTAATTTCTGACACAAACATGAGTGATACTGATACTTTTTACTTTCGGCACTCTTATGGTACTACGTGGTGTCAATTATGTGGTGGTAACCATAAGGAATTAGAATGTTATTTTCTAAATTATAAGCCCCACTATATAGACCCATCGTTTCCTAGTATCCTTAAGAGGGGCGAAAGTAAAAATAATCCCTATATCTCCCTTGAATGCTCCCAACCAGATTTTCTAGGAGAAATGCTTCTCGATGAATTATTTCAATTAGAAGATCTAATTCTTAATTGGTTAAAAGAACTTAGAAAAGATTTCAATGATCTTTTCCAGGACAATAGCCAAGAAGAAATGTTGGAACCGCATTCAAACAACTTCGTTGTTTCCGACGATACTTCTAACTCTAGTGAGGACTTGAGCGATAGTCGTCCCTGTGTCGATTGTGCCGTGAAGGACTCCCTATCGACTTCGTTCGATGCATACATAGACCTGAGCGATTCGACATACACCTTCTTTAACGAGAGCCCGGAAAAGGGTTGGACTTGTCCACCTACATATAGCATAGGAATCACCCTCACCGACAACCTCTTGCGTTCTCGTCTTAATCTAGATCAATTAAGGTATCTTAGGCACTTTGGGGTTGTTCCATCCAGTAAGGAACCACCCGATCCGGAAAAGTTCCTTGAAAATAGACACACTTCATAAAACAGCCTTTCGACACGGGGCCGTGCCCAGGTCAACACGCCCCCGTGTCCACCGAAAGATTCCCTTCTGACTTTTGTCAGAATACAGACAAAACGTGTCAGGATCTTTGTAGGATCGGATTCCGACCTAAATGAGTCGTTCGGAAGAGTTTTAGTCCATTTCAGAGGCGGAAACTAAGAAACGGATCTGTAAACAGCTTGTTTTACACTTTAAACCTTTTGTATATTGATATTACAGCGATTACAGTCAAAAGGTATACCGGCAGCACTTCGGTATCACTCTGAGAAAACTGTTACAACTGAAATGACAACTATCCTATATATAGTGGACATGATTTCGCTTGGAAGACCCTCAAGCGAAATCCACATGAATTCTTGAAGCGAAATTGATAAATGAATTTCATTTTGTCTTGAAGCGAACCTCTCATGCAAACAATCTGTTCCATGCAAGACTTGTATATTCACGTGAATTTGTAATATGATGTCACTAGTGATGTCATGTGATGATGTCACTAGTGATGTCATGCTTGATAAGATCCCTCGATATTAAGACGAAGACGACAGATGTGTGCACCAACAGACTCCCCCTCAGATGTTGACGAGTCTTAAGTGTCGAGTCTTCTCAATCTTCAGTCTTTATCGGTCTTTGATCTTTCTTCACTCTAACTTTCTCTAACAGACTCCCCCTCAAAACATGCTGGGATCGTAGTCTGGCTTTTACAGTATCAGAATCGAAATCTGGCTCTCTATCTGCTCAGAATCCAGTTTATCCTGCACATCCTCTACCCAAAAATAAGATTCACAAAAAATATTTAACAATTTATCAAATTTCATGCACCAACACTGATCCTTCTCCAATCAATATACAATCAAACATTAACAATGATCATTTAACGAATTTTTATCTCTGAACAACGTTTCAATCAAATTCCCCAAACCTATTCGTCATGTTCAACACTCGGAATTTTGAAAATCTGCTCTTCAACATCAGTTGTCTAAAATCTTTTTGGATTTTTCAAAAATTTATGCTAAAACACACCGAAACTCTTTTTGGAATTTTATATAAACGAAATGAAATGCAGTAAAGAAATATATACAAACAATATTTTTGTGAGTTCGTGTAAGAGGATCATATCAGTTTATGAGACAAATCATCAACACCGTTAAGCTTGATTTCATATTAAGTTCTAAACAATTCACCTAGATTGTCAGTATATTTGTCCACTTAAATTTTCACACAAAATTCAACTGTTTCGAGATACGAATTAGTGTTTTAGGACTTAAACATCTACATGTGTCCCACCTCAGTATATACTCCCGTATCCAGACCCCAGTATTCAGTCTTACAGGTGAGTATACCTAGATGATATCTGTAAGGGATTAATTGCGAGGGCCGTGAGAGCTCAGGTCGATCTTTCGATACACAGAGAGATGACGGCTTCGACTTTAGGTGGGTCCCCTTTAGAGGATCTTTTGAATTACAACAGCAATGACTATCAATTTTATTGTTTCATCAATTTGCTGAGGGCTGCGCTATTTTTCAAGCATGTGAAAAGTATTCTCCGGGGACTAGGCCATTGCTTCCGCAAAATCAGAAGTCCTGGGATAATACCCCAGATATCACTAAGCATAAAGACCTAGTATCTCAGAATATGGGACCCTTCAAACAAGATTTCAGGGGTTACCTATATATCCTGGAGGTGTTCCCCACGTAGACGCAAGTAAATTTTATGTTTATATCTCGTCACAATTTACTAAATGTGCAAAAACCTACTGACATATCCACAGTGAGATTGTTTATCACATTTTTACTTTACATTTCATTAGCATGCTGTGACAGTCCACTGATGTACTATCATTTCCTCTATTCACAACGAAACTCATTTTTGAATTTTATCAAGTTTTTGTCTTTTTCAAATTTTCAAATGTTTTTGGATTTTCTGAAATTTTCTACTCCCCTTAAAATACAAACACATGAAAGAAAATTTGAAAATAAACTGTACAATAAAGTGACAACTGATATCGAATCGCATCAAATCGCCATTCACTAGGCATAAACAATCAGAACTCCCCCTATCACAAAACTATTTTCTCATTATGATTTCAAAACACTTAAGTTTGTTTTAACCAAAATGATTTTTCCGGAAAATAAGTTTTGTTGATTTTACCACTTGTAAAGTTAGGGGTTCATCATATCGTTCCTCAATCATTTGTAGAAAATCAAGTACAATTTAATGTCCTTGATTTACCACTTGACGTTGAAAACCTCTTTCAACCACTTGTAATTAAACACAATCAAAATCTGATATAAAGAATGATGCCGATTCCTACTCCACTCTTACCAACCTGGGAGCTCCGGCAAGTCATACTTAACCTGTAAAATGCTAACAATTTTAAGAACTTTTCATACAAACTCATAAAACATGAATGATGCCGATTCCTGATCCACGATTACAAACTTGGGATCTCCGGCAAGTCAGGTTTTTCAATGAAATAAAATATCCACCCAAGCCTGACCAGCCTTGGGTGTAACCTTCTCAACTTCACTAGGGGTTGGGCTATAAGTTGCCTTCTTTGTAGCATAATACTCCTTTACCCCTTTAACCTTCCCATCGATCATTTTTCCAATCATCTTTTTAACATTTCCATTAAACGCTTTCTCAACATCAAATTCTTTCTGTTCAGAATAGAATTGATTTGAGATCTCAACTTTCCCAACTTTTGATTTAAAATATTCAGTCCTCAATGATGGAAAGTTCTCATCATCCATTGGAGGAACTGAGTTTTCACTTTTTAACTCAACCTGTGGCTCCTCTGACTTTGTGGAATCAGATTCATCGCCAGATTTTACCTCTGATTTCTTAACAACCCAAGCTTGGTTGTCAAGATTTCCCCTTTTCTTGTAAAATCTTTTTGAACATTCACCAACTTCATATGTTGAATTTTTGAATACTTTGAATCTTTCAGTTGGTGGTTCAGCTTTGTCAACAATAACTTCTTTCAGTTTTTCAGAAACTCCCTGTTTTGTTTCTGTTGCTTGGGGACAGTTCCATGCAATATGACCAACTTCATTGCATCGGAAACAGGTTCTTGTTTCTTTCTTCTGATAAGCTCCATGCTTCATCTTTTCAGCAAGAAACTCCTGGGTTGACTGTTTCCAGAATGAGCTATTTGCTTCTTCTTCATGACTATTTCCTGCAACATATGTAATTTTTGATTTATAATCTCGAACATATTCTTCATTTTTATAGTTTTTAGGTGGAATAAAACCAATTCCTTTCTTTTTGTAGCTACGATTGTGGTTTGGTTTCTTTTGAAAACCATAACCAGAATTGTAACCTTTTTTCTTGTTTAACCGTTGTTGAACTCTTGAAGTGTATTTTTTAGGTTTTCCAGTAGGATTTAAATCTTTAATTTCAGAAATATTGATTTCTGTCATTTTGAAAACCTTTTTAATCATGTCAAACCGAACACTTCTAATTGGGAATTCTTTATCAAAATATAATTTGTCAGAATCATTCAAAGTATATGCAACTTCAAATGTTTCGTCATTCAAATTAGATTTTGACAACAAAAATTCTTTACTATAAACCCGTTTTCCCGACGACTTTGAACTCTTTTCTGATGAACTCGAACTCCCAACTGACTGACACGAACTTTCGGACTCGGACTTTGACTCTGACTCCTCATCCTTATCCAACACCTGATCGACCACTCTTTTTATCAGTTCGGACTCATAATCTGTGTCGGACGCTGTGAACATGACATCAATATTATCCGGTAAAACATCAGTTATTTCGGATTCTAGCTTAATATTGACCGCCTGTTTTAGTTCTTCCTCATTAGGTTTTCTAGGCGAGTAACCTTCCCAAATCGGAGGTGGACACTTGTTATAACAGACACCCTGTTTCTTACCAGTCTCCTTTTTCTTCTTTGGCTTTGTTTCTTCACCTTTAAACGCTTCAAATCCTTCAACTGTTGGATAAATTCTATCGATTATGTAATCACAACCTTTGTAACTTTGCAGCAATCTTCTGATTCTTTCATTCTCAGCTGCTTCACTATCCAACTCTTTTTTCCTCTTTGCACATTCTTCTATGTACATGTTGATCTCTTTTTGCTTTGTCATCATGGTAGCATTCAACATCTTCAAAGCTTTTTCTCTCTCAGAGTTAGTCTTCTCCAGACCATTTACATGTCTGTTCAATACATCATATGACTTTTTCAAATTCTTTACATCAAACAACAATTTTTCTTTCAACTTTTCTAACTCACTAAACCTTTCATCTTTATCTATACACTGTTTACAAGACTCTAAACATGTAAGACAAGGTTTTGTGATTTCAACGATCTTCTCAACTTCAACTATCTTTTCAACTTCCACAATCTTCTCAACCACTTTGACCTTTTTCAAATCTTTTGCAGCTTTCTCCTCTTTCAGTTTCTTCAATTTTTCTGCAAAATAAAATTCAAAACTATCAGAAGATAAGTGAATTTTTCCAATATTAATCTGTTCAATTTCTTCATCACTATCACTTGTCTCTGACGAACTGTTTTCAGATGAAACAGATCCTTCATCTTCACTTTTCTCTTCATCAGATAATACTTCCATCCATTCCTTCAGCATTTCCGGCTTACGAATAATATGAGCAATAAACGCTCTAACATTTGGATCAGCTGGAATGTACTTGTCCCAGCTAAAACTTTCAATCACTTTCTCGTCATCTTGTTGATGAGTAGAACTGTTCATTCTAGCAATCTTCTGCTGCTCCAGATTTTGTGCCTCCAACTTCTCTATAAACTGTGCAATCGATAACCTTCTAAACTGTCCGGAATTCTTCAATATCATCAGATATGTACCCCATTCCTTTTGCGGTAACGTGTCAGCAAGCTTTTCAACCCATTCTGCTGGAGTTTTTGTAATCTTCAACTGTGACATGGTGCGTACAAGATGACAATATCTTTCAATAAGAGTCTTTGTAGATTCACCTGGCATGCTTGAAAACGAGTCAAATTCTTTCTTTAATACATTTATTCTATTAATTGTTTCACTAGTCATACTAAAGAAATTTAAGTCCATGATTCGAAAACACTTAAAATGAAATTAAATCCCCTTTCAAACGAAATGATTCACCTCATGAAACACCTGTAGAACCTGACAAACAAACAAGCAAAACACAATCAGTTTAAAGATTTATCAATTAACTGAAACAAACTGGTACTCGAACTGATGATTTTCAGTGCGGACTGAATGTTGACCAACTGTACGGACTGAATGACCCGGATTGAATTCAATTGACCTGACCCTTTGAAACCTTTGAACTCCAAAACGTATGACCTGGGCCTGACTTGAACTTTGTGTGAACTGACTGTTTAAACCACACGACCTTTACAACACTTATCCAAACAATATTAATTGTCAAACCAATAAGCTTGGGCTCAAGCCCACTATGTCGACAATTTTAAAACAACACAAACTGATTGGACTTCTATGTGTATCAAATGTATACGATGGTAATAATTAGATCACATGCAAAGTCTAATGAGCTGACACCTTGTAATACACTAAACTGACACCTTCATTAAACATAATCACATGCTCACATGATTGACCTGACTCTGTTACACATTACATGATATCAATCATTCAATTAACACATGCACACTACCTTTTTTTTTTAAAAAATTTGTGGCTGACAACTATTAGAATTTTATATGCACTAAAGATGGGTGGCCGACACTTTTGATTAGGCTGTAAAACTTTAAGTCACATGCCAACTACCTCGTGACAAACAGATACACATGTATCGACAATTATCAATTAAGTCATTCACATGCCAAACAGTTTCCAAACATTAATTGATAACACCTTTTCATGCAGACACTGACTGAATTTAGTATTTTTAAAATCTATTTGATCGATGTATCAGACTTCTCATACACTATATAAACCGATATATTCTCACAAGACTCGAAGCAATTTTTTCAAAAAACAATACGTGTTTTCAATTAATCAGCAGGTTTCAATGAACAGCAAAATTCAGTTAAGACATCAGAATATATCAAGTGAACTGCAGGTTTCAATCAGATGTTAACGTATTTTCAAGCGAAATGCAATCAGATCAATTTCGCTTCAACTATTCAAGCGAAATCATCAAGACTGTCATGTTTTCAAGCGAGATAAACAGAAATACATCAACTTGAAGCGAAATCATATACAAAATGTTGCTGATGTCATCATATTAACGAGCAGTTGAAGCGAAAACACACAAAACTACAAGATTTCGGCTGATTTTAAACTTGAAACTTTCAAGGATTGATTAAACCATGTTTGTGCACATTATATGTGAAATATGTCCGATTTTGACCGTAAAAAGTTTTGTTTTTCGAAAAAGAAAAGTGTAGAAACAGATTTTACGGCTGAATCAACAAGAACTCTTCTTCACTGGCTCTGATACCAATTGTAGGATCGGATTCCGACCTAAATGAGTCGTTCGGAAGAGTTTTAGTCCATTTCAGAGGCGGAAACTAAGAAACGGATCTGTAAACAGCTTGTTTTACACTTTAAACCTTTTGTATATTAATTTGACAACCTTTACATTCAGAAGAGAAACCGGCAGCACTTCGGTATAACTCTGAGACCAATGTTACAAATGACAAGACAAGTAACCTATATATAGAAGCATGATTTCGCTTGAAGACCTTCAAGCGAAATCCTTCATTTTCCTTTCAAGCGAAATGTAACAATGATACTTTGTCTTGAAGCGACATCTTCTGAATTCACAATCTGATCCATGCATAACTTTGTCCTTTCACGTGGATATGTAATGTGATGTCACTAGTGATGTCATGTGATGATGTCACTAGTGATGTCATGCTTGATTAGATCCGAACCGAACCCGAGACTCGATATTAAGACGAAGACGACAGATGTGTGCACCAACAATCTTGCCTGCACACGGGGCCGTGTCCAGCCGACACGGGGCCGTGCCCAGCATGCTGTCATTTTCTATAAATGCAGCTAAGAATCCTGTACATTTGGACCATCCAGGGACAGAGATTTGAAAGGATTTTCTAACTTACCATCCTAGGTATGTTCTAAAAGAAGGTTCTAACAAACATCTTGTCCTTTCCTCTTTTATCCATTACCTTCTTCTTCATCTTTCTTGCAACAACAACTCCATTAAAGCTTGATTTCAAGCTTTATTGTGATGTTTGTTGAATTTTTGTTCAAGGAATCTTGTTAAAAATAAGTTACACAACATTGTTTTAAGTTATTTCTGCTCAAAAAAAGCTTCATAAGTTGGGAAAATAATTTGAAACTCCAATATTCCTTGTTCTAAAAATCTGCAGAAAGTTGAACACGGGGTCGTGCTCATTGAGCACGGGGCCGTGGTACTGTTTCTTTAAAACGAACTATTTTTGGTTTGTTTTCGTAGAATGTCTAGCCAAAACAGTGGAACCTCTTCTGCGCACTCCAGAAACAGTCGAAGGGAAAGGAGGCCATCAATTGAAGCAACTCTCGTAAGATACGTGATGGCGCTACGTGAAGCCCTTGACGAGATGACTTCGGTAGAGGAGGTCCTCATAGACCGTATAAATTATCTCTCGGTGGGGTTGGAAAACAGTTTTCAAGAAATAAACCTCTTGCACCAGAGGTTAAACATTCTTGTAACACCTCCCATGGAACCAATCCTCCCTCAAGAGGATTGGAACCTAGCACTTGGAATCCACAATCCTACCGGTTGGGACGACATTCCGGCGGAACCTCCTCTTGAAGAACTCCAAGAAATCCCGGTGGAAGTTGCACCTCCTCAAACCAATGCTAATGAGCCCGCTTTTCTTCTCCCTAGGGAGATCGAAGAATGGCTCGCCGACATGTGAGGAACCCATACCCGGAGAGAGAAGTTTGTCAAGCCACATTTAATCGAAAGATTTATCTTTTCGGAAATTTTGCTAATAGAATAAGTAGTAGGCTCGAACTTCTTGGTTTAGATTTCTTGTGTTTCTTTGACCTAACTATCTAGTATTTTAATTTTTAGGACTATTATGTAATTCTCTCTATGACTTAATGAATGATGGTTTTAGTTAATTTGATGTTTGGGTGGTGATGAAATAAATAAAACACACTTGAGATGGCAAAGGATACAAGGGAAGCTTGAACCAGTACCCCATGCAGGAAAACAGGACCATCCGACAAAATTTCTTCGTTTACAGTAAGTTCGGCACGGGCCGTGTCCGCCCAACACGGCCCCGTGCTGCACAGTCTGCAGAAATACCCAGTTCAGGTAAACTGGACACGGGCCGTATTCACCCAACACGCCCCCGTGTCCAGGCTTCTGTTTCTCTTGATTCAATTTTGTTACTGGCACTTGAACACGGTGCCGTGCCCGGACAACACGGGGCCGTGTTCAGCGCCCAGTAACACAAAATTTTTGCTTTTTACACCTTTTTACACATTCAATCAACCTAAAAACTTATTTTTGGGACACATTGAGGACAATGTGTAATTTAAGTGTGGGGGGATGCTAAAACCTTGAATCTTTCAAGTCCTAAATACAAGCCTTACACAAAACTCTATTGGAACCGCTAATCACCCCAAATTTTTTCAAAAAAAATTTCAGTTTTTTTACTTGTCTAGGTTTAATTCGGGAATTTCAAGTTCTAAAAAGGTTATATTTTTACAAATTTACAACTGATAGCGTCGTGATAAAAAGAACCAACATAAGAAAACTATGAAAAGGCATGGCAAGCTTAGTTAAAATTTGATTATATATACTTAATCACATAAAAACCCATTCCCACAAAAGTGAGTTTTGAGCCTTTATTGAGCATACAATTACATATCATTAAACTAAATGCTCATTTTTCGTTTCTTGTGTGAATAGCCGCTTGGTTCTTACGACTCTAGAACTTGCCACGACGATACATTCTCGGTCCTTACCAACTTAAACCCGAGTAAGTAAATGATGGAGGCATTAGGACTAACCCTTTTTTATTTCTACACCATTTTTTTTACCACCTACCCAAAATCCCCCTAGTTAGCCCCTTTGAGCCTAAACATTTTCATTTCATAACCCAAACCAAACACCCTTTCACCCACCAAAACCTTTTTCATTTTTAACCCTCTGTTTTAGTAACTAGCTCGGTTTTTCGTATGACTTTTCAAAAAAAAAAATGTGTTGATGATGAAGCAAAAGAAAATAAACAAACAAGTTCATCAAAAATAACTTTGTTTGAATAATAGCTTCATCAAAATAAAAGTTACAAAAATAAAAAGTCTTACAAAAACCGACGCTTGTTACGCTTTTTTGCCCTTTTCTACTAACCACTAACTCAACCACATACCTTTAACCCAAGCCTAACCCTTCACCCAAAAAGTCCTCTTGATATTTACAAAGGTATATAAGTTAAAAAGGAGGAGGATTGATTGCTTGGCAAGCCTATGGTAGGAGTAAGTTCCATGCCGCTCTTGAGTGATCCACAAAAATACATTTTCGGCCGAGTGTTGAGTGATCCCCCGTGAGGTATGTGAACTTGTATATAAAGAGAATTTTAAAAGAGGCATGTTCTGCCCTAATAAGTAATTTATCTTATGAAAAGTTTTAAATAAATCATGACGAATAGGATTGTAAATAAATAAAAATAAAACTAAATAAAGAATCTTGGAAATCCCGACACTCTATGACAAGCCCGAAAACTTTCTCTTCTACCCATTCCATTTGGGAGTGTAAAGCCACATTATAAAGAGTTTTGCTTGAGGACAAGCAAAGATTCAAGTGTGGGGGTATTTGATGTGTGCAAAATGCAACATATAAATTACATCAATTGTGGCATAAAACTAACCCTTTTTTAGTACTAACGTTGGAAAAAGTGTGCTTTTGTCTTCCTTTTGTATTTTCAGGATTAAATGAGCTCAAATTAACAAAAGAAGCAAAAAGACAGCAAAATCTAACATAAATACAAGAAAAGGAACTAACGTGACATGCCCGACCCCACGACAACATCTTCCCAAGCAAAACAAGAAGACAGAAGACTGAACATGCCCCATGCTCAGCCAGCACGGGGGCGTGCCCAAGTGTCAGCAGAAAAGACAAAGTGGTAGAAGCTTCTATTGCCCACCATAGGGCCGTGCTCAGCGGACACGGGGCCGTGGTCAACTATAAGATTCGCACAATCCAGGCAAATCTTCATAGTACAAAGATTCTTCTGCACACGGGGTCGTGCTCAGCGGACACGGGGGGCGTGGTCAACTAATAAAGACAAGCTGCATTAAATGAAGAAAGAGAGGATGTGGACACGGGGCCGTGCCCACTGGACACGGGGCCGTGCCGGAGCTTCTGTTCAGCCTATAAATAGGAGTGCTTGGCTCAAGCTCAAACCATCCCTTGGTACACCACCTCTCTCACACTTCACCCACCACCCACCACCACCATAACACCATCATCCACCACCATCATCCATTGTCCATCATAGAGTGTGTGAGTCGTCTCGGGATCCAAGATTGATCGTAAGAGTTCTTGACAATCAAGGCCATGTTTGCCTAAGTCTCTTACATCACTTGGTGAAGACAAGTGTCTAGTGTAATACTTTTTATTTCTAATCTTTTCGCACTTTTTACTTGGTTTTGTATTAATGACTTTAATAACTAGTTTCTTATGTTGAAGGTGATTCTTCCTTATCGTTTGTCCGTGGTGTCTTGGCATTATTTTACTGTCTATATAAAATAAAAGATTTTCACCATTCATATCTCCACGGTCTATATGGAGATATGTTGGCTACCTGGTCGGGGGTTAAGGGAACGGTTTGGTAAGAGTCTTGCCATTGTTCAGCGTTTAGAGGTCCTGCAATGGACCTGGGTCAAATTTAGTAGGACCTCCTTCAATACTTAACGGTATTGGATGGCGGGGGTCCAAACTCTTTGATCCCCTCATAAGTTAACTACTATTAATACTATAACCCGGCTATTTAGGACTGTATCCCTGCTGAATCAGACTACTTAGTCGAGGGTAACGTCACCTTCAAAAGAGGGGCCTACCATAATTTTCATTAATAACTTAATTAATTATCTTTCAATAATCCGACCCTTTAGGATTGTGTCCTTGCTGACTCAAACTACTGGGTTGAGGGTAACGTCACCTTCAAAAGAGGGGCCTACTACAATAACTAAGATAATCTCTTAAACAAGTGCAAAAGTGTGAAAATAATCAAAGGTTACACTATACACGAATCGGAACCAAGTGATTCATCTTGTCTATCTGTTTTTTATTTTTATTTTTATTTTCAACATTTTAGTTAGTTTTTATTTTTCTTAGTTTAAAACATTTTTCTAAACTTTTTGATTTGATTAGACGTTGAGGATAAACCGGTACTAAAAGCTCTTGTGCCCTTGGACGACCTCGGTATCTTACCAACACTATACTACGCTCACGATGGGTGCAATTGCCTATATGTGTGTTTAGTGTTAGTAAATATCGTGTTTTATAAATTTAAAACTTGACTAAAAAAGTGTTAAAAAGGGCTTAATATATACATTAAAAACTAACGACACTTCACACGCATCATTAGACTTTCCCCTCTTTAGGGCGAAGTCCTTATAATTTCTTTCTAATCATGACCCGTGGGTCGTTTTAGTCTCGTAGACCTTTCCATTGTTTACAGCTCTAAAGGTTAGGTTGATCCCGTAGATCATTTCTTACTCATGTCATTCTTAAAATACATGTTTGGTGTCAAGGCATCCTGTTTTTGTTTAAAATCATTTATTTTCGCCTTGGTATTTTCTTTGACCTTGACCGTAGTCTAAGGCTACACTCGTTTCCCTTCGGACAAATTTTCCAACTTTATGACTTCTCACGTCATTTATGCGTAGGTTTATCTTATGCTCACCATTATCCAGTTTACATACATTCGTATTTGATTATGTCCCATTACCAGGCTCATTATTCTTTTGCATTTAACGCTACCTTTATCCCGCTTGCGTTTACTCATGTCGTCCGTCATGATATTATGTTCGACCCGTTCAACTTTAAAATAGTTGAACATAATTTATTCAAAATTTCTATTTACATAATCTTGTCGTCTTTTAGTTATGACTCAAACCCGAGTCTTTTAATCTTTCCATCCGAGTTCCCGTTTCTCGGTCTACACATGTGTTTAATTCTTACCCATCATCCGGGTGTTTTACCGAAGTCGTTATTATTGCAACCCTCCCGGTACGCATTAAGACCTCGCTTCATTTTATATTCCGACTTTGTCCTCAAGTTTGGCGTTTTACAAAAACGGCCCGTTAAGAGGCATATTTTCATTTTCTGGGTTCGAGTGTAAGTACACTCCCTCCCAGTGCATATCCTAATCATTTTACATGTTTGCATTCTCCGGGTTCGAGTGTATGTACACCCCCTCCCAGTGCGTGTCTACATCATTTTACATGCTTCTTTGTCCCTTCACCCGGGCTCATTATCCTAATATAATACGATTCCATCACTCGGCTGTGCGTTTACATTATTATCAAATATTTTGCTTATCTGATTTATTTGGGTACTTTTTAATTTGTCCCACTCACCCCATCCTTACTACACTGGATGTAAGCATGTCCATCATAAAAAGTTCATGGTATCATGTGTTCACTACCTACTTGGCCAGAGTAGGCGATCAACACATGACATACATGACCCTTTTATAACTTTCACATCACACCCCATGTAAGTAATACCTCTATTTATTTCTCTTGGAAACAATATCCCGGATAGGTTTTCTATTCGGGTTTTTCCAAGTTTTCAATCTACATATGCAACTTTCAATCTCTACGTTTTTGTTGCATATTACTATTTGTGCAATTAATTTAAAATGTGCACCTGGTAATGCTTGTCCTGACGGGCTTCTCTTGCCGCTAACTTTGTTCACAATCGTCACGCGATTTAGTTCCTTAATAAGTATGCTCTGCTTGTCATACCTCGGACCGTTCCACCGCCATATCCCTAATTCGTTCAACTCGCGTCATCTTCAGATGCGGTTGTCCTTCAACTAAACATTTACAAGAGTTAATAATATCAACTTCAATAATCGCCCGTATTATAATACAAGGCTTTTCTACTATACGCGTCAACGCGCGTTTTTTCGTCAACCATGTCAATCATTTTAATTAGGGTAACATGTATTACACGATAACCCTATGTGTTGTTTACAACACTTTAACACGCTAAACCATTAACATACATGTACTTACCGGATTTGCGATCAAGCCTCGAACCGAACACCAATCTTTATCAAGAGCATAAGGTTTAAGTCCAAGCATAGTTTTCCCACCATACTTGAATCTCTTAAACCAAGGCTCTGATACCAACTTGTAACAACCATAATTTTTATTTAGCGATTTCCGTAAATAATCACAGATTACTGAGTACTTATATTTAAACATTCATGCTCAAATTACGGGTTTATTAAAATTTTTCTAAATTTGAAAGCAAAACTACATAATATAATTTAATTCATCGTTTTAGAATAACGACGAAACAACATTGCGGAAGCTTCATTTAACGCGTGTTCGGTTCTTGCTCGACGCTTGATCTTCATCCGGGGCTCTCGACATTAATCTGTGTTCAAAACCAACTTAAAAGTTAGTTTTGATAATTAAATAACTGGTATCACAAGGAAAATGGTGTCGAATAATCGAATTAAAGAAAAATCAGGAAATCCCAATATTAATCCCTTGATCCTAGAAACAAGGAATTGAATCCAGTCTCCACCGTAACTTACGGTGGACACCGTAAGTTACGGTGGCCCCTGATTTAAAATGCCCCCACCGTAACTCAGTAGGTATCTGCCGTAAGGTTTTCAGCCCCACCGTAACTTACGGTGCCCACCGTAAGTTACGGTGGCCCCTGTATCAGCCCCTCCCATTTTGCCGTTTTTGACACGAAAACTTTCGTATCTTTCAATCCACTTGTCCGTTTGACCTACCGTTTCTTCCTACATGATTGTAATTTGATCCTTCATCATATGGAGTTAAAATCCAACATCCGGATTAACAAAATGTAAGACTTTTAAGTCTTCGGCTTATTACCCTTTTTAACAAATTTTGACCCGTTCGCGATTTTATCAAACAAACATGTTTACTTGATCTATAAACTCATGAGAATCATAATTTCAATATCTCCTATCAAATTAATCATAAATCAAGGGTTTCTTACTTAGTTAGAACCCGTTTACGCTCAAGTGCTTATTTTGACCCATTAAGGGTATTTAAGCACTTTAAAGCTTAAAATCGCTTTCATTCATTTCTAGCATCATATTCCTACATTTCTTATCAAGTAATCTTCCACCACAACTATACGTGTGGTGGATTAAATGTGGATATCTAGGGCTGTAAACGAACCGAACGTTCAACGAACAGTTCGTGAACCGTTCGGCGGGAAGTTCGTTTATGTTCGTTCGTTTAATAAACGAACGGACATGAACAAGAAATTTCGTTCGATTAGTTAAATGAACGAACATGAACAGAGGTCTCGTTCGTTCGATTGCGTTCGTGAACATTTGGTAAGGTGTTCGTGAACGTGTTCGTGAACATGTTCATGAACATTCGTTGATTTGCGTTCGTTTATGTTGTATGTTTGTGTTTTAATTGAAGATCTTTGTACTTTTTTATATTTTATTTGTACTTTTTATATTATTAAACTTTTATTTATTTTATTACCCTAACAATTAAAGTAGAAAACCCACTTTCACCTTGTTTATGCATTATTTCCCTTTCATTTCTCATTATTTACATCGGCGAATACGATCGAATTCCGTTCCACAATAAGGGATGCAAGTTCAAGTGCTACTCTCTGGGCCATCTATCTTTATCCTTCGTCGCGTTCGCCAAATTTATTTGTGTTTGTTTGTGTTCGTGAACCGTTCGCTAACACACTCATTCCTTAATGAACGAACACGAACATAAAATCTCGTTCGGTAAGTGTTCATGAACCGTTCGTGAACACATTTATTTCCTTAACGAACGAACATGAACAAGGCCTTGTTCGTGTTCGTTCGGTTCGTTTACAGCCCTATGGATATCTATATGTTCCTAGTTTTACCCCTCGGATTATTGTTTTACGTCAAAGACTCATATAAAATCATTCGACCCAAGAATTTACATCTTTCACTATCTTTTCTTATTCTAAGCATTTATTTAATCATAAAACTTGTTTCCGAACCTCTTGCTAGGGTCGTTTGTTCGAATTAGCTTACAAGGGCAATTTGGTCAATTTTTTTTATCCTTTCTTTAATACAAAGGAACTTTTAAATACTTGTTTGACCCAAAATCCGACCTTTTAACTATAATCTTGTTTATAAACCCATGTGCTTCTAAAACACCATAATCATAACTCACTTTATTCAGTTTACCTAAAAGATAACCGAATAACTATATTTTAACCTTGTCTAACTCTTATAGAATCTCAAGTTCTACATGATGAGTTGAATCATTATACATACCTGGCTCGGATCAATATATTGACCCGTTTCAATACCTTGTCTTAGTAGCCGCTAAACAATAGTGATGTGCGTATCCATCTGATATTTATTCCTATAAACATGTAACTCGACAAACCGTTAGTCGATATTGTCAAAGGGTGATAGTTTCACCTTTTGACCCGTTTATTTACCTAGTGATCTTCGTCACTTCAACTAAATGCAAATATCATGTATTATGCTAATTTAAAGTCTACTAGCAAAAATACGAAATCAAGCAATACGTAACGGAATCGTGGTTACGTACCTTTAATGCACTCCTTCCAAACGCGTGTCTCCACCGGCTTGTCCACTTGACGGTCCGGATTCCTTGCCTAAAGAGTTCAACCCACATTGTTTAGAACTCCTTTCATAACATATCACGCATAATTTGCCGTATAGTTCAAACATGCGTTTTTATCCCAATTTTCACTATGTTAGCTTTCTCTTAAGCGTTTTAACAAACACCTTAAGGGCATAATTTTACATATTTATAATCAAGTTCATAACTTGTTATTTTTACCAAGATTTTAACATCTTTTACAAGACAATCATCTAATTTATAGTTCAATATCAAAATTAACCTCATAGGATTCAAATAACACTAATTTACTCATCATGGTTCTAGTGTTCACCTTGTTTCTACAAAACCCACTACACACACATGGTGGATGATCATGAATTTCATAGTTTAAACATTAATTCAACAAACTAATGACTAGGGTTTACTCCTAGACATGATTTCATTACTATTTCACCCAAATAACGATCATGCAAGCTCAAATTTCAAATCTCATGTGTTCATCAAAATTTGAGATGGAACCAAAGTGGGAATTTTGACATACCTTATGATCCCTTTACTGAGGTGATCACTAATCTATGCTTGGATTTCGATTCGGGCTTGATTTGCCCCTTCAATTTGATGAATTTCTTGAAGTTTAGGGTTGAGTTTTGAGAGCTCCTTGTGGCTCTGATGAAATCACAGACATCAACACACGTATGTGTGGTTTGTGTTTTTAATTTTTGATTTAATTAAACTTCATTACATTTGCCCATGTTTAGTCCCTCAACTTTACACAAGTTATTTAAAGGGTATTTTAACCATATTTGTTCTATTATGTCAAGACACTAACTAACTAGGTTAATATTCCTAGTTACTTGGTGGGTCCCAGGAGTTATAACCCGTTTTATTTTTAAGTCCCGTTAACTCGGGCTCTTATAAACTCAATTCCTTAAAACTTTGATTCACTTGTATTTAATATTAGGATTTCTTATTTAAATCTAAATAAACTCACATTGCTGTCTTAGGCTTTTCGTAAGGGTTTCCTGGATATAATCTATAATTTATACAAATGTACATTGGTTAGTACCATAACCCTTTGAAAATATTAATGATACCCTCCCCGAGACGGCATTCCAACAACTACGTCGGGCAGAACCACGACAGTTGTTACGGAACCCTAAATCAATCGGGCAGCGTAACTATTACGAAACTAAGGTTATAATACTTACAACGGAGCAGAACCTCGCTGATTAGGGGTATAATACCCGCGTATTATAACACTACTACAGAAATTATGATTTAGAATTTGAGAATGAGCGACGGAAAATGAAACCCGATGCGTTCTATTTATAGTTCTGATATACGACTTTCAGGCGGCCCGCGTAAGGTAAGGTTAAGCCTTACGCGGCCCGCGTCAACACCCAGTCAATGTATAGCTTGTCCCGGTCACCAAGTAGACCCGCCACGATGTCGACACGTGTCAGCTCAGGGTGTCTCCGCATCGTTGATCTCTCGCGGCCCGCGTCAACTTAGACGAGGTCTTACGCGGCCCGCTTTAACTAAAGAATCCAATGATATCAGGTTTTAACCCTGATACCGCCCGCGTAAACTACCGATAAAGGATGTCGCGGCCCGCCTCAACTTAATAATTATTGTTTTTGATTTATTTTATATGTTATAACATAATTCGGGCTTAGTTTTCACATACGGGGTGAAATATAAGACATATTGGGACATTCTAAAATATATTAGAGTGTTAGATACATTATGAGGGTGTTGGTTTTACCGAGGGTTGTTACATGTTGATACAATGAAACCATTAAACGCCATAAATTATTGAATTTGGTTAACGCCAAAAATCTTTAAAACCAAAAATTAAAACAATATATTGGGAAAAGCGGAACTGGAAAAGCAGAAGATGAAAGGACAAAAAAGCCCATCCGCCCTTCTCTAAGCCGCGTGACACGTGTTGGGCCAGGAAGCGTTCTCACCGTTCTCACACTTTTGAGCGTTTTCTCCCGATCCCGTTTCTATATATATATATATAGGATTAGGTTCAAACGTGAACAAAATCCCAAGAGTGAACTGCGTGAACTGATCTGGGCCCTTGATTTTTATGATCTTGATATTAAAATGAGTGGCATGATGGTAATTATTTGGTTAATTTTTTTCATTTAATTAAATACAAAAAGGGTATATGTGTAATTTCAATCTTAAATTGATTGCATAAATCTCTCACAAATCAAGTAATCAATTATCCTCTTAAATTGATTGCATAAATCTCTCACAAATCAAATCAAGGATTAGGAAAGATGTAACTTAATTCAATTAGTAAAATAAATATTTGTTTAAATGCGATGTACACATGTGTATTCTGATTTTGCCCTCTTTTTAATGCGATGTACACATGTGTATATCGTCTGTTTTTGTGATATCTCATAATTTTTTTTGTATTGAATGTTGATGTACACCTGTGAATTACTGTACACATATGTACGATGCTGAGTACACATGTGTACTGTTCTATTTATATCCAAGTACACATGTGTATACCGTTGAAATATGAAGGTTACGTGGATCTTAAAAATCAAAATTTGAATTCTGGTGATAAAATCTGAAATAAAAATTAAAATTGAAATATGGTGATTTGTTGTTTGTTTTGATAATTATCTTATTAATAAATAAACATAATGTGGATAATGAATTTTAATTAGGAAAGATGTAACTTAATTCAATTATTAAAATGATGATTTAAATCTAATTTTTATATAATTACAATCCTACCCTTAACAACTAAAAAGGAAATCAAGGGTCCATATCTGTTCACGCAGCTCACACTTGGGAGGTTGTTCACGCTGGAACAGATATGGACCCTTGATTTCCTTTTTAGTTGTTAAGGGTAGGATTGTAATTATATAAAAATTAGATTTAAATCATCATTTTAATAATTGAATTAAGTTACATCTTTCCTAATTTAAATTCATTATCCACATTATGTTAATTTATTAATAAGATAATTATCAAAACAAACAACAAATCACCATATTTCAATTTTAATTTTTATTTCAGATTTCATCATCAGAATTCAAATTTTGATTTTTAAGATCCACGTAACCTTCATATTTCAACGGTATACACATGTGCACTTGGATATAAATAGAACAGTACACATGTGTACTCAGCATCGTACATATGTGTAATTAGCTACATAATACATACATAGAAACAATACCTGTAAAACTATTTTATATTTAACAAATTACAAGTTCCATAATGTTTTCCAAACCAAACAAAAAAACATATAATTACAAGTTCCAGTTTCGTAAAAACAATAAACCCAACATAATCGAAAAAACAAAAAACATAATCTTTTACAACTATTCGCCACGTTGTATGCCCTTATTCACTTAATTAAATAGTAACAAATAACCACATAATTACCATCTTGCCATTCACTAAATATCTCAAGATCATAAAAATCAAGGGCCTAGATCAGTTCACGCAGTTCACTCTTGGGATTTTGTTCACGTTTGAACCTAATTATATATATATATATATATATGAGTTGTATGTATATGTGTGTGTGAGGAGAAGTTTGTCTTCTTGTGCCCGTCTCAAACGTCCTACCCTCAACGTTTTGGACGACATCGGGCCTGTCGGGGCGGTGTATGGGGGCGTCGCCGGTGCTTGACGTGGCTGGACGACCCCCACACCGTCAAGCCTAATAAGTTTCAATCCAATAATAAAATGTCTAAGTATCAACAACCAAATTTAAATCGAAACTATCATAGTTCATATTCACATTAAGATTCATATTCTCACAAAAAAAAAAAATAACTTCTTTGCATCAACAAGAAAGCTTCTAAGTTATAACATAAAAATAAAAACTTCAGGAAAAAAAACCAAACCTTTTTTGGAGAGTGTTGACTGCCAAAGGCAGGGCCAGAAGTGCAGATGGAGGTTGCTCATTGGCTCATTGCATGTTCATTGCTGACGCCTGACGAGAATGAAAGTGGTAATTTTAGCCTTTTAGGGCTGCATGGTAAAATTATATAGAAATAGAAAAATATTTAGTTTCCTAATTAACAATGTGTGATATTCTCTCTTTAGAGATGATAAGAAAATTTAGAGTTATCCTCCATTTGTGGCCTAATGGTAGAAGACTTGAGTTTTTCAATGGAGACTCAAGTTCAATTTCCACTTGTGTCATACTGGGTGGATATTGGGCAATGATGGTGATAAACCCATCGAGGGGGGTTCGATCCTGAGCCGCACCCCGGTTTTCATCCGGCTATTACTTCAGCGAGGCAACTCGTGTGGAGGTAGTATGGTTTCCGGGGGAACGCCGTAACCAAGTTTGGCCAACCCAGCGCGGGCCCGGTTAAGACAACGTAAGCCTGGGCAGACTTGGCTAGGGCCGCCGATTAGGCGGTGTGACATTGGGTCACTAAAAAAGAAAGTCACCGTTCAAAAAAAAAAAGAAAATATAGAGTTAATTTTGAAGGGGTATTGAAAATGATTTAATTTGTTTGAATTTTTTGTTTTAAAAAAACGGTCACAATACCTCCTGATCGAACATCGCGTCCGAGAGTGCGGGGTTGACGGGGGAATGTCTTTGACGTGAACCTGGTGACCAATAGGTCCAGTACATAGAAAGTCACCTTCCAAAAAAAAAAACGGTCACACTTTATTACAACTTGGAAGGGTGTAATTGATTTTTAATTCATCACCGGATTATATACATCTATAGTGTTAACAATGACATGACATGTTAACTAAATTGTAAACCATTCCTTTCTTGTGTTATAGGGCTTTGAATGGGTTATATGTTAACATGTTAACCCAATGTTAAGAGATTGAATTAATTATTATTTCTTTTTTAAACCACTAAAAGATAGGGTTAGATGAAGTTAATGAGATTAAATCATTTTCTTGGGGTGAGACAAAGGGAAATGAGGAAAAAAAGTTAATATGTCATTTAGATGAAGTTAAGATAAGTTAAAGTATATCCAAAGAACTTATATAAAGTAATTATTAATAGAAAGGGTATACTATATATACTATATATGTCTATAAAACAACCTAGCATAGTGATTCACTGACGTGATCATTATTCTCATTGGTTGTATGAGAGAACAAATAAGGAGTCGTCACTCTTACGACAAAACAGGCTTGGAATTCAAACTGTATATTGGCAGCCGAGCAAAAGGACAAGGCAAGAAAAGTTGTTCCTTTGATAACAAGAAAGTACTAGTATTTTGCCCGCCGCGCGTTGCGGCGGCGTGCGACGGGTGGAAACATATAGTAAGACAAAACACAATTCGTAAAACGCAGTGCGTAAAAGACAATTACAGAAAAAGTGTAAAACACAAATGTAGACACAAAGTGTAAAACACAATGCCTAAGAAATTTCGTAAAACACAATGCACTGGCATTTGGAAAAGTAGGAGCTGTAGTCTAGGGGGTTACAATTGCAACTTTTTTAAAGTTGGGCAGGTGTAAAAATGGAGTAATAGTGCAAGGGGTAAAAAAGCTAAGTCTAAAAATGACAGTGTAAAAGTATAGGGGTGGTGGCGAAAAATGTGTAAAAGATGAGTGGGTGTTGGTGGAAATATAAAATAAGAGGGTTGGTGCCTGGTGGCGTAACTGTGTAAGAGCTAAGGGGGTGATGGTGGAAAACCAAAGTAGAGGGTTGGTGCTGACAAAGTTTGAAAAATGAGGTTGTGGTTTAGGAAATTCAAAGTAGAAGGTTTAGGGACTAAATTTGCCATTTTATGAAAC
Organism: Helianthus tuberosus; assembly: GCA_030545235.1. Classification (NCBI taxonomy): domain Eukaryota; kingdom Viridiplantae; phylum Streptophyta; class Magnoliopsida; order Asterales; family Asteraceae; genus Helianthus; species Helianthus tuberosus. Next base: position 134,992,566 of record CM060371.1, on the reverse strand, counting down.
TTTAAAGGTACCAAAATCAAAGGGCTAAAATTGCAATATCATTAAAGTACAGGGGCTAGAAGGCAAAGCCGGTGGAAAATCCACCGACTTTTGGTGGCAAAAAATATGTAAAAGATGAGTGGGTGTTGGTGAAAATATAAAAGAAGAGGGTTGGTGCCTGGTGGCGTAACTGTGTAAGAGCTAAGGGGATGATGGTGGAAAACCAAAGTAGAGGGTTGATGCTGACAAAATTTGAAAGATGAGGTTGTGGTTTTGGAAATTCAAAGTAGAAGGTTTAGGGACTAAATTTGCCATTTTATGAAACTTTAAAGGTAGCAAAATCAAATGGGCTAAAACTGCAATATCATTAAAATATAGGGGCTGGAAGGCAAAGCCGGTGGAAAATCCACCGACTTTGCCTTTTAAGATTATATACAATGTCATAAGTTGCCATTTATCCACCAAGAGCCTTTTTTAAGGTGTTATATATATTTCTATACTATATTATAACGCATGAAAGATGTATTTTAAGATACCTAAAAAATAAAAACTTTTCCTTCACTTTATTTATAGAAAGACCCCTAAAATAAAGGTAGTTTAGCCTTTTAAACATTATTTATTTTTTAGCCCCTAAACTTATTACACTTAAATCCCTAAGATTTTAACAAAATTATAGATAATTAGTTACAATTTACCCATCCACAACAAACTTATAATTTTTTTACGTATTCTTGACATGTCTTATAAACTATACGGTTTAAAAAAATCCAAAGATAGGATGACGACCTACACATTTTTGTCGACGTTTCGGTACTTGTCTTGTTCAATGTCGTCGCACGGATTAAAAGGTACAAGTCGATAATGCTTTAATGTACAAGTAATTAATACTTGTGATAGAATGCGCCTAATTTACAAAGATGAGCTCCATCTATGCAAACAAAAACAAAAAGAATTAAAAGTACCGTAACATAAAATGAAGATATTATGTGTCACATTTTATTTTATTAAAACTGTTTAATATCTATACCTAGATATATCTTATAAAAACTTAAAACTAAATACAACAAACTTCCTAAATAAAGGGGTGGCAAATCTAAAATTAAACCCTAATGCACTTCTATAGTTACTACTATAAACACATAGTAGGACACCCGTATATCTATTGCTAAACAAAGTTAAAAAATAGATCAAGTTCTGAATTCAGTTGTTGCGAAAAACCAAACATGCGAGATTGAAAATTTTAAGGTCAGTTATGTTATATCGCAGCAGTAAATAATTTTTTTCTTTTATTTACTTTTATGTGAATGTTAACTTATTTGATTTTTCAGATTCAGTTGCATGATAAACATGCCAATTTAAACAACCCAGTTGTTGAACAAGCTTCTAAGGTATTGATTTTGCTGGTTTTTAAGTATTATTTTTGTGTATATCTTTCATATTAACATGTTCGTTATGTTATTATATGTGTGTTTTATTGCAGGATGATTGTGATAAAAGTGTTGATATTATTTCTTATGGTGCAATGTTTAGTCCATACAAGTCTAATCTTCAACGTGAATTTAGTGAAGATGTATTTTTAAGGTTTATTTAATATTTTTTTTAACTTTTGTATTCAATTTTTGTCCTTTTTAAGGATCGGAAGTTTGAGACTCAAAGGAAGACATCCAAGAGACTCTTTGAATGGAAATGGAGTAAGGTTATTAATTTAGACGATTCCGAGGATAATGACAAAGAAGAGGAATTAGAAGATATTGTCGATTCAAGCATAAACTAGAAAACCCGATAAAAAAATACCTCGAGTGTCAATTCAAAAGCGGAACAGATTTCGTGCAGTCTAATATGAAATCTAATAAGTGTTTTTATGTTTTTTTTTTCCATTTTCACTTGTTATGTTTGATCTAGACGTATGAATAAACTTTATTTCTGGTGTTAATATAATGCAGTTATCAACCATATTAATAAAGTTCAAAATAAAGTTAGGGCTTGTTTGGCTAAGCTTTTCAAAACTACTTATTTGCTTATTTGCTTTTCTGAAAAGCAAATAAGCAAATAAGTAGTTTTGAAAAGCTTTAAAATGGAGCTTTTCAAAACTACTTATTTCCTTATTTGCTTTTCAGAAAGCAAATAAGCAAATAAGTCATTTTGAAAAGCTCAGCCAAACAGCCCCTTAGTATCCTAAAGTTTCAAGTCAACTGAACTTATATAAGTTAATATCCTAAAATAGCAATAAATAGATATTGCAGTTAGATATAGTTAAGCTGAAATTATAAAATACTGCTGTTATTCTTAGATATTAATCTAATAATTTGTATTTCTTAATTAAAAAAATAATAAAGTAATAAACTTTAAAGCTAAACTAAAAAACTGAACTTACTATGATATAAAGTTAATAAAGATATAAACTCTTAACATCCTAATTTTTTATAAAAACTGTTTTTAAAATTTTATAAAAATATAAATTTTTTTATATATATAAAAATGAAATTTAACAATTAAAGTTAAAGGTGTAAAACGTACTTATGAGTCAACTACTACTTTTTATTTTTATAAAAACAAAAATTTTAAACTTAAAGTTTATAGTTAGAGTACCATGTGCATATTTAAAAAAGTTATGAACTTTAAAGAATAAATATATAAACTTTATCATTTAACCAACAAAATAAACTTATTTTATTACTATAACAACTTATCTTTAATTTTTTTGTTATTTGATTATTATTTTTTTTATTAAAAAACAAAACTTTACATGTGTAAAACAGTTTGTTTACTTTATTTATAAACAAAACATTTTGTTTTTATAAAAAAAATAATTCTTTAAAAAACATTTTTTGTAACAAGTAATAAAAATACTCCTGAAATTTACAATCTTTACTAGATAAATACTAAACTGTGTTGCAAATTTTTAGGAATTATAAGTTCAACTATATTGTAATAGATAATATTAGTTAGTTTCAAAAGAATTCTTTACCAACTTGACTAGATACATAGTAGATTGTGTTGCATATTTTTAGGTATTATAAGTTAAAAGTAGACTCATATAGATAAGATTAGTTAGGAGCTAAAAATCTGAACTTAGTATGTGAAGGGGTATGGTCCCAGATCTCGCATCAAAGCAGTCGCGAGTGACCATCACACTTATCAAATACTCCCATCAGCAAGAACTTATCTGCGTCTGTGAGGGCACGCACGGACGCAGCTATCGAATCCAATCGGTCAAGTGATGAGAAAACTTACCTTGTGTATTAAAATGGATGTCATACATAGCGATGCGGTTTAACACCACATCCTATGAACATTTCCGTCACGACAAGGGATCTAGGTAACAACAACAGTTACCGCATGCGACGATGCGGCCTAGCACCGCATCCTGTACACATCTTGGCCAAAGCAAGGACGCGGAAACGACCGCAGTTACCGCGGGTAGCGATGCGGCCTGGCACTGCATCCTATCCACAGAGAAAGTGGGACTGACACCTTAACAGCAAGTGGCACCAATGACGGTCGCCTGACAGCAGCAGTGGGACGTGGCATCACCTCCGTGACCGACGAGCCTGACACACCTGTAAAGGGCTGTGAGTTATCAGTCTAGCCACTCAATTACCCTCTTTCACTCCTCGGATATATATACCCATCCCAGACCAGGTTTGAGGTATCGCTTATCAAACTCTCTCACTGATACTACTATCACACACTTTGCTCTCAAGCAAATTACTGATTCTCACGCTGGAGAGTGGTAACAAGGAGCACCCCCCACCCTATCCTCCTTGTTACGAGTCACGGTGTGTTTCCTTGTGCAGGAGACAGATCAAGCGGGCGATCCAGCCACCGATCCTCGGAAAGAAGTGATTAACCCTACTTGACGAGACCAGTGAATTAACCTCCCTTAGTTAACCACTGTTTCATCATTGGCGCCCACCGCTACTCTTAGCACTTGTTTTCCATCTCTCTTTCTTGAAGATCATGTCTGATCGTCAACATAATGCTAATGGGTAAAACCTTACCTGTCGCAACCCCCGCCCCCTATCTGTCCCGGGAACGGGCGACCGCGAGACCAGTTTTGGTGGTATCATTTTTGTTTATCATTTTGGCAGCGGAAATTTCATCAGGACTGTAGTTAGGAAATATTTATCAGAGTAAATACCACACTTTTATAATATTAAACATATTGGGATAAGTTTTCATTACAAACATTTTCATAGGGAAAATCCCTATTTTATTGAATAAAACATCTTCTTTTATTTTGGTAACTTTTATAGCCACTTTTCCAAGCCTTCAGTGCTGTCCAGCTGGCTTCTAGTTGGCTTTCAAGTTTTTTTTTACCTGAAACGCGTTTAAAACATTTTGTCAGTGGAAAATACTGGTGAGTGAATCCAAGTTTAATCAAGAAGAGTTTTATTCATTAACAGTATTGAGAGCTATCACATTGTTTATTTCTACACAATTACTCATTCAGTATTGTCAATCCTGACTGGTTGGTCATATTACACATTGGCTAACTCTTTGTCCAATGGTAACGTGTTCCGCATTTTGTATACAAAACCCCAACATACCGGCAGTAATTGAAGAACTACAAAGACTCAATCACTGCTTAATCGCATTGTAAAACATTTAAGGTTTTGTAAAAATAATTTACAAAAAGGAGATTACTCACATTGCTGTCTTAGGTTTTCTGTAAGGGTTTCCTGGTGATTATCTATAATTTACACAAATGCACATATGTTAGTATAATAACCCAATATTTACATTAGTAATACCCTCCCCGAGACGGCATTCCAACGACTACGTCGGGCAGAACCTCGACAGCCGTTACGGAACCCTGGATCAATTGGGCAGCGTATCTAATACGTAACCGGGGTTATAATACTTACATCGGGGTAGAACTTCGTTAATTAGCGGGGTATTATACCCGATAATTATGCCTACTATTCAGAATTTTGAGAGAGGAAAGATTTATAAACGATTTATGAACTGTGGCCAACGAATTCTATATATAGGGCTGTTCAGGGGGTCCGTCTCGCCCCGCGTAAGATGAGAAGGGGGCTTACGCGGCCCGCCAGGGACTACGTGCCCCGTTATAGGCTTGCCGAGTCAGACCTAGACCCCACATGCGTCGGACAAGTGGCGTGCTCCGGTGCGTCCTCGTATCCAGGTCGTCGCGCCCCGCGTAGCCTTGTGTTATATCCATCGCGGGCCACGAGCGATATTAAAAATTGATTTTTATTTTATTTTTAATGCTATGTCGTATTTTGGGCTCGGTTTTCACATACGGGATGTATTTTAGGACATATAGGAATATTTTAATATATATTAGAGCGTCAGAAAATTCAGGAGGGTTGTTATATCCTCCCCACCTTGTTTTAAAGCTCGTCCTCAAGATTTACTGGAATAGGGGTGGATATTTCCTTTGCATTTCTGATTCAAGCTCCCATGTGTATTCTGGTCCTCTTTTGGAGTCCCATTTTACCTTGACCAGAACTAATCTCTTGTGCTTGAGGTTCTTAACTTTCCTGTCTTCAATCTGTAGAGGCTTCTCTACAAATTTTAACTATTCATTTACCTCTATATCCTTAAGAGGTACTACTAGCGATTCATCAGCTAAACATTTCTTGAGATTGGATACATGAAATACATCATGTATTCCTGCCATTTCCTCTGGCAGTTGTAGCTGATAGGCTACATGTCCTGTTCTTCTAATAATCTCAAAAGGTCCAACATACCTGGGGCTTAGCTTTCCCCTTTTGATAAATCTAACCACTCCTTTCTAAGGAGAGACTTTCAATAATACTTTATCTCTTACTTGAAATTCCAATGGCTTTCGTCTGTTATCTGCATAACTCTTTTGCCGATCACGTGCTGCTTTCAGTCGTTCTTTGACTTGAATAATCTTGTCTGTTGTTTCTTGTACTATCTCGGGTCCAGATAGTTGCTTTTCTCCAATTTCTGCCCAATAGACTGGTGTTCGGCACTTTCGTCCATAAAGTACTTCAAATGGTGCAGCATTAATACTTGTATGATAACTGTTATTATAAGAAAATTCTATCAATGGTAAATGATCGTCCCAATTACCTCCAAAATCAATTACACAAGCTCTAAGCATGTCTTCCATTGTCTGAATTATCCTTTCGCTTTGTCCGTCCGTTTGAGGATGATAAGCGGTGCTTAGATTCAACTTGGTTCCCATTGCTTTTTGGAAACTTGTCCAAAAATGAGAGGTAAAACGACTATCTCTGTCAGAAATAATTGATAGAGGAATTCCATGTAATGAAACTATTTCTTTACATATAATTTAGCTAACTGTTCCATACTGAAAGTTTCTTTTATTGATAGGAAATGGGCTGACTTGGTTAGCCTGTCTACAATCACCCAGATTGTATCATTACCTTTTCTTGTTTTGGGTAATTTGGTAACAAAATCCATTGTTATTAATCCAAACTGGCATTTCTAACTGTTTCAACAAACCTGAAGGTTTCTGATGTTCAGCTTTGACTTGTTAACAAGTTAAACACTTTGCAACATATGCTGCTATATACGGTGGCGTAGGTTTCGTAATTTAGGTATCCACATTCTTTTCTTATAGAATCTCCAAATTCCATTTGTTCCTGGTTCTAATTCTTTAATCATTCCTTTTAACTTTTCAGTATCATCTTTGATTATTGATTCTTGTGCCTTTCTAATCTGATCATTCAAATCTACTTGCAGATTTAACTTAAGAGAACGTACTCTTTTTGGCTTTTCGTGATACTTTCGACTTAAAGCATAAGCTACTACATTTTCCTTTCCTGCATGATACTGGATATTACAATCGTAATCACTAAGTATCTCCATCCAATGTCTTTGTCTCATATTCAATTCCTTTTGCCCAAAAACATACCTTAAACTCTTATGGTCGGTGAATATGGTAAACTTACTACCGTATAGGTAATGTCTCTAAATTTTAAGGGCAAAAATTATAGCTCCTAACTCTAGATCATGGGTTGAATAATTCTTTTCATGATTCTTAAGTTGTCTAGAAGCGTAAGTTATAACCTTTTGACATTGCATCAACACACATCCATAAGCTAATTTAGAAGCGTCACAATAGACTACAAAATCTTTAGTTCCTTCTGGTAACGCTAGTATGGGTACATGGGTTAATTTTTGCTTAAGAATTTTAAATGCTTCTTCTTGTTTTGGTCTCCATTCAAACTTAACAGATTTACAGGTTAACTTAGTTAAGGGAATGGCTATTCTAGAAAAATCTTGAATAAATCTTCTATAATAACCGGCCAATCCTAAGAAACTTCTAACTTCAGTTGGTGACTCAGGGGTTTTCCACTTGGTAATCGCCTCGATCTTGGTGGGATCTACATGAATTCCTTCATGATTAACTAGATGTCCAAGAAATTGTACTTGTTCTAACCAAAGCTCACACTTCGAAAACTTAGCATAAAGCTTTTCTTTTCTTAGTAAACTTAGAAGTGCGTGCAGATGCGCTGCATGTTCCTCTCTACTTTTAGAATAAATAAGAATATCATCTATAAAGACAATTATGAATTTATCCAAATATGGCTTACATATTCGGTTCATCATGTCCATAAATGCAGCTGGGGCATTGGTTAAACCAAATGGCATGAGAGTAAATTCATAATGGCCATACCTTGTTCTGAAAGCGGTCTTAGGAATGTCCTCTTCCTTTACCTTTAATTGATGATATCCTGACCTTAAATCGATTTTAGAGAAAAATCGTGCTCATTGCAATTGATCAAACAGATCATCTATTCTTGGTAATGGATACCGATTCGTAATCGTGACTTTGTTCAATTCTCGGTAGTCAATGCACATACGCATTGATCCGTCCTTCTTTTTAACAAATAAAATCGGTGCTCCCCATGGCGATGAGCTTGGCTGTATGAATCCCTTCTCCAATAATTCATCTAATTGTTTCTTCAGTTCCTGCATTTCTGCGGGTGCTAAACGGTAAGGTGCTTTGGCAATTGGTGCGGTTTCTGGTATTAAGTGGATTCTGAATTCCACTTCCCTGTCTGGAGGTTGTCCTGGTAGCTCTTCTAGAAATACATCTGAAAACTGGGATACTACTGGAATATCCTTTAATTCTTTTCCTTTAGTGTTAGTGATTAGAGAAATCAAATACACTAATGATCCTTTCCTTATATAACTTGATGTTTTCATCACAGAGATGAATTTTGTGGATTTAGAGGTTTTATTTCCTTTAATTGTGATCTTTTCACCCCTTGGTGAATTTACTTGAATTGACTTTTGATCACATAAAATACTGGCTTTATTGGCTATTAACCAATCCATTCCTAACACAACATCAAATCCTGCCAGATTCATTGGGTAAAGATTTGCAATAAATTTCTGATTTAAAATTTCTATTCTTGCTCCCTGCAAGATTTCGGAAATCTTAATGGTTTCTCCATTTGCTGTCTCTACTAGACATTCTTGTGGAAGTTTAGTTAATGATTTATTAAGAAGTTTGCAAAATGAAGTATTAATAAAACTTTGGTTCGCACCAGAGTCAAATAATACTTTAGCAAAAACATCATTAACTAAAAACGTACCGGTGATCACATCCGGGATCATCTTTGCTTCTTCTGCAGTCAGAACAAATGCTCTAGCATTTTAGTATTCTTGGTGTTCGTAGTTGGAGCTAGCTTTGGACAGTTAGACTTGATATGACCTTGTTCTCCGAAGTTGTAGCATATCCTGTTGTTAGGCTTTTTCCTGCAGTCTTCCTCCTTGTGTCCGGATATTTTGCAAAAGTTACAGTATATGGAGCATCTTCCTGAATGCTTCCTTTTGCAATACTTACAGTAAGGTGCAGGGGTAGAACCTACATTTCTCCCACGGTTAGAATTTCCAGAACGGAATTCTTGGGTAAGCTTCTGAGATAGGTTCCTCCTTTGATCCTCTTCTCGTGTACGGACTAATTCATCTGTCAAGGTGTTGGCTAGTTCTACAGCTTCTTCTATGGTTTGAGGTCTAGCTGCCTTGACTACATGTCTAATCTCTTCAATTAATCCCCAGATGTAACGGGAGATTAATACTGGTTCAGGTGAAGCAAGGGTTGGTACCATTCGGGCATATTCAAATAATAATGTAGTATAACCCTTACTATCTACTCCAGTCATCCTAAGATTTAGGAATTTATTGGCTATCTGTTCCTTTTCATTAGGAGGGCAGAATTTCCTTTCTACCATGTTTTTAAACTCCTCCCATTCCATATTGTAAGTTCTATCACTTCCCCTAGACTGGAGGATAGTGTTCTACCATTCTAGTGCTGAATTCTTAAACAGATTGGAAGCAAACATTATCTTATCTTCTTCCGTGCATTTACTTATTCTTAGGAATGCCTCAGTCTTTTCTATCCAGCGTAGAGATGCAACGGCCCCTTCATTGCTTGAGAATTCCATTGGTTTACAAGACCAGAATTCTTTATAAGAACAACCGTAAGACACGGTCCTTCTTCTTTTGGGAATGGGCACTTGAAGTACGGGTCCATTGTTTACGCTGTTTTCAGGTTCAGAGGATCGTTTGCTATCATGCTTACTTTTATTTTCGGCTTCCCTAACCGTTTTGATAATATATGGCATCGCATCTATTATCCCTTGTGCCACTATATGTTGCATGGCACTGTTATCCATTTGGTTTCCATTGTTGTTGTTCGGATTTTCATTATCTAGGTTATTGTTACTCTGGTTATCATTATTCTGGTTTTCCTGGTTTACTTCGTCGTCCATCTGAATTTTAAACATTTACCAATTATTAATATCACAAAATAATTAATAATTTAGGCAACAATCACACAACACACATATTGGTCAAAAGCGTCGAGCATTGCGACTTTACTCTTTCTTATATAGTATGCATCTAATACACACTAAAGCTGGAATTAAAATTACAATACTACTATGCATCGCTAACCACGAAGTGGTCTATACTACAACATATATTATTATTATTACACATATATATATATATATATATATATATTATATTATCATTATTATTACCAACTCCACCATCACCTTCACTGATCTGGATTCATCCAGTAATCCATATTGCGCTCGTCGTACTTCCAGACGAGTCGCTCTCCTACCTGCCTCATTCTCTCACTACTCTCTAAAATTTCTTCTCCGAAAGTTCGGAGCTCGTGCACATTTTCTGCACTCATTGGGGGTGCAGGTGCTGGTACTGGGTTTGGGTACTGGGGCATGGGATCCTCCTGAGGGTACGGATTCTCTAAGATCTCCCTAATGTATTCATCGTTATCGTAGTAGTAGGGATCTAGAGGGTCCAGACCTAGATAGGCTGCTAAGTTCGGCATGGGTTCGTCGTTTAGGTGGTAGCGTGACACATAATCCCTATGATCAACGAACCATGGATCATAATCCGGGTCTAAGGGATTAGGGGCTGGTATCCTAGGTATCTCCTCAGGGTTGAAATCATGCATTTGGATTTGGTTTTCGGGGTTATTTTCTATCTCCATTGGCTGAGTGGCGAACAAAGGTAAGGGTTGTGGGGCTACTATGTAACACCCCGTGTTTCGAAAGTCAAAGTCAAGATTGAAGGCAAAGGAAGAAAAGATTGCTAATTGCGATCTGCCTCTCCTTGCTCAATTCCTGTTTTGACTTCTTTGACTTATAATTAATCTATTTTATTATCGCTTTAGTTGTATTATGTGGAGTATCTATTAATAATCGCATAGTAGTCGCTGTTTATCGCATGATTAATCGCTTTATCGCTATCGCAATCGCACTCGCAACTCGAATTACGCATTTTGGTTATTGTTATACGTGTGTGTGTCTTATGTGTTACTTGTGCATGTTTATTTATGTTATGTGTGGTAATCAATCGAAATGCAATTGAACTCAATCGCAATCGAATCGCAAACGCTAAACGAATATGAAATAAGGATGCTTGTATGTTGATATAGTAGTTGGGATTAAAAGTAATTTGACTAGGAAACTCTAACGCATTGAAACGCTCGCAATCGCAATCGAAACGGCAAAACTCGTCGCACCGAACGCTCGAACCAAGCGACCGATCGTTCAGGTGACCAGCCGACCGACCAGCCGTTCGATCGAGCTGCCGCTCGATTGGCCAGGATGTTCAACCGGGCTGCCACCCGATCGACCAGCTCCTTTCCACTTTGGGTAACCCTATAAATACCCCATGTCACCATCAAACTTTCCACTTTTGGTAACTCTCTGTCCGACCAGCGCTCCAATCTCATTTTCCCTTCGATTTCTCGCAATTTCGGTAAGATCTCGTCCTAAATCTTATACATCTTTGATCTACACTTGATTCTACACCTTTCTATCTTTTGAATCTTAACTTTTAACCGTGAAATCATCAAGATTCAAGGTGTTCTTGGATGACGTCATCATGTGTTCTTGAGAACTTCATGTTTTGGCCTCAATCCACCAAGAACAACATAGATCTAACCGATTTCCACATAAACAAACAAAGATCTTTCATAGATCTAAACATATTCACTATGAAAAGGATTAAAGGATGGTTTTCTAACTTTCTTTCAACTCTTTTACACTCAATGCATTCAAAAACCGATAGAATCGGAGCTTGTGCCAACTTACTACTCATTCTTGTGGTCGTGTTGGTTCAAGATCTGGATTCTATCCACGAGACCACCGATATCGGGTTAAACATTGAACACCGTCTGGAACAGTTAACTGGTCGGATTTGGGTGATTCATGTCCGATCAGGAGTACCAAGTATTGATGAAGTTTCTATTGCTTGATACGGTATCAAAGCGTCTCGATAAAATGACAAATAATCGAAACAACCAAGTGTAAGACGAACGGAACGACCAGGACGGAATGTCGTCCGATCGGACTACTGTCCGATCGGACTGTCACCCGATTGGGTTGTCACCAGATCGGGTTGTCACCCGAGCGGCTTGCACCTTGGCCCCACACTTGTTATATATTTCAAATATTGGAAGTTGTGGACGTGGAACGAGCTCCTGTCCGAACGGACGACCGTCCGAACAGATTGTCGCTCGATCGTGTAATGTGTTGACTTCAACACTTAAACAATTTTTCAACATGTTCAATGCACAAGGGATGCCACCCGATCGAACAACCGTCCGATCGAGTGACAACCTGCTGAGAACTTGTTCTCGCTGAAGTGCCCAACCTATCGGATTGTCGCCCGATCGAACGGTTGTTCGATCGATCGACCCGAAAGGTAGAGATACTTCTATGTTTTCAAAATGCTACAACGAAAACTTCAAAAGTCAAGCCATCATACACAAACACATCCTTCACAAAGGAAGAGACAATCCACTCGAAAGGTCACCCGAACGAATGACCATCCGAGCAGACTAGCAACCGAACGACCGGCTGTCCGATCGGACTACCATCCGATCGAACTGCTGTCCTACCCACTTGCACTCTGTATTGTTTTACGCGTCGCTTATCGTTATGCTATCAATCTGTTCAGGCTAACCGTACTCTCTAGCGCTCCCTTCAATCCATCAATCGCTGTGAGTATACTCGATCCCTTTTTTTCTTTATGCATTTTTGGGTGTTAAATACGTTACTTATACAAAAATCACATCGAACACACTACGCAATATTTGAAACGCTGACCATTATCGCATGTATACGTGACTTAATGAATGCTTGTTTGCTATGTTTACACATGGAATGCTGTCTACCTGCCTTAGCAACGATAGTACTATTAGTTTGGACTCAGCACCTGTTCACTCAGGGGTTGTTAAGGACTATTACCTACATGGCTCACAGTGGTGAGTATGTATCGCGAACTGCCTTGGGCAGTCAACCCGCAGTCATTGGTATCGATAGGTTCTTGTCGATAACTAACATGCCTCATTTTACACTGTGTACGTGCTGGTTATGCGTAACGATTTCGAACTCTATATGCTATTATCAAACTTGTATACTCACCCTTACACTATGTGTATTGACTTTTACTTTAACGTATGTAACAGGTGCTTAGGATGCTTATTTGCTTACTTTGCTGTGAAATCGAGGCTAGGAAAGACCTAGGTCAACAATAAGCAATTGTCTGTAAAAAAAATCTGAGTTGTCGGAACAGAACAATTTGACTAGATCTTTTCTGTAATAATTGTATTATCATTTATGACATGGTATGGGACGTGTTGCTTTAAATACTTGGTAAATATAGTTGTTATGGAAACTTCTGGACAATCTGTTTCGCTCAGTGACATGCCCCGATGTTTCCGCCATCGGTTGGGGTGTGACAGATTGGTATCAGAGCCATAACTATAGGGAATTAGGCAAGGCACGACCTAGTCCGAGTCGATGTCTTAGAAATGACCTAGTCTATAGTTAGGAACCAACATACCAACTTGTGCATATCCAGTAGGGACTCTGTACGAGCTTACTACCATTTCTCGCTATTCTCGCCTACATTGCACTATCACTGCACTTTAGTTTCAAAGAATGGACGAGCGATTGGGCCGAGATTAGGTGTGAAAATCGCAAACTCTCGACCAAATCTGCTTGTTCGACTCGCATTTTCATCTACAAACACGAGAATTTGCATTGAATCAGGAGTGAAATCCATACTTTGACGCATAATCCTCTTTTATTTTATCAAAACAGGAACGAAGTTGTTAAGACAGGGTTGAAACCCTAACCTTGACGACTTGTTCCGACTTTTACTTGGATTTACAAAACTCTCACCAAAGTCTCGACGGACTCCAACGACTTGAAGTCACGATATTACTAAAGGGATGCGTGTCGAATGCCCAAGAATCGAGGTTGAAGCACGGTCCTAAAAGTCAAAGTGTGTGCAACAAGTCCTTGAGAATAGTCGAATCACTTTGGATAGTCAATGTCTAATAGCCGCAGACGATCTATTTCTCGATTTTTACGTGTTTCGATTCTGAGCCCGCAACTGCTGACTCTGATGATTCGTCGATTTTATGTGTTTATATGTGTGTTTACCTGTTTGTGTGTTTTAATTTTGGAGACTTATTCGATTTTCGCTTTCACTTTGATCGACACACACGACCCGCATTTCTCATCTACCTTAAAATGCTGACAAATCGCTAAATTATGGACGACCTTATGCTATGTTATACGCTTATACTATACTGTTCGACATGTTAATCGCGATCGCTATACTCGAACGCTCTTGGACCTTGAATGATAGAATCCTGTATTCTGGGGCAGTCAGAATGCTCTACGTGTCTCTATATGCTCCCATGTGCTCCTAAGTGAATTACGTGCTTATAGGTTTATGTGTTTCTGTGCCTTAAGTGCTTATGTGCTTCTGTGCTTATGTGAATCTGTGATTATATGCCTACTTGTTATGTGATACATGTTTCATTGTGTTCCTGAGCTTTAGTAAGTATTAGACGTGTGAGGTGAGATTCGATTATGACGTGTCTGAGACCTATGACGATGCCTGTTGCAGACAATGTCAACTGGACCATCATCTGGACCCCGTCACCCACGACTCTCTCGCCAGGAACAGAGAGACAAACGCCTTGCTGCCATCCTCGCTAAACAAGTGGCAAAGGTTGTGCCTTAGACCGTGAGCAAAATTTATGGGAATGTTAGCAAATCGTCTGAGGAGTCCAGAACCGAATCTCCTAAAGTTGCTCCCAAAACTGCTTTCAGCTTCAAGCAGTTCAAGGCTTGCGGTCCAAAGGAATTCACTGGAGAAGATGGCCCAACGGCTATGTTTCAATGGTTCGATTCCGTCGAAGTCACTCTGCGCCACAGTGGATGTCCGGAAAATCTTCGCACTCTAAACGCTACCGGCGTCTTCCAGTCCCGCGCATTAGACTGGTGGACTGCTGAAAGGAACAAACGCGAAAATGATGCAGCCTATGAGCTGACGTGGGAAGAGTTGAAGGCCATCATGATGGATGAATTCTTCCCTCCCCATGAACGCCAAAAGCTGGAGGACGAATTCTGGCACATTAAGCAGAAAGAAGGTGACAACGCTGCCCTGACTGCTCGCTATAAGCAGCTCAGCATCATCTGTCCCGATCAAGCGAAGACGTCCGACATGGCGATCAAGAAGTACATCCGAGCTCTACCCGACTATGATGCGGATTTTGTGCATGCCGCAAAGACAGCAACGATCGAAGAAACTTACTTGCTTGCCGCCGAAATCAACTACAAGCGAGTAAAAGCAGGTTTTTGGGATAAAACTTCGAAGAACCTGCACCAAGTCACCGCCGCACCAGCTGCCGAAACCACCGCCGATCAACCGTCAAAGTCCTCACGCCGTAAGAAGAAGAACAACAACAGCAGCTCCAGCAACAAGAACTGTGCTGCCACCACCACTGCTGCTCCACTTCAAGCCGTGACGGCTCAGCAGCAGTCTCAGCACCGATCAGCCCCAGCAATCTATGCACCGCCTGCAAAGCGCGCATACACAGGCCCCCACCCTGCCTACCCAACATGCACTTAACATCACCCGGTGGGTCTCGCCTGCCGTTTTTGCGCTCATTGCAATATTTACGGCTACTTCACTGCAAACTACCGTACTGGTCCCCGTCAAGCACCAGCTCAAGCCACTGCTCATCAAGCTCTGCTCCCAGCCCCACAAGGACAACAAGCGGCTCAGGCACCCGCGGTCAACGCCCGAGTCTGCTTCGCATGCGGTGATCCCAACCACTTTGCAAATGTGTGCCCGAACCGGGTTGTGTAGCAAGAGCCTCAGCAGCAGCAACAAGCCGCACCCACCAGAACTTTCAACATCAATGTGCGCCAAGCCCAGGCTGACAACAACGTGGTCAATGGTACGTTCCTTTTGAATGGTATTTATGCTTCATGTTTGTTTGATACTGGAGCCGATAACTGCTTTGTGTCGTTTGAATTCGAGAAGCTTCTAAGTCGTAAGCGCTCCCATCTCCCCTCGACGTTCGATGTTGAAGTCGCCACCGGAAGAACTGTCGCTGTTAACTCTGTTCTTCGTGATTGTACTCTTGAGCTCAACAATCACATCTTCCCAATCGACCTTATTCCGATGCAACTCGGAAGTTTTGACGTCATAGCAGGCATGGACTTTCTTCGCGAAAACCATGCTGAAGTTGTGTGCTTCGATAAGTTGATTCGATTCTCGCTCGCGAATGGTGATTTATTATGTGTTTTTGGTGAAACTGCTTCGAAAGGTCTCAAGCTCATGTCGTGTGTCCAAGCTAGCAAGTATCTCCGCAAGGAATACAAAGCTTTCTTGGCTAACATTGTAGTAGCGGAGAAGGAAAAGAAAGGAAGACCTGGTGTAAACGATGTTCCCGTGGTCCGAGAATTTCCTCACGTTTTTCCTGAATATCTTCCCGGACTACCGCCAAGTCGTGATATCGACTTTCGTATCGACCTCATTCCTGGAGCCAACCCTGTTGTCAAAGCTCCTTACCGACTCGCACCGTCCGAAATGCGTGAACTCTCGAGTCAGCTTCAGGAATTACTTGAGAAAGGCTTCATTCGCCCGAGCACCTCTCCTTGGGGTGCGCCAGTACTTTTCGTTAAAAAGAAGGATGGGTCGTTCAGGATGTGCATCGACTATCGGGAATTGAACAAGTTAACTATCAAGAACCGCTATCCCCTGCCTCGCATTGATGATTTGTTTGATCAGCTACAAGGTGCTACGTGTTTCTCCAAGATTGATTTACGCTCAGGCTATCACCAGCTACGCATTCAAGAGGAGGATATACCCAAAACCGCGTTTTGCACCCGTTATGGCCATTACGAATTCGTTGTTATGCCTTTTGGATTAACCAACGCACCCGCGGTTTTCATGGATCTGATGAATCGCGTGTGTAAACCATATCTCGACCGTTTCGTCATCGTGTTCATCGACGATGTCTTGATCTATTCCAAGTCGAAGACCGAACACGCGCAACATCTACGTTTGGTTCTCGAGCTACTCCAGGGGAATCGACTCTATGCCAAGTTCTCCAAGTGTTAATTTTGGCTGGAGGAGGTTCAGTTTCTGGGTCACATTGTCAATAGTCAAGGTATTCACGTCGATCCTGTGAAAATTGAAGCAGTCAAGAGTTGGATTACACCCAAGAACCCTTCTGAAGTCCGTTCTTTTCTCGGACTAGCGGGCTATTATCGACGATTTATCGAAGGATTCTCAAAGATCGCTGTGCCGCTTACCGCCCTTACGCATAAAGACAAGCCTTTTGTTTAGGGAACTGAACAAAAGTCTGCTTTCCAAACCCTCAAGCACATGCTTTGCAATGCTCCTGTTCTCACTCTACCCGACGGAAAAGACGACTTCATTGTCTATTGTGATGCTTCCAACCTTGGTCTTGGTTGCGTCCTCATGCAGCGGGACAAGGTTATAGCTTACGCATCTCGTCAGCTCAAAATCCACGAGAAGAACTATACAACCCACGATCTCGAGCTAGGCGCAGTTGTTTTTGCGTTAAAGATTTGGCGACACTACCTGTATGGTACCAAGTGTACGATCTTCACCGATCATAGGAGCCTACAACATATCTTTGATCAGAAAGAACTTAATATGCGTCAACGCCGATGGGTAAAACTTCTCAACGATTATGATTGTGAGATTCGTTATCACCCAGGCAAAGCAAATGTCGTTGCCGACGCCCTCAGCAGACGGAGCTATCTGCTCAGCATTCATGATGTCCAAGCCCAATACAACCTCGAGACCCTCATCCGCGAAGCCCAGCATGCTTGTTTTAATGAACACACTTTGAAGAAGGAAAGAATCTACCACGAAGGAGCTCAACTTATGAATAAGTCGAATGGGATATTCCACTTCCTGGACCGAATTTGGATTCCTAAACGGACCAATTTGCGACAGATATTGATGGACGAAGCCCACAAATCCCGGTATTCTATTCATCTCGGTGCCGATAAAATGTACCAGGACCTTCGCTACAAGTACTGGTGGCCGAGCATGAAAAGGGATATTGCTCTCTACGTTGGGAAGTGCCTGACTTGCTCGAAGGTCAAGGCTGAACACCAAAGACCCTCTGGCTTACTCGAACAACCCCCGATCCCTATGTGGAAGTGGGAGAGTATAGCTATGGACTTCATAACCAAGCTCCCGCGCACGCCATCAGGTCATGACAGTATCTGGGTTGTTGTTAGCCGTTTGACCAAATCAGCTCACTTTTTGCCTATATGGGAAGACTACAAGGTAGAACGATTAGCCCGAACCTACACCAATGAGACCATTTGTCGACATGGGATGCCTCGCGACATCATCTCTGACCGTGATGCTCGGTTTACCTCGCGACTGTGGGAAAGGTTTCAAGCAGCTCTCGGTACTACGCTTAATCTGAGTACCGCATTCCACCCGCAAACCGACGGTCAGACTAAAAGAACGATCCGTACTCTTGAAGACATGCTCCGTTCGTGTGTCATAGATTTCGGTGGTAATTGGGATGCATACCTGCCGTTAGTCGAATTCTTGTATAACAACAGCTATCATTCCAACATTCAAATGGCACCATTTGAGGCTTTATACGGAAGAAAATGTCGATCGCCTATTGTGTGGCACGAGATCGGTCACTCGCAATTAACCGGTCCTGAGCTATTGCAAGAAACGACCGACAAAGTCCTCCAAATCCGAGACAACTTGTTGAAAGCTCGAATTCGACAGAAAAGTTACGCCGATAGACGACGCAAGCCCCTTGAATTTGACGTTGGCGACTACGTACTCCTAAAGGTATCACCTTGGAAGGGTGTAGTCAGATTCGGCAAGAAAGGGAAACTAGCGCCTCGATATGTTGGACATTTTAAGATTCTGGAAAGGATCGGAAAAGTCGACTACAGACTCGAACTACCGGAGGAACTTAGTAATGTCCACCCGACTTTCCATGTGTCAAACCTCTGAAAGTGCCTGGCTGAGCATGATTTAATGGTACCTCTCGATGACCTCCAAGTAAACGAAACACTACACTTCGTGGAGAAGCCTGTCGAAATCATGGATCGCCAAACCAAGCAGCTCAGACGCTCGCGCATTCCTACTGTGAAAGTCCGATGGGAAGGCAAACGAGGCGGATAGTTCACTTGGGAACTCGAAAGCGACATGAAGGCGAAGTACCCACAGTTGTTTGTTACGGCTTCGGCCTAATTTCGGGATGAAATTCCCTCAACTAGGGGAGGCTGTAACACCCCGTGTTTCGAAAGTCAAAGTCAAAGTCAAGATTGAAGTCAAAGGAAGAAAATATTGCTAATTGCGATTTGCCTCTCCTTGCTCAATTCCTGTTTTGACTTCTTTGACTTATAATTAATCTATTTTATTATCGCTTTAGTTGTATTATGTGGAGTATCTATTAATAATCGCATAGTAGTCGCTGTTTATCGCATGATTAATCGCTTTATCGCTATCGTAATCGCACTCGCAACTCGAATTACGCATTTTGGTTATTGTTATATGTGTGTGTGTCTTATGTGTTACTTGTGCATGTTTATTTATGTTATGTGTGGTAATCAATCGAAACGCAATCGAACTCAATCGCAATCGAATCGCAAACGCTAAACGAATATGAAATAAGGATGCTTGTATGTTGACATAGTAGTTGGGATTAAAAGTAATTTGACTAGGAAACTCTAACGCATCGAAACGCTCACAATCGCAATCGAAACGGCAAAACTCGTCGCACCGAACGCTCGAACCAAGCGACCGATCGATCAGGTGACCATCCGACCGACAAGCCGTTCGATCGAGCTGCCGCTCGATCGGCCAGGCTGTTCGACCGGGCTGCCACCCGATCGACCAGCTCCTTTCCACTTTGGGTAACCCTATAAATACCCCATGTCACAATCAAACTTTCCACTTTTGGTAACTCTCTGTCTGATCAGCGCTCCAATCTCATTTTCCTTTCGATTTCTAGCGATTCCGGTAAGATCTCATCCTAAATCTTGAACATCTTTGATCTACACTTGATTCTACACCTTTCTATCTTTTGAATCTTAAATTTTAACCGTGAAATCATCAAGATTCAAGTGTGTTCTAGGATGACGTCATCATGTGTTCTTGAGAACTTCATGTTTTGGCCTTAATCCACCAAGAACAACTTAGATCTAACCGATTTCCACATAAACAAACAAAGATCTTTCATAGATCTAAACATATTCACTATGAAAAGGATTGAAGGATGGTTTTCTAACTTTCTTTCAACTCTTTTACACTCAATGCATTCAAAAACCGATAGAATCGGAGCTTGTGCCGACTTACTACTCATTCTTGTGGTCGTGTTGGTTCAAGATCTGGATTCTATCCACGAGACCACCGATATCGGCTTAAACATGGAACACCGTCTCGAACAGTTAACTGGTCGAATTTGGGTGATTCCTGTCCGATCAGGAGTACCAAGTATTGACGAAGTTTCTATTGCTTAATACGGTATCAAAGCGTCTCGATAAAACGACAAACAATCGAAACAACCAAGTGTAAGACGAACGGAACGACCAGGACGGAATGTCGTCCGATCGGACTACTGTCTGATCGGACTGTCACCCGATCGGGTTGTCACCCGAGCGGCTTGCACCTTGGCCCCACACTTGTTATATATTTCAAATATTGGAAGTTGTGGACGTGGAACGAGTTCCTGTCCGAACGAACGACCGTCCGAATGGATTGCCGCTCGATCGTGTAACGTGCTGACTTCAACACTTAAACAATTTTTCAACATGTTCAATGCACAAGGGATGCCACCCGATCGAACAACCGTCCGATCGAGTGACAACCTGCTGAGAACTTGTTCTCGCTGAAGTGCCCAACCTATCGGATTGTCGCCCGATCGAACGGTCGTTCGATCGATCGACCCGAAAGGTAGAGATACTTCTATGTTTTCAAAATGCTACAACGAAAACTTCAAAAGTCAAGCCATCATACACAAACACATCCTTCACAAAGGAAGAGACAATCCACTCGAAAGGTCACCCGAATGAATGACCATCCGAGCGGACTAGCAACCGAACGACCGGCTGTCCGATCGGACTACCATTCGATCGAACTGCTGTCCTACCCACTTGCACTCTGTATCATTTTACGCGTCGCTTATCGTTATGCTACCAATCTGTTCAGGCTAACCGTACTCTCTAGCGCTCCCTTCAATCCATCAATCGCTGTGAGTATACTCGATCCCTTTTTGCTTTATGCACTTTTGGGTGTTACATACGTTACTTATACAAAAATCACATCGAACACACTACGCAATATTTTAAACGCTGACCATTACATCATGTATACGTGACTTAATGAATGCTTGTTTGTTATGTTTACATATGGAATGTTGTCTACCTGGCTTAGCAACGATAGTACTATTAGTTTGGACTCAGCACCTGTTCACTCAGGGGTTGTTAAGGACAATTACCTACATGGCTCACAGTGGTGAGTATGTATCGCGAACTGCCTTGGGCAGTCAACCCGCGGTCATTGGTATCGATAGGTTCATGTCGATAACTAACATGCCTCATTTTACACTGTGTACGTGCTGGTTATGCGTAACGATTTCGAACTCTATATGCTATTATCAAACTTGTATGCTCACCCTTACACTATGTGTATTGACTTTTACTTTAACGTATGTGACAGGTGCTTAGGATGCTTATTTGCTTACTTTGCTGTGAAATCAAGGCTAGGAAAGACCTAGGTCAACAATAAGCAATTGTCTGTAATAAAAATCTGAGTTGTCGGAACAGAACAATTTGACTAGATCTTTTCTGTAATAATTGTATTATCATTTATGACATGGTATGGGACGTGTTGCTTTAAATACTTGGTAAATATAGTTGTTATGGAAACTTCTGGACAATCTGTTTCGCTCAGTGCCATGCCCCGATGTTTCAGCCATCGATTGGGGTGTGACATATTAGTTGTTCTAGGTTTGGATCGGCAGCTGTTGTTGCTAGGATATGAAAATTGGCTAAGCTCCTATTAAGCATATCCTGTGTATGGGCATCTGACTCTCGCTTAGCGGCTGCTAGGACTCTCTGCTGTTGCAACTTTCGCATTTTTTCCTACGCTCGAATGCTCCCTTACTGAACCATCCTCTCTTTTTCTGAGGGAATGGCTCTTCAGACTGAGCCTTAAACACAAACATCCCTTCTTCTTGGTCAGCTGAATACCCAGAGAGGGCAGGCTGGGAAGAGGTACCTTCACTCCTAGGTGAATCGGACAACTGACAATATGCGTCTGAGGGTCCTTGATCACTCATACTGTAAACTAACAAATAGTCAAATAACACACAACAATAAAATACAATTATGCACGTATTTCCATAATTAATTTCCTAACAATTTGAATAATATTTCGGTGTCAACAGAACACTTCTGTGGCTGAATCAGTGGCTTAGCTCTGATACCACATTCTGTCGCAACCCCCGCCCCCTATCTGTCCCGGGAACGGGCGGCCGCGAGACCAGTTTTGGTGGTATCATTTTTGTTTATCATTTTGGCAGCGGAAATTTCATCAGGACCGTAGTTAGGAAATATTTATCAGAGTAAATACCACACTTTTATAGTATTAAGCATATTGGGATAAAACCCAAGTTTTCATTACAAACATTTTCATAGGGAAAATCCCTATTTTATTGAATAAAAATCTTCTTTTATTTAGGTAACTTTTATAGCCACTTTTCCAAGCCTTCAGTGCTGTCCAGCTGGCTTCTAGTTGGCTTTCACATTTTGTTACCTGAAACGCGTTTAAAACATTTTGTCAGTGGGAAATACTGGTGAGTGAATCCCAGTTTAATCAAGAAGAGTTTTATTCATTAACAGTATTGAGAGTTATCACATTGTTTATTTCTACACAATTACTCATTCAGTATTGTCAATCCTGCCTGGTGGGTCATATTACACATTGGCTAACTCTTTGTCCAATGGTAACGTGTTCTACATTTTGTATACAAAACCCCAACATACCGGCAGTAATTGAAGAACTACAAAGACTCAATCACTGCTTAATCGCATTGTAAAACATTTAAGGTTTTGTAAAAATAATTTACAAAAAGGAGATTACTCACATTGCTGTCTTAGGTTTTCTGTAAGGGTTTCCTGGTGATTATCTATAATTTACACAAATGCACATATGTTAGTATAATAACCCAATATTTACATTAGTAATACCCTCCCCGAGACGGCATTCCAACGACTACGTCGGGCAGACCCTCGACAGCCGTTACGGAACCCTGGATCAATCGGGCAGCGTATCTAATACGTAACCGGGGTTATAATACTTACATCAGGGCAGAACTTCGTTAATTAGGGGGTATTATACCCGATTATTATGCCTACTATTCATAATTTTGAGAGAGGAAAGATTTATGAACGATTTGTGAACTGTGGCCAACGAATTCCATATATAGGGTTGTTCAGGGGGTCCGTCGCGCCCCGCGTAAGATGAGAAGGGGGCTTACGCGGCCCGCTAGGGACTACGTGTCCCGTTATAGGCTTGCTGAGTCAGCCCTAGACCCCACACGCGTCGGACACGTGGCGTGCTCCAGTGCGTCCTCGTATCCAGGTCGTCGCGCCCTGCGTAGCCTTGTGCTATATCCGTCGTGGGCCGCGAGTGACATTAAAAATTGATTTTTATTTTATTTTTAATGCTATATCGTATTTTGGGCTCGGTTTTCACATACGGGGTGTATTTTAGGACATATAGGAATATTTTAATATATATTAGAGCGTCAGAAAATTCAGGAGGGTTGTTATATTACCCCCGAAAACGTAGGACATACAGGGAACACTCCCCCGGTCCAACACACTGGCCACATTGGCACATCCGCACAGGGGGGCGCTCCCCCATGTTCATTCCAGACTTCTCGCAGTATGCCGCGGTACTGCCACCAGGAGTGGATCTCCACACCTGGTACTCCCAACAACAGGCTGCTCTCGCTGCGGCCTACAGCAAAGCTTGCACAGACGCGCAAACACCGGGAGGACCTACGCCCGCACCATACACTCCTGCGGCTCGTGTCTTACAATACGAGGGCAGGCCACCAACTCACCCCACTCCCCGGGATATTCCACATGTTTGCAACTTGTTTTCTCTAGTGAAAAGTGTTAGTTTATTTAGAGAGTTTATTAGGAAATGCTTTGATGTTTAAGTTTTTTAGTGTTTAGAAGGTGTTTAGTGACCATTACTAGACCAAAATGATCCAAATAACATTAGATGGTCACTAAAAAAAAGATCCGATATCGTTCGGATATTCGTTTGGAATTGTTTTCGTTAGTCGTTATTTGAACGCTAAGCTTGTGTAACTTGTGTGAATTGATGTAGTTATTGGTTTGGATGATACCCGAAGGTATCCTCATCTGAATTCTATGTTAAACAACACTTCTATATGTTGCAAAAAGATTAAAAGGCTGATTTCTGCAGAATTTCTGCGGAAAAGTATTGAAATTGTCGCTTTTAGTGCTTTTCGGGCAGTTTTTAGTGTTATCGGACTTTGGGAAGGTATTAAACCAAAACCTTGCATTCCTAGTTAGGGTTTAATGTATATTAGATGTTGGACTTTCGTCTGAGTCCTAAAGATGTCATTTAGATGGTTTCTACGGATCCTGTGTTTTCGTCAGCACACTAGTAGCACACTGGTCTACTAAGCGCTATTCTAGTTGTTTTGATGCATTGTTTAAACTGTTTCAAATGTAATCAATAAAAATGAATCATGTGCATCATAAATAAGTATTCCATGAGTATTCTAAGTGTATGTCATGAAATATGCAGTTCGGATGTTCAAAACGCATAAAAGTGTAGCTAAAAATGAGTACTTTAAGTGTAAGAAAGTTACCGAAAAATGGCAGTTGTCACAACCTTGGGGTGCACCTGTTTTGTTTGTGAAAAAGAAGGACGGTTCTATGAGACTCTGCATCGATTATCGAGAGTTAAATAAAATCACCATTTGGAATCGATATCCGCTGCCTCGCATAGATGATTTGTTTGATCAGCTTCAGGGTGCCAAATGTTTTTCTAAAATTGATCTGAGGTTTGGTTTTCACCAGCTGAAGATCAAAGATTCTGATGTGCCTAAGTCAGCTTTTCGTACTCGATATGGTCCCTATGAGTTTTTGGTTATGCCTTTTGCTTTAACTAATGTTCCGGCTGTTTTCATGGACCTAATGAATCGAGTCTTTCATGAGATTCTTGATAAATTCGTCATAGTCTTCATCGACGATATTATGATATATTCTAAGAGCAAGAGGACCATCTTCGTACGGTACTCGAGATTTTGCGACAGAAAAAGCTTTATGCAAAATTCTCAAAATACGAGTTCTGGTTAGACCAAGTAGCTTTTCTTGGTCATATAGTTTATGCCGATGGTATTTTCATGGATCCTACTAAGGTGGAGACAATCACTAAATGGCCTACACCTACCTCAGTCACCGAAGTTCGTAGTTTTCTGGGTCTCGCAGGTTATTATCGCAGATTTGTTGAAGGATTTTCGACTATTTCCTTACCTCTCACGCAACTTTTAAGAAAAGGGGTAAAGTACTCTTGGAACGAAGACAGGGAGAAGAGTTTTCAAGAGTTAAAGAAAAGGTTGGTGTCTGCCCCGATTCTCACACTTCCATCAGGTACAGGCGGATATCAGATTTACAATGACGCTTCGAAGAAAGGTCTGGGTTGTGTTTTGATGCAACATAATAGGGTTATTGCTTATGCTTCACGTCAGTTGAAACCATATGAGGTTATTTATCTGACACACGATCTCGAGCTTTCTGCTGTTATCTTCGCTCTAAAGATCTAGCTACATTATTTATACGGAGAGACTTGTGATATTTTCACGGATCACAAGAGCTTGAAGTATATTTTTACGCAAAAGGAGTTGAACATGAGGCAGAGACGTTGGCTAGAGTTGTTGAAAGATTATGATGCCAACATTCAGTATCACCTAGGGAAGGCTAATGTTGTGGCCGATACTCTAGTCGAAAGAATTCTGGATTGATCTCTTCTCTTCAGTTGCAACCACACTTTCTCGCTGATCTCGACAGAATGGGTGTTGGTATTCATTTTGGTGACACAAATAGTTATCTAGCCAGATTCCAGATTGAACCCGATTTGATCTCTCGAATCAAGAGCGCTCAACAAGAAGATGGAGAACTTTGGGCTATTATACAGAATTTGGAGGTTGGTATGCAGTCAGAATTTAGAATTGACGAGAGTGGAGTAGTCTGGTGTGGAAAACGATTATGTGTGCCTAATGATTCCACCTTACGTGAGTCATTGCTAGCTGAGGCTCATAGTTCACCATTCTCTATTCACCCTGGATCTACAAAGATGTATCGGGATCTTCGCCAGCACTTTTGGTGGAGCGCTATGAAGGAGGACGTAGCTAGATATGTTGGTAGATGTCTTACTTGTCAACAAGTTAAGACAGAGCATCAAAGAACTGGTGGATTGCTTCAACCACTAGATATTCCAGTTTGGAAGTGGGATGACATTTCGATGGATTTTGTTACCGGCTTACCGAGGACTTCCAAGAAGAATGATACTATCTGGGTGGTAGTCGACCGTTTGTCTAAGTCAGCTCATTTTCATCCGATTCAGCAGGGTTTCTCAGTCAGTAAATTATATGAGATATTTACTCAGGAGATTATTAGATTTCATGGTACCCCGGTCTCAATTGTTTCTGATCGAGACCCACGTTACACTTCACGCTTTTGGAAAGGTTTGCAAGCCGCTTAGGGTACAAGACTAAGATTCAGCACCGCATTTCATCCTCAGACCGACGGTCAGTCAGAGCGTACTATTCAGACACTCGAAGATATGCTTCGAGCTTGTGCCTTAGAGTGGAGCGGGAATTGGGACGAATATTTATGTTTGGTAGAGTTTGCCTACAACAATAGTTGGCAAGCTAGCATCGGTATGGCACAATTTGAGCTTCTTTATGGTCGGAAGTGTAGAGCTCCTATATGTTGGGAAGAAGTTGGCGAGAAAATCATTGAAGGGCCTGAATTAGTGCAGATCACGAGTGAGAAAGTTACTGTTGCTCGAGAAAAGTTAAAGGAAGCTCAGAGTCGTCAAAAGGGCTACGCAGACAGACATCGTCGTGCATTGGAATTCAACGTTGGTGATCGGGTATTCTTGCGAGTTTCGCCTTGTAAAGGCATTCGCCGTTTTGGAATCAAAAGGAAGCTTAGCCCTAGATTCATTGGTCCGTTTGAAGTCCTTGACAAAGTCGGTGAAGTTTCTATTGCTTGTCACTACCACCTCAGTTGTCGCATGTCCATAATATCTTCCACGTATCTCTCCTTAGAGGATACAACTATCATCCGTTGCATGTTATGAATTATCCATTTCATCTTATTCGGGAAGACTTATCTTGTGAAGAGGAACCCGAAGCTATTCTAGACCGCCATGAGCGGATTTTGTGAAAGAAGACTATTCCTTTTGTTAAAATTCTTTGGAAGAACCATTCTGAACACGAGGCTACTTGGGAAATGGAAGACACTATTCGTTCTCAGTACCGAAATTTGTTCCCATCTTAGTATTCCGTATTTAAGGTTAGTAGACTCTGACTGAGTTTAAATTTCTGATTGTTTAGTATCCGTTTATTTTTCATCTCAGAAACTCCGTACCTTAGTATGTGTGATGTCTAAATGCTTGCTATGTGTTAAGTCTTTTCCGAGTCCGTTATGATTGAGATCGTTCGTATCCGTGCTTAGCATTTTCGAGGACGAAATTCTAATCTGATTCATAACCAACATGATAGGACTCGGTGGAAAGATCTGGATGGCTCGTATTGTCCGTTTACTTCATCGGCAGTGTGGAATAATATTCGAAACAGGAGTAATCAAGTCTCTTGGGTCAACATGGTTTGGTTTAATCTTTGTATTCCGAGACACTCGTTCCATCTTTGGTTAGTTATCAAAAACAAGTTGAAGACCCAAGATCGATTAGCAGTTTGGGAAGCAGGGAGTGAGACTAACTTACGTCTTATGTGTTGTCCACTATGTAAGCATAATATTGACTCACGGGATCATTTATTTTTTCAATGCTCTTTTTCCTCGCAAGTTTGGAATAGCATCAAGGTGATGGTCAACATGGGGGCTGTAAACGATTCCTGGGATTCTATTTTATCATGGATGGATAGCAACTCAAATTCTAAGAAGATTGAGTATATTGTTAGTAAGTTGGTGATTGCAGCGGCCACGTATTTCATCTGGCAAGAGAGGAATAATCGTTTATTTTCTACAAGTCAAAGTAGTGTATCTACAATCATTGAAAGGATAACGACCACGGTTAGACTAAAGTTAATGGGGTTCAAGTTCGGTGGGGATGCAAGCCACAAGCGGATATTGAAGACATGGCAGATTCATTTGAATGAAGATGAGGGCGACCCGGGTTAGAGTCTAGGGTTGTTTCAATTTCTGTTACAAGTGTTTGTTTGGGTCTTGTCTTTGGTTGTTTGTTCGGGTTTTGTTTCTTGTTTGGTCTTGGTTCTCTTGTTTTACTAGTCTTGGTATGCCAAGTCTAGCCTAGTGTGCCTTTCTGGCTCACTCGTGTACATTATTGTTCCATTATATGAGCCCCGCTTGCGGTCTGCTCATATAATGTAATATATGTGTGGGCGCTCGGGGGGCAAAAGCAAAAGTGCACTAATTTTTAACGTTACTTTACTAATTTCGTGAAAATAACGTTAAAAAGAGGGGATCGTTAATCAGGCATCATGTGGTGGCGTTGATAGCCGAAAGACAAGGGGGTACATGCACCAATTGGCGTTTGTCTCAATTGCTGAGTGTTATGTGCCTTATGTCCAAGGCTTGATGCAAAACCACAATCGAGCCGGGGGTCTCATTGGAAGCAGCCTCTCTATTCCTACGGGGTAGAGGTAAGGCTGTCTACATCCCACCCTCCTCAGACCCTACCTTAGCTTTGCTATAGGTGGGATATACTGAGTACGATGATGATGATGATGATGACCGGGGTATCCCCTTTACCCCAAAAAAATTGTAATATTCGAAAGTAATAATACTAATAATAAAATAATAATAATATACATAAAACCAAAGCCAAGGTTGCGTATGAGCAAACCAAATTAAATAAAGAGATATAATATGCTTCCATATTCGTAGCCTTATAGATAATTTTTTTAAAGGAAGTTGTTGGAATCCGCTGTTATTGAACGAAATCTTATCTTCATCACCCTTTTTCTTAAGCCTTCAACCTCACAATAAAATCATCTAACCATCTCAAAAATCTGATTCCACTCTTTGGTTTCACGGAAGCTTGCTGTCTCACAAGCACAAGTCGCTGCTGCCGCCGTAATCCATCGACGCCATCCTCTGTTCGGAACCGATTATCCTTTACCACCATTGCCACCGATGCACACTACCATTGTCCCCACCATCTTGTTCCGATCAGTAAGGTATACGAACAACTCATCTTCGTTCATTTGAATTCTTCGGTTTAGATTTTCGATTTGGGGTTGGGTTGTTAAGCTTTCCAGCGATCACGGATTTGGGGTTTGGTTTGGGTTATTTAAGCGGATTAAGAAAAGGAATCAAAGAGAGAGAGTGAAAATTTAGTGTTTCGATATGTGTACGTGCATGTACATGGTTGACATAGATATGTGTGTGTGCCGATGTGTGTGAATGTGGTATATGTGTGTGCATGCATGTGTAGGTGCAGTGTTGTAGTAATCGCTAGTCGCTAGTCGGGCGGCGGGGTAAGGACTAGCGATTAATCGGGGATTAATCGGAATTTATGGGGATTAATCGGTATTAATTTGATTAATCGGCGACTAATCGGGGATTAATCGACACCTAGTCGGGATTTTTACAACCATGTGTAGGTGTGTGTAATGTTGTGTGTGTTGTCTTTGGTACACTATTGTGTGTTATTTGATTGGTTATGTATGTGTGTGCATGATGTTGCATGTGTGTGGGTTGAATTGTGTATGGTGATGCATCTGTATATTGGTATATATGTGCGATGCATCATGTGTGTATAGTTTAATTTCTATTACATAATTCGTTCAATTGATTATTTTATATATTTGTTCGATTGATTATTTTAGTAAATGAGCAAATATATATAATTCTTACTTATCACCAAAAATCTAAACATTGATTTATAATAAGATTTTTTTCAATCGATGAGTTATTATTTTCTACATCAAAACTAATGGTTTGGTTATTTTCTTAATTTGTACATCCTTGTCATTTCAGTATTTATCTTATACAATTGTTGTAATATATATGTATATTAATTTGAACTAGTGGGGGTGTAAAACTTTTTTAAATAGTACCAATGTCACACCATCGCCAACAACCAACGCGTCTTAATGTGAAGAAATTAGATCGTAACGTAAAACACAGAAAATAATAACTAAGTTGACTTAGTACCCGCTCGTTGCGACCAACCTGTTATGTTAAACGGGAAAAAACAACGTAAAAACGTTGAACCATACATGTACGTTGCGTCGTATTAACTCGCAAATTAGAACGAAGTGTTAAACGAAACATAATAACGTTGAACCACACACGCACGTTGCACCGTGTTAACTCGCAAAATTTAGAAAGAAACGTTAAACAAAAAAATTACGAAATATGATAAGTATAGGGACCAAAGTTGAAAGCAAAAAAATGTAAGATTAAATTGAAAAAGATGAAAACTTTTAGGCTAAAATGAAAAATCAAATAAGTTTTGGACTAAAAGTGAAATATTAACTTTTTTTTTTTAAAATACCCCTAAGCCTCATGTACAACACCCCAATACACACACACACACACACACATATATATATATATAATGTAAGTATCTATAGAAAACCCATTTTAATTTAGAAAACCCGGGAAACTCAAAGCTCCCGATGTTTTTTTTTTTTGAAAAAATTTATACATGTTATATACATGTTTTTAAGGGTTTTGGGCAAAAAAAAATAAAAAAAGCGCCGAGTAGATATTTAAAAAAAAAATAAACAAGTTTTGGTGTAACACATGTTACAAATATGTCAGATGAATGTAACACATGTTACACCAAAACTTGTTTATTTTTTTTTTAAATATCTATTCGACGTTTTTTTGATTTTTTTTGCCCAAAACCCTTAAAACATGTATATAACATGTATAAATTTTTTCAAAAAAAAAAACATCGGGAGCTTTGAGTTTCCCGTTTTCTAAATTAAAGTGGGTTTTCTATACATCCTTCCCCTATATATATATATGTTGGAAATTTATAGTATGTAAATGTTAAAAAGGAGGAACGAAGTAGAAGTATTTCATGACTATTTTGTAAATTCTAAATTGATATTTTATTTTCGAGTTAAATGTCATTTTAGTCCCTGTGGTTTGGGCCATTTTGCCAGTTTAGTCCAAAGGTTTCATTTTTAACCTGTGGGTCCAAAAAGGTTTCACAGTTGCCGTTTTAGTCCACTGGGTTAACTTCATCCATTTTTTCTGTTAACGAGAAGGCCAATTCGGTCATTTTATATGGCTGAATTGTCCTTTTAGTTAACAGAATTACATACAAAATGACCAAATTGGCCTTCTCGTTAACAGAAAAAATGGATGAAGTTAACCAAGTGGACTAAAATGGCAACTGTGAAACTTTTTTGGACCCACAGGTTAAAAATGAAATCTTTGGACTAAACTGGTAAAATGGCTCAAACCACAGGGACTAAAATGGCATTTAACTCTTTTCTTTTCTTTTGACTTTTAAGTGTTAAAATAAATGAGTGATATCGAAGGATTAGATTTGGATTTTGATCGCTGGGAAAATTTAACGAACGGGTAGATTAGATAAATAATTTGCTGTATATCTTATTTGAAAATATAACATGGGATTTAGGTTCGCTTACGAATTAAGGACGATTTGGTTATTGAATTGTTTTGCTTGCTCAATCAAGGTACGGATTTCTTTTCTTGACATCATAGTATTTTTATTCAAGTCCGTTACTTTGTAGTACGGATGTTTTCATTAGATGTTTCGGTTCGTATTGTTATATGATTAGTATTTCTTGTAGCGTGCAATAGACTTTAGATTTTGTGCTCGTTATTGCATGTTCCCTTTAGACTTATGTCAAGATACAACTATTTATGATACGGCTTTGTACTCGGTCACGCAAGCAATTATATGTTGAGTCTTGTCGTTGGGACGTCAACGACATGGCACTCATCGTGACAGTGTGTAACTAAAGTTCATGGCGTCTCTAGTTTGTGCTTGTGTAGCACCTGGCCCCTAGAGGCGAATAGATCAATCTTAGCTCTGACTCCTGACTCCCGTTGAGATGGAATAATGTGTGTATGCCTACACACACTGTCTCGGTACATGGACTATAGCTGTGTGCCCCTCTGTTTAGGCTCGTGGGTGCGTCTACATTACGTGCCTTATTTTATTGTCATATGTTGTCACGTATGTCTTGTATCTGTTACGTTATGTTTGATATGTTTATATGCCTCTGATTTTGTGTTCAGTATCTGTTATGTATAAGTATTAGGATCTCAAGTTACATAAGTATCCGTTTCAGTGCCTTCAGTATCTGTTATGTATAAGTATTAGGATCTCAAGTTACATAAGTATCCGTTTCAGTGCCAGAATTTAGATTTGTTTAACGTCAGTACCGTTCATGTTTCTGTCTGTATGCCTGCCTTACATTTACTGTTGATTTCTCCGTTACTAGGCAACTTTTTGGCTTAGCCGTAGTTTCTTTCTTGTGTTGTCTTATGTGTTTTACAGGTAATCAAGGGAAACGGAGATGAGAGAGAGAAAAATGAAGTTTAAGAAGTTTTTGTGATCATTTATTTTCAGTAATTAAACGATTTAAGACTTAGGTTTTCTGGTGAATTCAAGACTTTTTGTTCCATGGATTCTTTCTTTTATTGAAACTTGTTGGTTTTTGATATATGTAATAGTGACATGCCAGCCTGTTCCGGGTGGGGTGTTACATCATCGGTATGGTTATCAAAGCCTGATCTAGGTATCAATTTATAGCATACGTACATTACAGAGTCGTCGTGTGTTGCAAGTAATGATGGTTATCTAGCGTCTAATGAACAAAGCCTTGTCCTTATTCGTAGGTTCTTCCTGTACTGCGATCTAACCATTATCCTTAGGTTATGTGCATTCCTCCATCTCCCTGCTCCCTATCTATATCTATAGAAGCGGAATATCCTCATGATAATTATGAAACCAGCATCTAAAGTTCGATGACAAGCAACTATATGCATGTAACTGTAAATAAGTTCTTTGTGGGATACAAAACTAGTACAATACAAAGTCAAAATGTAAGTATGTTCATAGTTAAATAGGTTTAAAATCATTTATCGGCTTTATAAGATTAGTTTCAATAGGTTTGCATCAAGATCAAGTCAAATCATTAATTGAATCAATCCGGTGTTCTTCAATGAGAGGAATTGTCTTCCGCACGATCACTTTCATCGAACCCCCTGCATGAATTCCAAGCTTAAACTATAATTATTAATCAAATATATTAAGTCCTTTGTTTAATGAAAACCACACTTTTTGACTAAGCACGTCATTCATGCAAATTGTTTCGGCATGGTTTAAAAAACGGTTGGGGCGTGCGCCTCAAGGCGAAATGCCCAAAAACAATTCTGAGGCTCAGGGGGTTTATATTATATCTGCGCCTCAGAGGGGCTGAAGGGGTCTTTTATTTTGTTTATTTATTTATTTTTTTGACTTTTTGTGTCAACTTCAAGCAATTTATGTCTCTTTTATGTGTGTTTTTGATGATGAATTTAGTTAGTATTATTATTTTTATAAGATATATAATTTTTATATTTGTTTTTTAATTCTGCCTCGGTTCATCTTGAGGCTTACGCCTCGTGAGGCGAAGGGAAAACGCCTTGAGACTTGTTACCGTTCTTTTAAACCTTGTGATTCGGTATATTTCAAATATCTAAAATACACTCGGAAAATAAACAAAATCTTGGACTGGAATCCGGTTATTTGCAAAATAAACAAAATACACTTCAAACCAAAAACATATAGGTGGCAATTTCTACCCATTGACTTGTCACCAGGTCAATAACAACAAACGGGAAATTTGAAACAAAAATAAAAGAAAACGATTCAAGTAGGTCAAAAGTCACCCGAAGTGTATATATATTATTTAATTCATAAAGCATAATAAATTAGTTATTTAAAAAAAAGATTCTTATTGCAATAAAGTGAACACCTTACCCAAAATTCATCCAAAGTGTAATTTTAAGGCATGAAACCTCAAAATATCATTTATCTAAAAGAACATATTGTTGTTATTGAAATAAGGGTAGGGATCCTAAGAGAAGTCCACCCTATTTGAGAAACTTGAGAAGCAATCTGGACCACACATTTTCCCTAAGCAAAAAATGCAAAAAAAATGCAAAAATTTTTTTTTTTTTTTTTTTTTTTTTTTTTGAAAAATCGCAGCTTTTTCTTTAAGGATTAA
This sequence comes from Helianthus tuberosus, assembly GCA_030545235.1. NCBI lineage: Eukaryota > Viridiplantae > Streptophyta > Magnoliopsida > Asterales > Asteraceae > Helianthus > Helianthus tuberosus. Next base: position 134,958,236 of record CM060371.1, on the reverse strand, counting down.
AAAAAAAAAAAATTAAAAAAAAAAAATTTTGGATTTATACACATGTGTATGTTGTTAATCTTTTAACTATACATATATGTATATTGTCAATTATACATATATGTATATACATGTTTAAAATTGAAAAAATGTAACCAACTAGGGTAGCCCAGTTGGCCAGCCCCACCCACCTCTTCCCAAGAGACCCGGGTTCGAGTCTTGGTATGATGTATGTTCAGCCAAGAAGCGAGCACGGAGGGTATTAACCGCCAGGCAGCTATGGGGCTAAGCTAGCTTGTGGAGTGGGTTCACTCCAGCGGCCGGGAGGTTCGTGCAGTACCCCCCCCCCCCCCCCCCAAATTGAAAAAATGTGTATATTGTTAATCTTAAACCATAAACACTAAAGCTAAACCTTAATGCTAAACCCTAAACCCTAAAGCTAAACCCTAAAGCTAAACCCTAAAGCTAAACCCTAATTCTAAACCCTAAAGCTAAACCCTAATGCTAAACCCAAAAGCTAAAACTAAACACTAAAGCTAAACCCTTAATGCTAAACCCTAATACAAACCCTAAAGATAAAGCTAAACCCAAAAAGTTAAAGCTAAAACCAAAAGCTAAACCCTAATGCTAAACCCAAAAGCTAAACCCTAATGCTAAACCCTAAATACTATTGCTAAACCCTAATGCTAAACCTTAATGTTAAACCCTAAAGCTAAACCCTAAACCATAAAGCTAAACCCTAAACCCTAATGCTAAACCCTAAATACTAATGCTAAACCCTAAATAACACTTATTTTTCAATTTTAAACATGTATATACATATATGTATAATTGACAATATACATATATGTATAGTTAAAAGATTAACAATATACACATGTGTATAAATCCAAAAAAAAAAAAAAATTTATTTCTTAAAGAAAAAGCTGCGATTTTTCCAAAAAAAAAAACAAAAACAAAAACAATTTTTGCATTTTTTCACCTTTTTTTTGCATTTTTTTGCTTAGGGAAAATGTGTGGTCCAGAATGCTTCTCAAGTTTCTCATTTAGCCTACTACTTCTCACATGATCCTTATCCATTGAAATAATATAACTAATCATATTTGACACAAACTAAATTGTAGAAACTTTAGTACTTTCGGACAAAAATAGTTTCGGGTCAAACCAGTCCATACAAGCATAGAAAAGAGAATCCAACTTAACACGATACGAGTAACAAAATCAAAATTGCACCTTTTTCAACCAACAGGAAAAATTTAAAAGATACGAGTACTAACCTCCTGGGAGATCATCTTTTTGCCGGCAAATGGCGGCATAGTGAGAACCAGCCAGTTCCACCTGTGCAAACTGCCAATTGGTTGTAAGGTTGGTTTGCTTCTCTAGGGGCACAATTGCTATTGTAGAATCCTGTGCACACATAAACAGATACGAAAGTATTCGACATTATATTTAATCAAGAATGTAAACCATGAACATGAAGATTAAATTCTTGGATTAATTTATTGTAGAATTAAAAAAGAACAGACATAGTCAATTACATTTCATGTCGTAAATCATTGGGCCACATGTTTGAATAAATAAAATTACAAATACCTCGGGATTTGTATTAGCATCGCTGAATCTAATGGTGAAGGTGTTGAAAGGAGCGCCTGAGAAGCCTATTCCCAACGCTTTAACATACGCTTCCTGGAATTAATTATTGACAGACTTAGGAAGTGCACATGTTTGTTTCATATATATACCAAAAATATTTCAATATTAGATCAAAAGAATGCAAAGGTTAAGAATACATGTAACTTTAGACAAAAAGTGTCAAGTAAAAGATTTCTTCAACTCTTACATTGGTAATTGGTGCATAAAGTAAGTAAAACAAAAAGCAGATGAAACTAAACCTTTAGTGTCCACAACTTAATGAACTCGTGACGCTGAGCTTCGGGGTCTGAAATTGCACTTAATACTTCCACTTCTTCACGAGAGAAGTAGCGTTTGGCAAATGACAGAATATTGTTTTTCATTGTCCTTTGCTTTTCTTCTATATCAATACCAATCTATATAATTAAAAAAATGAAAACCAACTACATCAGTTGCTAATACTTTATTTTGGGATAATTTCATATACTCCACCTCAAAACTTGGTACATCATATTTACCTGACAAAAGGTTATAATAAATATATTCATTTTTAAATCTGAGACATTTATACCACTCCATAAAACATGCAGGATATGAGAATTTGGAGTGTAAGGAGAAAGAATAGGGTATAATGGCCGTATTATAAATTCCAAAACAGGTAAATAAATATTAAATTTTAAGTAATGGGCAAATATGGTATAAATGCTTTTGGTTGGATATATATGATATTATGTAAGTTTACAAAGGTATATATGATATTTCCTGTAATAATCTTTATTAAAATTAGAAGGATAAGAAAACAAACCGGAGAACCAACAGTCACTCCACATGCTATCAGAGATGATGTGTGGGAGAGATTAAAATGCAACGGTGGAGGATGCCAATCATTTCTTTGTTCCCATATTACCTATAAACAATAATAATTAATAAATCCAATGTTTGACCTTGAACAAGTCAAACTAACCAACAAAAAATGACCAATCAATCCAACCTCTGGTTTCCCATGGGCGTTCTTTCCGAACACAAGAGACTTTGGGCTGACACGAGAATGTATCTGATCTAGCCATGAAGACATTGTGTAAGTTCATAATATTTATGTATATAAAAAGAAAATCATTAAGAAAATGTTCTAGTTTTTCGTAAATAAAAGGTCTTACATCGGGATATAGTAGTACGAACAAGCGCACGAGCTAATAAAGAACTTTTTTGCAATTCATCTCCACGCATACTGAACACGTGGTCTTTCTCAGGTGGCGATAAAAGGTCAACATATTGACTTAGTATAGATTGACTTTTCACTTCATTGGGTAATACATACCATAGATGAGTTTCCCTAAAGATCAAACCTTTGTTTTAGCAAAATTCTTGTCAATATTTATATGCAGATTATATGAAAAAAAAATAGAAAAAAATAAAAAAACTAGATCATACATTTGAGAAGGAAGTTGTAAGGGTGAAAAGGCTGAAGTAGAAAACATCTTCTGATTAAGGCAATGTATCTTCATCTTTATCTTTATACCCAATTTGCAAAAATATGGTAGCATTGATCTGGCATTCTCAAAATAAAGCTCCAATATTCTCACGATCAATAAATAACTGCATGAAATGAAATTGTAAAAGTTAATTTAGCATAGGTATAACTGGTTATATAAAAAAGATTATGAATATAAACAAAACACGTTGTTTGTATGTATTGCATGCAAACCTAAACGTGGAACCAACAACCAACCTGACACAAATATAGATTATTTACGTTTCTTCCATTGTTACAGAAAAACTAAGTTATGTTTCTTTTTTGCACTGTGGTATCAGTGCATGAACGATCTCAAGTTACACGAGGGGCGGCTCATCATTTTTGGAGGCCTAAAGCAAATCAAAATTGTGGTGCCCTTTTTGTGATTCAATTGAAACTTCTTGATGGTGCCCCCCTCTTTCACCAAAAAAAGAAGAAGAAGCTTCTCGATTAACATTGAATTATTGAGTTTGTAAAAAAAATAACAAGCCTTTTTGAGTATTGAGTTATCCCTATCACAGAATGTTTAATTTATCAGGCAAATAGACAATTAGCATCAAAGACTAGAAATTTATATGTAACAAGCATAGAAAACACGTGTTAAAGATAAAAATGTGATAACTTAATTAAAGAAAAGGTAACCCGATTCAGTGATCAGAATGAACTTTTGAAGATTACAGATGGAAATCAATGAACTCCGTTAGCTAGAAATCACAACAATCTGTAATTAACAAACCATAACAGTTAACAATCTGTAATGTTCTAACAGAAATCAATCTGTAATTAACAAAGAACAGAAGGTATTCACATAGCAAGTTTATTACGTAGAATCAATCAATTAGCAAAACCACAACAAAGTTATTACCTAGAATCAGAACTTCAGAAGGTAATTGACCAAGAACGAGTAAGAATCAAGTATTTAAAACACACAATTGAAAAGTTGAAATTTCAATATCTAAATTAGTCTAACGATACCCGATCAACACCCCTAATTAGAGTTTAAAATACGTTGCAAAAGTTAGCAATTTGACACAATTTTGTGAGATTAATGATTCATTGAATTAGCAACTCAGAAGATTGAATCAACGGTCGGAATTAAAAAAAATATGATGTAGACAAATTGTCCCATGATATACACATCAAATGCTGAAATTAAATTAAATGGGAAAAATGGAAGTAATTTACAGAGTACAACACCTGTATGGTATCTATAGAATGTAAATCCAATTACGACATTTTGAATTCTACAGATACCATACAGTTTCAAGATTACATAAAGAGTTAATTACACTGATGGACCCTGTGGTTTATAGCTAGTTTCGCCTTTGGGTACTAACTTTTTTTAACAGGTTCAGGTTTCATGGTTTCAATTTCGTTACACCTTTGGGTACTAACACCAAACTTAGTTAATTTTTATGTTAAATTTCATTAAAATGACTAAAATGCCCTTCTATTTTAAAAGGACCATTTGTGTCATTACTCTATTTGTAATTCCAAGGACCATTTGTGTCATTACTTTTTATATAAAGAAATAAAATAAATCAGATTATAAAATCCCACTCGAAAATTTCGGTAGAACCGTGATCAAACCATTATATTCGAAAAGAAGTACCTTTAATTTAATCTTATCATAATCATAATGCAATCCAGAAACTGAATAAACAAATTTAGTTTGATATAACTAACGCACTAAATCCTAAGTTCTTTTTAGATCGATCAAATTGACCATTGGGCACCAGGCCAAAAATTCTCAAGAGCTGAAAAAGATAATCGGAAATAAAAAAGATAATGCTGCAATGAATCAGAAACAAGACCGTGAGATTTACCTGCAGATACAGTTGCCGCCTGGACCGTAGAGTAACCAAACATCAACGGCAAATTTGCTGGAATCACAGGCTGTTGACCACCCCCTGAACAGAGTTTGACTCTTTGACCGAAAACGAATAAGGCAGATTCACAACATTTGCATACTTGTATTTTCTATAACCACTTATTGATTCTCTATATTTTTGTAAAATCTTAACACCTCCTTAAAGAATCTAGACTTAACTTTATACTATAACAGTTCTAAGCTACTGTAATCAGTATCAAAGATTATTCATTTTCTGTTTAACTTATTATAAATCAAATTCCATCAAACTATCTAACTCCACAAACCCTAAATCACTAAATCCAACCAACTCAACAACATTAACCACAAACTTCTTAAACCAAAACCACCATTACTTCACAACTTCAATCAATACCCTAAAACAACTTTAGGCACCAATCCAGACCTACAAGTTCATGAAACCGTCAAATTCCATCAAATTTCTTCAAAATACAAACAGAAATCTATAAGTTCAACCGAATTAAACGACAATTAAGCTTAAAACCTTCAAATTCCTTTAAATTCCTTCAAATTACAAACAGAAATCTCTAAATTCAACCGAATTAAACGATAACTAAGCTTAAAACCATCAAATTCCTTTAAATTCCATCAAATTACAAACAGAAATCTATAAATTTAAACAAATTAACCGATAATTAAGCTCGAACTAATCAGTAACAGATAAGGTCATCAATATAGGATCAAAATCGGAGAAATTAGAGCAAATTGGAACAATTGGTGAAGATGAAAGTTATGAAAGTTGTTGAAGAAGAAATTAAGGAGATAAAGTTACCGGAAAATGTTGGGGGACGAAACCCTAGGAGTGAAGGTAGGTTACCACTGTCCACTGCTAAGAATTGTGGTCAGTATGATGCTCTTCTTTTCACTTTTCGAGTATAATGGTTTGATCACGGTTCTACTGAAATTTTCGAGTGGGATTTTATAATCTGATTTATTTTATTTCTTTATATAAAAAGTAATGACACAAATGGTCTTTGGAATTACAAATAGAGTAATGACACAAATGGTCCTTTTAAAATAGAAGGGTATTTTAGTCATTTTAATAAAATTTAACATAAAAATTAACTAAGTTTGGTGTTAGTACCCAAAGGTGTAACGAAATGGAAACCATAAAACCTGAACCTGTTAAAAAAAAAAGTTAATACCCAAAGGCGAAACTAGTTATAAACCACAGGGTCCATCTTTGTAATTAACTCTATAAACTGAGGCATTTTATCAAACAGTTGGAGTGCATTACTTGAAATTATGAAAAACCTAAACTGTCGTTGGTCAAGTCAACCCAAAATGACAAGAAGTAAACAGTTTCCATTCCATATATTTGAATTCAACATCAAAATTTAAAAAAAAAAACTAACTTGAATTCTAGCATGCGAACAGGGGCAGATTTAGATTCAAACAACGGGTTCCTAGGAACCCATTCGGTTTGTAACTTTTAGCGAAAACTAATATAGAAAATACAGCAGGAATCCATAAATAAATTATGAGGGAACCCATAACAAAGAATGTCTACTGCTCCTCTGGTAAAACTTGTGGTTTTAAACCCTGCCATCTGGAGTTCGATTCTTGTATCACTCCGTTTTTTGTTTGTTTTTTTCTTTTTAGTAATACAACCATAGTTGTTAAAAGCCATCGCCTCTTGCGCCTAGGCCCATTTTTCAGGCGAGGTGAGGTAGTTGCGCTTTAAGTCGAGGAAATTGCGCTTTAATTCTCTAGGTGATGGTTCAGGCGTAGATTCCGGCAAGATTCCTAGATTCCGGAGAGTTTCCGGCCAAATTCTCTAAATTCCGACAAGATTCTAGCCAAATTTCTACTTTTATCCAAGGAAAACTACTTTTCTACACTAATACACTCATATTTTTAGAACTTTTGGTTCTAAATAGATGATATATAGTTTTATATAATAGATTTTGTTTATTTTATTTGAAGAATAGTATTCTTTTTCTAATACATAATATAGTTTAACTTTTTTTCATTTTGCGCTTAATTTTTCTCAGGCCCTCGCTTTTTTGCGCTTTGCGCCTAGGCCCCAGGCGAGGCCTATGCGCCTTAAGTGCGCTTAGCGCCTTTAATAACTATGAATACAACTATCCCACACTTCAAATATGAATTGTGAAGACCAGATGCTAGTAGCATATATTATGTTTGTTTCCGTTTGATGCCATCCTAAAGAACAAAACTAAAGATTCTTCATGAACTACTAATTGAACTTGGATACGAAGACCAAACACAGTGGATTCTTTTCCACCAAATAAGTTGTTTTTTTACTTTTTGTGTTTATTAGTTCTTGTTGAAATGTCTTTCCCTTTACATATAATAACTATAGGCATATTATTTTTTTCTTAGAAAAGTAGAAGATATCAATTTAGAGAATAATCGGGGTCTAATTTCACATTAGATTGTAATTGATTTTGACGCAAATCAACTTTTTTCTGGTTTTCAGAATTTGGGAATCGCAATTAAGATCGAAAGCAAAATGTTTTTTTTTAAGAAAAGGGGCCTCAATTTTAATATCTGTTTTAGGCCCCTAAAAAGGTTTGGTCGCCCCTTTCCCTAACCTGACTCAAAAATTCTAACGTTTAGTTGTGAGAATCTGATAACCGAGAAAAAGTGAACCCATAGGAAAAACATATTGGATCCGCCACTGCATGCGAACACCAAAATGATGAGGAACTGTTACACTTACTTAGCTTGAACTATATATTAACGCATTTTGTTAGTCTTATTCAAGAAAACAAATGTATATCACGTGAATTGATAGCAAAAAAACTTAAGGATTCTCTGAAGTCTGAAATCATACCCAAATGTTATCGGAAGAGACTCAGAGTTTTAGGGTTGCTTATAGAAAGAGTTAAAAGAGGCTTTTTGTTTTTTTAACCACTGACTTTCCTCGCGCGTTGTGACGGGAATTCAGTCGGTGCCGGTTCAATTCGTGACGGTATCGATATAATATCGACGCTCAGTATGCCAACCGAAAGGAAAAACTCCAAAAGTACAACACCGACAATTAGCACATTTAACGAACGCAAGTTATTTAAACTACACGGGTGCGATTGAAAGTAAAAAACACAAAAAGACCACAAAAGGGGCTCGTTTTAGCGTAGATAGACATGCTTATTTTATCAAAAGGGGATGGTGCATTTTAGCACTACCTCAGTATTCACAAGCATGAACTTTGTTATATGTATAATACTGGGTTAACAGGTCAACCCGTTTTTATGTGGGTCAACCCAAACCCGGCGAACCTTGGCCCGTTTAGAAAATATGTTGTGTTAACCGCCCCAAAACCTGTTTTTTTGTGTCGGGTTCAGATTGGGTTTTTGGGCGCGTCAAGAATTGCCAATTTGCCACCGCTAGTTATGATTACCTCATTTCCCGAGTTTCATTAAATGAGAGAAAAGAAAGGATTTGAAATGTGTTCCAAAGTTTCACTAAAGGAGAGAAAATAAGGGAAAATGAGAGGTTTTTTGCATAAAATTCATCCTTTCAATTTGGAAGAAAATAGAGAGAAAAGAAAAGAAAATGAGGGAATCCTTTCTTTTCTTCTCTCCTTAAGTTAACTCGGAAACACAATGTTAGTTCTTAGTTTAACCGGTTAAAATGACAATTTATCATTACATGGACTGAAAATTCGGATACTGAGTTAAGTGACATCAGACTATCAGAATCTTGAAAAAAAAAAACTTGGGTGAATCACTGGCGACCCGGTTCCTTATACATTGCTCCGTCCTTTTTGAACATGATTGAAGAACATAACCCCGTTAAAATTTATTGACGGTGGTGAAATGAGGGGTTTAATTTGGTAGTTTTATTATTACTTTGTAACAGTCAAAATATAGTTTTTTTATTAAATTGAATTTTACTTCTTCTATAAATAATCCATGAATAAAAAGATACTCCTAAAAAATTATGACACAAAGGGGCTGTTTGGCAACCTCTGAACCAGTAAGAGGTCTGAATGGGTAAGAGACTCTGAGCCAATAAGTGTTGTTTGGTTGGACATCTGAATGACTGTGTAAAATGGCTATTTTACCCCTCGTAGGACTATTAACGAGCTGAGCAGAGCCAGAGCAAGCCCGAGCTCCACTCAAACCTAAAACGAGTTGGCTTTGCTCGAGCTAGAAATAAAAATCGAGCTGAATATTTAAGCTTAAGCTTGGCCCAATTTAAAACCAAGCCGGCTCGGCTTGGCTCGCATTGGCCCGATCAAAGCAAGAACAACCAAATTTGTATAGCTAAAGGGCCAACATTTCCATGGTAGGAGGTTGAGACAAATAACCATGTACCAACTGTTTTAATTTTTATCAATTCCTATGGCTGATTTGTTGTTAAAACTGAGTTATAATAGACAAAAGAATATTGTGGCGCTTGACAAACTAGACCATTACCTGTTAATGGTGGAAGAAGTTGTTGTGAGCAATCATGAAGCTTTACAACTTCATCCTACTAACCTATATAGAGCCACAAAAGTCCCAAAAGAGCAAATACATACTATCATCAAGATTCATTATGCTAAAAATAATAACAAATGAACAATTCAGCATGCACAACAACTAGTAATTTAAAATATCTTGTATCTAAACACATTACATAATTCAATCCAATCAAAGAAAATGCATCCTTAATCATATAAATAGACACAAAACAGTCGATTAGATCAAGATAAGGGCGAAGACATACTGTGATCAAGATTCATTAGGCTAAAAACAAATCTGACATTAAAAGTAAAAGGGAAATTAGGATCAATGAAACATAAATATGACCTAACCTAACAAGACTGAAGCTTTATATATATTATTATTAATTATATTATAATCATATGGGAAGAAGGTTAGAAAGCAAGTAAAAACAGAGCATTTGTTACTTATGAACCAGAATTCAAAAGGTAAACAAATTCATCAAGAAATCTGACAAAGTTAAACAAATAGATTCTAAGCCTAGCCATTCAAAACCCTATTTCGTTCACAACCTAACCCCCAATTCGTTGACGGCCTAGCTGTTCGAACCAAAAGAGCAGACATTGACGAGAGTAGGGAAACACAAATCGTACCTGGTTGTGCTTGGATTTCGCAAAAATCGAGCGAAGATGTTGGTTGTGTGCGTGGATGGCTAGCGAGAAGAGCAGAGGAGAAGATGGAGTGTGGGGTATAGGTCGCAACAAGAGCAGAGGGGTACTGAATCAGGGCAATTTTTTCATTCAGCCAAACGCTCTTAACTCGATATCCTCCTCTTAATGGAACCAAACAGCCCTAAAGTGACATGCCATTGTGTGACTGAGATCATCACCTACAATGGGTTCCGTCAATTCCTAAAAACTCCGACGTGGAAGAGAGGTGATGAGTTCGAGGAGAGAGAGGTGTAAACTCGTTTTTTTTTTTTTTGCCAACAACAAAAGTTTTAAACATGAATACGACACTACTTTATATCCAATGTCTATAACACAGATGTATTTTTATGCACCTAGAAGGAGAAATAATGGATCCTAACTTTCAAATTTTTATTATTTTTAAAAACGTAAAAAAATCACATGGTGTACTTTTCTGTTATCGTGTCTTAGCAGGTTACCTATTGCCAGCGTTGCAGAAAACGAGCTCTAGAACGTTGCTAAAAGCCTAAAACTCAGTTAACATAACTTATGAGCTATTAAATATGTTGATATAAATTCTATTGAAAATTAAGTTGTATTATATCAAGAAAAAACAAAATATCTAACTCAACTTCCCACTTCTACCCAAACTCACTCACCCATCCATCGGCCCACAACCTCCCACCTCACCCACTGTCACCCTAGCCTCACCGAATAGTGCCATTCTCACGCCACCTCATCATTATGCGGTTCCCATCCCACCTCCGCCTCCTGTCACTACCTGCACCATGCGCACTTGCGCCATGGACGGTATCACAAAACCAAAACGACAACTCAATCTTCATGCTTCCACCATTATTCCCATCCCCAAAAACCCGGTAGATGCCTTGTCCATACCTGAGTGGTATAACGCCATGACCAATGAGTTTGACGCTCTTATTAAAAACGAGACATGGGAACTGGTACCAAAACACCCACATATGAATGTTATACGAAGCATGTGGTTGTTCAAGCATAAATTTAAGTCTGATGGTAGTCTTGAGCGTTACAAAGCCTGATTAGTTTGTGATGGTCGATTACAGCAGGTGTGCATAGACTCTGGTGAGACATTTAGTCCCGTTGTCAAACATACCACGATTCGAACAGTTCTATCTATTGCTATATCTGAGTCATGGTCGGTTCATCAACTAGATGTCACAAATGCTTTTTTTTTCATGGGAATCTGAATGAAATGGTCTACATGTATCAACCCATGGGTTTCTGGGACAAGAGATTTCCTAATCACGTATGCAGACTTAAGAAATCTCTCTATGGTTTAAAGTAGGCACTCCGGGAGTGGTACCAACGTTTTACTGATTATGTACTCACCTTGGGTTTTTCACATAGCAAATGTGATGCCTCTTTATTTACACTTCACCATGGTAAAGACGTTTTTCTTCTTCTTTATATGGATGACATACTTCTGATAACCTCCTCGGATAGCCTACGTCATCAACCAATGGCACGTCTGGCAAGTGATTTTGCTATGAAGGACCTGGGTCCTCTAAGTTTCTTTCTTGGCATCTCCGTGACTCGCCATTGAGATAGCATGTTTCTCTCTCAACAAACGTATGCCTTTGACATTATTGAGCGTGCTGGCATGCAGATTTGCAACCCCGTCACCACTCCAGTTGACACGCATTCCAAACTTAGCTCTTCAAGTGATGATTTCAGTGACCCTACTCTGTACCGTAGCTTGGCCGGGCTTTACGGTATCTTACGTTCACCCGTCCCAACATTAGTTATGCAGTACAGCAAATTTGCATTCACATGCACGCATCGAGGACCGCTCACTGGAATGCTCTTAAGAGGATCATTCGCTACATAAAAGGTACTTCGACTTACGGACTTACGGACTCACGTTACATCGATCTACCCGCCCTGCTCTTCTTGCTTATACCGATGCGGACTTGGCCGGATACCCGGACACTCGTCGGTCCACCAGTGGATATTGTGTGTATTTTGGTGACAACTTAATTTCATGGTCCTCTAACGTCAAGCTACCATCTCTCGTTCAAGTGCTGAAGCCAAATACCGGCGGGTGGCTAATGTGGTTGCTGAAATTTGTTGGTTGCGCAACTTACTACTTGAACTTCGTTACCCGCTTACGCGTGCCACCTTGGTATATAACGTCAGCGCCATCTATCTGGCCGGGAACCCTGTTCAGCATCGGCGTACAAAACACATAGAGCTTGACATTCATTTCCTACGTGAGCATGTACAAAAAAGACAAGTTCGTATTCTACATGTTCCATCACGTTATCAGATTGCCGACATCTTCACCAAAGGCCTACCTCGTGTTCTCTTTGAAGATTTTAGATCCAGTGTCAACATACGGTCACCTCCCGCTTCAACTGCAGGGGTGTAATAGCCTATATATTTTATCATAACAATGTTTCCATATTTGATGTAAATCAGTTGTATCTTATCCCAAAATACAGGATTGTATTATTATATATATTGGATGAATGAGAGAAAGGATGCAAGGATCCACAACTTACATGTAATACTAAAAGAAAAATACTTTTATCTAAGATGAAATACCTTTTTTAATTAAAACTAATATATTCTCAATAAAGACCCTAACATGAACCAAACCACCAAAAAGATTAACAGGATCAACCCCAAATGCACATTAAACATAAACAAACAACCCATTGGTATGCATAGCATATACCAAATTACATGTCCAAACCAAATTACATAAAGTTTCACTTTTTCCCCTTAAAATAGATACCCATCCCACCACCACCACCACCACCATCACCATCACCTGTGAACCGCTGCTTTACCTCCATGCTTCGATCCTCTCGGTTCTTGAATTTAAGCGACTCACAATCGTGCTTCCTTTGCTCTTCTCCACACTTTTTCTCCCTTTCTTTTGATTCGAGTGGCTCGACTGCGAGTTTCTACTCTTAGAACCTTGTACCACCCTAGCACCACTTTTTTCTTCAGACACAGTAGTTTGACTTTGACTTTCGGAAGTCAAATCATTGTGACAGATATTTTCATGGCTTTCCAATGTGGGTTCTTTAACTGAAAAATCTTGATCCTCCTTGTTCACTTCATCGGTCTCGTCAGTTGTTCTTTGAAACGAACAGTGGGGCCCGTTCTCGTCAAAATGATCAAACTGTGATGCGGGTCCCGCCTCAACTATAACATCTTCTCTTTCACGTAGAGTCTTAACGATCAAAGTCTTGAGAAAGTTCATAACTTGAACAGCATACATCAATGCGGTCAAAGGGTCCGCCATCTGCAATACCAATGTTTGTAACTTGTAAGGCATGCATAAATAGTTGTACCTAGATGTAAGACAATACGACACGCAAGATCCTTAAAGCTAGAAACTTTTAATACGTACCTGAGTCATGTTGGGGGCAAACACCATAGCAATATTACGCGCATTCATCTTGTTGACGCTTTCAAGTTGAGCAACATCAGCCATTAGATTCACAGCCCAGTTCATCAGAGAAGCTTCAGTTGGCGGCAGCAGACTTACGAGCCGAGCACACTCTTCTTCCGACTGGGCTTGCATCACCCGCTCGGGCTCAATCAAGTCCAGTACACCGTTCGGAAGTTCCCTAAACCAAGCCTACACATGCACAAACAGTTAACAAGAAAGCCAAAAAAATATCTTGATTACACAACTTATTTTAAATGGGACAATTGTTACCAAATGAGTGGGTTGAATAACGGGTCATACCAGGTTCGGGTATGCAATTTTTGGTACGGGTTGACGTGGAACACATTTTTGTACAACATTTTTATAAATAAATTGGGTCGGATACGAGTCCAATAATTATATATTTTTCAATAGTTAATCTAATAATTTTAAATATTGGCTTGTTTCCTTTTAGGCTTTTTATTTTTTTGTTTTTATCAAATTCACTTCATTAAATTACAAAATAGTCCCATAGTACAAGACAGAAAACATTTATCACACATGGCATAGTTGTTTCATTGAAAGAACAGCTGCACTTACATCAATAACACTTCAATGTATTAATATAATTAACTGAAGGCAAGTTGTCTACATTAATAACCACTAAAAACAAAAAACATTTGGCAGTGATTAACAATGGCTAGACATGCATTCGATATATAGATAAGTGCATGACAAGAACATATCATAAGACATATATAGGCGGACCCAACCGTACACTAACGTGTCTATTTCCTATTATCTTTTCTTATCACGTATTAATTATGGCAAAACTAGCGCTTGCAAAGTCAACCCAACCCACCTGTTTTGACCCGTTACCTGAGTTGCAAAATGTGTACCTTAATTAGACCTGCTAAGCTGTGTACATCTATGTTTTCGGGTACCTCTCCTCTATTCAATTGTTCCCTTATTTGCTCTTCTTGTCCGTTATCACCATTGATTCTAAAGATACCTTCGGCCTGCAAAGTAACGGCCATACATTATTGTTGCTAGTTCAAAATGATTAGAAACTTTTGGGAAGCTAAAAAAAGTTGTAATCTTGGAGGTCACGCGACCCGTTTTTGAGCTGTATGATGATGCATTGGGAACGTGTAAGGTACAAGTCAGCAATGCGTATATGCACGTAAACACACCTGAAGGCCTCCTTGAGCGTACAAGCGACTTTGCATCATTAAAAGGATTGTGGGGACGACGTTTCCTCTAGAGTCGAATGAGAGCTGCATAGATTCGGTTGAAACTCCAAAAACACTTGTACTGCAGACAAAGAAAAAGTGTTCGCACTAATACTTTAATTGTAAAAAATGTTTTGGTGGCTCGGGCATGCATCCAACTAACTGAATTTCAAGAATCAGCATTCAGTTTTAATGTAAAAAGTGGTAAACATCTGACCAAAAAAGTCAATTTTACATTTTTCTTCTACCAAAAAAGACCCAAAATCCATATGAGTTGCAGGGTTGGCAGCAGACATACCACATGTTCACGCATATATATATTCATGGTGCAAGATCCATAAAAGTAAAACATAATACATAACAAAAGAGTTGCAGGGTGGTACAGTACAACACCACAATGCACATGGCTTCAGAATCAACAATTATAACATGACATACTGCCAAACACATATCAAAATCAAGGTCTTATGTAACTATTTCTAAATACAAAATAATTTAGAATATATAATATATTCAACCTCAATTTTTTCCTACTTGTAACATTCATTATTAAGTTTGATCTAGTTATCATTTGTTTCCAAAATTCAAAGAATTAACATACAGTTTCAACATCAAAATTAGCATACAGTTGACCTAAAAAAGTCAATGTACATAATTCTTTCACAAAAAAAGACCAAAAATCCCAATTAGTTGCACAGTTAGTATCATTTTGTTTATTTTTTATTTTTTAAGCACTCGTACAAGTACTAAATAGGTAAATTGATACGAGTATTAATACAGTAAGGGTATTGAATAAGTAAAATCGGTACAAGTAGCAATACAATATGGGTATCAAATAAGTACAATCGGTACGAATACCAATATAATATGGATACCAAATAGGTAAAAACGATACAAATCATAATACGAAATAAAATATAATATAAACAAACTCGTAAAGTTCTATATAAAATTCGGCAACAGGTATACATGATATGTAACAATCAAGGTTCATTATATGTGAAAACTAAGAAACCCAAATGGATGGATCTCCTTTTGCCACGTGTTACACCATTTTGCAGAGTGTGTTACGTGTAACAACCGGAGGTTGCCCCGTGTAGCGTAATAACTTTTATTTTTTTAGAAAAAACTAAAAATCTGCAAAATTTGTTACACATAACACGTGGCAGCCATTGTTACACGTAACACGCCTGCAAAAAGGTGTAACACATGAAAAAAAGGTCATTCATTTAGATTTCATAATTTTCTTCCTATAATTCAATATATAGAGAGAAAAAAAAAACAGGAGAGAGAGATGTGAAGGGCAGTACAAGTCATAAATGAAAAAAAAAAAAAAAAAACAGAAAGAAAATAACAAACCTGGCACTGGGAGGTCTTCTAGGAAGCTCAGGTTCAAACTCAACAGGCAAACCAAGGAAGCCATTAAACCTATCAAAAGTAACATGAGCAACATGCCTAACATCAGTGGGCACACCAATCTCCATCTTACTATCACAACTACCAAACTCTTGAAACAGCTTCACACTATTACAAGATCCCACAAGCGATCTCCTAACAACAGTCACCACAACAGCCAACAATGACACCTCTCGCTCCTCCTCACCTTCCTCTCTCTCTCTCCTCTTTCTTCTCTCTCTCTCTTCTACTGAATTACAACAAGTGTTGTTAATAAAAGAAGATGAAGGATAATAATAATGATCATTGCTTTCTTGGTATACACCATCATTTTCACCTATTTGTATTTCTGTCATTTTTTACCAAAAAGATTTGTTTTTTTCTACAAGTTTTTTGATATTATGACTTGGGTTTGAAGGGAAGAGTGGAATCTTGAATGGGTTTGGTGAGTTTTGGAAATTTGGGAAGAATGCAATGAGTTGGATTGAAGCAAGATTTTGGGTGGTGAGAAGTGTGCATCTAAAGATTAAATAATCAAAGTTTATATTTATTTCTAGTTTGAGTATGTGGTTTTTTCTTTTTACCAGAGAGATAGTTGATGGGTGCAGGATTGTTGTACTTTGTTAGGTTGTACTTTGTGCATGTTTTTATGTATGTGGAGTTTGTGGGTAGGGAAAAGGAGTTTGGATGAAGAGATCCATCATCCATTAGATGAGAATTGAGATTCTGTTTTTGCTTTTGTTAAACACTATGTTATATTCTAGTAAGAAAAAGTAGAAGAAACGGTCTTATATGTTAAATCATGTGTTAAAGGGCTTTAGTAAAAAACAAATTATTTTTTATGTTTATTTAGAAAAAAAAACATATGATTTTGTGCAACTATTATTGGTGTTGTAAGTGCTAAATATATAAAAATTCACATTATCATAAGACATAAACACGCGTTTGACATAATACATCTTAACTTGCCGTAACTCAAGAAAAAGATTATGAAGTCGTCTTGGCAACGCCCTATATCAGTTCCAACATCATAATAAGAGACAACAAGTCTTTTGTTTAGGGTTGTATTTGCTTTGATTTAGGATTTTCTATTTGGAATTTTTTTTTTTTTTTTTTTTTTTGATGTCTAGCAAAGCAACAACCTCACGGTAGATGTTGTGATCCAACACTGGATCGCCCGTCCACCAACAACCTTTAGCATCCAATCCATAACTGTATTTGCTTTGATTTAGGATTTTCTATTTGGGAGTGGTTTTTTTTTATGTCTAGCAAAGCAACAACCTCACGGTAGATGTTGTGATCCAACACTGGATCGCCCGTCCACCAACAACCTTTAGCATCCAATCCATAACTAGATCCCTCGGCCTGATCAAAATCAATTATGGTGGAGGCCAAAATATAACCATCGACACGCTCATAGTTAGCAAAATCCAATTTTCTTGTTGATGGAAGTGAAATATGAGTATTGTAGAAACCCTATTGTGTTTGGTATATTGGTCATTAGTGTTTCTAACTGTCATTATTCAACTTCTTATATGCCAAGCTAGTAATGTTGGTGATATTTGATGAGTGTGATTCTTCATAACTATTTCTAAGTTAGACATGTCGTTTTGAGCAGGGGCGGACCTAGAGTGATAGAAGGGGTAACCTCCGTTGCCCCTTGACGCTCCGGTGACGCTCCGATGCTAGTGTAAATTTTGGAAAAATATGACGTTTTTTCGATTTCGTTACCTCTTTTTATTGAAACGTTACCCTTATGCGGATTTTCTAGATCCGCCACTAGTTTTGATTAGGGCTGTCTTTTTTAACCGAAACCCGAAACCCAAACCGAAACCCAAGTCACCCGAACCCGAAGTAGACAAAACCCGAAGAACTAGTAACCGAATAACTGTAAACCCGAACCCGAATATAGTTCTATGGATTGATTAACGGGTTGAATAAAGGGTAAACGGTTTAACCCGAAAAACCCGAAATAACTTTAAAACAATTAGCATATTTTCTACATATAATTCATATCTTTATTGAAGAAGATCGGGATATAATCCAAGAAATGGATAAAGGTATGTTTTTTTATTAATTAGTTTAGTAATTTTTATTCGTTTTATAACATGGAACATTGCTAATGCTTATTTTAACTTATTTTTATTTACTATAGCACTGGATGCAGAGGAGCATACATGATGTTTGCAATGTCAAGTTGTCAACCGTGAAGAGTGAAGAAGAATATCAAACTTATTCTAATGGTTTTTTTTTATTGATACGTTTTGGTTTTAACAATTGGTTGATACAATTTGGGATTGTGGTTTTGTTTTATTCATAATTAACTTTTAAACTATTCTTGATAGCTTTTTAGTTCCAATCATTTAAGAAAACTTGTATAATAATTATACAGTTACATTCGAAATGATGATTAAAAAAGTAAATATAATATGTTACAATTAATAATTTGTTTCTAGTTAAAAGACATGATGCATTTTACAATTTATAATCTGTATTAAATTACTATAGAAGAGTTGTTTTGTAAAATTGTTTTTGTAGTGTTCGCTAATAACTAATATTGACATTTTAAATTTTAGAAGGTTGTATTTATTTGTTAACCTAGTTCATTTTCTAACCCGAAACCCGATCTAACCCAACCCGTTCTAACCCAAACCATTTAACCCGAACACCAAAGAAACCGAACCTAGAAAGGTTTGGTTATCGGGTTAAATATTTAGTTTTGAAAACCCGAAAAACCCTAACCGAAAAACCCGAAACCCGATTAAAAAACCCGAAGAACACCCCTAGTTTTGATCTTAGAGAGAACAAAAAGTTATGTCATTTTTTTAACTTAATGAATGAAACAAATGAAGGCAATGAAATTTTTTTAACTTAATGAATGAAATAAATGAAGGCAATAAATCTATACAAAGTGTGTGTACACACACGAACACAAAGTAACCTCACACCCCGTTACAATAACGAAAACCAACTACCAGTTGCAACAAACTTTAACTAACAATGTTACCACATGTTAAAACATGATAGGTCAGTAACAAGTCACGGGGATCGTAGTTATAATGTTGAAGACGGTAAAAAGAGTTGGCTACTATACAAGTATACATGATCAAATGTTTATGTATTATGAAAACTAAAACAAGAAAGAAAATTTAATTAAATATAAACCATTGCATCTATAATTATGTAAAAGACAAGAAATTATGTACCAAAATTGGTGATCAAGATTTAGGGTTATTCTTGTGATCCTAACCCTGGTAAGAGTGCTAATTATTTTAACTTATAAGTTATAACCTAACCCTAGTAAGAGTGCTAATTTTTTAACTTATAAGTTGTAACCTATATTTCCCACCGAAAAAAGATACATGTTTTGGGTACACATGTTGGTAAAAGTGTTGCATTTGATCATTATTTAAGGCTAGATTTGGGCCAAATTGCATCATTACCTAAGCACACTTGTGGGTTGGTTTAGTGCTCAAGTGGAACATTATTAAATACAAAAACTTAGTCTAAAAAGTAGTCATTATTAGTAGAGTAAATTGCCATTTTAGTCCCTGAGTTTTGTCCAAATTTGCCATTTTAGTCCAAATAGTTTTTTTTTTCGCCTGTGGGTCCCTGACTTTTCCATTTTGTTGCCATTTTGATCATTTTGTCTAACTCCATCCAAAAACCCAGTTTGTACATAATCACTAATGTTTTCAGTTGCCATTTTGATCCAATTCCAAAAAATCAAAAAAATTCCAAAAAATCTAAAAATCAAAAAAATTCTAAAAAATCATAAAAATTCTAAAAAATTCAAAAAAATCTAAAAATCAAAAAAATTCTAAAAAATCATAAAAATTCTAAAAAATCCAAAAATCATTAAATGTTTCGGCACGAACCGTTTCGACCCGTACCATTTCAACCCGTACCGTATCGAACCGAACCGTTTCGACACGAACCGTTTCGAACCCGTACCGTATCGAACCGTACCGTTTCGACCCGTACCGTTTCGAACCCGAACCGTTTCGAGCCGAACCGTTTCGATACGGTACGGTTCGAAACGGTTCGCGTCAAAACGGTTCGGTTCGAAACGGTTCGCGTCGAAACGGTACGGTTCGAAACGGTACGGGTCGAAACGGTTCGGTTCGAAACGGTTCGCGTCGAAACGGTTCGGTTCGATACGGTACGGGTCGAAACGGTTCGGTTCGATACGGTACGGGTCGAAACGGTACGGTTCGATACGGTACGGGTTCGAAACGGTTCGTGTCGAAACGGTTCGGTTAGATACGGTACGGGTCGAAACGGTTCGGTTTGAAACGGTTCGGTTCGAAACGGTTCGCGTCGAAACGGTACGGTTCGAAACGGTACGGATCGAAACGCTTCGCGTCGAAACGGTTCGCTTTGAAACGGTACGGGTCGAAACGGTACGGGTTGAAACGGTACGGGTCGAAACGCTTCACGTCGAAACGGTTCGGCTCGAAACGGTTCGGGTTCGAAACGGTACGGGTCGAAACGGTTCGCGTCGAAACGGTTCGCGTCGAAACGGTACGGGTCGAAACGGTACGGGTCGAAACGCTTCGCGTCGAAACGGTTCGGCTCGAAACGGTTCGGGTTCGAAACGGTACGGGTCGAAACGGTTCGCGTCGAAACGGTTCGGCTCGAAACGGTTCGCGTCGAAACGGTTAGGTTCGATACGGTACGGGTCGAAACGGTTCGGTTCGAAACGGTACGGTTCGAAACGGTACGGGTCGAAACGGTTTCGGTTAGAATTTTTTTGATTTTTAGATTTTTTAGAATTTTTTAGAATTTTTTAGAACTTTTTTTATTTTTAGATTTTTTTAGAATTTTTTTGATTTTTTGGAATTTGATCAAAATGGCAACTGAAAACATTTTTTAAGGAAATCCCCAAAATACCCCTGTTACAAACTGGGTTTTTGGATGGAGTTAGACAAAATGATCAAAATGGCAACAAAATTGAAAAGCCAGGGACCCACAGGCGAAAAAAAAACTATTTGGACTAAAATGGCAAATTTGGACAAAACTCAAGGACTAAAATGGCAATTTACTCTTATTAGTATTATTATATTTAGGGGTGAGCGTGGGTTGATCGGGTTTCAAGTCAAATCGACCCTATGCTAATGTTTTCATTTGTTAGATTTTCATAACACATCATTTAGATTACAAGTGGTTTGTTATCCATATATGTATTGGAAAAGGTGTTATTTTGACCCTATACTAATGTATTAGTAGTGATACTCGTGTGTAAAAACGGATGGTTTTTAGAAATTCATCCCAAAACTTGATAAACCATATATTTAACTTCATTTCTTTTATTATTTTTGTACAACTTCTTCAAGAGTTTTGCTTCGTTTTTTTTTTTGTAAATCTAGTTTCTTAGATATTCCACGTAATATGAAAATATTTGGACATACAATATATTCTTGCAATGTAAAAAACAACCATAAAGCGAGTTTAAAGAACCATTTTGCCAAAAGCATGATAATATTGGTCGGTTAATTAAAGACTCGTATACATGGCCCAATCAATCTTAATACTTGGAGGAGAGATATCTATCGGCCTCGCTTGAAATCTAAGCCAAAAATATGTTGTTCCGTCCAAATCTTCGATCACCTTTCCAATTGACCTATTGCCTCCCCTAAATACTCTGTCATTTCTGTGTAACTGAACTTTCCACAGAGCCGTCATCACCAGGTAGTCCAATGATATCTTGATCAAAGTTAAAAAAAAAAAGGTTTAATACCAATTAAAAAATCTCCAATAATACCAATTAAAAAAAAAAAGGTTTTTCCCGCGCTATGTTGCGGCAGTTTAATCGTTTTCCCCGTACTACGTGGCCTGATTTTGGTCGTTATCGACTCGACTCATTGAAAAGCATAAAAGCGAAGATCAATACGGGGTTCTTCCCCTGTGCTACGTGACAAGAGTATGATCGGTTATCCCTTGTGTTATGCGGCGTGACTTTGGTCGTTATCGGCTCGACTCATCGAAAAACTGTAAAAGAAAATATCGATATCAGTTCCGATAATATCAATTAAAAAACAAAATAGAATTCCCACTGCGCTACGCGGCAGGAGTTTGATCGTTTCCCCCCCAGTGCTAAGCGATGTGACCTTGGTCGTTATCGGCTCTACTCATCGGAAACCATAAAACGCAAATTAATAAAAGCGAATATCAAAACCGGTTTCGATAATACCAATTAAAAAGCACAAAAACCACTAAAAGCAAAAAACTATAAAAGAAAGAAAAAACAAAGAGGACTGCTATTAAAAAATTACCAATTAAAAAAAGCATAAAACAAAAAAAAAACAAAACAAAGACCACTGTTCACAAAATATATAAAATATTCCTCAGCAATTTTAATGGTTCTAAAAGAGGTTCTAAAAGATTGCAAGCAAGAATTATAAATGTTTCTAAAAGAGGTTCTGTTTCTAAATATTTAAGGTAAAACCAAATTACACATTTACCCCTTCAACCAAGATTCAAAAACCTTTTGTTATAATTTTGAAACGATGTTCCCTTTTCTCAAATAAGTGAACCATTTGTATTCTCAACATATACCCAAATCAAGAATTAGCAAATCAAATAAGTCAACCCGTTTAAAATTAAACGGGTCAAAAATGGCATTTCTAGAATATTTAAAAATCATTAAGTCTACCCTAAAAAGCATCAAATCTGAGTTAAATGAGTGAAAAAAGACAAACCTTTTCTTAAAATCAAATGGCTTTCTGCAAAACGTTGGCTCGCACGTCTTCTAAATGACCTTTTCTTGTGAAGAACAGTACTTGTAAATGTCGTCCGACTCTTTTCTGCTTATAACACTGCCATAAAATGGTTGGAACATGGAGAACATCTGTTAAAAGTATATACATCCTAAAGAACACCAAACTTCTAATCTCACAAGAAATAATTACCCATCCTGAAGTGCAAGCCATCTCTCAACATGACTATATTTCATAACAACGTGAGTAGCTTATCCAAACATTATGAACCCACAAGAAGATATTGTAAACCCATGCTTTTAAGCGTTATATTGTTTTAGAAACGTATTTTAGTTAAACAAACAACCCGTTTAGTTTTTAAAACCGGAATCTTGTTAAAAACATGCTCCTAAACCTTTTTAATTTGATTTGAGAATTCTATCTAGATTTGTATTACTCCTTCGAGAACTTAAATCATTATTAACATATTTAATTTAATTTCTTTATGATTCTTCTTCTGCTTCTGTTACGAGAAATGAGAACTGTAATCATTGTTTCTCATTAGCAATTCGTCGAACCTAAAATCGTTTTATATCACAATTTGTAATTCAAGTTCTAACTAATATTAATTAAGCTTGTGTAAAGGATTCCAGGTCTTGCCTACTCTCCTGTATTCAACTAAAATCCATTTTCTTAAATAAAAATAAAGAATTGAACCAAAATATATTTTGCTCACCCTTGTATAAACGCAAGAACAAAGGCAAAATGCGAAACAAATTCTATTCTTCCCAAAAAAAAGGATTTACGTTGGGAAAAGAGATGAAAATATGAAAAAACCATGTTCCTGAGTTTCATTTAACAGAGGGAGGGGAGGGAAAAGGAGAGAAAAGGGAAGAAAATATGACCATATATTCATCCTCCAAAATTGGAGAGATTATGAGAGAATTTTCCTTCCCCTTCCCCTGTTAAATGAGTCTCGGGAACATAGTGTTAATAATCAAAAGCAAAAAATATGTAAATAAAAAAAGAAAAAAAAAACCTGGACCTCCAACGGCAGCTACTGCGAATTACAAAGTTACAGTCATCATCATCATCATTAACTTAAATTCAGCAAAATCATCTTTTGCGCGACGGTCGCTTCATAACATCAAGCAACACCGTTCACCATTCACCCCAAATCAAGAATCCATTTCAATTGTCAAAATCCTACGTTCCAACATTGGTGGAGCTACTGGCAGTTTTCCGCCCATCAGATACAATTTGCTTTTCCCCACATCATTGTAACCATGTATCGAACCAAACGGTCTTGGCTTGGTCCGGAGGATTTCATTCACAAACAGGTATTTAACTACCGATCATGGTAAGGCAGTTTGTTGTTAAGTTGTTAAGAATCCATTAATACTGTTGGAAAATTTGTACCGAGAAGGAGATTTGTTAAGGAACGGGTGAAGCGTTCTTGGGGTATCTTGCTGAAGAGGCATTCTTTGCAAAACTCTTGGGTACTCTGGTCTAAACCGTTTCGTTGGCATTCCTTGAAGTTGAAATGATCTGTGATCAGTATAAACAAACAAAACCAGTGGGTTTACATTTTTTTGAAAATGTAAATGGAAATAAAACATTAAATATTTCAAGTGAGGTGACCTGGGAGAAGGTTGACGTTTTTGAGGGTATTGCCCGATTCTCGCTTTCAAATTTACAAAAGCAGTTTCAGCAGCCTGAAAGTAAAGTAAAATTGTGAAACATGAAAATTGCTCAACCAAAGTGTATTTTTAATGCATAAGACCTCATAAATTATTTTACTAAAAAAAGTTTCATTATTGTAATAATACAAAAGGAGAGATATGTAGTTATGTACCTGCATCTTAGCTTCGTCCCATGTTAATTCAACTCCCTTACCCCACACTTCCCCATCTATTTCAACCTGAAAACATGACCAAAATACGAATTTAAAAAAAGAACCATAAATGAGCATAAAATATAATTGATTGTATGAACCATAAATCAGGTCGTACCTATGCATATAGTTCATTCGCGAGCGATATCAAGCAGATCCATAATTTTATTTTTTTCTTTGATAGATGTTGTGTTCTATGTTGTTGTGTTCTTGCTACAATCCTGTAGTTTATTTTCTTTTTGATCAAGTTACAATTTTCCCTACAGCTACTGTTCGACCGATTTTAGAACCGGTTGCTTTAGAGATGTATGTTGATGATCAGTGATACGATCTTTGTTAATAACTTAACTGCTGCTAGTTTCTTCAAATGCTCCTTTTGGATCTTGTTTGACTTGATCATATGAACCTGTTGTTGCTGCTGCTGGATTTTTTGTTTTGGCTGCTGTTCATCCTCAGCTGGTTTCTATCGTCGATCTTCATGAATAAATCAACAATATGATAAATTTTCATTTAAATTGACCAGTTTTGACCAAACCTATTTTGACCAGAAACCGATTTGACCCAAACAAATCAAACCGTTTTGAAATTGGCACATTCTGAACTGAACCTGGTTTGACCCATTATCCATCCCGCCTGTTTTGCCAGCCCAAACTTGGATCATGCTTGAGCTAGCGGTGCAGTAATGGTGTTTGGATCCAACATCTTTACACGGTAAGTAAATTATGTCTTGTCCAGTTCGGGTTGAATTTATCCTATTTGGTCAACTCGCACCTCAAACATGACCACAACCTAAATCGGCACTGATAGTTATTAATTCTTGGTTTAAAAAAGCGCGCCCGAGGCGCGCCTAGGCGCAAAGCGCAGGCCTGTGGGCTTTTGGTGACCTAAGGCGCGAGTTTTCTAGGAAGCGAGCACTTTTTGGGATTTATTGAAAAGCGACAAAGCGCAGGCTTATGGGATTCTTGTACCCTAGGCGCACATGTGTTATAAAACATAATAAAGCTACTGAAAGTTACTGTGGGGCTCAATTTTTAATCACCCACCTTTTAATTAAAGCCCAAATTGGTCGACTCGCACCTCAAACATGACCACAACCTAAATCGGCACTGATAGTTATTATTATAAAGTATATGAAAAAGACCAGCAAACATCATCGCCAACATACATTTTTTATCACTTCTAAAAAAATTACATTGGAAGCAAAAATTTAATTCATATTCTGGTCTAAATTGGAAATAGTGTAAGGCAAAGGTTTCGAAAACTTGAAGGTAGCCTTTAAGCAGGATTGAATGTGTCCATGTACAATATTCGAATGAAATTAACGAAAAACGGTGCTTCTTTTATTTAGTCACATTCACATGTGAAAACGATAGAAATCGTCACACGTCATTTACACCAAGTCTAATTCCTCACCATCATCATCATCATCATCCTTGCCCTATAGAACTAATCATCCACACCAGTAACTTCCTATATGTCAGCATAATAATTTTAATTCTATCTGCTTTCTTAATCCAGCTTTACCTAAAGAAAAATATTGCATCCTCCTATACGTCATCAAGCAGTTAAAACTACAATCTTGAAACTTAATGCACCAGTCTCTCTTACAAGGAAATCCTAGATGATGTACAAGTAACTCATTCTGCAGTCACGCTACACTAAAGCAGAACCCACAAACAGACATTATAAACTGGATTTACTGATTTATTAACAACTTATATAACTTCATTAATCCATAACAAAACCTGTTTAAAAGAGTAAAAAGAAAAATGGCCAAAAAGTAAAACTCTGTTTAAAAGAGTAAACCACTCTTTTAGTGGTTCAAAAGTCTGTTTGACCAAAGTCAAACCACTGTTTTAACCCAACAGTGGTTTCAAACGTCTGTTTTATCCACAAAACACTGTTTTAACCCAACAGTGGTTTCAACCACTATTTTCTCCACAAAACACTGCTTTAACCCAAAAGTGGTTTCAAAACACTGTTTTAACCCAACAGTGGTTTCAAAAGTGGTTTCAAAACACTGTTTTAACCCAAGAGTGGTTTAAAACACTGTTTTATTTTCTAACATCTGTTTTAACCCAAACGCTTGGTATGCATAAAACCTGAGTTAAACTAAACCAACACTTACCAGAATACGCCACTTGAATCTGCTGAAACTTCCGCTTAGCATTCCCCAAAAACTCCAGATTCGTTGTCCACTTATCCGGATGCCATTGCTAAACACCACAAACCAAAACCCACCATCAAGACATGTTGATAAACTAAGCCAAAAAACGAAAATGTATCGAAAACTTTAACAGAACATTACCATTGCAAGCCTACGGTAAGCCCGCCTAAAGTATCTTCTCATTATTGAGCTTTGTGACTGCATCTCCCTGACAACCATGAACAAATTGACATCAAACAAAAAACACTATTATTTAACCGACAAACTAAATTATTATAACTCAGGTTGACAACTTTTCAATTTAGCCTTCACCTCTAACAGTAATAGTAACTTTCAATTTAGCCTTCACCTGCAATGTTTATAATCATCAGCATCATTCATTCTACAAACATATTCGTTTAAATTTCATATATTTTCATATTTGAACTTTCAAATCCTAGCAAACCCTAAGATAAACAAATCGAACAACAATAATAATAATCCCAAGAACTATCCAAACAATATAGCGATATATATTTAACAGAACTAAAAAATTATAAAAACTCACGAACGATAATAAACAAACCTGAAGTTGACTTTGGCCCTAAGTTTATCATCCATCTTAGAATCTTCAGAAGCACAATCTGTTCTAACTTCTATTGTTGGTTGTGAACTTTCTTCTTTACTCATTTGAATAACTTCAGCTTTTTGATCCAAATTTTCAGCAACATTTGCATCATCCATCTTGGAATCTTCAGACTCCGGAATGTTTCTGGAATCTTGAATCTCAACAGCCACTTTAGAATCACCATTTCCAGTTTTTTCTAATATAAATACCCCACATTCATCCCCTCTCATACAAACCCTCTGTTCAATTCATCAGTAGGGTTTACACTTTACACAGACCAGACCCCCTGTTTCATTCACCACCATTATACGAATCTATACAAAATGGACGCATACGCCTTGCATCTAGCCATGGAGGCACTCGTCGGAGCCTCATTTGTGGCCGTATCGGCGTGCTACATGCACCTGAAACCCCTAGATCAGTTGCTCGAGTTTGCAAAACTCGCTGAGGAGCGAGATGACGAATCAAACCCTAGATCAGTTGCTCGAGTTTGCAGAACCGGAAGAAGATAGCGAATGATCGATATCGCCGGTCTGCGAATTCGTTGCCTGACGTCACGGCGGTTAATGGTGATGATGCTTGCCTAGACTCCGTACGCTCCCTGAAGGTAACATAATGTGTCTTGTTTTGTTACAATTGATACTTACAACACTTCTCATCTGTTTTTGCTTGATTTTGTGCCAAACCCTAGGTTAACAAATAGTCAATAAAATGTTCAAATCAAAACACAATTCGCTCAAATAATAAACAATATCATGTCTGGTGTACCTATGAGAGCCGTTGTGGCAAGAGAGAGAGAGTATTAAAACTTACCTGGTTCTTTTCAATAGTTGTAGATATTTAGGGTTAGATAACTCCATGGGAGCTCTGGATTGAAAGTGTGGTTTGAATTTTGAATGTTGAGCCTGAATGATGTATGTTATATATGTGGAGCCAGAATTTTGAATTTTGAATGTGGCAGAGGTTTTGAATTTTAAATGTGGGTAGAGTTTTGAAATGTATATAGATTAAATGTATTTTAAATTAACTTTTATGATGCAATAATGACATAAGAAAGGTATTGTTGGCTAGCTTGGATGGCTGCAACCTTAGCTTTTCTTATGTCAAGGCATTTGCCATTTTATAGAAAGTATAGATTAGTATTGGAAAAGGTATTAGGTTAACTTGATAAGGAACACCCTATTTATAGATACATAGGATGACCTAATACATTGGGCCAAGCCCATACCCATTCGACCATTAAACCACCAAACAAGCCCACTATTGTAATTGAACCCAAACAAAACAAGTAACCCAAGACAAACGTAAACCTAAACTAGTTTATGCCCTTACAATATCCCCCTAGGTTTTTGTTGTCTTGGTAGTTTCGTCTTTACTTGCGTTTCTTTGTTTGTTTATTCTGTTTCCTCTGCAACTCAGGCAAATCAGGCAACCTTCTTCCAACGTATGGACCGAATAGCTGAGTCTCGACTCTTATACGTTGTCCTGACCACAACTTGAACCCCATAATCTGAGCTACAGCACCCGTCCAACTTTTAGCACAGACTTCATATTGAGGGTCGCTTTGGATCCGAGTTTTCGCCAAGAGCTTAATGTCATTCTCACCAAAGCACATCAAGTCTCTTGTATCCAAAAACCTGTACTCAGCATTATCACAAACAATTACAGCCTGACCTATAATAGGGTCATACATCCAAAACTGCAAGTCTTTCAGACTATTGTCAGGAAGCTCTTTAAGCAGTGGCACAGTCTTAGTTTGCTTTGTAGCTGGCCACTTCACAGTCTTGTAAGGCTTGCCTGTAGCAGGATCCACAACCTCTTCATCTTCTTGAACTATAGATTGAGCGAACTTCATATCTTTAAAGTTAACTCTAGCCCGTTGCTGCAGCTTGTTGAAGAAATTCCATCTAATTTTGCAGTATGGATTTACAGTTTGATTATGAAAGGTTGCATTGCTCAACTCTCTCAGGTCTACCGCTGTCCAGGATTTAAACGCATCAGAATGATCATAGTATTCTACGGCTCCGCTTTTTCTCTTTACTATGAACATTTCCATCTCGTCATTGTAAGACCAGCTCAGAATGCTAGACCTGTTTCCATGCTTATCCTTTTCAGTTGTAATCACATACCTATCCGGTTTATCACCAAACTGCAGATCCCTCTCAACACCCACATTCCTCATAACCACCATCTTTTTCTTCAATTTCTGATTTGCTGTACGAGGAGGATTGTCAATGTAACGATCCATAGCCTCATCGTGTTCTTTCTGTTCTTTGGCTCTCTCCTCAGTAGTAGTTTCCTTAGGAGGATCAGCAAACTCCTTCAGAAATTTTCCTTCAAGCTTCTGCTTCATATCCATCACTATGGTTGTGAGAGCCCCCAGATTCGTTTCAAGCTCATGAATTTTCTGATTCTTAACAACGACCTCTTCCATCAAACTAGCAATCTGAGCATCTTTAAAGATTTTATCTTCTTCAAGAACAGTGATCCTTCGCATCAGAATAGTGGTTTCATTTTCTTCAAACAGATCATCGCTATCAGAACTGCTTGAGGCTTCATGTGTTTCTTCTTGACTAGGCCTAGCTGCCGCTTCAACTTCCCTAGCAACAGCTTGCAATAGTTCAGCAGCTCTAACTACATCTGCATCCGATGGACTGTTGCTCGAACCTTCACCAGGCTTAGGAGCTGGTATGAACATCGCAACTCTTTCATTTTGTATAAAATCAATGATTGCAGGGCTAAGAGGTGATGGCGTGTAATGAATTGGTTGTCGTGCAGAAGTAACGGGCAAGGTTGATTCTGTTGTCGTTCTTGTTTCAGAATTATCCTCACGACTGATCCTAGGATCTTTTCTACTTCGTTTCCTAGGAGGAAGATCAGCCGTAGGATCTTCATCAGCATCTTCGGTTTCAGCAGTACTAATTGCAACCGGTTCAGTATGAGGAGGGTTCACACTGACTGGCTCTTCAACATTTTGAGTTTCTGCTGTGAGGCTCCCAGTATTAACCTCTGCTTCCCCTTCACCTACGTTCTCACTCACTTCAGTATCATCTATCATTCTGTCATCAGTTTCATCTTCTTCACTTTCAACCCCAGTGAAATCAACATTCTCAACAGGCTCATTCGACCCAGGAGGGGCTTGTATTATCACAACATCGTGTTCGTCAACCACTGTTGCATTCACTGGTGCAGGTACCTCTTCAGTAATCTCAGAAAACACCCCAAACTTGATTAACGGCTTCTTGTTCTCATACTTAACTTTCACATTCTCTCTTGACTTCTGATTCAACATCGAGAAGACCATGTGGTTCATTATCTTAGTATCGTAGATTTTCACTGTAGCATGCAGCTTAGGATACTTGGTTTCCAGAATCATCTGAAGAAATCTGGGAAACTTGAACCAATACTTCTCATTTAAAGTTTTGACGTTCGCCATCATATCATCGAAAACACATCTGGAGTAGTTGAACTTCCATCCCTCTACTAATGACACCATCCCCGAAGTCTGCCTAATCGTCAATGTATCTATGCCACTTTTGTTTCCACTGATGCACACTAAGTAAACATGAGCAAGAAATCTCCAGTAAGGGTGCAACAACTTCTTAGTCGTGGGAGGATACGACCCCTCGTAACTCATCTTGCTCAAAACGTCCATAACTTTCTCCTTCGTGTAATCAACTGGATCATTAGCAGCATCCCCAAAAAGCAATACTTCACGAATATCTTGCTCGGAAATTGAAACCACTTTGTTTTGAACTTTTGACTTGATTACTGTGTCTCCTTTCTTTGCCGATGCATTATTCCAAAAATCTTTTATCCAATCCTCGCGTATAATCGGATTTTCTCGAAAAGCATGAGCTAATCTGCATGTGTTTAATCCAACAATAAGTGACTTGTAAGATTCGAATCCTTTTGGAGGGTCCTTCAAATAGCATGCCACATTCATAGTCTTTTCCCAAGTAGGGACATGAGGATCTGCAGCTGTTTTTCCAGTTTCTGCACCAAACGGATCAAATTAGAAGTAATAAACACATATTGAAACCCGAGATTCCCGAGCTTGACCGTAAACTTTGGTCAAACTAAATTGGAATGTTTGAAAATAATATCAATTCAAAAACATATTTTTTAATAACATTCTGTTTATAAAACCACTTGAATTATAATAAAACAGATTCAGGTCCATCATGTTTCAATACGGGCCCAAAACAGTGGATCAGGCCCAAAAATAAGGAGTGTGCGGTCCATTTTGGGAGTGTGCGACCAGCCCTCAAGTGTGCGAGGGCACAAAGGTAATTTCACATACAATTCTGAGGGTAATAATGTAAAAACAGTCAAGTCGCACACTCTATGCGGTCAACAAAAGTCAACCGCACAGTCTCCTGGTCATTTTTCTCTTCACCGTTCACTTCCACTGTGTTGTCGATGACGAGGTTCATGAACTGATCAAAACCACGAAGTGTCCCAACCACTGTCTGATTTGCGTTCAGC
This sequence comes from Helianthus tuberosus, assembly GCA_030545235.1. Lineage (NCBI taxonomy): Eukaryota > Viridiplantae > Streptophyta > Magnoliopsida > Asterales > Asteraceae > Helianthus > Helianthus tuberosus. Next base: position 134,926,236 of record CM060371.1, on the reverse strand, counting down.
TTGACTAGAATGCAAGATTAAATTAAAAAAGTTGACCAGTCTGAGATAATTAGTAAAAATACCACAACTGAGCACACAGACACCATAGTGACAGTTTCATCCCATTAAGATAATATGCTTCGTCTCTAAAGGGTCAGAAGACTTAAGACAGAAAATTTAAATCAACAGAAACAAACCAAGAGTTGTCCAAAGTACACTCAAACACTAACAACCTCCTAAACAATTCTTTTTTTTTTTTGTCTGAACCTAACCCAGCCCATTTGATCCTACTGTTATTGCACCTCTAAATCAGACTAACACATTAACTTTATTACATTTATCAAAACGCATGAACAGTGTTTTAATCTTTATTTATGTTTTTGCTTTTTTACTTTTTTGCCATTTTGTTTTTACCTTTTTTTGTTTTTATAGTTTTATTTTTTTCCCTTTTTGACTTTTTTGGCCTTTTGCTTTTTTCGTTTTTTATTTTATTGCTTGAACAGTGGTTGCCATCTACATGGTAGGTATTTGTTGCATTTAGTTTTTTTGTATTCTTTTATACTTTTGTGATTTCTTTTATCTTTTATCTTTTGCTTTTTATTTATAGTTTTTTTTTATTTTTTTACCTCTTAACTTTCAGCGTTGACACTTACAACCCTTTAACTTTAAAAAATTTTGTAATCAAGTTTTACGTGTTTATTTTTATTTACGTGTTGGTATAAATTAAAATTGATTTGCGTTATTTTGCGTTTAGATGTAAATTTTTCACGGAAATGAGTTGGGTCAAGTATAATATGTCCCACATCCGTATAATTATGTACGTTTTCAGTTAGTCAATATTTTAACGTAATTTTTTGGAAAACGAGCCGGGTCAAATATAATACACTTCCGCGCTTATTTTTATTTACGTTTTCAATTTCTCTACGTTTTGATGTAAATTTTGTTCGGAAACGAGTTGAGTAAAATTTAATACATTTTCATTAGACTGTATAAATTCGAGTTATTTTACGTTTTGACATCGCCGTAACTCGCCGTAACTATTTTCTTATGTGCTTATTTTAGTGCACGTCTCGGTATAAATTCAAGTTGGTTTACCTTTCGATGTATTTTTTTTTTTTCAGAATATGTTAACTTAAATATAACATGTTTCTATGATTATTTTTATGTCCTTTTTTTATGTCTTGATTTTTTTTCTAGACTTTATTATTTCTATTTCTATACTTTTCTTTATGTTTAGTGTTTTAGTTTTATGTTCCTTTTTTTATTGAAGTTATATTTAAGATAACGTTTAAGTTTTCATTTTCAATTAATTTAAAATCATACCATCTCGCTGTCCGATTTAAATTTATTTTTATGGTTTTCAATCGATGTAAAAAATTTTGTCAATATTCTTTTGAGTTTCTTTCTTTCGGTTGGTTGTTATATTGAACCAGAATAGATATCGAACGAAATCCCGCAGCGTAGCGTGAGTAATCTCACTAGTTTACTTCATTTCTCACAGGATGCCGAGACTTATTGGATACGAGTAATCTCACTAGTTTACTTCATTTCTCACAGGATGCCGAGACTTATTGGATAAAAAATCACTGGTATGAAGTCATACAAACCAAATGATTGACGGCCATCAATATAGGTAGATGACTAGGAAAGTGTTTGATGTCACAAAGTGGAAAAGTCAACTATTTAGATACTGATGCTTTGGCCCTTCTTGATTATTCCTAACAATGAGAAAAAAAAACATGCAAATTGGTGTGGCAGCAAACACTGTGGATGTGAGAGTAAAGGTTTTATTGCTTGTTATACAACACATCCCAAAACCCTATTATATACCTCTATACGACTCAATATTATGTACATAAACAATTAATAAACGAACAAACATGAATAAAAATATATGTTCTTTAAGTTAAACAAATGAAAACAAGCACATGTCTTGTCTGTTCGTTGGTGTTCGCTCATTTGAAATTATTTATTAGTAATACTCAAGGTTTAAAAGTACGGAATTGTGTTGTGCCTCAAGGTGTTTTCCCTTCGCCTCACGAGGCGTATGCCTTGAGGCGAACTGAGGCGGAAGTAAAAATAAATATAAAAATTATATATCTTTTAAAAAAAGAAAGTACCAACTATTTTCATCATCAGATTCATCGAAAACACATAAAAAAGACGTGAAATGTTTGAAATTGACACAAAAAGTAAAAAACAAACATCAAAATCCCCTGAGGCGCAGCTTTTCTTAGCGCCTCAGCCCTATAAGGCGCATGTATAAAATAATCCCCTGAGGCGCCGCCTCAGACTCGTTTTTTGGGCGCCTCGCCTCGAGGCGCACGCCTTAGCCGTTTTGTTAAACCATGGTAATACTAATTGGCCCATCATGCATCAACCCAATCAAATTTTAAAAACAAGCATTAGAACACATTCATTTTCATCATTAACTTTTGTTTATTTACAATCTATTACATTTGCTTATGTTTGTTCATTAACGTTCATTTGTAATATCAACAAACAAAGATAAACAAACACATTCTTTTTCTTAACAAACAAACATAAACAAAAAAGGTGCCTGTTATTTGTCATCGTTCATTTGTTCGGTTCAAGTTATAACAAATCTGGTTCCTTCATAGGCCTAATCTTGTTAGAAAAGTAAATATAAAACATATATAAGATTGATAATCTAAAAGTCCACCGCCTCATAATTTTCATAATATTGCCTCGCCTCAACGCCTAGTTGAGCGTCTTTAACTACCTTGGTAGCAAGTCTTAGCAATCATAAGTAACACACTAACAAGTTCACTAGTTTTGGTAGAAAAAAAGAGCAAGAATCCACTACGACCAGTGCTAACTGCTAAGAATGACCTGTTAACCCTCAATAGATGATCATATCATTTTTATAAGCTTTTTAACCTCAAATAAATCATCATAAAGCCCGTTTAGACTAGTCTGGGAACATAGCTATTGCTTTTACTTACGATAGTTGACATGAGTATATCAACTATCTTTGTTGTCCCAATTCCAAATATGCAAAACTAGAAAACAAATCTTTGTGTAAACATATAATATTGGTACTGAAATGTGTTTTTTTTCTAAAGGACTGCAGATCTTAAAATACAACAACGATCCATTCAATATATCCATTTATGCAAATGGAATGTCCTTAAAATGTTAGAACTTAAAAAGCACTTGAACACAACACCCACTAACCTAGTGAAGTAGTGAAAGAAACGCAAGCACAACAACGGCAAATCTTTAATTTGACAAAAAAGAAATAAACAAAAGTGACCAGTTTTCCATATAATCCACACATCTAGGTAGGCGAATCAGCATTTCTTAAGCACTTATGATTCCTTGCAATCCACTTGTCATTTAACCACTCCTCAACTAGTAAAGCTAATATACAATTCCCGCATCAGTTTCCCTTGCTTACAACAGAATAAATCATTCCTGACCTCTGTCGTCAAGGCTCACCCAGGCGTGCGCCTAGGCCCAGTGCAGCCTTCGCACTTCGCTTCAAAAGCCCAACTTTCAGGCTCTCAGGCCCTTTTTCAGGCCTATTCAGACGAAATTCTGGCCAAAAATCTTCTGAGCTGGTCTGAAACAATTATACCAACCTAAAACAAGCCTGGAATCAACCTGAAATATCCCTAACAAAGCCTAAAACATGTCTAAAACCCTAAATATTGTATTCTTCTACTATACACCTTGCCTAAAAAGGCCCTCACTTTTTAAGCGTGTTGCTGAGGCCCAAAGATCACCCTTTGGGCCTTGCGCCTTCAACAACTATGTTCCTAACATCTTTAACTTGACAACCAAATCACTCAATTCTAAAACATTCCTCTCCTATGTGATTACATGATGTCAAGTAACTCTATTACTAACCCTCAATACACAAAACCACAACATGTGCACTCACAAAAATCTAAGTATAAGCATTTAGAGTCATTAGGCTGCAAGGTATCGTTCTGGTCCGGCGCCGGGCCAAACACCGCACCCCCCCCCCACCAGCTTCGTCCTCACCGTCCCTTTCCAGACGTTGGTGCCGGTCCACAAAAGGACAAAAATCATCCCTCCCCCTCTCTCACACACCTATACATACAATATATACATACGTGTTTTAGGTCCATCCCCCATTTCCATACCTCCATCCTCTTTGCCTCATCCTCACACCCATTCCCATCCTACGTGGCGGATAAGGGACAGCATAGCCTAAGTATAAGCATTTAGAGTGATTATACAAAGTAATATCCTAAACAGAAAAACCTAACGAGAAACTTGATTTAATCACATACAAGTACAATCTACAACCATATAAAACATTATTATATCCAACAATTACGTCGATTGAAATAAGAGAAAACTTACTTCGCAATTGCTTGTCCATGAGCCTGTAATAAAATCGAAATATTAGCAACTGAAAAGAAGAAAAATCGAGATTCGAGACGATGTAATCGAACGAGACTGAAAACTTACTTTTTAAGATCTGGAGGTTGACCGGATCTGGATCTGGTCATGTTGAAACCCTAGAAATGGAGATAAACGATGCTCGAAAAAGTTGGGGATTTATGTTAGCGCAAGCAAAACCCATACGATGATTTTGAGTGGAAGGTAGTATCTATTGCGAATTGATCCATTAGCAATTTCGCATTTCGTTGATCTTAATGGTGTCTTGGGTTGGGATTTTTTTACCTCTTTAAACCATGTTTTTGGAATCGTTGTATGGATAGGTTCGGAACTTCGGGTTAGTTATGACACGAAGCTAAATTGGTTCGACTTTTAAGGTTATATAGAAACATGTTTTGGTTAAACATAGTTATTGGTCATTTTTATGCATTCTAAGTTAATAGATCCAACTAGATTATTATTATTATTATTATTATTATTATTATTATTATTATTATTATTATATAAATAGAAAAGCAACGAGTAGAACAAGGAGAGCTAGAAAACTAAGTTATTTTATAAAGAAGTGTAAGAAGCTACTAAATGTTCTAAAAGAAATCAAGTGCAAAGGGTAATTTATCAAAGAGAATAAAAAGATTATGTACATAAGGCACATGCTATTTCCCCACATATTTTGTAAACGTTCATAACTTTTTATACGGCATTTGTTTTTAAAAAATATATCATAAAATCTAGCATCTTTTTATGTTTAATATGAGTAATATTTAGGAAAAAAAAATCAAAAACTCAGTTGCGTATTACACAATGGATATAACGTAAAACACAATAAGGAAATCTAGTTGCGTATTACACGATTTACATAACATATAACACAATGAAAAACTAAAAACACAATGGGAAGTAGACCAAAAAATACAATCGATGATAACAGATAAAAGACACAATGGATAGCAGACTAAACACGATGAGTATCAAACTAAAAACACAATTGATGACAGCAGATAAAAGACATAATGGACAACAGACTAAAACACAATGAACAACGGATTAAAACACAATGTGCAACAAAACAAAAAACACAATGGACAACAGATTAAAACACAATCGATAGCATAATAAACACAATGACTAGAACCTATAACACAATGTAGAGAAAACCCAAATATAACACTATCTTCATTGTGTCATACATGGTGTCATAGGTTCTGATAAGAACGCAATGGACATAACCCAAATTAACATTGTGTTATAAGTTTTGATAATAACACAATGTATAGAAACCTTAGTAAAAACGTAAAGACCCAAACCCAGTTGAAATACACAATGACTAGAACATTTAACACAATATAAAAAAAACCTAGTAAAAATGAATTTATTTTATTTTATTTTTATATAACAATATCATACTCATATTAAAGATAAAAAAACGCTCGTTATTATGGTGAATGTTTTTTAAAACAAATGTCATATGAAAAAACTATGGATGTGTTAAATTGATAAGAGGAATTGGCGTGTGCCTTGCATGTGGAGAGAGAAAGTCAATAAATATTATATTTCTTTTATGTCCTTCCATTCTTTTCTTTTCTCTGAAATTAATCTCAACCCTAAAGTGAGTTCATTATATATTTATTAAATAGCTCAGGAGTTATACCCAAGATTACACCAGGAGGCTTTTAGTTGAACCCTAAAGTTACAAAGTGGGTCAATTCTCTTTTCTCACAGTTTGTGAGCCATTCTCCTTTTTATAACTTTTTTGTGATACAATTATATTTAAAAATGATTTCCAAAATCCTAAATGTTTATCAATTATACTTAGAGTGATTAATTTTTTGTATTCTACAATAGCCGCCGGTATGGGGGGGGGGGGGGTTATACATTAATTGACACTCGTTACTATTGGCCAAAGAGTTAGCCAATAGTAGCATAAATATGGTTTAATATGATTTAGTGAAGGCAAGAACATTCAATGCCATGTATTAGTAATAATATATTTTAAACTTTTATTTATGACTTTGTTATTTAAAAATAACATTATATTTAAAAATAACATTATATTCAATGTGTAAATATGGTTTAAATATTATGGTTCAAATATTATAGCTAATATTTAATATAGTATATTATGGTTCAAATATTATATTTAATATTAATAAAATTTAGAGTTAACTGCCATTTTCGTCCCTGTGGTTTGGTCACTTTGGCCATTTCAGTCCATTTTTCAAAAATGCGTCATTTTCATCCCTGACGTTCTGGAAAGGTGCCATTTCAGTCCAAAAATCATAACCCAGTTAAGTCGGTTTGTAAATAAGGACTGATTGTGTAAATTTGTAACATAAAGGACCATTTAAGTAAAATGTATATATAAATAAAATAATTAAAAAATTCAAATAATCATTTAAAACAAGTAGGCCCCAGCCGCCCCACTTATATATATATACATTTAAAATTAAAAACTTATCCCCCACCCCACTTATATCTTCTCCGGTGATTCTTTAACACCGGTCACCACCGCCACGTTTTTTCCGGCCATGCCCGCGACCACACACACCTTCACCACCGTTTAAACACAACCTGTCACCTTCTCACCACCGCAAACAACCAATCACATCCGACACACGTCACCGCCTTCCATTACCTTCACCTCTGCAATAAAAAACCTCAAATCACTCTCCCCTTTCACCTCCGACACACCTCACCACCCGACTACCGAAGGCCCCCACCTTTTTACCACCTTCATGAGGATCATTATGTTACATAAACCGACTTCATCTTATCAATTCCCCTAACAACGTTACATGGCACAGAGAATCATCTTAACAAGGTTACCAACACTAAGAATCATTCTTATTTATAAACATCATCCTAACAATATCACAAACATGCATGACCAGGTTGTACATTCAAATGAAAACACAGCATCCTACTATCACATGGTTCTATCATTAATCAAAACATGAACAGAAGCATTTATGTGCACAGGACAACTCCAAATATCATTTCATCACAACCATGGCATCATACTATCACATTAGTGGATTATTTAAGTAAATAGATTATTGTTTTTAAATCACTCTCTTGTTCAACTCACACTGCCAAGACATCGGCATGAATCATTATTACCATTAAAACTAGTTTTCTGGAATCATCAACAACATCACGACATCATTCAACATCACTTGGAATCGCAGTGTTTTAGGGTTCTTACTAACCTGAAGAGTGATGGTTTAAGATGTGAGAAGATGGGAGGAAAGATCTTCGAGAACGGCGAGCGGAAAGATAAGAATGAAGGTTACCCTAGACTTTTCCGGTGTACGAGTGATGTTAAGCAGAGAAAGAGAAATGATTCATAGGCCGTTAACGAGCTTAACGGGAGCTATCGGAGAGGAGCGGAGGTCGCCGGAGATTGGTCGGCTGAGGTGAGGTTTTTGTGTTGCAGGTTCAATGGAAGAAGAGAGAGTTTTAAGGAAGAAGAAGAAGTTTTAGAGGAAAAAGGGGTATAGGGATTGCTGCACCCTTGTTAAGATTATAATTATATAAATATTTATACATTTTACTTAAATGGTCATTTTATTAACAAATTTACACAATCAGTCCTTATTTACAAACTGACTTAACTGGGTTATGATTTTTGGACTGAAATGGCACCTTTCCAGAACGTCGGAGAGGAAAATGGCGCATTTTTGAAAAATGGACTGAAATGGCCAAAGTGACCAAACCACATGGAAGAAAATGGCAGTTAACTCTAAAATTTAACGAGATGTATATCTAATGCATATTATTAGAGATTTCATAAAAAATAATATTATATTTGACATATGGGTAACTTTATTGTATACACCTAGTTACTAATGGTCATATCTAGTTACGTGATCTCTTTATGATATGTAATATTAATTTTTATATTGAAATATGATATTAGTTTTTATATTACTGATCTAACTAAGTGCAAACATTTGTATTTAACACAATTATGTGTAATTGTTTAAGAATGAAAAGTGTGCAAATGTAAAATATATCGCAAACACATATTATGAGTACTTATTACAACTATATATGATTTGTAAAATAATTTGAAAAGGTATATCTTAAAAGATATATAGAACGATATATATTATTCAACTTTTAATATACTAAGATTATATTTTAAATCTTAGTCACGATAAAATATTAAATAATAACATCACAATTATTTAATTAATATATTATATTTGATAAAGTTATAACTATTAATTTGACAGAAAATGATATATTTCATTTTCTGGGCTAATTGGTTTTGTGCCATAAGAAAATATATTTGACAAAGTAATGTCATAGGACACTACTAAGTTCAGAGTCACTAGTTGAGAGAATGATCAACAGTGATATGACCAGAGTCACTAGTTGAGAGAATGATCAACAGTGATATGACTAGAAATATGACTAGAATCACTAGTTGAGAGAATGATCAACAGTGATATGACCAGAGTCACTAGTTGATAGAATGATCAACAGTGATGTGACCAGTCACTAGTTGAGAGAATGATCAACAGTGATACGACCCAAGTCACTAGTTGAAACAGTGATTTGACCACCATCACGGGAATCGCCTAGTGCCAGATACTTTGAATAATAGTAAGATATAATTACTTGATAAATTCACTATTGGACGAAGGTGAACCAATGAGTGATATGACCACTGTCAAATCGGAACTGCCATCACGTGACAAATACTGATTGAGTTGGGTAAATATAAACAGTTATAAAAACCCTTAATGCTGTAAAGTATAACAATATATTTTTATAAAAATCGAATGAACTCACCAGTATTTATTACTGATAAAATGTTTTCAAAACACGTTTTAGGTAACTTGCTATAAAGATAATAGAAGCCAGCTATGGAGCACTGAAGGCTTAAATAAAGTGGCTATAAATACCTGAATAAAAGAAGAAATATATGTTTTATTTATTTGGGTTTATCTCTATGAAAACATTTGAATTGAATATGGGTTTTAGCCAATTTGTTTAATATTAAAAGTTTGGCGTTTTACAAACTCTGAAATTGTTTCCTAACTACGTTCCTGATGAAAAAAATTTCCGCTGCGTATTTAATAAACACCGATACCATCTGACTGGCTCGCAGCTTCCGCTCCCAGGGTGGGGTCGGGGTTGTGACAGTTGTTCTTCTTCCCCTTCGATCGTTCCTTGAGTGAGCTGAGGATGTTCCGCTGTTCTGGCTCGACATTATAAGAAAACAGGTCGAAAAGTTCAAATAAATGAAACAGTAACTCCGGCCACGGCCCCGTGGCCACCAACCTGCAGATTTTTGACACAAGGAACCTTAGTGTTTTAAATTATTTTTCTGACTTTTGAAACACTCTTGAGCAGAAATAACTTAAAACAGTGTTGTAAAACTTATTTTTGATAAGATTCCTTGTTTAAAAACCTAACAAATATCACAATAAAGCTTAAAAAACATGGAGATTTCAAGCTTTAATGGAGGTTTTGAGGAGTTTTTTAAGAAGAAGGCAAGAGACAAAAGTAGTAAAGACAAGATGGTTGTTGAGAACCTTCTTTAGAATATACCTTATAGGGTATATGTGAAGATCCCACCAGATCTTTATCTTTGGAATGGGTCCAAGTGTGCAGAAATCTTGTTGCATTTAAAGAAAACGACAGCACGCTAACCACAGCCCCGTGTCGGCTGGACATGGCCCCGTGGTCAGACAAGAGTCTGAAACATTTTGTTCGTATTCTGACATTAAAGTCAGACACAATTTTTAGGTGGGCACGGGGGCGTGTTGACCTGGACATGGCCTCGTGGCCAGAGAATTTTATGAAGTTTCGTCTATTTTCAAGGAATTTATCCAGATCGGGCGGTTCCTTGCTGGATGGAACAACATCGAAGTGCCTGAGGTACCTTAATTGCCCTTGATTTAGACAAGAACGCAAGAGGTTATCGGAGAGGGTAAATCCTAAGCTAAATACCGGTGGGCGAAACCAACCTTTATTCCCCTTATCCGGGCTCTCGTTAAAGAAGGTATATGTCGAATCACTCAGGTCTATGAATGCATCGGTAGAGACCGATGGAGAGTCCTTCATGGCACAATCGACACAGGGACGACTATCTCTCAAATCCTCACAAGAGTTAGAGGTGCTTTCGGGATCTACGATGTTGTTAGATTCCGAATGCGATCTCAATAATTCCCCATGATCGTCGTCTTGAGATGAACAATTTATTTCCATCTCAAGCTCTTTTATCAATTGGAGAATTACTTCTTTGAGTTGAAATAATTCTTCGAGAATCATATCATCTAAAAGAATTGATTGAGAGCATTCGATGGAGAGATATAGATTGTTTTTACTTTCGCCCATCTTAAGGTTACAGGAAAACGATGGGTCTATATAGTGGGGAGTGTAATTTAGAAAATAACACTTTAAATCTTCATGAGATCCACCACATATTTGACACCACGCACCATAAGAGGAGCGAAAGTAAAAATAATCAATATCACTCATGTTTGTTTCAGAAATTACCAACCGTCGGGATCTTACGGTTCTGTTTGCAGTAACTGAAACTTGGTCACGGGGGCGTGTTCAGTGGGCACGGCCCCGTGTTCAGCTACCGTCTGACTTAAAACAAGATTGCCAGTACCGAAGATTGGGCACGGGGCATGTTCAGCGGGCACGGCCCCGTGCTGAAGTCTGCAGAAGCTGAAAAATTAAGAAAAATCCTAAAAAAAATAGAAAAACAAGAAAAATGATTAGGCCGTTGATTCCTAACTTTCTTAAAATCCTTGTGTCCCCGGCAGCGGCGCCAAAAGCTTGGTGTGCGTTAGGTGTAATATGTTTTATTAATATTTTAAGTTCATTTTACGCATTAGTCAAGTTTTAAATTTACTAACACTAAACACACACATGGGCAAGTGCACCCATCGTGAGCGTTGTATAGTGTTGGTAAGATACCGAGGTCATCCAAGGACACAAGAGCTTTTAATACCGGTTTATCCTCAATGTCTAATCAAACTAAAATTTTTGGAAAAGGTTTTAAACATGAAAAATAAAAACTAAAAATGTTGAAAATAAAAATAAAATAAAAACAGATAGACAAGATAAATCACTTGGATACGACTCGCCTTGAATGTATCCTCTGATGATTTCCGTATTTTTGCACTTTTTAAGAGATTATCTTAGTTATAGTAGTAGACCCCTCTTTTGAAGGTGATGTTACTCTCAACCCAGTGGTTTGAGTCAGCAAGGATACAATCCCAAAGGGTCGGAACATTAGAAGATAATTAATTAAGTTATTAACGCGAAAAGTGGTAGTCCCTCTTTTGAAGGCGACGTTACCCTCGGCTAAGTGGTTTGAGTCAGCAGGGATACAATCCCAAATAGCCGGTTTAATGTATTAATAGTAGTTTACATATGAGAGGATCAAGCCGTTAGCACCCCCGCCATCCAATACCAGTGGGTATTGAAGGAGGTCCTAATAAGCTTGACCCAGGTCCTTGCAGGATCTATACACTGAACAAGGCAAGAGACTTACAAAACCATTCCCTTAACCCCCGACCATGTAGCCAACATATCTCTATATAGACCGTAGAGATATGAATGGTGAAAATCTTTTACTTTATATAGATAGTAAAGTAATGCCAAGACACCACAGACAAATGATAAAGAAGTTTCACCTTCAACATAAGAAACTAGTTATTAATACAAAACCAAATAAAAAGTGCAAAAATATTAAAAATCAAAATCAATACATTAAATGCTTGTCTTCACCAAGTGATGTAAGAGACTTAGCCAAACATGGCCTTTGATTAACAAGAACTCTTACGATCAATCTTGGATCCCGAGACTACTACACACACTCTAAGGTGGATGATGGATGATGGTGGTGGATGTGGGTGTTGTAGTGTTGTAGTGGTGGTGGAGTGGTGGCAAAGTGTGAGAGGGGTGGTTTGCCAAGGGATGCCTTTGAAGTGAGCCAAGCACCCCTATTTATAGTCTGAACAGAAGCCCGGCCACGGCCCCGTGTCCGCTGGACACGTCCCTGTGGCCAACCATTTTCTCTTCCTTCATTAATTGAAATTGTCTGTATTAGGCTCCACACGGCCCCGTGTTCGCTGGGCATGACCCCGTGTGCAGAAGCGTATCTATACTACCAAGATTTGCTAGATTCTGCGAATCTTAGCGTTGACCAAGCCCCGTGCTAAGCTGGGCACGTCCCCGTGGTGGGCAATGGAAGCTTCTACAGCTTTGTCCCTTTCTGCAGACACCTGACCACGCCCCCCTGCTCAGTGGGCACGGGCCGTGGTCAGCCTTCTGTTTCTTGTTTTTGCTTGTGGAGATGTTGTCGAGGGTCGGGCATGCCAAGTTTATTCCTTTTCTTTGTATTTATGTTAGTTTTTGCTGTATATTTGTTCTTTTTGTTCATTTAAGCTCATTTGGTCCTGAAAATACAAAAGGAAGACAAAAGCATACATTTTCCAACATTTGTACTAAAAAAGGTTAGTTTTATGTCTCATTTGATGTAATTTATATGTTGCATTTTACACACATCAGTATGTTAATTTTTTTTTATCATTCATATTTAGGGTTTTTTTTTTTAACAATTGACGTTCATAAAATCACCTTATGATGTTCTTCTAAAATCTCAAATCGTTTTTGATGTTTGTTATATATGCTCATATTTTTAATGTTTGAAATCTCCAATCGTTTCTAAAATTTTGAATCTTGATTTCTATTTTGTCTTCTGAATCCTTATTTGTTTTTTAAACCTTGATTAGAAAGTATAGTAATGTAAATATGTGTGCTAGAGAAAAGAACATAAGTCTAACCGATTTAATTGATTTAGTTGATAGTTGATGAATAAATTAGGTTATGATTGAAAGATTCAGTTGATAGATGATGAAGAAGTTAGGTTATAATTGAAATATTCAAGTTGATATCTTTGTAGAAATTAGGTTGTGATTGTATGATTTTATTATGAGCAATAGCTCTAATTGATTCAGTTGGTATATAATGTAGAAACTAGGTTGTGATTGTATTTGTATGATTGTACAAGAAGCAACTGCTATAATCTACTCAGTCGATAGATGATGTAGAATTTAGGTTATGATTGAGCCACTCCAATCTATTTAGTTGGTAGGGGATGTAGAAATTAGGATATGATTGTATGATTGTTGTTGCAGGCTTTTGTAAAGGAAATTGATGTTGTTGGTAGTAGTGATTTGCTTTAATGTTTTCTTTTGCATTTGACAACAAATAATTTATGTTTTTCCATGTTGATGGGGTATGGTAGCCACGAATGTTGATATTGAATATGAAAATCTAGTAAAAAATGAGGTTTGTCATATAAATGCATCTATTTACTTTTAGATTTTCGCGTATACCCGTCTGTGAGTACATTGATGATTTTTCCTTTTTATTTCTCATAGATCATAGATTCTATAGTGACTTAAGGTGTACACATTCGGTATCTTATAGTGGGACTTGTAGTGGGTGCGTGTGCGTTGAGTAATTCTTACCCTTTTTGCATGTGAGCAAAGATGGGTTCAGTTTGTTGTGTTGCCGGTAGAGACATAACTATAACCAATGGATCTAGTCAGGAGGGTATGCCAAGAACAATCGAATATTCTCTATCATGGAGTGTTAGGCGGGATACTAGGCGACATGTAGCATAGGGGAAGAAGCTTCTATAATTTGGTTTTTTTGATGATCTTGGAACAAATGATAGGTTAGCGTTGGACAATAAATCTCAAGCAACTACTAAAGAACCCTAGCCAAATGAATTCAATATGCAAATATAAATCACACACAAGCCACTTGATTTTTTTTACTTCCATATGACCTACCATCTGAGTTTAAAGCATTGGAAATAGCTTTGGAGTTTGCATGCCTCACTCAGGATGCTCAGGTACAAGCACAACTCAAGTAACTAGGCATGTAACGAACCAAACGTTTATGAACTGCTCGTGAGCTTGTTTGGCGGGAAATTCGTTTATTTAATAAACGAACGAACATGAACAACAAATTTTGTTCGTTTAACTAAATGAATGAACATGAACACACCTTGTGTTACTTCATTTATGAGTTGAAAGACATATGAGATCCAAATTAAAGTATACACACGATTTAATTACGTGGTCATTTCAACATGGTTAAATATTATAGAGTAAATTGTAATTTTACCCCCTGAGGTTAGAGTAAGTTGAAGAATGTTACTGAATAGCTGTCTTTCATTTTTAGGCAAACAATGCTATTTTTAAAAAAAAAAAAAATCTGCTAAAAGAGAAAGGAAAATTAAAATCTAAATCAAAAGTTTTTGTTTTAAGTTTTAATATTTGCTTTAGTTTATGGCTACGTATTTTGTTGCAGGGATTCGGCCATTGTGGGATGAGGTTGTTGGACATTTTATTGAGGTTATTACATCACATTATTATACATTATGAATAATGCTGCTATCATAATTGCAAGCACTTATTGATAAATTAAGATATCATTACAGCTTTCTAATAGCCCTAATCACCACTTGTGAGCAATGGCACTTAATGCTTTGGATCAATCAATTTCTGCTGTTTTAGGTTCAGATAAGTTTGAGGAGAATGCACTATCAAGACACCATGGTGTATGTGACAATATTTCATAGATTCACTCTTTTCTTGATACGTCTCCCTTTTTTTGTAGGATAATTATAGTTTCTGTTATAAACTCTGTCTTTTGCTAGATCAAAACAGAAATGAAGGCATTTGAAATTTCTATCATATCTCCACACAAACTAAATGGACGGTGAGATGAGTGGTTGTCATGTGGTTGGTTTTCAACAAGTGCTGTCACGTTAGAATTGAGATTGGGTTCGTCTGGTGGTGTGTTCGCCTGAGATGTCGCCGGAGAGAAGAAAGGGGATTGGGGGAATACTTGGGGGGTAAGGTCGAAGTGAAGTGTATAATATAGGGTGTTGTGTTGAGGAAGCAATCAAACACAAGTGGAAAATACTATATTACCCTTTGACCGTTAATAAGTGATGTTGACTTTAAAGCAAGGTTGGAGAACTCGCTAGTCGCTAGCGGGTCGGTGAGGTAGGGACTAGCGACTACTCGGGATTACTCGGGATTAATCGGATCGGACTTTTTATGTATAATTTTAAGTTTTTATACATATATACATATATTTTTATACGTAATTTTTTTAAGTGGACAAGTTTTGACCAGAATCTGGGAGGTTTTGGCCGGAATATGTGTTTTTTTTCCGATTTTTTCTGATTTTTTCCCGATTTTTTCCGATTTTTCCCGACCGACTAGTCGCGATTAGGGCCGACTAGGCCGACTAGCGATTTTTTTACTGATTAACTGAAAATTACTCAGTTGATGGGCGACTAGCGACTAGTCAGCGATTAATCACCGGCTAGTCACGATTTTTGCAACCATGCTTTAAAGTTTAAACAGATTTTAACACCGGGGGGTAATATTGCAGCGTTTGGCATTCGTTGGGGGGTTAGACAACAAAAAAATCATGGTAGGGGGTAAGGGTGCCAATCGCATCTAACCTCAGGGGGTAAAATTGCAGTTTACTCAATATTATGCAATTTACTTTCGTAACCCGTGTAACATATGAGTACTTAAACTAGTATATAATAAACAATTTCATTGTGGTCACGTGGCACTTTGTCAGGCGATTGTATTTTGATTTTGAAGGAATCTGATTTTGGGAATGAGTTTGTATTAATTTTGGAAAATAATCAGTTTTGATAAATAATACTTTTTTATTAATGAGTTGTTAAGCGAGTGTAATAATTTTTATTTCAATTAGGCAAGTAATCATCTTGATGGTTAAAGAAGGACTTATTGTATTACGAAAAATTAAACATGTTAAACTAAAACCTATATAAATTAGCAACTACTTTGAGCTTGGGTGACTTGTATCCTTGGCTTTGGGTGCTTTCCAAAAAAAGGAATCATGTGATTCTACTTCATATATCCGTGCCTACAACATCTCTTCTTCCCCAAAAGACCACATCGTGTCTTCTTCCACCCAAAACCCTTTCTATTCTCTCTGTCAACACTCAATAGTCGTTTCTTTTCCTTCCCAAATAAAAAATCATGTGGGTTTGTTCTGCTTCCGCCGCATTGCTTTTCGTTGTTCAATTTTGCATAAGGTGTCTTTAATTTGAAGTTTTTTTGGGGTCTGCAATGGTCAATTATCTGGTTTTTTGTGGTTGTTTTGCAGGGCGATGGGTTAGCTTTTTCTAGTCTTTGTTGGGGGCGTTATTTTGGTGAGTTTCTTGGTATGTTGTTTTGGTATTTGCTTTTGTTTATTTGAGGGTTTCTAAAGTTTAGGGTTATGTTTGGTGCATCTTTACTTGGCTATATTTTTTTTTTTGCCTTTTTGCGTTTTCTAGTAACTTTTGTGGTCTGTTGTTTGGGTACTTGGTAGGGTTTATATGAATTACTTTTCATGTTGCTGCTATAGTGATGCATGTATTGTTGTTTGTATAAAATGTGTAGAGTTCCAAACGTGTAGCATTGAAAGACGATCTTTAAGAAAGGTGGGAGAAAAAATAAAATTTTATAAATGATTTCCTATTAAACCGGATAAATTGGGGAATTAAGATGAACTTTGAAGGTCCAATTGTGGTTGAGTTTTTCAGATGTTGTAAACTTTATTTTGTTGACTGTTAGAGGCTATAATTATGTTTGTGTGGTCTTTATGTATACTACTTTTATCATTCTGTATGGTTCAGTCGGACAATGGTTTCTTAAGCTGGTTGCGAACATTCGTGGTCGAACCAAATACTACAATTAGAATAGTTGACTCGAGTTTAAAACTCAGGGTTAGAAACTCGAGCTCGAATTAAACGATTTAAACTTGAGCATGGGTTAGAAACTTGAGCTCGAGGTTGGCGAATTGATGCATATTTTTTACATCTTTGTGTTAAAGTCTGTTTTGGGGGTTTGTGCCGCAACCCCCGATCCCACTTCCCCGGGAACGGGCGGCCGCGAGCCAGTTTCGGTGGTATCTCGTATTGTCTAATTTGGCAGCGAAATTTTTCATCAGGACCGTAGTTAGGAAATATTTGATCAGAGTAAAATACCACATTTTCATAGTATTAAACAAATGGGTTAAAACCTAAGTTCATAGTACACACGTTTTCATAGGAATAAATCCTATTTATTTAATAAAAACATCTATTTTATTTTTAGGTAATTTTATTGCCACTTTTCCAAGCCTTCAGTGCTGTCCAGCTGGCTTCTATTTGGCTTTCACATTTTGTTACCTGAAACGCATTTTAAAAACATTTGTCAGTGGAAAATACTGGTGAGTGAATCCTAGTTTAATCAAGTTTAAGTAAAAACCCAGTGTACAGTATTGAGGGCGATCCCGCAAGTATATTTGTTTCCAAGACATAACAATTAACATCCATGGTACTGTCGAACCCGACTTGTGGAAATGTTACTCCTTGACCAGGTGGTAACAAATTTTGTATACAAAACCCCAACATACTCATCATAATTGTATTCTTACAAATACTCAATAACTGTTATTCGCATGGAAAAGTATTTAAGGTTTTGTAAAACAGTTAACAAAAAGGTTTACAAAAAGTGGATCAACTCACATTGCTGTCTTAGATTTTTCGTAAGGGTTTCCTGGTGACAATCTATAATTTACACAAATGCACACGCGTTAGTATAATAACCCATTTTAACATTAGTAATACCCTCCCCGAGACGGCATTCCAACGACTACGTCGGGCAGAACCACGACAGCCGTTACGGAACCCTAGATCAATCGGGCAGCGTATCTAATACGTATCCAGGGGTTATAATACTTACAACGAAGCAGAACTTTGCTAATTAGGGGGGTATAATACCCGAGTATAAAGCCTATAATTTAGAAATTGTGATTGAGAAAAGAAAGATGGACGAACAGACTAAAGATCCGAGGCCTCCTTTATATAGTTGCTGATCTTGACCTTGTCGCGACCCGCGTAACACGAGAACAAGGCCTACGCGGCCCGCGTTGACCCCAGTCAACGCTATAGCTTGTCCGGATCATCGCCTAGACCCGCCACGATGATGACACGTGTTATCACCGGGCTGCACCACACTTTTAAGTTCACGCGGCCCGCGTGAAGGTTGGGGTGGGGTTACGCGGCCCGCCTCAACTTAAATTTTCAGTTTTTAATTATTTTTAATACTATTTAATGTATTTGAGGCCCGTTTTCACGTATGGGGTGTATTTTGGGTTATTTTGGGATATTTTAAAATATACTAGGGTGTCGGAAATATTATGAGGGTGTCGGTTTACTGAGGATTGTTACATTCTCCCCACCTTGTTTAGAGCTCGTCCTCGAGATCTACTGGAACAAGTGTGGATATTTCCTTTGCATTTCAGATTCAAGCTCCCATGTATACTCAGGTCCTCTTTTGGAGTCCCACTTCACTTTGACCAGAACTAATCTCTTATGTTTGAGGTTCTTAACTTTCCTGTCTTCAATCTATAGAGGCCTTTCTACAAACTTGAGTTGTTCATTTACCTCTATATCCTTAAGAGGTACCATTAGTGATTCATCAGCTAAACACATTTTGAGATTAGATACATGAAATACATCATGTATTCCTACCATTTCCTCTGGCAGTTGTAGCTGATATGCTACAGGTCCTATTCTTCTAATAATCTCAAAAGGTCCAATATACCTGGGACTTAGCTTTCCCCGTTTGATGAATCTTACTACTCCTTTCCAAGGAGAGACCTTTAACAATACTTTGTCTCCTACTTGAAATTCCAATGGCTTATGTCTGTTATCAGCATAACTCTTTTGTCAATCACATGCTGCTTTCAGTCGTTCTTTGACTTGAATAATCTTGTCAGTTGTTTCTTGCACTATCTCAGGTCCAGATAGTTGTTTTTCTCCAATTTCTGCCCAACATACTGAGGTTCGGCACTTTCGTCCATAAAGTGCTTCGAATGGTGCAACATTGATACTTGTGTGATAACTATTATTATAAGAAAATTCTATTAAAGTTAAGTGATCATCCCAATTACCTCCGAAATCAATTACACAAGCTCTAAGCATGTCTTCCATTGTCTGAATTGTTCTTTCGCTTTGTCCGTCTGTTTGAGGATGATAAGCTGTGCTCAGATTTAGCTTGGTTCCCATTGCCTTTTGGAAACTTGACCAAAAATGAGAGGTAAATCGACTATCCCTATCAGAAACAATTGATAGAGGAATTCCATGTAATGAAACAATTTCATTTACATATAATTTAGCTAACTGTTCCATACTGAAGGTTTCCTTCATTGGTAGGAAATTAGCTGACTTGGTTAGCCTGTCTACAATCACCCAGATTGTATCATTACCTTTCTTTGTTTTAGGTAATTTAGTAACAAAATCCATTGTTATTAATTCCCATTTCCATACTGCCATTTCTAGTTGTTGTAACAAACCTGAGGGTTTCTGGTGTTCAGCTTTAACTTGTGAACAAGTTAAACATTTAGAAACATAGACTGCTATGTCCTTTTTCATTCCTATCCACCAGAAATTTTTCCTTAAATCCTGGTACATTTTATGACTTCCTGGATGCATCGTATACTTAGACTTATGGGCTTCTTCTAATATATGATGACGTAGGTTCCCTAATTTAGGTATCCACATTATCTTTTTATGGAATCTCCATATTCCATCTGTTCCTTGTTCTAATTCTTTTAGCATACCTTTTAATTTTTCAGTATCATCCTTGATTACTGATTCTTGTGCTTTTCTGATTTATTCATTTAAATCTACTTGTAGATTTAATTTAAGAGAACGTACCCTTTTTGGCTTTTCATGATACTTTCGGCTTAAAGCATCTGCAACTACATTTGCTTTTCCTTCATGATACTGGATATCACAATCATAGTCGCTAAGCATCTCCATCCAGCGTCTTTGTCTCATATTCAACTCCTTTTGCCCAAAAACATACCTTAAACTCTTATGATCAGTGAATATGGTAAACTTACTACCATAAAGGTAATGTCTCAAAATCTTAAGGGCAAAAATTATAGCTCCTAATTCCAAATCATGGGTTGAATAATTCTCTTCATGATTCTTAACACTACTAGAAAACTCCTGCTATTCCCACGTCAATTTCCGTGGGAAATTCGTGGGTAACTGCGTTTACCCACGGATTTCCCACGAAAATGGATTGTAGGAATTTTGCTCGTGGGTAATTTTTTTCTGACGCATTTCCTACAAATTCTCCTACTCATTTCCCACACAAATGTTTCGTTAGAATTCTCATACACATTTCTCTATTTTCTTAATTTTCCGACGCATTTCCCACGAAACATTACTTTTTTAAAATTTTGTGTTTAAATCAATTATATTTATTTTTATTATATATATATTTTAATTTTCTTACACAATTCCTACGGAAATTTTTTTTCTTCCTACACAATTCCAACGGAATGTATTCGTTTTTCCTACATAGTTTCTACGGAAACATTTTTTCCTACACAATTCCAACAAAATATGTTCTTGATTCCTACACAATTTCTAGAAAATTAGTTTTTTTCCTACACAATTCCAACAGAATGTATTATTTTTCCCACACATTTCCTACGAATTTATCTTTGTTTCCTACACGAAACCTGTTTGTTCTTTTTCCTACATGTTTCCTACGGATACATTTAAAAAAATAAAAAAAAAAAACAAAAAATACCTGCTTTTTCTTACTAAAAAATGCATAATGATAAATATGATTTAGAAACATAAATTTAACAAAAACAAATAACATAAATTCGAAGCACATTTAAATTACAAAAACTCCATACTTGCGACCCAAAACATACGTCTTCAATTCATACTTGCAACCGGAACCGTAGAAATTGCCTAACAAAACATAAGGTTACATAAATAAAATGTACATATGAATAAAATGCAATCTTTATATTTAAATATTAAAATCCTATCATACATGCATACAAAGAAGGCAAGTAGTTCCAAATCTACCCTTCATAAGACATGAAGATCAAAATCCACGACCTACAAGTCTGCCAATGCTACAATCAACCAATAAATCTAGAAAATCATAGATCACAAACCATACAAAAACATTTATCAAACCATACAAAAAGCATTCATCTAATGCTAAGATATACATACCTTATGTGATGATCAAAGTTAACGAGCTACAAATATCTTGGTTCAGTTGAACCATACATATATACATATTTTTATACTACATACTCATGTATAAGCAAGTTTGTAGTTGACTGGTTAGATACAAATGATCATTAAATATTAGAATTAGAGCTAACCTTGAGACACCTTTACAGAGTTCGTGTCCAGCCCTCAAACACCAAACACCTCCTAAATCCAGTGCTCCATTGAGTCAATGACCATAATTTCAATTTCCAAATGCGAAGTCTTTTTGTATTCCATAACTGAAAACAAACAAAGTATCTAAATGTATACAAATAAATTGAAAAGTTGATATTTTAGATATAAGGAAACCACTTACAATATAAATATAGTCATGTTGAATTGTCTCAACAAACACCCGCATAT
This sequence comes from Helianthus tuberosus, assembly GCA_030545235.1. Taxonomy (NCBI): domain Eukaryota; kingdom Viridiplantae; phylum Streptophyta; class Magnoliopsida; order Asterales; family Asteraceae; genus Helianthus; species Helianthus tuberosus. Next base: position 134,904,338 of record CM060371.1, on the reverse strand, counting down.
GTTTGATCACCATATAACAACATTCCCATGAGCCCATTTGTTGGTTGCACTGCATTTAATCCACAATTATTTATTTTAAAGACCGGAAAATAACATTTATAAAAAAATAGAAAACTTACATTGGTCACTGTAAAGTAAACTTCCTCTCGAAACCGCTAGAAATTAGATCCGAAATGTCGTAACTTTCCGCTGACTTTCCCTTTTTGGTTGAATTAACAATATATGCGCTTGCGGTACTCAGTTCAAATATTAGAAGCGTCCAGTGAATCAGTAACGATGTAAGAAAATTAGAGGGTACCTCTTCATCGAATTATCCATGAGACTAGAAACTATATATGTAAAACTATACACCAAAGTGCAAGGTGAAAACAGAAAACAATCAAACCAAAATATATTAGTTGAAACCAATTGCGTTAGTAAAATGATATAGTTTAACATCTAGTAAAATTATACTTCATATTTAACCACCAAACATGAGCTGTACATACCACAAACAACATGCTTGGAGACCAGCATCTACAATTCCTCTTACCCTTTACTGTGCAAACTGTAACACTTATATAAAGTTCAACAACATTATATGGCTATATGCTACATGAGCATTATGTCTTGTTCACACATAAGTTAGTTTGTATCAGTAAAAAAATTAATAGACACATAGTTATCAAACCCTGATTCATATCAATTCACAACATTTAGTTTAGATTTTTCAAAAAATAAATGTGCTAGTAGGCGTGTAAACGAGCCAAGCTACTCGCGAGCTACTTGAGATAGGCTTGAAACGTATCAAGCTTAAACAAGCTCTAGTCTAGGCCGAAAAATAAGCAAGCTTAGTAAACGAGTCCGAACTTCACTTATCGAGCTCGAATCAGCTTAAACAAGCATATTATTTATATATTAATTATAATTTATAATTATTTATATTTATATATTATATACGACTCTCTCTATATAGTATAATAATTGAAAACAAGCCGAACCCAAGCAGGCCTTAAGCTAATTGAAAACAAGCCGAACCCAAGCAGGCCTTAAGCTTGAAAAACTACCCACATGCCGAGCTCAAGCTTTAGAAACAATGCTCAAACCGAACGGTACTCAACTCTCATAATTTAAACAAGCTCAGGCTTGGCTCGTTTGCACCCTTATGTGCTAGGTAATACTTAATGCACAATAATAAAATAATAAAATAATAAATGCATTGTATCATATATGGAACAAGGCAGTTTATGAACTATAGAAGCGAAATAGGGTTAACATTAAGTTAAGCTTACTGATTTTCAAATTGTTGATCTAACTAGATGTGTAGATTTGTCGTCATCTTCCATGCTATCAGTAGTCATCTTTCCTGATCACAATACTTAGATATCATTAGTGGTTGAAGCAATTCATCAAGCAACTTATGTGCATCTTTAAACATGACCAAACCAATGAACACTCGATTTGCTTTTAGATCTAATTTACAAACGAAAATCATTTCCAAATAACTTAATGTTAGCCTACCAATCTACAAGAACCTAACTGCTGGTGGCTTACCTAGAACATGACTATAACCCCAATTTGAGGCCTAGACTCTCCGTAACAAATTTTGAAAGCAACTGAACACTCGAATTTGGCGACTGGTTGCGGTGGAGGCGTGGAGCATCAGCTGTTGAATCTTATTATGGACAGTAGCAAATCCACCAATTACAATTAAACAAGATAACACGATGAAGACCTGTTGTATATCTACTACGGATGATGCCGTGATGGAACCTTCAATTTCAAAATCTGCCAATTTAAAAAGAAAATTAAAGATATCGATTTTTTCATCATCTATATCGTGATGGGTTTCATTGCTAAGGCGGATTTACCTGCAATTTCAAGTTATCAAAACCTACTGCGATGGAACCTACAACTTTCCAAAAGATGAAACTTCAACCAAGGCTTTGGAACCCAGTGCGATAAAAGAGGGAGATTCAATTTTTTTGAGAGATAAAAGAGGGAGATTCAATTTTTTAGAAAAATCGTTGGTGGTAAATTTAAACTTTTTTAGTAACCAAACATAAATTTATCTTTGAAAGTTTTGATGCTAACATAATTTAATTTTAATTAAATATTAGTATTATATGTTTAGATAATTTTAACTAAACTAGTTATAAAAACCGTCGCCGCGATGCGGTAAACTTTTTTTGTTATTTAGTCTGTGTTTATATGTGTTTGAAATTACTATGAGCGTGTTGCACACGGAATCGCTGACAAAAATAAAAAGAAAATGTAGAAAAAAACACTAAAAAATAACTGAAAGAAAATCAACTAAAAAAGTTGTATGATAATGATGGTGTTCGGTAGAAGCCCGTAGTCAGAGATGAGCAAATATTAGTGGGTACCGGTACCGAATTTCCTGAACCGGAAGATCCTAAGTACCAGTTCGGTACTGACGTTTGGCGTTCCTAGTACCGGTTCGCTACCAATTTTTACCTTCATATACCGATACCGTAACCGGTATTTTCGGTACCAATACTGATTCGGTATCAGTTGGCACCGAGCTCATCCCTACCCCTGAAACTAAAAAAAAGTCGTAGGATACCGTTGGTGTTCGTACGGTACCCGTGATCAGGGATGAGCAAATGGTACTGGGTAGCAGTACCAAATTTCTCGAACTAAAAGATTATCAAACTAAATCCGGTACCAACTTTTGGTGTTTTATGTACTAGGCTGGTGTTGGTGCTTACCTTCATGTACCGATAACAAACCGATATTTTCAATACAAGTACTGGTTAACACCAAGCTTATCAGACGTAAAAAGTAAAGGAGATAACAATTATTATAATATTAAGATAATAAAACTATACAAAAAACTGAAATCACCACGACCGCGTTGCACACGGAATCGCTGACAAGAATAAAAAGAAAATGTAGAAAAAAACACTAAAAAATAACCGAAAGAAAATCAACTAAAAAAGTTGTATGGTAATGATGTTGTTCGGTAGAAGCCCATAATCAGAGATGAGCACATAGTAATGGGTACCGGTACCGAATTTCCTGAACCGAAAGATCCTAAGTACCAGTTTGGTACTGACATTTGGCGTTCCTAGTACCGGTTCGCTACCGGTTTTTACCTTCATATACCGATACCGTAACCAGTATTTTCGGTACCAATACCGATTCGGTATCTGTTGGCACCGAGCTCATCCCTACCCCTCTGAAACTAAAAAAAAGTCGTACGATACCGTTGGTGTTCGTACGGTACCCGTGATCAGGGATGAGCAAATGGTACTGGGTAGCAGTACCAAATTTCTCGAACTAAAAGATTATCAAACTCAATCCGGTACCGACTTTTGGCGTTTTATGTACCAGGCTTGTGCTGGTGTTTACCTTCATGTACCGATAACGAACCGGTATTTTCGATACAAGTACTGGTTATCACCAAGTTTATCAGACTTAAAAAGTAAAGGAGATAACAATTATTATAATATTATGATACTAAAACTATACAAAAAAACTGTATATAATATTTTATTATATTTGTAGTTTACTGTTCATTTGATTCACTTATTAATATACAGGATAATAATAATAATAATAATAATAACAACAACAAAATATGTCTATGTAAACATTTATATTATATAAACATTTATATCATAACCAATAATTATGTAACAATCGATATTGAAGGGTTACATCATGTTGTATTGAGTGTTATTATATGGTTACCAAGAATACGAGTCATACATGCTCTAATAGATCGTATTCCCGTTAAGGCCTTTATTAGGTAACTTTGGATGTTGAAGGGTAATATCATGTCATGTTGAGTAATCTTGTATTGTAATGGACACTAACAGGTCATACAAGCCCTAATAGACCGTGTGGGCCTTGATATATCTTAATGGCCCAATTAAGGCCTTTATTATGTAATATTCAACGTTGAAGGGTTATATCACGTTGTATTGATTGATATTATATTGTAACGAATAATTACAAGTCATACATGCCCTAATAGACTATGTTAAGCCTCGATATATCTTAATGGCTCGTTCAGGCCTTTATTTTGAAACATTCGATGTTGAAGGGTTACAACACATTGTATTGAGTGCTATTATATCATAACGAAGATTTACAAGTCACACATGCCCTAATAAACCATGTTGGGCCTTGATATATCTTAAAAGCCTATTAAGACCTTCATTATGTAACATTCGATGTTGAAGGATTACATGACGTTGTATTGAGTGCTATTACATCGTAGCAAAATACTACAAGTCATATATGCCTTAATAGAGCGTGTTGGGCCTTGATATATCTTAATGGTCCGTTAAGGTCTTTATTATGTAACATTCGATGTTGGAGGGTTATACCATGTCATGTTGAGTGATCTTGTATCGTAATGGACAGTAACAAGTCATACAATCCTGAATAGACCACGTGGGCCTTGATATATCTTAATGGCCCAATTAATGACTTTAAAATGTAATATTCGACGTTGAAGGGTTATACCACATTGTATTGGGTGATATTATATCGTAACGGACAATTACAAGTCATACATGCCCTAATAGACTATGTTAAGCCTCGATATATCTTAATGGATCGTTCATGCCTTTATTATGAAACATTCGATGTTGAAGGGTTACAACACGTTGTATTGAGTACTATTATATCCTAACGAAGATTTACAAGTCATACATGCCCTAATAGACCGTGTTGGACCTTAATATATCTTAAAGGTCCGCTGAGACCTTTATTATGTAACATTCGATATTGAAGGTTACATCACGTTGTATTGAGTGCTATTATATGGTTGCCAAGAATACGAGTCATACATGCTCTAATAGACCGTATTAAGGCCTGTATGGATTCCTACGATTTTTCTACGGAACTATTACATTCATTATTTTCCCACGGATTTTTGACGAATTGTTAAAAGGAAACGTATTTCGTAGGAATTGTGTCAGTATTTTCCTACACATTTCCTACGTATATATATAATTTTGTTTTAAAAATAACATATATGTGTATTACAAAAAATATTATCCATTCCGTGAGTAATCTGTCGGAATTTCCAACGCACTTCCTACGGAATTAATTTAGAAATAACATATATTTTTTATTAAATAATAAAACTTTATATTTTAGTATCATAAATTTTATTTTATATAAATATTTTTTTTATGATAAACTGAATTCCTACGCATTTCCTACTAATGATTAAAATGAAAACGGCTTTCGTAGGAATTGTGTCAGTATTTTTCCACACATTTCCTACGGATATATATATATATATATATATATATATATATATATAAATGTGTTTTAAAAATAACATATATGTGTATTACAAAAAATTATCAATTCCGTGAGTAATCTGTCGGAATTTCCAGCACACATCCTACGGAATCAATTTAGAAATAACATATATTTTTTTTAAACAATAAAATTTATATTTTAATATCATTAATTTTGTTTATTATGAATATTTTTTTTACGATAAAATGGATTCCTACGCATTTCCTACAAATTGTTCAAATAAAAACGAATTCCGTCAGAATTCCGTCGAAAATTTCCGACACATTTCTTACGCATACCGATTCCTACGAATTTCCGACTAACAGTTAAAATGAAAACGAATTCCGTAGGAAATCCGTGGGAAATTTCTGACAATTTTCCTACGCATAACAATTTGTGGCTTTTTTGTCGCTTTTTTTGTCACAAAACTAAGACCCTTTCTTGTTCGTCGGAATTTCGTGGGAAAATTGTCGGCATTTTTGTTCATAGGAAATGTGTAGGAAATTTTGGTAGGAATAATAGCAGTTTTCTAGTAGTGTAAGTTTCCTAGATGCATAAGCTATAACTTTTTGGCGTTGCATCAACACACATCCATAACCTAATTTAGAAGCGTCACAATAGACTACAAAGTCTTCAGTTCCTTCTGGTAACGCTAATATGGGTGTATGGGTTAATTTATGCTTAAGAATTCTAAACGCTTCTTCTTGTTTTGGTCCCCATTCAAACTTAATGGATTTACAGGTTAACTTAGTTAAAGGAATGGCTATTCTAGAAAAATCTCGAGTAAATCTCTTATAATAACCGGCCAATCCTAAGAAACTTCTAACCTCAGTTGGTGACTCAGGGGTTTTCCATTTGATAACTGCCTCGATCTTTGTTGGATCCACATGAATTCCTTCATGGTTCACTAAGTGTTCAAGAAATTGTACCTGTTCTAGCCAAAACTCGCACTTTGAAAATTTAGCATAAAGCTTTTCCTTTCTTAATAGACTTAAAAGTGCGTGCAATTGCTTTGCATGATCTTCCCTATTTTTAGAATAAATGAGAATATCATCTATGAAGACGAATATGAATTTATCCAAATATGGCTTACATATTCGGTTCATCATGTCCATAAATGCGGCTGGGGCATTGGTTAAACCAAATGGCATGACAGTAAATTCATAATGGCCATACCTTGTTCTGAATGCGGTCTTAGGAATGTCCTCTTCCTGTACCTTTAATTGATGATATCCTGACCTTAAATCGATTTTAGAGAAAAATCGAGCTCCTTGCAGTTGATCAAACAGATCATCGATTCTCGGTAATGGGTACCGATTCTTAATCGTGACTTTGTTCAATTCATGGTAGTCAATGCACATACGCATTGATCCGTCCTTCTTTTTAACGAACAGTATCGGCGCTCCCCATGGCGACGAACTTGGTTGTATGAATCCTTTTTCCAGTAATTCGTCTAATTGTTTCTTTAATTCCTGCATTTCTGCGGGTGCCAAACGGTAGGGTGCTTTGGCAATTGGTGCTGTTCCTGGTAGCAAATGGATTCTGAATTCAACATCTCTGTCTGGTGGTAGTTCTGGTAATTCTTCTGGAAATACATCTAAAAACTGAGACACTACTGGAATGTCTTTTAGTTCTTTTCCTTTAGTGTTAGTGGTTATAGAAATCAAATACACTATAGAACCTTTTCTTATATAACTTGCAGTTTTCATCACAGAGATGAATTTTGTGGATCTAGAGGGTTTATCTCCTTTTATTGTGATCTTTTTACCTTTTGGTGAATTTACTTGAACTGACTTTTGATCACATAAAATACTAGCTTTATTGGCTATTAACCAATCAATTCCTAAAACAATATCAAATCCTGCCAGATTCATAGGATAAAGGTTTGCCCTAAACTTCTGATTTAAAATTTCTACTCTTGCTCCCTGCAAGAATTCAGAAATCCTAACCGTTTCTCCATTAGCTGTCTCTATTAGGCACTCTTGTGGTAGTTTAGTTAATGACTGATTTAGAAGTTTGCAAAACGAAGTATTAATGAAACTTTGGTTTGCACAAGAGTCAAATAATACCTTAGCAAAAACATCATTAACTAAAAACGTACCAGCTATCACGTCTGGAATCATCTTGGCTTTATCTGTAGTCAGAACGAATGCTCTAGCATTTTTAGTGTTCCTGTTGTTCACAGCTGGAGCCGATTTTGGACAATTCAGCTTGATGTGACCTTTTTCTCCACAGTTGTAGCATAGTCCATTACTGGATTTCCTCCTGCAATCTTCTTCCTTGTGTCCTGGCATTTTGCAAAAATTGCAAAGAGTAGAGCATTTTCCCGAATGCTTTTTCTTGCAGACCTTGCAGAAAGGTGCAGAGGTAGAACCTATATTCCTACGGTTGTAATTCCCATAACGGAATTCTTGAGTAAGCCTTTGGGTTAGGTTTCTCCTCTGATCTTCTTCCCTAGTACGGATTAACTCATCTGTCAAGGTATTGGCTAGTTCTACAGCTTCTTCTATAGTTTGAGGTCTAGCTGCCTTGACTACATGTCTAATTTCTCCAATTAATCCCCAGATATAACAGGAGATTAATACCGGTTCAGGTGATGCAAGGGTTGGTACTATTCTAGCATATTCAAAGAATGTGGTAGTATAACCCTTACTATCTACTCCGGTCATTCTTAAGTTTAGGAACTTATTAGCTATATGTTCCTTTTCATTAGGAGGGCAGAATTTCCTTTCTACCGTATTTTTAAATTCCTCCCATTCCATGTTGTATACCCTATCACTTCCTCTTGACTGGAGGATAGTGTTCCACCATTCTAAGGCTGAGTTCTTAAACAGATTAGAAGCAAACATTATTTTATCTTCTTCAGCACATTTGCTTATTTTTAAAACAGCCTCAGTTTTCTCTATCCAGCGTAGGGCTGAAATGGGTCCTTCATTGCTCAAGAATTCTATTGGTTTACAGGACCAGAATTCTTTGTAAGAACAACCATATGGCATGGTTCTTCTTCTTTTGGGAATGGGTACTTGAAGTATGTAACACCTCGAAAATTCATGTCCAATAATATATCAACACATGTCATGGACTTAAAGCGTGTAAAGAATTGATTTGAGGGACTAAAGTTGGCAAACAAAGAAACCACATGAATATAAGGGTTTGAAGTGTCAACAAGGAATAAATATACTTCACAATAGCCCCACATGATGTTATAACCTTAAACGAATAAATCATGGATCACACGAAGCTAACTGTGGAAGAAAGTGAGAGATTACGAACTACCGGGGTTAAATGTGTCAACATGTTTAAAGTATACCTCTGAGTGACCTTTTAGCAAACCCGAAGCTTTGTAACAATTAATTATGCTCACTAGAATAAGTGATAAAAATTTCACAAGGGTTCGATTAAGTATGAGAAAGTTATGACAATATTCGTATACGAGGGGATTAAAAGCGTCAACGTTGAAATTTAAGACTTTTCGGTGATCGTATGAATAACCGGGGACTTAACAAAGTTGGTTTATGACTTGGGGTCCTTAAAAGTCAAGTTTGGGGGTTACAAGTGCAAGAAACCATGTTAAAAATCAAGTTTGGAAGTTCAGGGGCCAAACTGTCAACTTTTGAAAGTTCTGTCATGCTGGCCTGGTCCTTACGGACCGTATGCTAGGACCCTTACGGTCCGTAAGCGACTCCCAGATGCAGAAAAACAGGCAGCTGCCTGTTATATCCGGTTACACCACCTTAGATGGATGGTTTTCGAATTCAGGGGCTCTTACAACTGGTTTTGGCATTATAGGGACACCTGTAATGATCTTGCAACACTTGTAGAGTGATTTGGAATGATCTTGTACATTTGGGTTCACTATATATATGAACTTGAAGTGCAACATTTTGGCTTCCATTTGCAACTCACTTCAAGGACTTCTCTGGAGCTCCTCTGATCAGCAACAAGCTTCCTTAGGCTACCTAATCATACTTAGGACCTTTGTAAGTGTCCTTAATCTTTTTTAATTCAGTTTAGCTTAGTTAATTAGCTAAAAGTCAAACCGTCGTAATTAAGGTTTAACTTCGAGATTAATTAATATTTGTTCAGTCAAATCTCGAATTAAAAGTACCTATAAGTAGGTAATTATGTGGGTAATAAACCCTTAAAAGGGTACTCTCTGATTCCCACTCTAAATATGTCAATTGTCGGGTCAAAGCTAATTGCAAAAAGTCAACAGAAAGCTTTATTTCAAATTAATGCATCATTAGCAATGTAGGATCCATATAACCTGTTTTATCATTAATATAACTTGGTAACTAATGTAAGAACATGTAAGAACATGTTCACCCCGACAATTTTCAGTTTAGGCCCGGTTCGGGACCGAAAGTCGCATAGTTTGACTTCTACTTTGACTTTCAGTTCTGACCCGTTTAAGCCTAGTTTAGGATTGCCTTAGAGATTCTTTTGGACCTAGTTTCATATTAGTATAACCCTCTGTGATTATACAACTTGGTTCATTAGTTGTCCGATAATTATGCAAGTTTCCGTTAATTGCCTAAATGTTGACTATTATGCCCTTTTTCACCTTAAAACATGAATTTTGGAAATGTAAAAGAATAGAAACCTTAGTTACTAATTTATAAACTTGTACCTAAAGTTTCACATCAGTTTGAGGTCTAGATTAAGAGTTATGCTCATTAGCGTAAATAAGAAGCTTTTTAGTAATTAAATGGCATAATTAGCATATAGCCTACCTAGACCCAATTTTTGATACAAAACTTTTTACCTACTAATATAAAATAATATTTTGGGATTTTTGGAGATTTTTATTTATTTTTAGGCTGAGCATAACTTAGAGTTCTAAGCTTGATTCGGTAATTGCCGGTTTTGCCCTTCGGGCTATAAAATGAGTTTTACAAACCCTTTTGATACCAAACCTTTTTCTACTGATCTAATATGATAAATAAATTATTTTGAGCCTTCTGGAATTATAAAAATATCAGTTTTCCTTTGAAAACCCGGAAATGGCTCCAAATCGCATTTTTAAGCGCCTTTAACGCATTGTAGGTACTAAAACTATTTTAAACATATAAGGTTTGATACCCACTGATATTTCCAGTAAATTTTTGCACATTAATAGTAGGCAAAAATTTTAAACTCAGATTTCCAGTTTTGACCTTTTTAGCCTAAGTAAAATTACCAAAATGCCCCTAAGGTGCATAGTTTGGTTTTAAATGATAAATTTCTCATATGTGTATTACCCTACTGTTACAACTCATTAAATTAAGTATTTTCACTGAATACATCAGACCTATAACTCAGGTTAATGTTTAAACTCTTTTATAACCTTTAAAATGACCAAAATGCCCCTACGGGGCATAGTTTGAGTTTAAATCCGTTTTGGGCATAATAGAAGATATCTTACTGATGTCACAACATATTAAAGGCATATTAACTTAGGAAACTTGCATATGACTCATTTGGCTACTAGTTACGCACTTGTCGCGTTCGGATCGGCTTATGTAACTAGTTTGCATTTATTAGCCGAAACGGGTCAAACCATATCGTTTTTATCTCAAAATCCAGAGTGTGTTTAAGTTACCCATATTAAACAAGCGTACAAGCTTGTCGGGTCAAAACCACATTCTAAACCGGTCTTCGCTTTAATATGCGTTTGAACCGTGTCTTCCTTTTGAAAACTAACCGGTCTAAGTCTAAGCTTAATTAAAGACCCGTTAGGATTCTAATAGGATATTAAAAACCTTCGTTCCAGATTAGGAGCCCAGTAAAAGCTACGTGCACTTGCTGTATTTGATTTATACTTTGCTCAGGTAAATACTCTTAACTTATTTTCCCTATACGGGCTTGGGATACGGTATTATAAAAGTACCGCTTGGTCGGGTGTGTAGTCATTTGAATCGGATTGTGATTAATGTATTTGCATGACCCGTTTAATATGTATTATTTGGTGTATGGCCTTTGGGGGTTAAATGACCATGTCCCGGATATCCTTGGCATCATTCAAAGAAATGGCCACGACCTAAGCACGAGGTGTAGGCGTACACCTAACAGATGCATTATGTAAAAACTGGTAATCCACTTAGAGGAAATAATCCTTGTGGGCATTATACCTGTGGCGTGTCAGTTAATCTAGACCGGCCCTACAAACCGGCCCTAATGGACGAAAAATAAGTAAAACTGTATACAAGATTATATACAAATGATTGTCCCAAGTTATAAAAGATATTTTGCCGAAGTGCATTCAAATAAATTTTCAAACTCTTTTCAAAATGAGTCAGTTAAGTTGTATTTACCAGTGCAAACTGACGTATTTTTCAAAAAGGCTAAGTGCAGGTACTACACGTAATAGGCTGGCTACTCCAGGCATCAATAATCAAGTCTCGCAAGCTCTAGATGTCGAAGTCTGTTGAACAATGTTTCCTTATTATTTTGATCCACCCGTGGATTATTTTCAACTATTTGTGATACTTAATATTACAATATTAGTTAGTTGAAATGAATCTATCTTTTGCTTCCGCTGTGCATTTATAATTTGTGTTGTTTGACTATGATGATATCAACTACGTCACGATACTCCCCACTGGGCCCACCGGTAATACGTGAAAATATCGGGGTGTGACAGGTTTGTATCAGAGCCAACACTGAGTGAATTAAACACTAGCATTTTGTGTTTAATATTAGTTACACAATTGCACATTCTTTGATTCTCGAGTCTAGACAAAGAACTCAGGACTAATCCTAATTCGATTTATTTTGTCCTTATTTATTCCTTTGTTATTTTTCTGATTAGCCCTTGCATGGGCAAGTCATTTCAGTTAGAAGTCCCGTTTAGGGCAACCATGTACGTGTTTAAATTTTAATGGAACGGTTAGATTTAAAATAATAACATTCCTATTTAAGATCTACCATTATAATAAAATGGCAAAATCTAAAAAGGACAAGACCTAGCCATGTGTCACCTTAAGACAAGGCCAAGATGGTAGTTCCTCTATTAGATTCAGATCCATATTAACATCTCAATTTAGGTTTGTTCTGCGTTAAATATTAAAAAAAATCTTAAAGGTAAAACCTAGCCTAAATGTCGTTGCAGACATGGCCAAGATGGTAAAACCTATTCAAAATATTCAAATCCTTGTTAACATCTGAAGACATGTTAACATCGGTGGCAAAAATGTGATTCGATAAAATCGCATAAGTCATCCTTAAATTGGATTCCTCCAATTTTCCTTATTAAAATAATCATCCCTCTAAAGATGAAGTGCCTACAGGCTATAATTAACGTCCTCTGGGACTAAAGACAGTGGTAGCCTACAACTCCCTGTCAAGAAAAGGTAACGAATTTTGATTCAAACCTTAATGCCTTGATTCCATAAAATTTGGGCTTATGAATTAAACTTGTCTACGTGACTAGGCCTTTTTGTGCTATTGTTAAATTATAATTAGGGATTGTAATAAAGATCCTGAATATGAATATATTTAGCAAATTGGCCAAAAATAGTTATTAAGAACCATGATTAATACATCGTCAAGAACGATAGTACTGTATAGGCTTCTAAATAAACCTTGTCCTTATTTGATTTTATGTAGAAATTAAAGCTACATGGCTAGGTCAGAAGAAGTAAACAGTCATTCCATGGAAAACCACGATGATGATAAGGTTAATATAACCAGAGGAGAGCTCCGTACACTGATTGATACAACTGTATCTAAAGCTGTAGATAGGCAATTCAGGGAGTTTAGTGGGACGAACAGTAGAACATCATCTGTACCACATTCTAAGTCTGTCCCTAAGATTCATTTAGAAGCTCACAGCAAGCCACCCTCTAAGAAAGATGAACCCAATAAAGAGGATGTTCAACATTCCTCAAACCAACACAGTGTTCCATCTAAGAGGATAGTGTTCGATAATGAACCGCGTACCAAGTCCTGTACCTATAAGTACTTTGTTTCCTGCAAACCCCGGGATTTCACTGGGGAGAAAGGGGCAATTGATTGTATGACCTGGTTAGATGAAATGGACACAGTTGTTGATATCAGCGGTTGTGCTGAAAGGGATGTAGTAAAGTATGTATCCCAATCATTCAAGGGAGAGGCATTAGCTTGGTGGAAGTCTCTCATTTAAGCTGCTGGGAAGATCCCACTCTACAATCTGACATGGGATCAGTTTGTTGCTCTCATTAAAGAGAATTACTGCCCTCAACATGAGGTTGAGAGGATTGAGTCAGATTTCTTATCATTGGTGATGAAGAATTTAGATTGTCAAGCTTACCTCACCAGTTTCAATACCCTGTCTAGGCTGGTTCCGTATCTGGTAACACCGGAACCCAAGCGAATTGCTCGCTTCATTGGGGGTTTAGCCCTAGAGATCAAGGCCAATGTTAAGGCTTCAAGACCTGCTACGTTTAGGTCAGCAGCTGATCTATCTCTGTCTCTTACTTTAGATGCGGTCAGGCTAAGATCGCTAAAGAATTCTGAAGAAAGTAAAAGAAAGCGTGAGGATGATAACTCACGAGGGTCGGAGAAGAAGCATAAGGGAAACGCTGATTCCAAGAAGTTTGGGTCTGGAAAGAATAATCAACGAACAGAGGAGAAGCCAAAGTGCACGACTTGCCAAAAACGCCACTTTGGAAAATGCAGGCTTGAGACCAAGTCTCAGTCAGGATCACCTGCATGTGGGTTATGCAAGTCCAAAGAACACAAGACAATAGACTGCAAGAAGATCAAGGATGCTACGTGCTACAATTGCAATGAAAAAGGGCACATTAAGACCAATTGCCCAAAATACACCAAAAAGCCTGAGGAGGTCAAGAAGACCAATGCAAGGGTCTTCCGCATGGATGCACGGGAAGCCGTTCAGGACGACAATGTGATCACAGGTACCTTCCTCATAAATGATGTCTATGCAAGAGTACTTTTTGATTCAGGCGCTGATAAGTCGTTCGTAGATAATAAGTTTTGTGAATTGTTGAAATTGCCTGTTAAAACCTTAAGTGTGAAATATGAGGTGGAATTAGCTGATGGTACCTTAGAAACCGCCTCAACCGTGTTAGATGGATGTTTCATATCCATTAGGGACCACTCTTTTCCATTATCCCTACTTCCCTTGAAGTTAGCCGGTTTTGATATAGTTATAGGAATGGACTGGTTATCGCATAACCAAGCCCAGATCGTCTGCAACAAGAAGCAAGTGGTGATCAAGACTCCGTCTGGTGAGCCACTTATCATTCAGGGAGATACCCAGTATGGACTGCCTGAGCAAGTGTCTATGCTCAAGGCCTCTAGGTGTTTGCAGAGAGGTTGTATCATCTACATGGCACAAGTGACTATTGATGAGCCGAAGCCTAAGATTGGGGATATCCCCGTCATTTCTGAATATCCCGAAGTTTTCCCTGAAGAACTACCTGGTTTACCACCAGATAGGCAAGTAGAATTCAGAATTGACATCATCCCTGGAGCAGCACCGGTAGCGAGAGCACCTTATAGGTTGGCACCAACAGAGATGAAGGAGTTGAGGACGCAGTTAGATGATCTGCTAGCCAAAGGTTTCATTAGACCTAGTTCGTTTCCTTGGGGAGCGCCGATCTTGTTTGTCAAGAAGAAGGATGGATCGATGCGTCTGTGCATCGATTACCGTGAGCTTAATAAGGTCACTATTAAGAATAGGTATCCCTTGCCCAGGATCGACGATCTGTTCGATCAATTGCAAGGGGCAAGCTACTTCTCTAAGATCGATTTAAGGTCAGGCTATCACCAATTGAAGGTTAAAGATGAAGATGTACACATGACTACATTTAGGACTCGTTATGGTCATTACGAGTTTCTAGTGATGCCTTTTGGACTCACAAATGCACCTGCCGCGTTCATGGATCTCATGAATCGCGTCTGCAAGCCCTACTTGGATAAATTTGTCATCGTCTTCATTGACGACATCCTCATCTACTCGAAGAACCAAGCTGACCATGAGAAGCACCTTCGCTGTATTCTTAAACTTCTACATCATGAGAAACTCTATGCCAAATTTTCGAAGTGTGAATTTTGGCTTCGAGAAGTCCAATTCCTTGGGCATGTGGTTAGTGAGCGTGGTATCCAAGTGGATCCCGCTAAGGTGGAAGCAGTTATGAACTGGCAAGAGCCAAAGACGCCTACAGAGATTCGTAGCTTCCTAGGTTTAGCAGGATACTATAGGCGATTTATCGAAAACTTCTCAAGAATTGCAGCACCCCTGACTTTACTCACCCGCAAGAAAAGCAAGTTTGAATGGGGACCTAAGCAGCAAGAATCATTTGATATTCTGAAGCAAAAGTTGAGCAACGCTCCAGTATTGACATTGCCTGATGGAATTGATGAATTTGTAGTATATTGTGATGCATCACACACCGGAATGGGTTGTGTGCTCATGCAGAAAGGCAAAGTCATTTCCTATGCTTCACGACAGTTAAAAGTGCATGAGAAGAACTACACCACCCATGACTTGGAGCTGGGTGCCGTTGTATTTACACTAAAACTATGGAGGCATTACCTGTATGGAACCAAGTTTGTGATCTACTCGGATCACAAAAGCCTTCAACACTTGTTTAATCAGAAGGATTTAAACATGAGGCAATGACGTTGGATGGAAACTTTGAATGATTACGACTGTGAGATAAGATACCATCCAGGCAAGGCAAATGTGGTTGCTGATGCCTTAAGCAGGAAGGAAAGAGTGAAGCCTATAAGAATCAATGCCAAGAGCATTGAGATAAAGAATAGTTTGAACGAAAGGTTATTAGCTGCACCGAAGGAAGCTGTGTTGGAAGCTAACTATCCTAATGAAAAGGTAGGAGTAACTGAGGAGCAGTTATCATATGACAAGGACGGAATCCTGAGGTTGAATGGACGAATATGGGTTCCAGTTTATGGAGGACTTCGAGTTGTTATCCTCCAGGAAGCCCACAGTTCTAAATATTCCGTTCATCCTGGAGCTGATAAGATGTACCAGGATCTGAAGGCAAACTATTGGTGGATAGGCTTGAAGAAGTCTATAGCTGCTTATGTAGCTAAATGTTTGACGTGCGCGCAAGTCAAAGCTGAACATCAGAAGCCATCAGGTTTGCTGCAACAGCCTGAACTTCCCACATGGAAGTGGGAGATGGTGACAATGGATTTCATCACCAAGTTTCCAAAGACAAGGAAGGGAAATGATACTATATGGGTGATAGTAGATAGACTGACTAAGTCAGCACATTTCCTACCCATTAAGGAGACCTATAGCTCCGACATGTTAGCCCAATTGTACGTAGATAAGATTGTATCTCTGCATGGCGTACCAGTGTCAATTATCTCTGACAGAGATACCAGATACACATCACATTTTTGGAAAAGTTTCCAACAATCTTTGGGCACGCGCTTAAATTTTAGTACGGCTTACCATCCTCAGACGGACGGGTAGAGTGAGCGTACCATCCAAACTTTGGAAGACATGCTTCGTGCATGTGTGATTGATTTAGGTGGTAGTTGGGATAACCACCTGCCATTGATTGAATTCTCCTATAACAATAGCTACCATACGAGCATTAAGGCTGCGCCTTTTGAGGCATTATATGGTAGAAAATGCAGAACGCCTATTTGTTGGGCGGAAGTAGGAGAAGTTCAATTATCAGGACCTGACTTAGTCTTTGAAACAACGGAAAAGATTGTCCAGATTCGTGACCGCCTGAAAGCTGCCAGGGATAGGCAGAAAAGTTATGCTAATAAAAGGTGAAAACCTCTAAAGTTTGAGGTTGGTGATAAAGTTTTGCTTAAGGTATCACCCTGGAAGGGGGTGATGCGATTTGGTAAGAAAGGTAAGTTAAGCCCAAGGTATATAGGACCATTCGAGATTATCGAATGTGTTGGGTCAGTGGCTTACAAGTTGAACTTGCCTGAAGAGCTCAGTGGTATTCACAATGTATTCAACATCTGCAATCTGAAGAAATGTCTAGCTGATGAGTCACTAGTCATACCACATACGGATATACACATAGATGAGAGCTTGAAATTTGTAGAAAAACCATTGTCGATTGAGGATTGACGGGTTAAGAAGCTTCGAAGGAAGCATGTACCTATTGTAAAGGTCAAATGGGATGCCCGAAGAGGTCCCGAGTACACGTGGGAGGTAGAGTCCACAATGAAAGAAAAGTACCCTCAATTGTTTCAGCAAATCTCGAGGTCGAGTTTTCTTTTAAGGGGGTGAGGATGTAACACCTCGAAAATTCATGTCCAATAATATATCAACACGTGTCATGGACTTAAAGCGTGTAAAGAATTGATTTGAGGGACTAAAGTTGGCAAACAAAGAAACCACGTGAATATAAGGGTTCGAAGTGTCAACAAGGAATAAATATACTTCACAATAGCCCCACATGATGTTATAACCTTAAACGAATAAATCATGGATCACACGAAGCTAACTGTGGAAGAAAGTGAGAGATTACGAACTACCGGGGTTAAATGTGTCAACATGTTTAAAGTATACCTCTGAATGACCTTTTAGCAAACCCAAAGCTTTGTAACAATTAATTATGCTCACTAGAATAAGTGATAAAAATTTCACAAGGGTTCGATTAAGTATGAGAAAGTTATGCCAATATTCGTATACGAGGGGATTAAAAGCGTCAACGTTGAAATTTAAGACTTTTCGGTGATCGTATGAATAACCGGGGACTTAACAAAGTAGGTTTATGACTTGGGGTCCTTAAAAGTCAAGTTTGGGGGTTACAAGTGCAAGAAACCATGTTAAAAATCAAGTTTGGAAGTTCAGGGGCCAAACTGTCAACTTTTGAAAGTTCTGTCATGCTGGCCTGGTCCTTACGGACCGTATGCTAGGACCCTTACGGTCCGTAAGCGACTCCCAGATGCAGAAAAATAGGCAGCTTCCTGTTATATCCGGTTACACCGCCTTAGATGGATGGTTTTCGAATTCAGGGGCTCTTGCAACTGGTTTTGGCATTATAGGGACACCTGTAATGATCTTGCAACACTTGTAGAGTGATTTGGCATGATCTTGTACATTTGGGTTCACTATATATATGAACTTGAAGTGCAACATTTTGGCTTCCATTTGCAACTCACTTCAAGGACTTCTCTGGAGCTCCTCTGATCAGCAACAAGCTTCCTTAGGCTACCTAATCATACTTAGGACCTTTGTAAGTGTCCTTAATCCCTTTTAATTCAGTTTAGCTTAGTTAATTAGCTAAAAGTCAAACCGTCGTAATTAAGGTTTGACTTCGAGATTAATTAATATTTGTTCAGTCAAATCTCGAATTAAAAGTACCTATAAGTAGGTAATTATGTGGGTAATAAACCCTTAAAAGGGTACTCTCTGATTACCACTCTAACTATGTCAATTGTCGGGTCAAAGCTAATTGCAAAAACTCAACAGAAAGCTTTATTTCAAATTAATGCATAATTAGCAATGTAGGATCCATATAACCTGTTTTATCATTAATATAACTTGGTAACTAATGTAAGAACATGTCTAAACATGTTCACCCCGACAATTTTCAGTTTAGGCCCGGTTCGGGACCGAAAGTCGCATAGTTTGACTTCTACTTTGACTTTCAGTTCTGACCCGTTTAAGCCTAGTTTAGGATTGCCTTAGAGATTCTTTTGGACCTAGTTTCATGTTAGTATAACCCTCTGTGATTATACAGCTTGGTTCATTAGTTGTCCGATAATTATGCAAGTTTCCGTTAATTGCCTAAATGTTGACGATTATGCCCTTTTCACCTTAAAACATGAATTTTGGAAATGTAAAAGAATAGAAACCTTAGTTACTAATTTATAAACTTGTACCTAAAGTTTCACATCATTTTGAGGTCTAGATTAAGAGTTATGCTCATTAGCGTAAATAAGAAGCTTTTTAGTAATTAAATGGCATAATTAGCATATAGCCTACCTAGACCCAATTTTTGATACAAAACTTTTTACCTACTGATATAAAATAATATTTTGGGATTTTTGGAGATTTTTATTTATTTTTAGGCTGAGCATAACTTAGAGTTCTAAGCTTGATTCGGTAATTGCCGGTTTTGCCCTTCGGGCTATAAAATGAGTTTTACAAACCCTTTTGATACCAAACCTTTTTCTACTGATCTAATATGATAAATAAATTATTTTGAGCCTTCTGGAATTATAAAAATATCAGTTTTCCTTTGAAAACCCGGAAATGGCTCCAAATCGTCTTTTTAAGCGTCTTTAACGCATTGTAGGTACTAAAACTATTTTAAACATATAAGGTTTGATACCCACTGATATTTCCAGTAAATTTTTGCATATTAACAGTAGGCAAAAGTTTTAAACTCAGATTTCCAGTTTTGACCTTTTTAGCCTAAGTAAAATTACCAAAATGCCCCTAAGGTGCATAGTTTGGTTTTAAATGATAAATTTCTCATATGTGTATTACCCTACTGTTACAACTCATTAAATTAAGTAATTTCACTGAATACATTAGACCTATAACTCAGGTTAATGTTTAAACTCTTTTATAACCTTTCAAATGACCAAAATGCCCCTACGGGGCATAGTTTGAGTTTAAATCCGTTTTTTGCATAATAGAAGATATCTTACTGATGTCACAACATATTAAAGGCATATTAACTTAGGAAACTTTCATATGACTCATTTGGCTACTAGTTACGCACTTGTCGCGTTCGGATCGGCTTATGTAACTAGTTTGCATTTATTAGCCAAAACGGGTCAAACCATATTGTTTTTATCTCAAAATCCAGAGTGTGTTTAAGTTACCCATATTAAACAAGAGTACAAGTTTTTCGGGTCAAAACCACATTCTAAACCGGTCTTCGCTTTAATATGCGTTTGAACCGTGTCTTCCTTTTGAAAACTAACCGGTCTAAGTCTAAGCTTAATTAAAGACATATTAGGATTCTAATAGGATTTTAAAAACCTTCGTTCCAGATTAGGAGCCCAGTAAAAGCTACGTGCACTTGCTGTATTTGATTTATACTTTGCTCAGGTAAATACTCTTAACTTATTTTCCCTATACGGGCTTGGGATACGGTATTATAAAAGTACCGCTTGGTCGGGTGTGTAGTCATTTAAATCGGATTGTGATTAATGTATTTGCATGACCCGTTTAATATGTATTATTTGGTGTATGGCCTTTGGGGGTTAAATGACCATGTCCCGGATATCCTTGGCATCATTCAAAGAAATGGCCACGACCTAAGCACGGGGTGTAGGCGTACACCAGACAGATGCATTATGTAAAAACTTGTAATCCACTTAGAGGAAATAATCCTTGTGGGCATTATACCTGTGGTGTGTCAGTTAATCTAGACCGGACCTACAAACCGGCCCTAATGGACGACAAATAAGTAAAACTGTATACAAGATCATATACAAATGATTGTCCCAAGTTATAAAAGATATTTTGCCGAAGTTCATTCAAATCAATTTTCAAACTCTTTTCAAAATGAGTCAGTTAAGTTGTATTTACCAGTGCAAACTGACGTATTTTTCAAAAAGGCTAAGTGCAGGTACTACACGTAATAGGCTGGCTACTCCATGCATCAATAATCAAGTCTCGCAAGCTCTAGATGTCGAAGTCTGTTGAACAATGTTTCCTTATTATTTTGATCCACCTGTGGATTATTTTCAACTATTTGTGATACTTAATATTACAATATTATTTGGTTGAAATGAATCTATCTTTTGCTTCCGCTGTGCATTTATAATTTGTGTTGTTTGACTATAATGATATCAACTACGTCACGATACTCCCCACCGGGCCCACCGGTAATACGTGGAAATATCGGGGTGTGACAAAGTAGGGGTGCATTGTTCACGCTGTTTTCTGGTTCGATTGGTATCCATTTGGTTTCCATTGTTATTGATGCTCGAATTCTCATTAACCACGTTAATGTTACTTTGGTTATTCCTTGATTTCCTTCGTCGGCCATCTGAATTTTAAACATTTACCCCGTATTAATATCACAAAATAATATTTTAATATAGTCAATCACATGACACGCAATTTAGCCAAAAGCTTCGATCACTGCGACTTTACTCTATTCATCTACTATATATCTATTACACACCAGTACTGAAATAAAATTACAATATCAACTGAAATAAATAATAGTAGGCATCCGTACACACATATTTTATTATTTTATTATTGTTATTACTATTACCGTCTCCATTCTCACATTCACGGATATGGATTCATCCAAAAATCCATATTGCGCTCATCGTACTTCCAGACGAGTCGCTCTCCCACTTGTCTCATTCTCTCACTGCTTTCTAAAATTTTCTCACCAAATGTCCTAAGTTCTTATACGTTTTCTGCACTCATTGGGGGTGCAGGTTCTAGGACTGGGTTCAGAATCTGGGGTGCGGGTTCCTGGTATGGGGGTGTAGGTGCCTGAGATCGGTAAGGATCTTCTAAAATCTCCCTAACGTATTCATCGTGGTAATAGGGATCTAAAGGGTCCATACCTGGATAGGCTCCTATGTTTTGCATGGGTGTGTCTTCACGTATCGGGTAGCGTTGCACATAGTCCCTAACTTCATCCCACCAGGGATCGTAATTTGGGTCTAGGGGGTTTGGTGCAGGTACCCTAGGGATTTCTTCTGGATTGAAGTCATTCATCTCTACTTGGTTTTCTATCTCCATGGGTTGGTCAGGAATTGGTGGCTGTGGTTGGGGTGCTATTATTTGCTCCAGATTAGTGTCAGCTGCAGTGGTTGCTAGGACGTGAATATTGGCTATACCCCTATTGATCATATCCTGGGCATAGGCATCTGTCTCTCTTTTGGATGCGGCTAGTACCCTCTGATCTTGTAACTTTTTCATATGTTTTCTACGCTCGTGTGCCCCTCGACTGAACCATCCCCTCTTTTTCTGAGGAAATGACTCTTCTGACTGAGCCTTAAACACAAAGATTCCTTCTTCCGTATCAGCAGAATACCCTGAGAGAGCAGGCTGAGAAGAGGAGGTGCCTTCACTTCTAGGCGAACCAGCCAATTGACGGTACGCGTCAGATGGTCCTTGGTCGCGCATACTGTAAACTAACAAATAGTCAAATAACACATAACAATAAAATACAGTTATGCACGTATTTCCGTAATTTATTTCCTAACACTTTACATTTTGATGTCAGCAGAACACTTCTGTGGCTGAATCAGTGGCTTAGCTCTGATACCACCTCCTGTCGCAACCCCCGATCCCACTTCCCCGGGAACGGGCGGCCGCGAGCCAGTTTCGGTGGTATCTCGTATTGTCTAATTTGGCAGCGGAATTGTTCATCACGACCGTAGTTA
Source organism: Helianthus tuberosus (assembly GCA_030545235.1). NCBI lineage: Eukaryota > Viridiplantae > Streptophyta > Magnoliopsida > Asterales > Asteraceae > Helianthus > Helianthus tuberosus. The sequence continues at coordinate 134,881,772 of CM060371.1, read as the reverse complement.
GGAAATATTTGATCATAGTAAAATACCACATTTTCATAGTATTAAACAAATGGGTTAAAACCCAAGTTCATAGTACACACGTTTTCATAGGAATAAATCCTATTTATTTAATAAAAACATCTATTTTATTTTTAGGTAATTTTATTGCCACTTTTTCAAGCCTTCAGTGCTGTCCAGCTGGCTTCTATTTGGCTTTCACATTTTGTTACCTGAAACGCGTTTTAAAAACATTTTTCAGTGGGAAATACTGGTGAGTGAATCCCAGTTTAATCAAGTTTAAGTAAAAACCCAGAGTACAGTATTGAGGGCGATCCCGCAATTATATTTGTTTCCAAGACATAACAATTAACATCCATGGTACTGTCGAACCCGACTTGTGGAAATGTTACTCCTTGACCAGGTGGTAATAAATTTTGTATACAAAACCCCAACATACTCATCATAATTGTATTCTTACAAATACTCAATAATTGTTATTCGCATGGAAAAGTATTTAAGGTTTTGTAAAACAGTTAACAAAAAGGTTTACAAAAAGTGGATCAACTCACATTGCTGTCTTAGATTTTCCGTAAGGGTTTCCTGGTGACAATCTATAATTTACACAAATGCACATGCGTTAGTATAATAACCCATTTTAACATTAGTAATACCCTCCCCGAGACGACATTCCAACGACTACGTCGGGCAGAACCACGACAGCCGTTACGGAACCCTAGATCAATCGGGCAGCGTATCTAATACGTATCCAGGGGTTATAATACTTACAACGGAGCAAAACTTTGCTAATTAGGGGGGTATAATACCCGAGTATAAAGCCTATAATTCAGAAATTGTGATTGAGAAAAGAAAGATGGACGAACAGACTGAAGATCCGAGGCCTCCTTTATATAGTTGCTGATCTTGACCTTGTCGCGGCCCGCGTAACACGAGAACAAGGCCTACGCGGCCCGCGTTGACCCCAGTCAACGCTATAGCTTGTCCGGATCATCGCCTAGACCCGCCACGATGATGACACGTTTCATCACCGGGCTGCGCCACACTTTTAAGTTCACGCGGCCCGCGTGAAGGTTGGGGTGGGGTTACGCGGCCCGCCTCAACTTAAATTTTCAGTTTTTAATTATTTTTAATACTATTTAATGTATTTGAGGCCCGTTTTCACGTATGGGGTGTATTTTGGGACATTTTGGGATATTTTAAAATATACTAGGGTGTCGGAAATATTATGAGGGTGTCGGTTTATTGAGGATTGTTACAGTTTGGTTCTAGGAACACATGGTTAAAGCAATGTTTCGGATACGTAAGCCAAATGAACTGGCTGTTTAAAAGGCTCAACAGTTAGACTGGTCATATTAGAGGTTCAAGGGCCAGACTGGTCGCTTTGAAGGTATATCAATCAGACCTTTTTTTTTTAGTACGAATGATAGTATAATTAATTTAAAACGTTTAATATGTTGAAAATAAAAAGAAATAACCCAGCTTAATTTACAAATAAAACAAAATAAGATAAAAATATTAAAAAAATCAAGTTGGTATGCCAGTATAGGAAGGAACCGGTTAAAAATTTAAGGTGTGGTCATATGGTTTGCTGTTTGCTTATATGATCATATTATTTGGTTATTTTGATGTTATTTTTTTTTCGTATGCTTGGTTGTTTGCTATTTTGTGTCTTGATTGTACCACAGAGGAATTTTTGAGACCCATTCAAGTAGGGATGAGCTCAGTACGTTTGGTACCGGTACCGAAAAGACCCGGTACGGTACAGTTTGGTACAAGTACAGTACCAGTATTTGAGGGTAAAAACCAGGAAATACCTGTACTGTACCAGACTGGTACCAACTGGGTGCCGAAAATGTTTCGGTTCGGTAAAATCGGTTCCAGTACCGGTGTCCAAAAAACAAACGTTAACGAGACCGTTGGATGTAACTTTTTTAAAATTAGACTTCAAATATGATATTTTTAACGAACCATGATACTATTCAAGTAACTTTGCCTTGATACTATTCAAGTAACTTTGCCTTATTCAAGTATTTAAATAACAAAATAGTTTTTGAATTGTCAAGCTTTATTTTTAGAGTAGATATAAAATATTCAAACAGATGAGTTATGTAAACATAAAACAACCTCGATGAATGTGTACATCCTCATCTAGAGTTGTTATGTATTTCTTTTAGATGTTACTCTTTGACTGATGGTTTTTTTTTATGTTTCTCTGTACCACCTGTCTTCCTTATAGGTATCTCGTATATTGCTGAATTTCTATATTTAGGAGAAGTTTGTCTTCTTACCTTACTTATTTCTTACTCGGTTCTAAAGGCAACATGTCGGTAAAGAAATGGATTGCAGTAAGCAAGTCGGGGGACGTCAAGAAAAGTGATTTGTCTTACCAGTTTGTAGACATCCATGTAAGTGACAGAATCAATTCCTATAAAGGGTAACACCTTTGCACATTTAACTTCACTAATATGCACGACTACTTACTGTTGAATTCCAAACACAGGGTGACGGGATAGAGGTTGTAGGGAAGGCTGCTCAAGTTGAGTACTTTGACTCCATTATACGGTTACAATCATGTTACAAGGTATCTGGATACGTTTGCACCAAGGCACGAGATTTTATGGCTACTGTAAACCATTCCGCATCACTCATCATTGGTAAAAAGGCACGTTTTATATCCATCGAAGGTCCAGAAATACCTATATTTTGCTTTAGTTTTACGCGTTATGAGATGCTTAACAACAGAGTTAAGAACAACAAACTGCTAACAGGTACATTTAACTACTATATACATCAGTTAATAAACATATAAACATTTGTTAAAGTATTTATAAAATATATACAGATTACATCGGCCGTGTTGACAAAAACTACTTAATGCCAACTACAACAAACAAGATTTTGAGAAAGGTCGCCATGACAGATGAATGGTATGAATCCATCTGGTACATTTTGCAAGGACTTCACTCTGTATGCAAGGACTGTGAGGATGTCATGCCCAAATTCAAGTACATTTTCCTTTATTTACATATGTATACAAACAATAATCTAGTTAACTATAATTGAGTTGAGGGGATATTATTCCTTGCAGGTGACTCTTCACACAATCCACGCTAGGGGTGAGCAAATTAACCACCATAACCGATAACCGAACCATAACCAACACAACCGAACCACTAATAACCGATAACCAGTATAACCAATGGTTATGGTTATGAAACTTTGTATAACCGCTCAATCGGTTATGGTTATGGTTATGAAGCTTTGGTTAACCGATATAACCAAAACCGAACCGAACTTGTAATGCTAACTTTATATAATGGATTTGTGTTTTACAAAATCATATAGAAGGTTTTTACTAAGATAAAAGTATGTTAGTAACAAAATGATCTTAATGTAGATGCCATTTATTTTAATAAAGAACTAAGGTGTGATGTCCATACTTTTTTTTCTTTGAGAATTACCTTATTAAAAAGAACCCCAAATCGGTAGTTTAACCAAAAAGTTTAGTCTCCGTTATCTTATAAAATAGGCTCAAGCTAAGTTCAAATCGTGCACAACCCTATTTATTTCAAACCTTACTTGGTTACTTAACCGAAATTAACCAAAACCGACTTCATAACCGATTAACCATAACCGAAGTTTGGTTATGGTTATGGTTACCAAAACTCCATAACCGAACTAGCGGTTATGGTTATGGTTAATAGTAAAAACCGAACCAAACCGACCCATGCACACCCCTAATCCACGCTGATTGGCGTCAAAACTATGCTGTCTCAAAGCTGATAGAATAGGCAATGTGATCGAAAGGAATTCATGTAACAAACCTTTGGCTTTCAATTAAATATGATACATATGTAAGAACCCCGTCGCATTGCGGCAGGTACTAATTTCTAGTTTTAAATCAATTATCTATCTATTAAAAAAGAAACCTTATGAACATTATCTATCTATCTATTAAAAAAGAAACAGATAGATAGATAGTTTTAAATCAGTTATCTATCTATTAAAAAAGAAACCTTATGAACATTATCTATCTATTAAGAACCCCGCCACATTGCGGCGGGTACTAATTTCTAGTTTTAAATCAATTATCATCTATCTATTAAAAAAGAAACTTTATGAATAGTAATACTAATTTCTAGTTTTAAATCAATTATATTATCTATCTATTAAAAAAGAAACCTTATGAACAGTAATATAGTAGAATACACGTGTTCACTTCACTAGGTACACATGTTTTATGCTTCCATTGCCACACCTCCTCTTCTGTCCTCTATCTTCTTCCGGTTCTGCGATGCTCCAGCCCTCACAAATTCAACCGCCATAATCAGACGACAGACCATCGTCTCCTCCCTTGCCGCCGTCGTCCGCCACCACCGCGTCTAGAAAACGCCCTGTTGCTACCACCAACTGCCTTATCACTGGCCTTGATGGCACCGCTCTGCCCCAAATCGAAGTCGACGACATAACACCACTGGCCAGGCGTTGGTTTCCGTCAGAATATTAGGGCTCCAATAGGTAGCTTTAGGTTAATCTTTTCAGATTTGAGTGTTCATTTGGCTGTTCAGTTGGTGGGTACGCTTACAGTAACAAGATGGAGGCGGCACGAGCTACGGTTGTGACGGGTCTCTGTTTGACCCCGACAAGAATTCCGATAAGCCTCGCTTCAATTGCATGATTCTTTTATAGTTAGATCGATTTTCGTTGTTTTCGTTAACCTATTTTTGGTGTTACAGAACTCCAGTGAAGCTTCGACGAGTTCTCCGGTAACCGATATGGTTGTTGTTGTTGTGTAAGTTTGATGCGTTGTTTGCTGTGGTTTGTTGGCACTGGTTGTGATTTTAAGTAAATGATCTGGTTGTATGATTTGTATTAATTCTTTGTTGAGATTAAAGTTTGATTTTAGTATTAAATGATGTTTTAAAATCCAGATCTCTATTATCTTACTCTGAATGAACTATTTGATTTTACTTGTAAATGTATATTGGTCAGTGAATCTCGCTATTTGATCTAAACTGTCGCAACCCCCGATCCCTAATTCCCGGGAACGGGCGGCCGCGAGCCAGTTTTGGTGGTATCGCGTGTTTGTTCAATTTGACAGCGGAATTTACATTAGGACCTTAGTTAGGTAATATTTTATCAGAGTAAAATACCACACTTTTAATATATTAAACATATGGGAAAAATCCCAAGTTTAAGTACACAATTTTCATAGGGATAAAACCCTATATTATTTAATAAAAACATCTATTTCTTTTAGGTAACTTTATTGCCACTTTTTCAAGCCTTCAGTGCTGTCCAGCAGGCTTCTATTTGGCTTTCACATTTTGTTACCTGAAACGCGTTTAAAAAAATATTTTGTCAGTGGGAAATACTGGTGAGTGAATCCCAGTTTAATCAAGTTTAAATAAAAACCATTGTACAGTATTGAGGGCGATCTCGCAATTATATTTGTTTCCAAGTTATATCAATTAACATTCGTGGTACTGTCAGACCCGACTTGTGGAAATGTTACCCCTCGCAAGGTAATAACATAACTTTGTATACAAAACCCCAACATACTTACGATAATTGTATTCTTACAAATACTCAATCACTGTTTAATATATAATTAATTAAGTGAGGTTTTGTAAAAACAATTTACAAAAAGGAGATTACTCACATTGCTGTCTTAGATTATCCTTTAGAGTTTCCTGGTGACAATCTATAATTTACACAAATGCACACGTGTTAGTATAATAACCCATTTTAACATTAGTTCCAACGACTACGTCGGGCAGAACCACGACAGCCATTACGGAACCCTAGATCAATCGGACAGCGTATCTAATACGTATCCAGGGGTTATGATACTTACAACGGAGCAGAACTTCGTTAATTAGGGGGTATTATACCCGAGATTATGCCTACACTTCAGAAATTTCGAGATTGAGAAAGAAAATGAACGAGCAGACTGAAGATCCGATGCCCTCTACTTATAGGGCTTGATTTTGACTTTTACGCGGCCCGCATAAAGTGTATCCAAGGGGTACACGGCCCGCGTCAAAGAAGGTCAAGGGCATAGATGATCCGGGTCACCTAGTAGGTTCAACACGTGTCAACACAAGGTTTCGCCGCGTTTTTGATCTCTAGCGGCCCGCGTAAGGTCCCTAAGGGGTCTACGCGGCTCGTGACAAACCTAAAAATTAAAATTTTAATAATTTTTAATAATATTAAAGGTATTCGGGGTCCGTTTTCGCGTATGGGGGGTATTTTAGGACATATTGGGATATATTAAAATATATTAGGACGTTGGAAAAAATTCAGGAGAGTGTCGGTTTAATTTAGAGTTGTTATATAAACTGTCATCCTAATTTTTTTTTCGTTGAGTATCTAGATTTAATGTTCGTGTTTTGAGATGTAGAGGAGTATATGGGTTTAGTAACATTTATTACGATTCTGGTATGAGGTGATGTTTCAGAATCCAGATATGTGTACAGTCGGCTAAGGGTGCAGCTTTAACACCACCGTTAATTCAAGTAAGGCCTTATCGAGTCAGATGGGAAGCAATGGAGAGAGAAAGGGCAAAGTCGGATGGCGGAGTTACCGCGTTGCTTCGACAATAACCTCACTCCAGTGACGGCGACATGCGGCGGCTAGGACTTCTAAGATTCTGGTGAGTTCACCTTTTATAGGGGCGTACACTTTTTTAGGCGTTAATGATATGGTTTCCGCCAAGGTATAGATTTAGGGTTCATTGGTTGTATGGCATTGCATATAAACTTTAATATTAGTTTGTAATTTCAATTATAATGCGCAAAATTACCTCCAAAATTCATTAACACACTCATGTGATAGTGTGATGTCATATTTGGGGCTCATATTGTTCTTGGTGCTTGCTGATTTGCTTTTTTTTTAAATGTATGCAGACTTACCTTTGTTGGTCTTATTGTGATTTAAGCTTCTCAGTAAATCAATTTTTGCAGCTATCTGGTTAGGCTTTTTATAAGGTATTTTCAGTTATTAGTTCCTTTGATTAATTAATAGAATGGATTCGAGTGTCAAAATTATTTAGTAAATGTTTTGCAACTTCTCCAACCACTGCAACTGAACATCGTGATGTGATTTGGAGTGACCGAAGAAGTATATTGTGACAACTCGTATTTTCCGAACTTATCAACGTACTTAATGTAACGTATTTGAACTTGGTGTAATTAGTTGATATGTTGAATTAATGAGATTATGTGTGACTTTGTGATTGATTAAATGTTATGTGGTTATGATTACGTGATGATGTGTATTGTATAGTATTAATCCGATCGCACAACACAACCCACTCGCACAAGTCTTTTTGGGCTACACTTTGTATTCGGATCGATGGGCAGCCCATTGAGGGTTCGGCCCACTCTTCTCTTTGTCGCATAACACTTAGGGGTAGGGTAAAACTCCTCATTTGTTACTAAACACCCACACACACAAACCCTAGTTCTTTTCTCTCTCTCCCTCACGAAACCGAAGGCAGCCAAGCATTCTTTTCATCGAAGATCTTGTGTTTGGATCAATCTCCTACCCTCTTCTTTAATCGGTTAGTGACATTTATTAATTGATGTTATGCTATGTGAATATACATGTCTCATGATGGTTTGTAATTGATATACGATTGAGGATTAGGTAAACTGTTAGTGTGATGAAGTTAATAAGCTATCTTGTCATGTTTCAGATTAGGTTACATGATCCGAATTGTTTAGAATATATACAATTGACTTTGAATGCTGATATATGATAATCATTATATTCATGTGATTGAATGATCTTGTTGGAGTGATTGTTGTGTTCGAACAGTGTGCATCTAGGAGGATGAGCATGTGATTTCAATTAATTGTATTTTAAGGATTCCCTCATAATTATTTGCACATGAATTGTCAGAATGTTGGTGGTTGTAAATTGTAATAGAATAGACTTTGGTGCATGATTAATTAATAGATGATAATGCTGAATTTCATGTATGAAACCGACTGGACATTATGGGATAGGAACATATGATAATACTTAATAAGTTGTCGGCCATTTGTTGTTTATTAAGATGATGATAAGGTCATGTGAAACAATTGTCAAAAAACAATGATTTGATCGATATTATTGATATGAAAACTGTTGGAATTGTTGATTGATATTTTATAAAATGGAAACTTTGTAAATTGATTTGCAAGATAAGTATTAGGTAACTGATTTCCATATTATTCGAACCACTAAAGCTGGTCGCACAACACTCCTGGTCGCACAAGGAGCCCCCTTCGCACAAGCTGATCAGGTCGCACAAGAGGACCTGATCGTACAAGCAGCCCCTAATCGCACAAGAACTGGTTGATTATGTTTGGGCCGAATTAACACAACCGCACTAGAATACTTAAGTCGCACAAGGTTATTATTTAATTGTTATGTGGGCCGTAAGTTATATGTGTTGGGCTGGGAAACACTACTAGTCGCACAAGATGGATTATTGAATGATATGTTGGGCCATGTGTTAGTACATCGATGAATTTGGGCTTCAACGAGTGGATCGCACAAGTTGTCACACTTGTGCGAGCCCAATAGTTAATAGGTTGAACGTGATGATTTCATGTTACCATGATCCGTATGTTAAACTGATAACATTTAAAACATTCTGTGTGTGTACTATGTTGCCATGCTCGATACGTGTTAGCAATATGTTAAACTATGTGTAATCATACGTGCTTTAATTGAACCAAAACCTGACATGTGTGATAACCATGTTAGGACGTGGTTGACCACTAGCTTTTAGACGTGACCTTTCTGTGTAATCTGCCGAGCAAACCAAGGTGAGTTCACACTCCGTTACAAAGCATGGGGTTCCCAGGGGTTGGGAATGGGTTAAGGAATATGGATTCCTCGTCCTGTTGAGACGTAACCAGGAACATAGATTCCTCGTCCGGTTGAGACGTATAAAACTATACTAGACTAGAACTCCATCAACGAAGTCCCTCCATTTTATATCGACTTAATCGCCGAGGCCAATGGCGAACGGGTCATTAGTTAAATAGCGCTATTAGGTTTAACAAACCTCACACCGTGCCGCAGAGGACGGGCGTGGACTAATGGACTATGGCACGTCAGTGATGATAGACACAGACGTTAGGGCACTTAAACATGACGAACGTTAGTAGTCGATATGTAACGAGTCTGGTGAATTAAACATGGGGTAGCCCCCACGGCCATAGAGCCGGGCTGGAATAGCCAACGTAAGAACGGGTAACTAATAAACGTTTTTCGAACTATGGGGTAACCCCCACGGCTGGATAGCTGGTAAAGAACAAACTGTGTTTTCGGAATAACTATAAACTGGACAACCAAACGTGAACTCACTCAACTAGTTGTTGACTCGTTACTACATGCTTTGCAGGTCTATAGGTACTTAGCTGGGGCTTGCACAAGGAAGAGTCGTTGTGGGACATGGACAGCTGTGTGCCATGTTAAACAATTGGATAATTAAACTTTGGATTTGGTTTTGAACATTATGCTTCCGCTCATAACTTAACTATGTTTGTTTTGGATACTAATCGTGTTGGTTGGACTTTTACTTTAAATATTTACTTGTTCAATATGATTAGTGGTTTGATCCTGGTCAGTCACGCCTCCAAGCGGTGATACTCCGCAAGTGGATTTTGGGGGTGTGACAGATTGGTATCAGAGCCATTGGTTATAGAGAACTTGGTTTTAATAAAGGAAAACGTTTTTGTTAAAACCAGACTATAACCTGTACAATGCTCTACGATCCACAACGACGCTTCACTCCACGTGCAAGGCTCGACATTCTAGGTGATATGGTTTACGTTTTATATTGCCTACTTGCTAGATTGCATAGAACTTTGCTTATTGTATGCTTAGATGAACGTAGCAACTATAGTTTGAAAACACATTTGTGCTTGCTCCCTACTGTCACTCCACATTTACACACAATCGCGACACCTTTCCTACTTGTGTTTCCTTCGATGTGAGATCATGAGGGAACGTGTGAACCTAACTCAAGCCAGCTGACGGCTCTTATCAACGAACAAGTTACGACAGCACTCGCAACCGCTCAGGCAGGGGGTATAACCTGCTGTTCCGAACCGAACCTAGAATGATAGATCCTACTCTCATGACCCAACTCTCGCGCTTAACCCTGTCGTTTCTTCCTCGCGCAACAAGGTCGGAACGCTCAGCCGCCTGTATGCACATTTAAGACGTTCATGGACTGTTGTTCTAGTACTTTCAGCGGCACTAAAGGAGCTGTTGGACTCCTCCATTGGTTTGAAAAGCTCAAGTCTGTCCTAGAGATGTAGGAATGCCCTGAGGCTCGCAGGGTGAATTACGCCACTGGTACCCTCGAAGGCACCACGCTAACTTGGTGGAACGCGCAAGTTCAAATGCTGGGGCTGGCGGCTGCTAATGCCACCCCATGGAATGATTCTTAAGGAACTGATCCAAACGTGAATACTGTAGTCGTGATGACATCCACAAGCTGGAAGTGGAAGTTCTTTAACCTGAAGATGACAAGGTCAGAAATAGAAGCGTACACGAAACGATCCAACGAACTGGCAGTGTTATGTCCAACTATGGTGGATCCTCCCATCAAGCACATTGAGCTGTACCTAAAAGGCTTAATACCAGAGATACCAAGTCATGTAACTTCGGCCAACCTTGCTACCCTCCAGGATGTTACTCGTCTTGCACATCGTCTCACAGACCAGGCAGTGGAACAGAACAAACGGCCGAAACGTATTGATGCTGCTACAACTACTTCGGATTCTCCCAGTGACAACAAACGCAAGTGGGATAGAATTCGAGCAAGGTTTCCACTTCGATTCACTCTAAGTCGCAGCAGCGAAAAACGGATGAGTACAGGGGCCCAGTCAGCAGTCTTTTGGTAATTGAAGTCAGGGTGGATACAGGGGAAACCACCCTAAGTGCTATCGATGTAATTTACACCACAACGGGCCGTGCAACAAAGATCGTTGTCAGAGATGCAACAAGCTTGGTCATGGAGCCAAGGATTGTAGAAGCTCACGTCCTGCAAACCAGAACCGACAACAGCAGCCACAAGCTCCACAGAATCAGCAGCAGCAGTAGGGTAACAAGGGATGTTATTAGTGTGGTGCTGAAGGTCACTTCATGAGACACTGCCCACAGTTGAACCAGAACCAGAATCAGAACCACAACCAAGGAAACGGGAACAACAATGGAGGCAACAACGGGGGTAATAACGACGGCAATGGTGCCAGGGGTCGAGTGTTCGAGATTGGTCAGGGTGATGCTAGGTATGACCCCAACGTGGTGATGATTTCGACATCGTTATTGGTATGGATGGGCTACCTCAACATCGAGCAGAGATCCTTTGCAAAGAAAAGACCGTCCGCATTTCTCGTGCTGGTTAAGAACCTTTGGTAATTCATGGTGACAAGCTCCTGGAGCAGCACCCATAGTTCGAGCATCTTATCACTTACCCCATCAGAGTTGGAAGAACTCTCTACGCAACTACAAGAACTCTTAGATAAGGGTTTTATTCGTCCTAGCTCTTCGCCCTGGGGAGCTCCAGTGCTATTTGTGAAGAAGAAAGACGGTACATTCAGAATGTGCATCGACTACCGTGAACTGAACAAGGCGACTGTGAAGAATCGCTACCCTCTTCCACGCATTGACGACCTGTTCGACCAGCTATAAGGGTCGAGCTACTGTTCAAAGATCGATTTGAGATCGGGGTATCACCAGCTGAGGGTCCGAGAAGAGGACGTCTCCAAAACAGCCTTCAGAACTCGCTATGGCCACTATGAGTTTTTGGTCATGCCTTTTGGGATGACAAACGCACCAGCGGTCTTCATGGACTTGATGAATCGAGTATGCAAGCCCTACTTAGACAAATTCGTTATTGTCTTCATTGATGACATCCTGATCTATTCGAAGAGTCGGGAGGAACATGAGCAACACTTACGGCTTATTTTGGAACTACTTCGAAGGGAACAGTTGTACGCCAAGTTTTCAAAATGTGACTTCTGGCTTCGTGAAGTCCATTTCTTAGGCCACGTGGTGAACAAGGATGGGATCCACGTTGATCCATCCAAGGTAGAATCGATCAAAAGCTGGCCTGCACCTCGTACACCAACGGAAATTCGCCAATTCTTGGGATTGGCAGGTTACTACAGGAGATTTATCAAGGATTTTTCTAAGGTTGCTCAGCCTCTTACTTCACTAACGCAGAAGGGCGTTGTTTATCGTTGGGGAAACGCACAGGAGATAGCGTTTCAGCACTTAAAGGATAGACTTTGTAGTGCACCTATCCTTTCATTGCCAGAGGGCACAGATGACTTCGTGGTTTACTGTGACGCATCTATTCAGGGTCTTGGTTGTGTTTTGATGCAGCGGGATAAAGTTATAGCTTACGCTTCACGTCAACTCAAGGTTCACGAGAAGAACTACACTACACACGATCTAGAGCTGGGAGCGGTTGTTTTTGCACTTAAGATATGGCGACACTACTTGTATGGCACCAAGTGTGCTATCTACACTGATCACAGGAGCCTCGCGCACATCTTTAAACAGAAAGAACTCAATATGAGACAACGACGATGGGTCGAACTGCTGAACGATTACGAATGCTCAATCAGGTATCACCCGGGCAAAGCCAATGTTGTGGCTGACGCCCTCAGTCGAAAGGACACTGCGCCTAAGCGCGTACGAGCTTTACAACTTACTATACAGTCTAATCTTCCTTCACAAATACGAAATGCTCAGGTAGAAGCATTGAAACCAGAGAACGTCAGGGCTGAAGCCCTACGCGGTTCAAGGCAACGCTTGGAACAGAAGGAAGACGGTGCTTATTATGTAACAGGACGTATTTGGGTCCCGTTTTATGGCAACCTACGAGAGCTTGTGATGGATGAGGCACCCAAGTCTCGCTACTCGGTGCACCCTGGTTCAGACAAAATGTACCACGACATCAAAACCACATACTGGTGGCCTAGCATGAAGGCACACATAGCAACATACGTTAGCAAGTGCTTGACTTGTGCAAGAGTCAAGGCGGAATACCAGAAACCTCCAGGCCCCCTTCAACAACCAGAGATACCACAATGGAAATGGGAGCAAATTTCCATGGATTTTGTTACTGGCCTGCCTAGATCTCAACGTGGTAACGATACTATTTGGGTGATCGTGGATCGACTCACAAAGTCTGCTCACTTCTTGGCCATCAAAGAAACAGATAAGTTCTCCACCCTAGCAGAAGTATATCTCAAGGAAGTTGTCTCGAGGCACGGGGTGCCCACCTCTATTATCTCGGATCGAGATGCACGTTTTACATCAGAATTGTGGCAAGCAATGCACAAGTCCTTTGGCTCAAGGTTAGACATGAGCACAGCTTATCACCCACAAACGGATGGGCAGTCGGAACGTACCATCCAAACCCTCGAAGACATGCTTAGGGCATGTGTGATTGACTTTGGCAACGGCTGGGAAAAACATCTGCCACTTGTGGAATTTTCGTACAACAATAGCTACCACACCAGCATTAAAGCTGCTCCGTTTGAGGCATTGTACGGGCGTAAATGCCGGTCACCTCTTTGTTGGGCAGAGGTGGGGGATAGTCAGATTACTGGTCCAGAACATGTGGTGGATACAACAGAGAAAATTGCTCAGATACGACAACGAATGGCGGCAGCTCGTGACCGTCAGAAAGTCTACGCCGATAAGGGCAGAAAACCACTAGAGCTCCAGGTTGGGGAGCGTGTACTACTCAAAGTTTCACCCTGGAAGGGTGTGGTTCGTTTTGGCAAACGGGGCAAACTTAACCCACGATACGTTGGACCTTTCGAAGTCATTGAGAAAATAGGCAAGGTGGCCTACAGACTGAACTTACCAGCAGAACTCAGTGCAGTTCACGACGTTTTCCATGTGTCAAATCTGAAGAAGTGTCTGTCAGATGAGACCCACGTAGTTCCTTTGAAGGAGCTCACGATCGACGAGCAGTTACGATTCGTCGAGGAACCTGTGGAAATCACGGACCGGGATGTGAAGGTCCTCAAGCGTACTAGAATACCTCTCGTTCGAGTTCGTTGGAACTCACGTCGCGGCCCAGAATTCACCTGGGAGCGCGAAGATCAGATGAAACAAAAGTATCCTCAACTGTTCGCAACCGGTACAACCACTACTGAGGCTGAAGCTACGGAATTTCGGGACGAAATTCCAGATCAACGGGGGGAGGATGTGACACCCCAGGAAAACCAGGAAAACCATGCAACTTAACTAGCTTCCTCAGTGAGTACGTGCTAAATTTCGGGACGAAATTTCTTTCAACTTGGGGATAATGTGACAACTCGTATTTTCCGAACTTATCAACGTACTTAATGTAACGTATTTGAACTTGGTGTAATTAGTTGATATGTTGAATTAATGAGATTATGTGTGACTTTGTGATTGATTAAATGTTATGTGGTTATGATTACGTGATGATGTGTATTGTATAGTATTAATCCGATCGCACAACACAACCCACTCGCACAAGTCTTTTTGGGCTACACTTTGTATTCGGATCGATGGGCAGCCCATTGAGGGTTCGGCCCACTCTTCTCTTTGTCGCATAACACTTAGGGGTAGGGTAAAACTCCTCATTTGTTACTAAACACCCACACACACAAACCCTAGTTCTTTTCTCTCTCTCCCTCACGAAACCGAAGGCAGCCAAGCATTATTTTCATCGAAGATCTTGTGTTTGGATCAATCTCCTACCCTCTTCTTTAATCGGTTAGTGACATTTATTAATTGATGTTATGCTATGTGAATATACATGTCTCATGATGGTTTGTAATTGATATACGATTGAGGATTAGGTAAACTGTTAGTGTGATGAAGTTAATAAGCTATCTTGTCATGTTTCAGATTAGGTTACATGATCCGAATTGTTTAGAATATATACAATTGACTTTGAATGCTGATATATGATAATCATTATATTCATGTGATTGAATGATCTTGTTGGAGTGATTGTTGTGTTCGAACAGTGTGCATCTAGGAGGATGAGCATGTGATTTCAATTAATTGTATTTTAAGGATTCCCTCATAATTATTTGCACATGAATTGTCAGAATGTTGGTGGTTGTAAATTGTAATAGAATAGACTTTGGTGCATGATTAATTAATAGATGATAATGCTGAATTTCATGTATGAAACCGACTGGACATTATGGGATAGGAACATATGATAATACTTAATAAGTTGTCGGCCATTTGTTGTTTATTAAGATGATGATAAGGTCATGTGAAACAATTGTCAAAAAACAATGATTTGATCGATATTATTGATATGAAAACTGTTGGAATTGTTGATTGATATTTTATAAAATGGAAACTTTGTAAATTGATTTGCAAGATAAGTATTAGGTAACTGATTTCCATATTATTCGAACCACTAAAGCTGGTCGCACAACACTCCTGGTCGCACAAGGAGCCCCCTTCGCACAAGCTGATCAGGTCGCACAAGAGGACCTGATCGTACAAGCAGCCCCTAATCGCACAAGAACTGGTTGATTATGTTTGGGCCGAATTAACACAACCGCACTAGAATACTTAAGTCGCATAAGGTTATTATTTAATTGTTATGTGGGCCGTAAGTTATATGTGTTGGGCTGGGAAACACTACTAGTCGCACAAGATGGATTATTGAATGATATGTTGGGCCATGTGTTAGTACATCGATGAATTTGGGCTTCAACGAGTGGATCGCACAAGTTGTCACACTTGTGCGAGCCCAATAGTTAATAGGTTGAACGTGATGATTTCATGTTACCATGATCCGTATGTTAAACTGATAACATTTAAAACATTCTGTGTGTGTACTATGTTGCCATGCTCGATACGTGTTAGCAATATGTTAAACTATGTGTAATCATACGTGCTTTAATTGAACCAAAACCTGACATGTGTGATAACCATGTTAGGACGTGGTTGACCACTAGCTTTTAGACGTGACCTTTCTGTGTAATCTGCCGAGCAAACCAAGGTGAGTTCACACTCCGTTACAAAGCATGGGGTTCCCAGGGGTTGGGAATGGGTTAAGGAATATGGATTCCTCGTCCTGTTGAGACGTAACCAGGAACATAGATTCCTCGTCCGGTTGAGACGTATAAAACTATACTAGACTAGAACTCTATCAACGAAGTCCCTCCATTTTATATCGACTTAATCGCCGAGGCCAATGGCGAACGGGTCATTAGTTAAATAGCGCTATTAGGTTTAACAAACCTCACACCGTGCCGCAGAGGACGGGCGTGGACTAATGGACTATGGCACGTCAGTGATGATAGACACAGACGTTAGGGCACTTAAACATGACGAATGTTAGTAGTCGATATGTAACGAGTCTGGTGAATTAAACATGGGGTAGCCCCCACGGCCATAGAGCCGGGCTGGAATAGCCAACGTAAGAACGGGTAACTAATAAACGTTTTTCGAACTATGGGGTAACCCCCACGGCTGGATAGCTGGTAAAGAACAAACTGTGTTTTCGGAATAACTATAAACTGGACAACCAAACGTGAACTCACTCAACTAGTTGTTGACTCGTTACTACATGCTTTGCAGGTCTATAGGTACTTAGCTGGGGCTTGCACAAGGAAGAGTCGTTGTGGGACATGGACAGCTGTGTGCCATGTTAAACAATTGGATAATTAAACTTTGGATTTGGTTTTGAACATTATGCTTCCGCTCATAACTTAACTATGTTTGTTTTGGATACTAATCGTGTTGGTTGGACTTTTACTTTAAATATTTACTTGTTCAATATGATTAGTGGTTTGATCCTGGTCAGTCACGCCTCCAAGCGGTGATACTCCGCAAGTGGATTTTGGGGGTGTGACAGATTGGTATCAGAGCCATTGGTTATAGAGAACTTGGTTTTAATAAAGGAAAACATTTTTGTTAAAACTAGACTATAACCTGTACAATGCTCTACGATCCACAACGACGCTTCACTCCACGTGCAAGGCTCGACATTCTAGGTGATATGGTTTACGTTTTATATTGCCTACTTGCTAGATTGCATAGAACTTTGCTTATTGTATGCTTAGATGAACGTAGCAACTATAGTTTGAAAACACATTTGTGCTTGCTCCCTACTGTCACTCCACATTTACACACAATCGCGACACCTTTCCTACTTGTGTTTCCTTCGATGTGAGATCATGAGGGAACGTGTGAACCTAACTCAAGCCAGCTGACGGCTCTTATCAACGAACAAGTTACGACAGCACTCGCAACCGCTCAGGAAGGGGGTATAACCTGCTGTTCCGAACCGAACCTAGAATGATAGATCCTACTCTCATGACCCAACTCTCGCGCTTAACCCTGTCGTTTCTTCCTCGCGCAACAAGGTCGGAACGCTCAGCCGCCTGTATGCACATTTAAGACGTTCATGGACTGTTGTTCTAGTACTTTCAGCGGCACTAAAGGAGCTGTTGGACTCCTCCATTGGTTTGAAAAGCTCAAGTCTGTCCTAGAGATGTAGGAATGCCCTGAGGCTCGCAGGGTGAATTACGCCACTGGTACCCTCGAAGGCACCACGCTAACTTGGTGGAACGCGCAAGTTCAAATGCTGGGGCTGGCGGCTGCTAATGCCACCCCATGGAATGATTCTTAAGGAACTGATCCAAACGTGAATACTGTAGTCGTGATGACATCCACAAGCTGGAAGTGGAAGTTCTTTAACCTGAAGATGACAAGGTCAGAAATAGAAGCGTACACGAAACGATCCAACGAACTGGCAGTGTTATGTCCAACTATGGTGGATCCTCCCATCAAGCACATTGAGCTGTACCTAAAAGGCTTAATACCAGAGATACCAAGTCATGTAACTTCGGCCAACCTTGCTACCCTCCAGGATGTTACTCGTCTTGCACATCGTCTCACAGACCAGGCAGTGGAACAGAACAAACGGCCGAAACGTATTGATGCTGCTACAACTACTTCGGATTCTCCCAGTGACAACAAACGCAAGTGGGATAGAATTCGAGCAAGGTTTCCACTTCGATTCACTCTAAGTCGCAGCAGCGAAAAACGGATGAGTACAGGGGCCCAGTCAGCAGTCTTTTGGTAATTGAAGTCAGGGTGGATACAGGGGAAACCACCCTAAGTGCTATCGATGTAATTTACACCACAACGGGCCGTGCAACAAAGATCGTTGTCAGAGATGCAACAAGCTTGGTCATGGAGCCAAGGATTGTAGAAGCTCACGTCCTGCAAACCAGAACCGACAACAGCAGCCACAAGCTCCACAGAATCAGCAGCAGCAGTAGGGTAACAAGGGATGTTATTAGTGTGGTGCTGAAGGTCACTTCATGAGACACTGCCCACAGTTGAACCAGAACCAGAATCAGAACCACAACCAAGGAAACGGGAACAACAATGGAGGCAACAACGGGGGTAATAACGACGGCAATGGTGCCAGGGGTCGAGTGTTCGAGATTGGTCAGGGTGATGCTAGGTATGACCCCAACGTGGTGATGATTTCGACATCGTTATTGGTATGGATGGGCTACCTCAACATCGAGCAGAGATCCTTTGCAAAGAAAAGACCGTCCGCATTTCTCGTGCTGGTTAAGAACCTTTGGTAATTCATGGTGACAAGCTCCTGGAGCAGCACCCATAGTTCGAGCATCTTATCACTTACCCCATCAGAGTTGGAAGAACTCTCTACGCAACTACAAGAACTCTTAGATAAGGGTTTTATTCGTCCTAGCTCTTCGCCCTGGGGAGCTCCAGTGCTATTTGTGAAGAAGAAAGACGGTACATTCAGAATGTGCATCGACTACCGTGAACTGAACAAGGCGACTGTGAAGAATCGCTACCCTCTTCCACGCATTGACGACCTGTTCGACCAGCTATAAGGGTCGAGCTACTGTTCAAAGATCGATTTGAGATCGGGGTATCACCAGCTGAGGGTCCGAGAAGAGGACGTCTCCAAAACAGCCTTCAGAACTCGCTATGGCCACTATGAGTTTTTGGTCATGCCTTTTGGGATGACAAACGCACCAGCGGTCTTCATGGACTTGATGAATCGAGTATGCAAGCCCTACTTAGACAAATTCGTTATTGTCTTCATTGATGACATCCTGATCTATTCGAAGAGTCGGGAGGAACATGAGCAACACTTACGGCTTATTTTGGAACTACTTCGAAGGGAACAGTTGTACGCCAAGTTTTCAAAATGTGACTTCTGGCTTCGTGAAGTCCATTTCTTAGGCCACGTGGTGAACAAGGATGGGATCCACGTTGATCCATCCAAGGTAGAATCGATCAAAAGCTGGCCTGCACCTCGTACACCAACGGAAATTCGCCAATTCTTGGGATTGGCAGGTTACTACAGGAGATTTATCAAGGATTTTTCTAAGGTTGCTCAGCCTCTTACTTCACTAACGCAGAAGGGCGTTGTTTATCGTTGGGGAAACGCACAGGAGATAGCGTTTCAGCACTTAAAGGATAGACTTTGTAGTGCACCTATCCTTTCATTGCCAGAGGGCACAGATGACTTCGTGGTTTACTGTGACGCATCTATTCAGGGTCTTGGTTGTGTTTTGATGCAGCGGGATAAAGTTATAGCTTACGCTTCACGTCAACTCAAGGTTCACGAGAAGAACTACACTACACACGATCTAGAGCTGGGAGCGGTTGTTTTTGCACTTAAGATATGGCGACACTACTTGTATGGCACCAAGTGTGCTATCTACACTGATCACAGGAGCCTCGCGCACATCTTTAAACAGAAAGAACTCAATATGAGACAACGACGATGGGTCGAACTGCTGAACGATTACGAATGCTCAATCAGGTATCACCCGGGCAAAGCCAATGTTGTGGCTGACGCCCTCAGTCGAAAGGACACTGCGCCTAAGCGCGTACGAGCTTTACAACTTACTATACAGTCTAATCTTCCTTCACAAATACGAAATGCTCAGGTAGAAGCATTGAAACCAGAGAACGTCAGGGCTGAAGCCCTACGCGGTTCAAGGCAACGCTTGGAACAGAAGGAAGACGGTGCTTATTATGTAACAGGACGTATTTGGGTCCCGTTTTATGGCAACCTACGAGAGCTTGTGATGGATGAGGCACCCAAGTCTCGCTACTCGGTGCACCCTGGTTCAGACAAAATGTACCACGACATCAAAACCACATACTGGTGGCCTAGCATGAAGGCACACATAGCAACATACGTTAGCAAGTGCTTGACTTGTGCAAGAGTCAAGGCGGAATACCAGAAACCTCCAGACCCCCTTCAACAACCAGAGATACCACAATGGAAATGGGAGCAAATTTCCATGGATTTTGTTACTGGCCTGCCTAGATCTCAACGTGGTAACGATACTATTTGGGTGATCGTGGATCGACTCACAAAGTCTGCTCACTTCTTGGCCATCAAAGAAACAGATAAGTTCTCCACCCTAGCAGAAGTATATCTCAAGGAAGTTGTCTCGAGGCACGGGGTGCCCACCTCTATTATCTCGGATCGAGATGCACGTTTTACATCAGAATTGTGGCAAGCAATGCACAAGTCCTTTGGCTCAAGGTTAGACATGAGCACAGCTTATCACCCACAAACGGATGGGCAGTCGGAACGTACCATCCAAACCCTCGAAGACATGCTTAGGGCATGTGTGATTGACTTTGGCAACGGCTGGGAAAAACATCTGCCACTTGTGGAATTTTCGTACAACAATAGCTACCACACCAGCATTAAAGCTGCTCCGTTTGAGGCATTGTACGGGCGTAAATGCCGGTCACCTCTTTGTTGGGCAGAGGTGGGGGATAGTCAGATTACTGGTCCAGAACATGTGGTGGATACAACAGAGAAAATTGCTCAGATACGACAACGAATGGCGGCAGCTCGTGACCGTCAGAAAGTCTACGCCGATAAGGGCAGAAAACCACTAGAGCTCCAGGTTGGGGAGCGTGTACTACTCAAAGTTTCACCCTGGAAGGGTGTGGTTCGTTTTGGCAAACGGGGCAAACTTAACCCACGATACGTTGGACCTTTCGAAGTCATTGAGAAAATAGGCAAGGTGGCCTACAGACTGAACTTACCAGCAGAACTCAGTGCAGTTCACGACGTTTTCCATGTGTCAAATCTGAAGAAGTGTCTGTCAGATGAGACCCACGTAGTTCCTTTGAAGGAGCTCACGATCGACGAGCAGTTACGATTCGTCGAGGAACCTGTGGAAATCACGGACCGGGATGTGAAGGTCCTCAAGCGTACTAGAATACCTCTCGTTCGAGTTTGTTGGAACTCACGTCGCGGCCCAGAATTCACCTGGGAGCGCGAAGATCAGATGAAACAAAAGTATCCTCAACTGTTCGCAACCGGTACAACCACTACTGAGGCTGAAGCTACGGAATTTCGGGACGAAATTCCAGATCAACGGGGGGAGGATGTGACACCCCAGGAAAACCAGGAAAACCATGCAACTTAACTAGCTTCCTCAGTGAGTACGTGCTAAATTTCGGGACGAAATTTCTTTCAACTTGGGGATAATGTGACAACTCGTATTTTCCGAACTTATCAACGTACTTAATGTAACGTATTTGAACTTGGTGTAATTAGTTGATATGTTGAATTAATGAGATTATGTGTGACTTTGTGATTGATTAAATGTTATGTGGTTATGATTACGTGATGATGTGTATTGTATAGTATTAATCCGATCGCACAACACAACCCACTCGCACAAGTCTTTTTGGGCTACACTTTGTATTCGGATCGATGGGCAGCCCATTGAGGGTTCGGCCCACTCTTCTCTTTGTCGCATAACACTTAGGGGTAGGGTAAAACTCCTCATTTGTTACTAAACACCCACACACACAAACCCTAGTTCTTTTCTCTCTCTCCCTCACGAAACCGAAGGCAGCCAAGCATTCTTTTCATCGAAGATCTTGTGTTTGGATCAATCTCCTACCCTCTTCTTTAATCGGTTAGTGACA
The DNA here is from genome assembly GCA_030545235.1 of Helianthus tuberosus. Taxonomy (NCBI): domain Eukaryota; kingdom Viridiplantae; phylum Streptophyta; class Magnoliopsida; order Asterales; family Asteraceae; genus Helianthus; species Helianthus tuberosus. The sequence goes on along the minus strand of CM060371.1, from coordinate 134,859,779 downwards.
TTTATTAATTGATGTTATGCTATGTGAATATACATGTCTCATGATGGTTTGTAATTGATATACGATTGAGGATTAGGTAAACTGTTAGTGTGATGAAGTTAATAAGCTATCTTGTCATGTTTCAGATTAGGTTACATGATCCGAATTGTTTAGAATATATACAATTGACTTTGAATGCTGATATATGATAATCATTATATTCATGTGATTGAATGATCTTGTTGGAGTGATTGTTGTGTTCGAACAGTGTGCATCTAGGAGGATGAGCATGTGATTTCAATTAATTGTATTTTAAGGATTCCCTCATAATTATTTGCACATGAATTGTCAGAATGTTGGTGGTTGTAAATTGTAATAGAATAGACTTTGGTGCATGATTAATTAATAGATGATAATGCTGAATTTCATGTATGAAACCGACTGGACATTATGGGATAGGAACATATGATAATACTTAATAAGTTGTCGGCCATTTGTTGTTTATTAAGATGATGATAAGGTCATGTGAAACAATTGTCAAAAAACAATGATTTGATCGATATTATTGATATGAAAACTGTTGGAATTGTTGATTGATATTTTATAAAATGGAAACTTTGTAAATTGATTTGCAAGATAAGTATTAGGTAACTGATTTCCATATTATTCGAACCACTAAAGCTGGTCGCACAACACTCCTGGTCGCACAAGGAGCCCCCTTCGCACAAGCTGATCAGGTCGCACAAGAGGACCTGATCGTACAAGCAGCCCCTAATCGCACAAGAACTGGTTGATTATGTTTGGGCCGAATTAACACAACCGCACTAGAATACTTAAGTCGCACAAGGTTATTATTTAATTGTTATGTGGGCCGTAAGTTATATGTGTTGGGCTGGGAAACACTACTAGTCGCACAAGATGGATTATTGAATGATATGTTGGGCCATGTGTTAGTACATCGATGAATTTGGGCTTCAACGAGTGGATCGCACAAGTTGTCACACTTGTGCGAGCCCAATAGTTAATAGGTTGAACGTGATGATTTCATGTTACCATGATCCGTATGTTAAACTGATAACATTTAAAACATTCTGTGTGTGTACTATGTTGCCATGCTCGATACGTGTTAGCAATATGTTAAACTATGTGTAATCATACGTGCTTTAATTGAACCAAAACCTGACATGTGTGATAACCATGTTAGGACGTGGTTGACCACTAGCTTTTAGACGTGACCTTTCTGTGTAATCTGCCGAGCAAACCAAGGTGAGTTCACACTCCGTTACAAAGCATGGGGTTCCCAGGGGTTGGGAATGGGTTAAGGAATATGGATTCCTCGTCCTGTTGAGACGTAACCAGGAACATAGATTCCTCGTCCGGTTGAGACGTATAAAACTATACTAGACTAGAACTCTATCAACGAAGTCCCTCCATTTTATATCGACTTAATCGCCGAGGCCAATGGCGAACGGGTCATTAGTTAAATAGCGCTATTAGGTTTAATAAACCTCACACCGTGCCGCAGAGGACGGGCGTGGACTAATGGACTATGGCACGTCAGTGATGATAGACACAGACGTTAGGGCACTTAAACATGACGAATGTTAGTAGTCGATATGTAACGAGTCTGGTGAATTAAACATGGGGTAGCCCCCACGGCCATAGAGCCGGGCTGGAATAGCCAACGTAAGAACGGGTAACTAATAAACGTTTTTCGAACTATGGGGTAACCCCCACGGCTGGATAGCTGGTAAAGAACAAACTGTGTTTTCGGAATAACTATAAACTGGACAACCAAACGTGAACTCACTCAACTAGTTGTTGACTCGTTACTACATGCTTTGCAGGTCTATAGGTACTTAGCTGGGGCTTGCACAAGGAAGAGTCGTTGTGGGACATGGACAGCTGTGTGCCATGTTAAACAATTGGATAATTAAACTTTGGATTTGGTTTTGAACATTATGCTTCCGCTCATAACTTAACTATGTTTGTTTTGGATACTAATCGTGTTGGTTGGACTTTTACTTTAAATATTTACTTGTTCAATATGATTAGTGGTTTGATCCTGGTCAGTCACGCCTCCAAGCGGTGATACTCCGCAAGTGGATTTTGGGGGTGTGACATATATTGTTAGGGTTTGTGAGAAACAACGTGTGCTTTCATACAAAAAATCGAGGAATTAGTCAAATCTCTACATGTTTTGAGTGCACTTTTATTTTGCTTGGTAGGAAGCTTCCTCAGCAGAAGCAAAACTTCATTGCTTCGCTGAGAACTTTTCATATGCTGGTGCAAAGGATAGGGAAGCCTTTAAATCGCCAAACTAGAGGTGGCAATCTTGACCCAAAGGCTTTCAAGTGGGTTAGTTTGGGTTGCTTTTAAAATTATATGGGTTAGTTTAGGTAAGATATTTTAACTAAACGGGTAACAACGGGTCAATTGAAATTCCATCTTGTTATTTTCGGGTCAAAGCGGGTCGACAACTTTAAAGAAATGGGTCGATGTGGGTTAGCACCTTAAAGAAACGGGTCAGATTTCGGATCAGAATGGGTTTCGGGCCTACACAAGTATCCGCACAAGACGGGTAACGACACGAAATAGGTTTTGGATCGGAACGGTTTCAGTTCGAATTGAGTTTCGGACCGAGATGGGTTTTGGCACTCGGCGGGTTTTGGATCGGAATGGGTCGGTTCGGATCGGGTTTGGCCCGACACGGGCTTCCGCACGGGACGGGTTTCGGATCGCAACGGGTTTTAGGCCGACATGAGTTTCCGCACGGGACGAGTTTTAGGCCGACACGAGTTTCCACACGGGACGGATTTCGGATCGCAACGGGTTTTAGGCCGACACGGTTTCGGTTTTTTGTTTCCGTTTTGTCGGTTTATTCTGTTTCGTTTCGAGAGAAGTCTTTTAACGTTAAGATCTTTAGAGAAGTCTTTTATCCTTTTGGCTACCGCTTCCATCTTCAGTTTTTCTTTGTTTCTAGCCCTCTTATTCAGCTGTACTCTCTTTGTTTTAAAAGGCCCGCATCATTATAAATCTCATGGTTAACATTGAACAAGAAACAAATCATGTAAAACTGCATCATAGATTAAGGTGGTATAACTTAACCCATGTATCATGAAATCAACAAAAAGAAATTAGCTTTGAACATTAGTGTTCGGCTAACCAAATCTATTCATTTTTCTAACTTAGACATGAAAGAAAGCAATTTTAACCAACCCGACCCGACCTGAAACCCGTTCTGACCCGCACCCGTTTCAACCTGAACCTATTCTGACCCGAACCCGTTTATACACCAACCAAAACAACCTTTTTTTTGTAATTGACCCGTTTTGACCCGAATCCGTTTTGGCCCATGACCCGACCCGAACTGACCCGTTTGCCAGGTCTACGCCAAACTGATATTCTTTTGCAAGATAAGCCTGGAATAGGGGGATGCACCAATTTGATTTCATTTTCAGTTTCTACAAAATGTCTGAAAAGCTTATGTTTTGCTTTTGACAGATTATAAAGAGTTAAACATGTAGCTTTCGCTTGGCGAGCCCCATATGATGTTGTTAGTTTGGAATTTACATCTTTTGTAGCAAACGAGTACTTCCACATGAAAATTATGTTTATATTATGACCCGTTTTTTCAAAATATATTAATTACAACTTTGATTCATATAAACTTTCAAGGAGTAGCATTTCATTATTTTTTGATTAATTCTTTGATTTATGATATGTGCTGATGAAATTTAACCTTTTAGTTCTTTTATTATTATTGTTGTTGTTTCCTTTACGGCGGACGATAGGGGGCTACAGAGATGGAGAATAAGACGCTTTGTTTTTCGCGACAACCTCTCTTTCTATATCCTATTTTCAAACGCCATGCTTATATGTAGGGCTGTAAACGGACCGAACGAACACGAACAAGGCCTTGTTCGTGTTCGTTCGTTAAGGAAATAAATGTGTTCACAAACGGTTCATGAACACTTACCGAACTAGATTTTATGTTCGTGTTCGTTCATTAAGGAAATGATCGTGTTCGCGAACGGTTCACGAACACAAACGAACACAAATAAATTTGACGAACGCGACGAAGGATAAAGATAGATGGCCCAGAGAGTAACACTCGAACTTTTTTTTTTTTTTTTTGGGTAAAGGGCAAAGCCCGGCAAACTAAAATAGAACACACAAAAAAATTACAACCTCATAGGGAACTTCAATCCCTTCTTGTGGAACGGAGGTCGATCGTATTCGCCGATGTAAATAATGAGAAATCAAAGGGAAATGATGCATAAACAAGGTGAAAATGGGTTTCCTAGTTTAATTGTTAAGGTAATAAAATAAATAAAAGTTTAATAATATAAAAAATACAAATAAAATATAAGAAAGTACAAAGATCTTCAATTAAAACACAAACATACGAACATAAACGAACGCAAATCAACGAATGTTCACGAACATGTTAACGTTCACGTTCACGAACACCTTACCGAACGTTCACGAACACAATCGAACGAACGAGACATCTGTTCATGTTCGTTCATTTAACTAATCGAACGAAATTTCTTGTTCATGTTCGTTCGTTTATTAAACGAACGAACATAAACGAACTTCCCGCCGACCGGTTCACGAACTGTTTGCTGAACGTTCTGTTCGTTTACAGCCCTACTTATATGTATAAAACTATTTTAAATGAAACAACAATCAAGCATGGCGTGATGTGTACTAAAGAGGGAAAGATGTGCATTTTATACATTTAAAGGTATGTTTTTGGTAGGTTAACTCTTGTTGCCTAAAAGTACACTTCCACTTAGAATATCTTGTATTTTGTTCATTCATGTATATACAATAACTCAAGAACATGATATTTCCCTACATTGGGCTAAAATGGTGGTGGTACTTGAATACGCATGACAATTTTAACAAAACTAACAATCAATCACGTTAATATCATGTGATTTAGCTGTCAAAGAGTTCCACTTCTAGATTTTTTTTTTTTGAAATTATTATGAACAAGACATCCATTAAACCTTATACAATGTGAACAATTAGACAATAGCAGCATGTTTATTTGTATTAATTTAGAAAGCAAAACATATTATAATAAATAATAAAAATCTTTAAAAAGTAAATAATTAATAAAGTCTATTAATTATTGTTTATAATTTTCAAAAAGTTAACAATTTAGTTTGAATTTAAATTATTATTTTATATCAACTAAAGAAAAAAAGGATTTCTAATGATTTTTTAAACAATTTAAAAATAAGTCAACGGATTCTGTCACTTTTATTCTAAGGATCTGAGTATAAATTGTATGTTTTGGGTGAACAATAATAAATGAATTTCAAGATATAAATGATAAGTGCGTAATTATTTGAGCATACAAGACTGGAAAGCTATATCAAAACTGTTTTTCTATTAATAATCAAAAGATTAGAATGATACATAAATGATTATACCGATGTATTGCAAAATACATCTTTTATCGTGTCTAGTTTGTATTTTGATATTTTATCTACGTTTCGAACCCGCTGCATAGTGCAGGTGATAACCCACTAGTTATGTAATTTAATGCATGTATGCATTATATCGCTTAATACGTTCAAGCTCTAATCTCTTGTTGGATCTTGCATAATTTCCCATCTAGCTTGAAGGATAACGCGGGCTTTCTTAACATCATTTGTTACTGCCTCATGACAAGTTTTAAATTCATTCTTCCTATTGTTTTGTGGATATGGAAGCTTTTGACTAGTGTAGTCCTTTCAGCATAAATTTATTCTGCTTAAAATTAGCCTATCGTGTATTGACACTCATTCACTTTATAATTACATTCTTAAACATAACCCTTTAAGACCTGGTTGAATTATGGTGGTTGATTGAGCATATTGATGTCAATTTTGAGCATGTTACTTCAATATATTCATGCCAAATCCAAAGGTCATATGATGCAATGCAACTGTTTCTAACATAATGGTGAAACACCCATGATCACCACACGTATATTGACCTTTCCATACAAGTGGGTAGTTTCTCTAGGTCCAATGCATACAGTCAATACTTCCTGGCATACAGGGAAACCCATGCTAAGATGAATGAGTCTCTAGTATAACTGATGGGTGTCAGTTTGGTTAGGCATTCATTGATACTCTTGAAACACTTTAATAAAAACTTGCAAAACTTTTGTAGGCATTCAACAACGGTATTCTCACAAGATGTATGTATTCATAGCATTTGTTAGTTGCCAACTGACATACATGACAAACTTTTTCTACCAATTGCATCATGTCTTTTATAACGTATCAAGAATGAAAGGATGTACCTCCAACAATTTGATTAAACAACCGTCTTATCATTGGAAAACGTCGTCTTATGTAACTCTCTGGGTATACCGACTTGGGAGCAAAGTAGTTGTTCAACAAATAATCGCCTCCATCTTCATCCCATCTATCAATATATTTGTGATTTTCTTTTGCTAATAAAGAACATGATTCCTATTCGGTATGAAGATCCAACAACAACATGGAAATGTTTTCCATATCAGTTGTTGAAATTGTTTTGTGTTTATATCAATGAATGAGTGGGATTTTCTTATCACTTGGCTCATTTTGAGTGATGATTGGAGTTGGGGAAAAAGGTAAAAGACGTGGAAAGAAAGCAGTATTGTGGTTTTGGGAATACAGGTCGTATAATTTAGCCATTATAATTTAATTCAATAACTATATATAATTATTATTTTAGATATGACTTTTGGATAAACACAGCTAAACAAATTAGGCCCCACCTTTTCAAATGGATTCCACCCTTGATGAATGGCACCATGCGAACGGACAAGCAACTCCAAGTTGATCTCGTGGCGACCAGGGGCACAGTGGCGAAACTTGAAAATTTCCATCGGGGGGTCGGAAGTCACCGGACCTATAAGTATATACCTAAAAAAGATATTTTTTATAAAACCGGGGGTCGAAAACATATAAACCTAAAAAATTCTATACGAAACGTACATACATAACACTGTTGAGCGAAAAGTTCGGGGGGTCGGGCTCCCCATCCGGCCCCTTCATAGCTGCGCCAGTCAGGCGACCATGACCACATCAGCCACAAGCGCCTCCCACGACCTAATTGGTAATTTAGTTGAAGGAGGCTTTTTGTTTTTGAAACATGAAGAAAACTTATTAGGTGATAGGCATTACGGTTAGGCTCGATCATTTTGATGGAATTTTGAGTTGGATTGTTAACCACGCTTTTAAAAATCAACAAGTCAAACTAGCATTGTTGGGTGGGTCTGTCGTACCGACTAATTCTATGGTTTGACAATTTTTTTTGACGGTTTAAATGATATTATTTTTTTTATCGTTAGTTTATGGCACGTCTACACAACTGCATATTCCAACTTACTTGATTCGCTTTTTGGGTCCGGTCAATTCAACAATATACGAACACTCTTCTCATAAGACTTAAAGACGCTCTCATAATTATGTCAATCATGAATGAAGAAAAATATACTACGTATAGTAAAAGAAAACCCTTCTGAACACTTTGTTCATGTGATAAATATTTATTTTATGTGCATCACTTTCATTTAGAAGGCATATGCGATTACGAACCTTCATTTAGAAATGGTTGGGAGTGTGTTGTTATGGGTCGTAGCATCCTAGCATGAGGTATTATAACATATTTTTCTAGTGGGAGGCCCAAATATTTGTGTTTGAGGCAACTTCGAGAATTGTAACACTCATATCTTACTAGGATTTACTGATAAGTGATTGATGACCATGTCGTCCCAATCATGCAAAAACCTAATTAACAAAGTTAGCCAAGGTAAGTCGAATTTCGTATCCACGAATAGCATGTGATTAGTATTAGACGAGTAGTTTGATTATCTAAAGTATTTACGAAACGAATGTACATAAAGCTTATAAATTTTACTAGTTATCTTGAAGGTTGAATTGGTTTGGAATCAAGATATGATCCACGTTTTGACTTATAAGAGTTACGAATAAAAGTTTTGATATAATTTAGTAATTTGAAAACAATGATTATATGGTTTAGTAACAATAATGAGAAAACGGATCAAATGCTGGTTTCGGATTTGCAATCAATTAGGGTTATAGGGTGTTTAGGATTACGTTTTGAAGTGATTATTTGATTATTGCGTTTGTAAAACATAAATAATCTAAAAAAGCGTTTGGATTAAAAAAATGATTATCTGCCTCCAAAACGCAGTTTTGGAGAAGCATGTACATACATTCTTTTTCAAAACGCAGTTTTAAAAACGCAAAATCTATTTTGAAAACGCATAATCTATTTTGAAAACGCAACACCAAACACTTCCTTAATCATACATAATGAATTTGGGTTTTACTTGAAAACACAATGATTTCTTGAATTTGGTCTTTACTTGAAAACACAATGATTTCTTGAATTTGTTAATGAAAACGTAGTTGTAGACATCAATAATCATCTATCACATGTAAATGGTTCAAGAATAACCTTCACTACACGAATAATGGACAATTGTATGTTTTGTAAACCAAGAACAATAACCAAACCCTAGTTTAGATTAAAACTTAAAAGCAATCGTTATCCCATAACGTCAATGACCTTCACACTAAATTCATAGAAAGAGGGTATGATGCACAAGTGGTGGGAGCCACAAATTTTCAACCATGCTTCCCACAGGCAATGAAAATTTTCTTCTATACCCTGTTAATATGTCTTTAAGCAAAAACCACTCCCTTTAATGAAATACTTTTACAAACTCAGTACTTGAGATAAGCTATTTTACCAAACTCAAACAACAAGCTATCCCAGACTTTGTTCATGGATTAAGTAGGAAATATGAAAGCCATAAAGAAAGGTTCTGCGAAAGCCTTTCTTATGTATCCAAGGCTTCTAAGCTTTTATCTACAAAAGATTTTGGCTCAAAATGTTTTTGAACAGGGTGAAGCCCTTTAAATGAAAAGTCTTTCAAATGAAACATTTCCTCGCATGATGATTACTAAAATTCAAGAAATTGTTGAAGAAGAAAATGTTTTAGAAAATGAGACTACATCAGGTGTGTCAACATCTATTTCTGAGCCCACTACTCCTGATGACCACAGTGTCCAACGCACATCAGAAATCTCCATAGAAACCATCCCCATTCCAAAATCCGAACGCACCAGAAGGGTATCTCTGGAGGATGGGATGCAAGAGAGACCTGTTGTAACACAAATGCAGCTAACAAAATATGTTGATACTTCCTCTCAATAGATGCAAACATCTCAACCCATCTAAACTCACTTTTCCTTACAAAAGGAAAGTGTTGTAATCATATGGGAACCAAATTATGAGTTTAATGATTCATTTGAACATTTACACTCAAATCGTTCTCCCGGGGCTGAGTCTCTTTCATTTGCATCACCAATAATATCCCCATCCATAAAACCATTGCTTGATGCAATTGATGCATTTGACTTGAATAAAACTAGTTCCTCTCAATTATTCATCACTGAGAGTATGCTCCAACAAGCGACTAGTTCAAGTCCAGAGGTCATTGCAAACCCACAAGCAGAGAAGGGTACACCTCTTGAGTCACAAGTGACTCTTCTATGTTTTTCAAGTGAAGCATCCACTAGGACTATGAGGACTACAACCCCACTATTGGACAGTGGTTACATTTTTAAGACTTACTTGAAGGCAACAATTGTTGAGTCTACAATAGTACACTCTTTAACAATTAGAAGTCCCTAGAACCAAGAACAAGGGGCATCTGGTCCAAAACCAGATACAACCACCTCTAGTGGGAATTCAAATGATCCTATTAATTTAGGTGATGGATTAAGATATCAAGAATTGACAGAGAGAGTCACCAAGGAATCTTTAATTGATGAAGTAAAGGAGATACTGAAGTCTTGGTACAAAACTCAAAACCTCCACCATCAAATGTAGAACTTGGCAAAGAAATATGGTCATATGCTCAATCATATCATTAGTTACAAAAACAATTTGTAGATGTCACTCACAACATGCACATGGAGCTCATCAGAAACATGGTTGAAGCTAGGTACAAAGATAGTCAGGCTGAGATAAAGGCCATCAAAGATCATCTTCTCCAGACTACAGGCTCTGCTCCTAACCCCAAGTATCCTGATGATGCCAAAACGGGGGAGAATGAAAAAGGACTAAGAAAATTACCTCCTCATGTCAAGAGAGCTTAAAAGAAACCTGACTAGTCTGCAAGCAAAAAGGGCAAAAGAGGATGCCTTAGAGAAAGAGAAGATAAGAGAAAAAGATACAAAAGAGGCCAAAGATGCCCTAACAATGCAAGAAAAACTTGCAAAGTACAGAATTAAACAAAACTTGGGTACTTCAACAGAGGCACCTGCAACTGTAAGAAGACAACCTCCAAGACAAGTAAAAACCACTGTTACATCAGTTCTTCAATCTAATGTTCAAACTTGCCAAACCACTGCTACCATTACTCATCAAACAACTACTCATCAATCCACTCCCAAACTATCCAAACATTTGTTGGCATTGACAAAATGCAAACAAATGTTACAACCACAACAACACTTGTCATAACCTCTGAACCAATTATACCCATGTCATAAAGAATTCCTTCTTGTGTTCCAAAAAGAAAACCACCAACTCATACTCCATCCCCTCCATAAAAAACACCCACTCCTTACACCAGGGGAAGAAAATCAAAATTCATCAACCAAGATGATGATGAAGAAACCCCACAAGCATCACCCATCGAAACCACAACATCACTTCCACCAACCATAAACCAACTTACCACCACTTCAAAATCCATTCATACATCACTATCAACATCTACTCCATCAACCACCACATCCTTAATCACCATAGAACATCCTTTGGAGCTTTCTAATGTGTCTGTAGAAATACAATCCTTCTATACCAGCAATGATTCAAGTAAACTCACTTTCCATCTCCACACAACTTTCCAAAGCTTACAAACGTCAAAGAATATTTGGAACTTAAGATAAAATAGGCTAAAAGGATAGCTGCTGAGAGAAGCACATGAAAGGATGACAAAGAGGCATAGCTGATCTTATTTGAAGAATTCAATAAAGTGAATGATCTTAAAGATTATGCTAAAGATGTCTACGACAAACTCTTTCATGCTCCAATAACAAATCTTGATCTTAAAAGAACTCTGAGAGAAGATTACTTGAATCATATCATGAAGAACAAGCCATACAAAGCAACCAGAGCTCAATTCTAAGGGTGGTCTACTGAATCCTTATTAGATGAAATTTTAAGGATTGAAAAGTTGCTTCTTGACCCTCTGCAAAAACCCACACCTCTAAACATGAAGGCAGGGAAAAGGCCAAATGACAAAAAGGCCTTGCAACTAAAAAGAATGAAAGAAGAAAGTTGCAAAGTTTGGAACTCTGAGATCAATGGCTAGATGGGATGAATCAACTGTTACTAAAAACTACAAAAAGTTGGAGGTACTTAGAGAAAAAGATCCATCAATTCCAAAAAAGCCTATATATGATCAAGTAGATTTCCCCATCAAGACCTTGGGTGATCCAAAAAAAATTTCCTCTGCCAAAAACATCTCCTCAGCTGTAAGAAGCTACTTGAAAAGACAAAAGGAGATGTCTGAAGAAAATATGAAGAAATATCAAGAATTCCACAGAAAGAAGGGATCATAAATGAACTTATGTATGATCATCCAGATACAAATCCTACTGATCTCATTGGCAAAATCTTGGGGTTACCACCTTTACCCAACTCATCTAAAAGAACTTTTCCCCAACAAATCCTAATAACTCTAACATTCTAAAATGGAAATCTGACAAGATTAGCCATGAATTGACCCTGATCAGAGCTAATGGATAAGTTCAAAGGATCTCCATGAATATTGCCTTTGGGTTTTAGAATGAAGATATGCAAGACCTACTGGGTCGTGAACTTGAAAGGGATCCAGAAGACCTTCTCTATGAAATTTAAATTACAATTCAAGGATCAAATAAGATAAAAAATAATGAGAAAAAAAGACTGTTCTAGGGGGATTGTTGAACCAGTAAAACAACAAATGATTGCAAAAGCTAAAATATACTATTCTCATCAAGAATAAGACAAGTTATGAAGATCAACTCCTCCCAAAGATAGTGAATCTTGAACATTAATAGAGCATCTGTTTGAAGAATTCAAAGACCCGTTGAAGAGATTAAAGCTTTGTTTATGAAGTATAAAAGTCTGTTGAAGACCAAAGCCTTGTTGAAGAACAAAGCACTAATGAGAAGAACTAAACATTTGTTTTAGGCATGAACAGATGTTTAGTATTAACAAACATAGGTTTCCAAAACAGATGATACAAATACAACAATGTCTGTAAAAATAGTTGTTATGAGTCTTAGAACAGATATTAAGATCCACCAGATGTTTCTAACGTCTAAGGAAATTTTTCTGTTAGGAATGTTAGATGTCACTATCAGGGTGATGTGAGCCCTGATTGTGAATAGACGTTTGTACTTACTATAAATACATCTCACATGTTAGAGATCTATTTATCACAGGACATATTTTTTGTTCGAACAAAAAAGAGTGATCAGGCTGAGGGGGAGTGATAGACATGTTAGAGATCTATTTATCACAGGACATTTTTTGAGGACTTTCCAAGTTTGTGTTTATATCCGCTGCAATTCATCTTATTTCCATTTATAAACCATTTACACTTCATTGTTTAATAGAAGAACACTCACAATTTGAAACTCAGATCTTAACAGAGGGGATTTCACGATCTGACACAGACATGGGATGCAAGTTGCTTCCTCAAGGACGCAATTTGCTTCCTCGCAGATTCTGCTACTGACCTACATCCTGGATAGCCTCATGGGGACGCAAGTTGCATCCCCGAGGAAGCAACTTGTGTCCTCATATAGTTTCTTCTCCTTTCTTCATATAACCAATCCTTGATACTTCCATATACTTCCACGAGCTTACGGAAAAACACCCGCTTAACCTCCATTAAGCCCCGAAGCACATCAATTCCTCATTTGCTTCATTCCAACTCCCTATAAAGCTTTCAAAATGCACTTTAAACCTGTTGAGGTTTGCAAAAATACAAATCATCTCAAAGTAGTTGGTGTGCGTTAGGTGTGATATGATTTTATTAATATTTTGAGCCCATTTTACGCATTAGTCAAGTTTTAAATTTATAAAACACGATATTGTACTAACACTAAACCTAGATAACCATGTAACTAGTCTGGGTTATGCTTGATAACCTAGATGACCATGTAACTCGTCTGGGTTATGCCTGATAACCTAGATGACCAGGTAACTCGTCTGGGTTATGCCTGATAACCTAGATAACCATGTAACTAGTCTGGGTTATGCCTGATAACCTAGATGACCATGTAACTAGTCTGGGTTATGCATGATAACCTAGATGACTAGGTAACTTGTCTGGGTTATACCTCAGAGATTAACTGATAAGGAATTGATGTTGAACCAGATATAGAAGTTAGAAGGGATTTTACATTTATACCCGTTAGAAAGTATGATTGAAGGAATGTTAAAGAAAGGATTATCATTACACAAATTCATTGAAGAGTGTTTATGAGGTGTGATGAGCGTGTACAAAAGTATGTGTGGGAATGAATTAAGTCTAGAGGCATGTATAAGTATGGGTATGGATTTACCTACATGTTAGTAATGGAATCCATAGGTAAGCACGATTAGAAATAAGTATGCATGTAGGTTGATACGTATGAGACTTATTTATATGGATGTTTGTGACTAGGATGTGTTAGTATAATCATGTGGGAATGTAAGTGGTATGTAAGAGCTTGTATGGATGTATGTATGTGTGTATAAATATACGTATGAATGTACGTATGCACGAAGTAGGATTTATTGTTTATGAAAGAATGGGGCTTGTATATATGTATACATAGCTTCAATACATTTGAGTATTCATGTTACTAATCGTGTGCCTTGAGAATGAAATGAAAATGCAGGTATACTATTGTGTCCTTATGAAGATTTGATGATTGGATGCAAGATTGTACTCGGAAAGATAAACATAAAAGAATAGCATGAATAGAAGAATGCAGAATGGTCATTTAATTGTGTATGTATAGATTAAGAATGATGTCAACAAATATTAATGACACGCATGTATGTGGTGATTGCAGGTTGCACAGAATTAACATCATTGAGGAGACTAAGAGGTTGAAGATCGAGTCGAAGAGCAAGGATTGTACGGGAAGAGCGGTCTCATAGCTTGTATTTATGGTATCACATTTAACGCGTTAATCAAGAATGGATGTTGTAAATCCTTTCAAGAAGTGTCCGACAGATTATAAATGAACCTTCAAGTATGTCATATAGACAATATAAGAAAGAATTTTTGAGTCGGTATTTCCACTGCGTCTCTTATGGCCAAAACGTTTTAGGGTGTTACAAGTTAGTATCAGAGCCCTGGTTTGAGAGAAATCAAGTATGAGGAGGTAAATACTTGAACTCAAACCCGTGTGCTGTTGTGACAAGGAACCTGTACAATCCAAGACTCGATCTAGATCCAAAGGTAGAAGCAAATGTAAGTAGGCACTTATGTATGCATATAAAGAAACTAACAGTATGTTATGTGTAAGGTAAGCATAATCGTTTGAAGAGGATGATCCGCGAATGTGGTCTAGGACCGGCACTAAAGCATGTAATAAGACAAATTGACCCCATGTATGTAAATTCAGTATGTAGGTACCTGTGATGGTAAAACCTCCCGAGGGAAGGAAAATTTTTAATAAAAGACAATGATGATATAGTGATAAAGTTTTGAAAATGTTACACATGCCGAGACCTAATTCTTTGGACATAAGGTGATGATTACATGAAGACACGAAACTAGTATGTGGATTGCGCACCTGGCCAGTACGCAAGAAGCATATAACGTTCGTGAGACCGTGATAATTGTTGCAGGTATGTCCGGTAGAATTGGGTAGTAGGTGGACGTGTGGGTGAAAGGAGTAGTAAGACTCTCAAGAAAATGAGAGTACTAAATATGAAAGAAAAGTATGAATGATATGTTTGAATCAGCGAGACGGATTCAAAACATAGAAGGAATGAAAAGTATGAATGATATGTTTGAATCCGCGAGACGGATTCAAAACATAGAAGGAATAAAAAGTATGAATGATCTGTTTGAATCCGCTAGACGGATTCAAAACATAGAAGGAATGAAAAGTATGAATGATATGTTTGAATCTGTGAGACAGATTCAAAACATTGAAGGAATGAGAAGTATGAATGATATGTTTGAATCCGCGAGACAGATTCAAAACATAGAAGGAATGAAAGGTATGAATGATATGTTTGAATCCGTGAGGCGGATTCAAAACATAAAAGAAATGAAAGGTATGAATGATGTGTTTGAATCCGCAAGACGGATTCAAAACATAGAAGGAATGAAAGGTATGAATGATGTGTTTGAATCCGCAAGACAGATTCAAAACATAGTAGGAATGAAAGGTAAGAATGATACGTATGAATCCGCGAGACGGATTTAAAAACATAAAAAAGGATGAAATTAACCTACATAAGAATGTGTTGACAGTTTGACTGTGGTTGAGTCAAACGGGTCATGTCAGTAAGTATAAAGTAGATGGTGATAGTATAACAAAAGAATGACCGTAATTGGTACGCAAACCTAAATTTGAGTTGAAAGAAATAAGTTTTGAATAAGTTACGTGTTAGATGTGTTAGTAAACGACTCTTGGGAGCCAGAATGAATGACGGGCTACGACCCGGACAATAACATAAGTATGGACGGGAAGGGTAAGTTTTTGCAAGAAATATTGAAATGATGTAATAAAGTCTTTGCAAGTAAGCATGAATGGAAAGAAGTACGAACGTGTACTTCAATCGATGTACTGTAAGTAAGAAATGCCAGTTTGACCTTGAAAATTCAAACTGCAAGAAGATGGCGTAATAACTAACAAAATGAAAAAAAAATTGTATGTAAGAAATAGAATGTATGATATGTTATAGCTTGTACGTAGGAAATTTGTAGAAGAATTATAGGTGAATAATCACCTAGTAGATTGAATGTTTGAATGAAATGTGCTAACCGCCAATTTTGTAGATGATAGTGGTAGAACTCTTAATGTGATGAAACCAACGAATTGGTGAAAGGATGTGCACGGGTGGAAGCTCATTACACGGATGAATGAAATCTGGCCTGGTACAGTGAGTACTCGTGAAGAAACGGATCAATCTGGTTTACGGATCATTGATTATGCAATGAAATCGAGGTTAGTAAAATGTATAACTTATGTTGGATAGGTATGAATTGATAGATTGAAAACGACCTACGAAATGAATGATAGTATAGGTATGGTATGGTATGGGATGTTTGACTTTTAACGGTCGACATAAGAAGAAAATTTGTCATTATAAAGGAAATCTCAAAAGTCTTGAGTGAAAGTTCTAGGTATTGATGAAACCCTCGTATGATGAACTTGCATGACACATTTACTTATGTAGAATAAGTAATGCATGAAGTGACAACAATAGTAATGTGATATGAATGAGATGATTTGAGGCTAACGTAAAGGTATGAATGGTACAAGTAACTGTAGAAAACGTAGAATGATGTCTAACTTTGGAGTTAAGCACGAATGTGTGAGTACGAAATAGTAGTTTTGTTGCGATAACAAAACAAGAATTAAATGTTATATAATATATGTATGGAATGTAATCTTAAGAGACGAGATGAAGGTATTAGATCCGTTATAAACGGATCATATGAATGTATGTACTATTATAAGTTTGAAGAAGTATGTATATTGACCCGTTACTAACGGGTCAAGGAAATGAGAATGTTATGTGAAAGTATGGTATGGAAAGTATGGACTTGTTAGAAAGAAGTTCATCATCATCATCATCATACTCAGTATATCCCACTAAAAGCAAAGCTAAGGTAGGGTCTGAGGAGGGTGAGATGTAGACAGCCTTACCTCTACCCCATAGGAATAGAGAGGCTGCTTCCAATGAGACCCCCGGCTCGATTGTAGTTTTGCATCAAGCCTTGGACATAAGGCACATAACACTCGGCAATTGAGACAAACACCGATTAGTGCATGTACCCCCTTGTCTTTTGGCTATCAACGCCACCACATGATGCATGATTAACCATCCCCCTCTTTTAACGTTATTTTCACGAAATTAGTAAAATAACGTTAAAATTAGTGCCTTTTCACTTTTGTCCCCCGAGCGCCCACACATATATACATTATATGAGCATACCACAAGCGGGGCGTAACTTGTTAGAAAGAAGTTAATTATATGAATAGTTTATGAATCGAGATTGGATAGTTACTTATTATTATGATGTATCTATCGAAGTTAAACATAGATGTGTATGTATAAATTACGAAGTAAGATTGTATAGTCGATGAAGATAATATGAATTTTGAAATAAATTAAAGGAATGAACTAGTAGTGATGATGATCACTAGAGACTAACCTTATGTAGAAATCCGAAATCTAAGGAAATGTATTTTAGGGGTGTGCCCTAAACGTGGCAGTTGATGGGTTAATAATAACCGGAAAGCGAAGGTAGGTATTGTTTGATAGGAATGAAACATATAATAATGTTTATTTTGCTAGAAACTAGCATTATACAATGAAGACGACAATGTTAAAAACTCTCGGTCGGGTTTTTTTGAGTTAGAGGTCGTCACCAAATGGGCGGGAAGAAAAGATATTTAATGTTAAGTGGAAATGAACAAGGTTTCGGGGATGAAACCTCTTCTAAGGGGGGTAGACTTGTAACGCTCCAAAATCCCTTTATTGACCCAAGTGGGTGTTTAAATAATTTAACATGATGTTGAATAACTAGGAACAAATAACCTAGTTAAATGCAATGTTAACTTTTAAGAGTAAGGAAGAAAGTTATGGGAGAAGAGATAAGATGGCAAACTAGAGGGACTAAATTGTAACATGGGAAAACCCATGTTTTATAAAACATGAATTTAACACACAACACACACATCATGTGTGTGTGTGTGCCTAGAATGTTCAGAAGAACACAAGGGGAGCCAAACCCTAGTTATGAAAGATCTTCAAATTGAAGGGTGAATCGAAGCTCAAACCTATAAATGAACATGAATTAATGATCACCCTACACAAGGGGATCATGAGGTATATCTTGAAACTTAGATTGATGATCTTGTATGAAGTGGGTTATGTTTAATCCGCGAATTAGTATGAAATTGATCATGTATAGGTGTTAGAATCACCATATAGAACATGAATTATGCATGATTTTGCTTAATTTGATGTTTTAAGGTGAAACCCAATTGTTATGGTAAAGACGGTGACATGGATATATCATCCATGTCCAATTCTTGTTCAATATTGATGTATCATGTTATGTATGATGGATTCTTGTTAGATGAATTGAAAGAAATTGGTGTTTGATATATTTGATGTCTATGTGTGAATGATACTTGTTGATTAGTAAGAAGATTTGATGAACTAAGTAAGAGCTTAGAAGATTATGCATGAATTAGTTGTACATTGTGCTTAGAAAGTAGTATTGTTTTGGTCAAAAATTACCGAAGCAATTAAGTGATCAGATTAGTTAAGTGAGGTAGTGTGCTTAAAATGTGTGTTGAAAAAAATGCTAATTAAGTTGTTTGCAAAAACAGTTTACAGGATACGGCTCAGGATATTGAGCTGTATCTATGATCAAACAGTGAGCAAAAATGTAAAGGTTGACACATGATGTACGAGGAAAGCCCTTGATCAATCTAGATCTCTGGCATAAAACCTCGGGAGCTGACAATCGTCGGCTGCCTTGTTCTTCTTATTGCTTGAATAACAGGATACAGTGCAGGATGTGATGCGGATCAACTAGGTGTTACAATGTAATTCGAGTACAAGTGTTTGTGTGTAGTGACTGCTAGTAAGCTAGAGAGCAAAAGTGTGCAAAAGAGTGTGTGTGTAAAGTTGCGTGCCTTAATCTGATCCGCCCCATCTATTTATAGTAAAAGAAATGCAACAAACTACCCTATTAAACCGGGATCCGACGGATATTCCCCACTTGAACGTTGTAGACCTGGTCTTTCGGGTTCAACGTCTCTCATATAACAGATTTGCCCGAGTCCTAAGGAGAAGAAGTCCATCTGACCGTTAGTAACCCACAGCCTTTAACCTGCACGTGGTCAATTTAGTTAACACTAGGATATCGCCCAGGATGTTACCAATATCCTGATCCGGTATTCTAGTCACAGGTAAACAATCAAAAGCAGGATATTAGTCAGGATATATACGCTCAGAAAATGGCCCATAACAATTGTCCCCAAATATATCTGTTGGTATACCAATCCAACGGATATATTTTAAAAATGTTATCTCGTAAACCGAGACAATCAATATGACGAGACCCTTGAAATGACAATGTGCAACTTCCAAAGCGTTATTTACTCTTTACCCCTACATCCAGCCTATATTAACTGAGGGACTTCTCATTATGGTTATCTCTATCTTCAACCGAATATCAGGTACTTTTCTCTCTCTCTTCTCTATTTTCCTTGTTTAAATCCTTTGTTCTCCGATTGTGATCCTTCATGGCGACCCACACTAGATCCCAAACGGCGGACTCTATTTCCCCCTTTCATAAACAAAACTTGCTTAAGGAACCCTCAAAAGAGGTGTGTTCTTTCGATAATGCCGATATTGCGGCTTTACGAGCTTCCGGTGCCTTTCCCTCCGGGACAATCTTCCGCCCATTCGACCGAGAGGTCCGATCGGATTTTTGTTCCGACAAGTGGGTTTGCTTTTTTGCTTACCCTTTCTCCATAGGACTTCAGTATCCATTTTCTCCTTTCATTTCTCGTTTCTTCGAGCTTACTGGCCTTAGATTCGCCCAAATCATGCCCCTGGTTTGGCGCGTATTAGTCACCTTGGAGCGGATTAAGCCTCGTCACATGCCCGACCTGTGCATCGAAGATTTGCCGATGGCCTATCGTTTAAGGTCTCATGGTTCTAGCCGGTTCCTTTTATTCTCTATTTCCAAAGATCCTCTCATTCTTAAAGCTACCAAGAACGAGGATAAATGGACAAGAAGATTCTTCTTTGTGAAAAGAGACTCCATTGATAGGGGTTTTGACCTTCCTAAGAGATGGTTGACTTCTGGTAGGATTTAGGGTTTTAGGAATATCCCCAATCATATCCCGAAACTACATCCTGAACCGATATCCTGATGTGTTTATTTCCTTTCTTGCAGCAAACTTCAAGGAATTAGCTCCCCCAAGTGCCGAATCGGAAGGAAGAATAAAAGAAATCTACAAGCTTCCGGAAAGTGAAAGAACCTTTAACCTGCTACTCACAAGCTCAAGTCAAAGATCAAGTTCCAACATGTCTGGTAAGCATATTTTCAGGAATTATCTTTATATATTAAACAGATTATTTTTTAGAGGTATAATAAGTCTAAGACATCTTCCCTTGTGCAGTGCCAGTTATTAACCTCGAAGGCTTCCAACTCGACGAGTTGGACAACTACTCTAGCCTCGCACCTACCAAGCAAGAATCCAATCCAAAGTCATCCGTCACACCGAAGCCTACCGGTTCGAAGACTACCACCGCTCCCAAAGCTCCTCCGGCATCCCGGACCCGGGCCTCTAGTTCCCGAAAGAGAAAAGAAGTTGAACCTCCCGCTACACCTCATGTGTTCCCATTTGAGAACCACGGGTTTACGGAATCCAGAAAATTCATGACCGGCTTCCTTAACCAGGTTAGTATCCTGACCTGTATCCTGCACCATATGCTAAGTACAAATGTTAATTTAGGCTGATGCCTGTTTCCTTACCTTGCAGGGCCTTGAACGCCTGCTATTCCTCTATGAGGACGCATGTGGCTTGAACGTCATGCTAGAAAGCAAACTAAAGAAGGCTGAGGCTACCATCGCGGACCAAGCAGCAATCGCTACCGCCAAATCGGAACACTATGAAGCTAAGTATAAGGTCATGACTCAAGATCACCAGGCTGCCATCCAGAAGATCACCCAAGAGGCTCAAGCTAAGTCTGACGCAGTCCAGGTTCAGCATGAGCAAGATATGGCTTCATACTGGGAGAGCCTTAAGAATTCAGTTATCATCTCCCTCCTTCAGGCCATACTGAAAATGGCTTACGAGGCTAGGGCTTTGGGCGTTGAATGCCCTTCGTGGAACATCAAAGCCTGGGAGATGAAATTGAAGGATCTCGGCGGCAACCCTGTGGAGCCCCCTTCAAAACCTGCCGCAGAGGAGCCCGCCATGGTGACTGAGAAGGTGGATGATGCTGGTGCTTCAAAGGATGCTGGTGGCGACGCTGGAGAAAATGCTGGTGGAGAGGATGCTGCTGATGATGCTGAGAGGAATGCTGGAGAGGATACTAGTGGAACTGTCATGATGAAGGAGGGAGCTGACCCTTAAATGCAGCGATGTGGGCGATGATGGATATATGTGCTGAGGCCGGAGCCCACTTTTTAAAATTTCATGGTTATGGTCTGTAAAACAATTTACATTTCCTGTCTTTGAACAATTTTTATTTCCTGCATTAGAACAATACGATGACCAAAGGTGGATGGGTCCTGAGTTTCAGGATGAAGCCCTTGGTCGTCGGTTAGTATAAGTCATTTTGGATGACGTTACGGTTGAAGGTGGACATGTTCCGTTTTGAGATAAAACCTTCAACCATTACGTAGGTACGGTAAAAACTAATCGTGCTTTTGGCGGATGGGCCTCGGTTTGAGGTGAAACCAAAAGCACAACTTTTGACATGTTAATAATATAACTACCTTTTGACTTATTTGTTGTCGTCTTTTAGATTTTTGCCATGCGTTACTTAGTTAATTTTGCAAAATATCCTGATCAATATACTCAGTGATATATTATGAAAACCTTTTTCAAATAGAATTTCTAAAAATTCAATTAATTTCAAGAATAAAAGATAGCCCATTTTCTAAAACCTGTTTTGATAATACTTGTTTGATCAGGGTTTTCATTTTCAAATCAAATATTTCAATGAAATACCCCGAAACGTATTCCAAGAATACATTTCGAAGACATATCCTAAAGACATATCCTTAATCAGAGTTAAACAATTCATTTAAGGTTCACAAAGGAAAGATCATACCAGGAATTGAGTGTAGCCCCAGTATTAAACTCCAACCCCTTTTGTGACTTCTCTTACTAAGATGTCCCCGGTTCGAGACACTTAGCTCAACTTTGATCCTTTGTACTTCATACAATTACTTTAGATGGAATGTCCCCTGTGCATGAAGTCCTCAAACACTTAGAAAATTTTTGAACACTAGTTCTAATTGTATAGACAATTTTTTGTGATACAGGGGTAAAACCCAAAATGTACTGGAGATAAATCCTTTGTATCCTGGGGAAAATCCCAAATTTTCGTGCGCTACAGGCGGGAGTGTATAAACTCCAAGACTTAGAAAGGTGAAAACCTTTAAACCTTAACGAGTATGAAAATACCCTTTCGTGAGAGAGGGTGATCAATCCTCATATACCTTAAGGATTCAGGATATAGCCAATAGTAACGGAATTGTCAGCCACTTTTACATGAACTGGTCCCGCCACCTTGAACTATTCCCGAATAACTTGCGCTCCAGGCGGGGTGTTTAAACCCAATTCGGAAGAAAGGTGAATACCTTTAAACCTGTGAAGGGATCAGGATCCCTTAGACGTGAGAGAGGGGGCCAATCCTCTAATCTTCCGAAGTATCCTGAGTGTATATCCTGGTGCTACATCCTGAAGCATATACTGCAAAACAATCGTAAGCTAAGGTGGGTGTTAGGCTGGCTAACACCCCTCCGATGCTTAAGTCAGTGATGGGTTCAAAATAGTAAATAATATCAAAATTTAATAAAAGAGACAGAATCCATACCACCCTGAGTCAGAATTTGAATTCCATACTCACTTAAAATAGAGCTTTAGATGTATAGCATTCCAGGATCTCGGTAGCATATCCTGTCACACCCCGACCACGTAGAACATACAAAACGTGGCGGAAACGTCGGGGAGTGTTGTAACAGAATTAATTGTTTCAAATCCATGGTAATTGAAGTTTCGTTTTATTGATTAAAAGTGTTACAATGTCTTAACAAACAAAGAAATACAACATAATTAACTAGTCTTTCATCTTTTATTGTCACTAAAGCCCAAGTCTGCCTATGTGTATCTTGATCATCTTATGCAACAGCTCCTGAAAAACACATGTGAAAATAGGTACGTCAGTATAAAAATGCCGGTGAGATACATAGGTTTTGTGAAAATAGGTTTCATGACTTATGTTTGAGAAAATGTTTAGTCATGAACCTTGTTATTTGCTTTGTTTTGTAAATCATTTGAAAATCGATAAGATCAGATGATATGTATAAATAATGTATGGTTAAATGAATAACCAAGTAAAATGAGTTTGTATTAGATAAGTTGTTTGTAAATCAATGTCTTGTGAAAAATATGTTATTTGTATAAAATGTTCTATGTCTCAACTGAACTGATTCAAATAACGCTACAATATGTGATACCATACAAACACTTATATATAGGAAGTACCAGCGGCGTATCCACCATGCTTGTATCATATTACACACGCATCGTTACTTAATCACTTAATCAAACCAAACCACCAAAGTAAAATGTTCATGTCTAATGTAAATCATGTAATATGTATCCAAAATGTAAGCATGTGATGAATAACAAATGTACTAAGTATGCAACAATAGACATACGTAGCATGCGACCTGTACTAAGTATACAACAATAGACATACTTAGCATGCGACCTGTACTAAGTATACAACAATAGACATACTTAGCATGCGACCTGTACTAAGTATACAACAATAGACATACTTAGCATGCGACATGTACTAAGTATACAACAATAGACATACTTAGCATGCGACCTGTACTAAGTATGCAACAATAGACATACCTAGCATGAAATGTAATGAAAACGATGTACTAAGTAATGCACACAATGGGCACACGAAGCATAAAATGTAATGAAAACGATGTACTATAATGTACTAACGAACATAGCAGGTATATGATGTGAAAACAGGAAAGTAACAAGTAGGCACATGTGTTCCACCCCAAAATGTTTAGAAAACAGTAAAAGAGGGGTCTATGTACTCACTTGAGATTGCTTAGTAGTCCTTGAGTAACAACCAAACAATGCTAGAGATCACGGATATCAAACGGCACCTAATATAGGTAACTATGTTAATAAACCGGACCTATATCGGAAGACTGGGTAGCATTAGGGTTTGTAAACCAAATGAGTGTAGGAACTCATGTGATATGGTTTAACAAGGCCTACATGCTAAATGAAACTTAACCTAAGTCTTATCGACCCATTACGATCCGTTTAGGTAGCTTATGCTATTTTAACGCATCGTGCGCGTGAAACGCGTTCGGACCGTCTAACTAGTCCTATGACAAGTGTTATATGCTTAAACATGTTACATTATCAGTTATGTGACAAGAGTTTAGGTTACATATGCTTAATTACCAATTATACATGAAAAGGGTATTCTGGTAATTTACCTAAGGCATATAAACTACCTATCATACAACTACTTAAACGATGTGACCATAGGGTATAACCTCGGAAGGTTATTCCCTACCTACTATGGTCACCTAATGTGTTTGGTCGGATCCTAATGATCGACCAAATGGGTCGAGTTCGAAGGTATAGGCGATTTATTAGATCGCCTACCCTACGACTCTAGACAACGTGGTAATCAGTGGGCATAGTCCCAAGGGACTATGACCAACGTGATTACACTCACGTTGCGAAGTTCAAACGAACTTCGCATTGACCATTACTGGTCAACGCTGAAAGTCAAACAAAGTTTGACTTTCTGACTCGAAAAGCAATAAAATAAGGAAAAGAACGAAAGAATACTTACGAAGGGTCCCCGAATGCTAATCCCGATTCAAGAATCTCAGGTATGAAACAATGGTTTCAACTTAGAGGTTCTCAAATCAGAATTCTAGTGATTTTAGCAATGGGGGGTATGGGGTATATATAGTTTTCGGTCCACCGTTAGGATCGTTTCATGGAAAACGTGCCTTAATCCCACCCGTACAAGTGTCGGGACCTTATGGTGACTAAAATTCCATCCTTATCAGCTGACTAGATAATTAGGAATGTGTGGTTGTGGATGTAACAGCTGCAATCTGCTGTTAGATTCGATTAATCTGGTCAGAAGGGGCCTCGCGGGCCGCCTGAGGATGTAAGGAAACTGAGGCGGGCCGCCTAGCAGTCACAGATCAGAACAAAGTTTCAGAAATGACAGTTTCAGTCCCTGCACGTGTTTAAGGCCATTTCCGACACTTCTAAGGCCCGTAAAGCCAACTTTAAGGCCCTAAAATGTTGCCTAAACATTGTGGACATGAAACATGCTCAAAAATATGCCGGGCATTGGTTCGTTTGGCCGTACGAACGCGATGTTCGCTTAATTACGACGGAATGCGCATAAGCGCGAAAAACGATCCAAATGACGTGACGAATGGATTTTTCTTATGGCGAACACTAAAATATAATATAGTCATGCTTACATAAATTTTTGGATGTCCGGATGTATTCAGAACGTAAGTTATGCGTAAAAGTGCAAACTTGTGCACTTTTTTTGACGCTTTTAGTCCCTGAATGACACAAAAGTTTATTTTAGCATACCGAACACCTCAAAGCCTATTTCTAAGCTATGTAAAGGATATTTATGGTATGTTTAACTTATGGTCATGTTCCGGAATGTCTGTTACAGTTCAAATTGGCATACTTTCGCAGTTTGTCAAATTTAGTCCCTGTAAGCGATTAAACTTTGATTTCACCACACCAAACCTTCCAAAACTTATATCTAAGTTATGTAAAGGTTATTTAAGGTATGTTAAGCCTATTTCACTATTCCGGAGTGTTCGTTGGATTAAACTGGTTATATCTATACATCAGAGCGCGTATAACCCTCCAGAAAGAGATTTAAAGCTTAAAATCGAACAAGAGTTGATATGTGTAAACGATACACATATTTTTACAAATCCCAAGTATGAAAAACAATATTTCATTGGTTTGGCATTTGATTGATGGTTGGAGTGACACAGGTGTCACAGTCTCCCCTACTTTAGGAAATTTCGTCCCGAAATTAATTCGTAGGAGTCTATTTGTGACTTTGTGTGAATTAACCATCAAAGATAAGCAAGGCATAATCCTGTAATTTCTCTTTAATGAACATTTTTCAGAAATAAAAAAAAATGAACGGAGTTATTTTCAACAGGCATTTTTTAGAAAATGGCACATGAAGGAATAAACAAGGATATTCATTTCCCTTGATGGATATTCTTCAGCAACGAAAATGAACGGAAAAGAAAATGAACAGAATGTGTCATTTTCCACAACATCTTCAGAAACAAAAATGAACAGAAAAGTCATTTTTCACAACATCTTCAGAAACAAAAATGAACGGAAAAGTCATTTTTCACAACATCTTCAGAAACAAAAATGAACGGAAAAGTCATTTTTCACAATATCTTCAGAAACAAAAATGAACGGAAAAGTCATTTTTCACAACATCTTCAGAAACAAAAATGAACCGAATAGTCATTTTCCATCTTCAGAAACAAAAATGAACAGAATAGTCATTTTCCATCTTCAGAGACAAAAATGAACGGAAAAGTCATTTTCCATCTTCAGAAACAAAAATGAACAGAATAGTCATTTTCCATCTTCAGAGACAAAAATGAACGGAAAAGTCATTTTCCATCTTCAGAAACAAAAATGAACAGAATAGTCATTTTCCATCTTCAGAGACAAAAATGAACGGAAAAGTCATTTTCCATCTTCAGAAACAAAAATGAACAGAATAGTCATTTTCCATCTTCAGAAACAAAAATGAACAGAATAGTCATTTTCCATCTTCAGAAACAAAAATGAACAGAATAGTCATTTTCCATCTTCAGAGACAAAAATGAACGGAAGAGTCATTTTCCATCTTCAGAAACAAAAATGAACAGAATAGTCATTTTCCATCTTTAGAGACAAAAATGAACGGAAAAGTCATTTTCCATCTTCAGAAACAAAAATGAACTGAACTAACTCTAGATACATGACAAACTCGCTGTGGTTTCCGTGCACTGAATTTTATAATTATGTATGCATCCATAATTACGCAATTCCTTGCATAGTCCGCACAATTTGTTTGTAATGTGAAGGGGAGGAAAAATCAAACCTGTGATGAGTGTGATTAGACTACCATAGGGTCCTTTTAATTAGATCGACAAAGGATCCTTTTAATTAGGCCACCAAGGAGTCCTTTCAGCTATCTCATCACATGATATTCCTAACCAGATTTTTGGATCAATCTGTTTAACTAGACCACTCAGGGGTCTAATTATGGAATGGTACAATATAATCCAAGGGTCTTTACTATTACGTAAAAGCCCATTGAGGATTTAATATAGTACCTTTGGATATCCTACTATGAATCCCTTATACGAAGATATGGAAGATTCTACGAGGATTTGAATAACAAAAACTTGGATTACACAAAAACATAAAAGAGAACACATAAGCACAAAATCACATAGTTGTTTGACTTGTTTATTAATTTGTTATCTTTGGACGCGGATACTTAAAGCACACCAGGAATCCAATTCGTGGATTTCATTTGGCACTTTAATCATTTCAAGAATCTATCTATGAAGATAGGATAATCTTAAAAGAAATTCGGCTTTGTCCTTATTGAATTGTGATGTACGTATTGAATCATACAAAGAATTCAATTAAGGGCTCCGATTTGAGTGATATTCATCCACAAGGATCTAATTATGAGGATAGAAAGATCCTACATGGATTTTTGGAGTTTGTGTAACGGGAGGTGTTCCGACACCTTGCACTAGGCGTGCTTACGTCGATACACAAGGTAGAAAGTTCATGAGGTTGAGGCGCCAGATATGTCAAGCGACATATGAAGCAGAGTTTGAAGGTTGAGCAGCAGCAGGATTTGTAACAGCTTTGCTTTGGATTGCAAAGCGGCACATGTTAACCAAATGTATCCATCGTCCACCGTGGGTACATTTGAAACAGGGTATTTGATTTGAATAATGACGATGGCATTGATTGTACCAAGGAGCAGTTCCCTTATACAGCTTCATCCCTGAGGCGAGTCATGGTGATAGCTAAGTCAACGGTCCTCTGGAGTACGACGCCTATTCGCTGGGTAATTGCAGCACCTGGTTCGGACATTGTTGTTGCGATGAAGAAGCATCTTGAAGATAAACGAAAGGCATAGGAGGAAACAAGCGAAAGATAGTCAAAAGAAAATGACAAGGCATGTAGATTGCGACCATTTGTTTGTTACCAAAGGCAAACAAATGAGACAGTGACTAATCAAAGTAAATCGGTCAATATAATGTATCGCGAAGACATGCTCGCCTATAAGTGAACACTCATCCCAAGAATTCCCAGGTAAGCACAACTGGTCTCGCGTCTGATGAGATGTATACGAAGTGCTTGCCTAGACAGAAAACCCAGAATACAGGCATTCACCCTTCCAGTTTGCACGTGTTCACATTATTTATAACCAGAAAAACCTTGACGAGATTTTGAAAACTTAAAGGGGTTCAAAACCGTATAACAGAGGGTTCAAAACCTTACAATAGAGGGTTCAAAACCTTACAATAGAGGGTTCAAAACCATGTAATCAATCATCCTAGAACAGATGATTAGTTTTCAAAGCGGTTTTGAAATTTATGTTCTTGTTGTGGTCGTCGCCTAAGGATAGGTGACGGTATTGTTTTATGACTAAACGCAAGTAAACTCGCGTTAGGGTCCTAAGAAGGTTATAAACTAGGTCAAAGCATTACTAATAACCTAATTCCCTATAACCATTGGCTCTGATACCATCTTTTCTGTCACACCCCGACCACGTAGAACATACAAAACGTGGCGGAAACGTCGGGGAGTGTTGTAACAGAATTAATTGTTTCAAATCCATGGCAATTGAAGTTTCGTTTTATTGATTAAAAGTGTTACAATGTCTTAACAAACAAAGAAATACAACATAATTAACTAGTCTTTCATCTTTTATTGTCACTAAAGCCCAAGTCTGCCTATGTGTATCTTGATCATCTTATGCAACAGCTCCTGAAAAACACATGTGAAAATAGGTACGTCAGCATAAAAATGCCGGTGAGATACATAGGTTTTGTGAAAATAGGTTTCATGACTTATGTTTGAGAAAATGTTTAGTCATGAACCTTGTTATTTGCTTTGTTTTGTAAATCATTTGAAAATCGATAAGATCAGATGATATGTATAAATAATGTATGGTTAAATGAATAACCAAGTAAAATGAGTTTGTATTAGATAAGTTGTTTGTAAATCAATGTCTTGTGAAAAATATGTTATTTGTATAAAATGTTCTATGTCTCAACTGAAATGATTCAAATAACGCTACAATATGTGATACCATACAAACACTTATATATAGGAAGTACCAGCGGCGTATCCACCATGCTTGTATCATATTACACACGCATCGTTACTTAATCACTTAATCAAACCAAACCACCAAAGTAAAATGTTCATGTCTAATGTAAATCATGTAATATGTATCCAAAATGTAAGCATGTGATGAATAACAAATGTACTAAGTATGCAACAATAGACATACGTAGCATGCGACCTGTACTAAGTATACAACAATAGACATACTTAGCATGCGACCTGTACTAAGTATACAACAATAGACATACTTAGCATGCGACCTGTACTAAGTATACAACAATAGACATACTTAGCATGCGACCTGTACTAAGTATACAACAATAGACATACTTAGCATGCGACCTGTACTAAGTATGCAACAATAGACATACCTAGCATGAAATGTAATGAAAACGATGTACTAAGTAATGCACACAATGGGCACACGAAGCATAAAATGTAATGAAAACGATGTACTATAATGTACTAACGAACATAGCAGGTATATGATGTGAAAACAGGAAAGTAACAAGTAGGCACATGTGTTCCACCCCAAAATGTTTGGAAAACAGTAAAAGAGGGGTCTATGTACTCACTTGAGATTGCTTAGTAGTCCTTGAGTAACAACCAAACAATGCTAGAGATCACGGATATCAAACGGCACCTAATATAGGTAACTATGTTAATAAACCGGACCTATATCGGAAGACTGGGTAGCATTAGGGTTTGTAAACCAAATGAGTGTAGGAACTCATGTGATATGGTTTAACAAGGCCTACATGCTAAATGAAACTTAACCTAAGTCTTATCGACCCATTACGATCCGTTTAGGTAGCTTATGCTATTTTAACGCATCGTGCGCGTGAAACGCGTTCGGACCGTCTAACTAGTCCTATGACAAGTGTTATATGCCTAAACATGTTACATTATCAGTTATGTGACAAGAGTTTAGGTTACATATGCTTAATTACCAATTATACATGAAAAGGGTATTCTGGTAATTTACCTAAGGCATATAAACCACCTATCATACAACTACTTAAACGATGTGACCATAGGGTATAACCTCGGAAGGTTATTCCCTACCTACTATGGTCACCTAATGTGTTTGGTCGGATCCTAATGATCGACCAAATGGGTCGAGTTCGAAGGTATAGGCGATTTATTAGATCGCCTACCCTACGACTCTAGACAACGTGGTAATCAGTGGGCATAGTCCCAAGGGACTATGACCAACGTGATTACACTCACGTTGCGAAGTTCAAACGAACTTCGCATTGACCATTACTGGTCAACGCTGAAAGTCAAACAAAGTTTGACTTTCTGACTCGAAAAGCAATAAAATAAGGAAAAGAACGAAAGAATACTTACGAAGGGTCCCCGAATGCTAATCCCGATTCAAGAATCTCAGGTATGAAACAATGGTTTCAACTTAGAGGTTCTCAAATCAGAATTCTAGTGATTTTAGCAATGGGGGGTATGGGGTATATATAGTTTTCGGTCCACCGTTAGGATCGTTTCATGGAAAACGTGCCTTAATCCCACCCGTACAAGTGTCGGGACCTTATGGTGACTAAAATTCCATCCTTATCAGCTGACTAGATAATTAGGAATGTGTGGTTGTGGATGTAACAGCTGTAATCTGCTGTTAGATTCGATTAATCTGGTCAGAAGGGGCCTCGCGGGCCGCCTGAGGATGTAAGGAAACTGAGGCGGGCCGCCTAGCAGTCACAGATCAGAACAAAGTTTCAGAAATGACAGTTTCAGTCCCTGCACGTGTTTAAGGCCATTTCCGACACTTCTAAGGCCCGTAAAGCCAACTTTAAGGCCCTAAAATGTTGCCTAAACATTGTGGACATGAAACATGCTCAAAAATATGCCGGGCATTGGTTCGTTTGGCCGTACGAACGCGATGTTCGCTTAATTACGACGGAATGCGCATAAGCGCGAAAAACGATCCAAATGACGTGACGAATGGATTTTTCTTATGGCGAACACTAAAATATAATATAGTCATGCTTACATAAATTTTTGGATGTCCGGATGTATTCAGAACGTAAGTTATGCGTAAAAGTGCAAACTTGTGCACTTTTTTTGACGCTTTTAGTCCCTGAATGACACAAAAGTTTATTTTAGCATACCGAACACCTCAAAGCCTATTTCTAAGCTATGTAAAGGATATTTATGGTATGTTTAACTTATGGTCATGTTCCGGAATGTCTGTTACAGTTCAAATTGGCATACTTTCGCAGTTTGTCAAATTTAGTCCCTGTAAGCGATTAAACTTTGATTTCACCACACCAAACCTTCCAAAACTTATATCTAAGTTATGTAAAGGTTATTTAAGGTATGTTAAGCCTATTTCACTATTCCGGAGTGTTCGTTGGATTAAACTGGTTATATCTATACATCAGAGCGCGTATAACCCTCCAGAAAGAGATTTAAAGCTTAAAATCGAACAAGAGTTGATATGTGTAAACGATACACATATTTTTACAAATCCCAAGTATGAAAAACAATATTTCATTGGTTTGGCATTTGATTGATGGTTGGAGTGACACAGGTGTCACAGTCTCCCCTACTTTAGGAAATTTCGTCCCGAAATTAATTCGTAGGAGTCTATTTGTGACTTTGTGTGAATTAACCATCAAAGATAAGCAAGGCATAATCCTGTAATTTCTCTTTAATGAACATTTTTCAGAAATAAAAAAAAATGAACGGAGTTATTTTCAACAGGCATTTTTTAGAAAATGGCACATGAAGGAATAAACAAGGATATTCATTTCCCTTGATGGATATTCTTCAGCAACGAAAATGAACGGAAAAGAAAATGAACAGAATGTGTCATTTTCCACAACATCTTCAGAAACAAAAATGAACAGAAAAGTCATTTTTCACAACATCTTCAGAAACAAAAATGAACGGAAAAGTCATTTTTCACAACATCTTCAGAAACAAAAATGAACGGAAAAGTCATTTTTCACAATATCTTCAGAAACAAAAATGAACGGAAAAGTCATTTTTCACAACATCTTCAGAAACAAAAATGAACCGAATAGTCATTTTCCATCTTCAGAAACAAAAATGAACAGAATAGTCATTTTCCATCTTCAGAGACAAAAATGAACGGAAAAGTCATTTTCCATCTTCAGAAACAAAAATGAACAGAATAGTCATTTTCCATCTTCAGAGACAAAAATGAACGGAAAAGTCATTTTCCATCTTCAGAAACAAAAATGAACAGAATAGTCATTTTCCATCTTCAGAGACAAAAATGAACGGAAAAGTCATTTTCCATCTTCAGAAACAAAAATGAACAGAATAGTCATTTTCCATCTTCAGAAACAAAAATGAACAGAATAGTCATTTTCCATCTTCAGAAACAAAAATGAACAGAATAGTCATTTTCCATCTTCAGAGACAAAAATGAACGGAAGAGTCATTTTCCATCTTCAGAAACAAAAATGAACAGAATAGTCATTTTCCATCTTTAGAGACAAAAATGAACGGAAAAGTCATTTTCCATCTTCAGAAACAAAAATGAACTGAACTAACTCTAGATACATGACAAACTCGCTGTGGTTTCCGTGCACTGAATTTTATAATTATGTATGCATCCATAATTACGCAATTCCTTGCATAGTCCGCACAATTTGTTTGTAATGTGAAGGGGAGGAAAAATCAAACCTGTGATGAGTGTGATTAGACTACCATAGGGTCCTTTTAATTAGATCGACAAAGGATCCTTTTAATTAGGCCACCAAGGAGTCCTTTCAGCTATCTCATCACATGATATTCCTAACCAGATTTTTGGATCAATCTGTTTAACTAGACCACTCAGGGGTCTAATTATGGAATGGTACAATATAATCCAAGGGTCTTTACTATTACGTAAAAGCCCATTGAGGATTTAATATAGTACCTTTGGATATCCTACTATGAATCCCTTATACGAAGATATGGAAGATTCTACGAGGATTTGAATAACAAAAACTTGGATTACACAAAAACATAAAAGAGAACACATAAGCACAAAATCACATAGTTGTTTGACTTGTTTATTAATTTGTTATCTTTGGACGCGGATACTTAAAGCACACCAGGAATCCAATTCGTGGATTTCATTTGGCACTTTAATCATTTCAAGAATCTATCTATGAAGATAGGATAATCTTAAAAGAAATTCGGCTTTGTCCTTATTGAATTGTGATGTACGTATTGAATCATACAAAGAATTCAATTAAGGGCTCCGATTTGAGTGATATTCATCCACAAGGATCTAATTATGAGGATAGAAAGATCCTACATGGATTTTTGGAGTTTGTGTAACGGGAGGTGTTCCGACACCTTGCACTAGGCGTGCTTACGTCGATACACAAGGTAGAAAGTTCATGAGGTTGAGGCGCCAGATATGTCAAGCGACATATGAAGCAGAGTTTGAAGGTTGAGCAGCAGCAGGATTTGTAACAGCTTTGCTTTGGATTGCAAAGCGGCACATGTTAACCAAATGTATCCATCGTCCACCGTGGGTACATTTGAAACAGGGTATTTGATTTGAATAATGACGATGGCATTGATTGTACCAAGGAGCAGTTCCCTTATACAGCTTCATCCCTGAGGCGAGTCATGGTGATAGCTAAGTCAACGGTCCTCTGGAGTACGACGCCTATTCGCTGGGTAATTGCAGCACCTGGTTCGGACATTGTTGTTGCGATGAAGAAGCATCTTGAAGATAAACGAAAGGCATAGGAGGAAACAAGCGAAAGATAGTCAAAAGAAAATGACAAGGCATGTAGATTGCGACCATTTGTTTGTTACCAAAGGCAAACAAATGAGACAGTGACTAATCAAAGTAAATCGGTCAATATAATGTATCGCGAAGACATGCTCGCCTATAAGTGAACACTCATCCCAAGAATTCCCAGGTAAGCACAACTGGTCTCGCGTCTGATGAGATGTATACGAAGTGCTTGCCTAGACAGAAAACCCAGAATACAGGCATTCACCCTTCCAGTTTGCACGTGTTCACATTATTTATAACCAGAAAAACCTTGACGAGATTTTGAAAACTTAAAGGGGTTCAAAACCGTATAACAGAGGGTTCAAAACCTTACAATAGAGGGTTCAAAACCTTACAATAGAGGGTTCAAAACCATGTAATCAATCATCCTAGAACAGATGATTAGTTTTCAAAGCGGTTTTGAAATTTATGTTCTTGTTGTGGTCGTCGCCTAAGGATAGGTGACGGTATTGTTTTATGACTAAACGCAAGTAAACTCGCGTTAGGGTCCTAAGAAGGTTATAGACTAGGTCAAAGCATTACTAATAACCTAATTCCCTATAACCATTGGCTCTGATACCATCTTTTCTGTCACACCCCGACCACGTAGAACATACAAAACGTGGCGGAAACGTCGGGGAGTGTTGTAACAGAATTAATTGTTTCAAATCCATGGCAATTGAAGTTTCGTTTTATTGATTAAAAGTGTTACAATGTCTTAACAAACAAAGAAATACAACATAATTAACTAGTCTTTCATCTTTTATTGTCACTAAAGCCCAAGTCTGCCTATGTGTATCTTGATCATCTTATGCAACAGCTCCTGAAAAACACATGTGAAAATAGGTACGTCAGCATAAAAATGCCGGTGAGATACATAGGTTTTGTGAAAATAGGTTTCATGACTTATGTTTGAGAAAATGTTTAGTCATGAACCTTGTTATTTGCTTTGTTTTGTAAATCATTTGAAAATCGATAAGATCAGATGATATGTATAAATAATGTATGGTTAAATGAATAACCAAGTAAAATGAGTTTGTATTAGATAAGTTGTTTGTAAATCAATGTCTTGTGAAAAATATGTTATTTGTATAAAATGTTCTATGTCTCAACTGAAATGATTCAAATAACGCTACAATATGTGATACCATACAAACACTTATATATAGGAAGTACCAGCGGCGTATCCACCATGCTTGTATCATATTACACACGCATCGTTACTTAATCACTTAATCAAACCAAACCACCAAAGTAAAATGTTCATGTCTAATGTAAATCATGTAATATGTATCCAAAATGTAAGCATGTGATGAATAACAAATGTACTAAGTATGCAACAATAGACATACGTAGCATGCGACCTGTACTAAGTATACAACAATAGACATACTTAGCATGCGACCTGTACTAAGTATACAACAATAGACATACTTAGCATGCGACCTGTACTAAGTATACAACAATAGACATACTTAGCATGCGACCTGTACTAAGTATACAACAATAGACATACTTAGCATGCGACCTGTACTAAGTATGCAACAATAGACATACCTAGCATGAAATGTAATGAAAACGATGTACTAAGTAATGCACACAATGGGCACACGAAGCATAAAATGTAATGAAAACGATGTACTATAATGTACTAACGAACATAGCAGGTATATGATGTGAAAACAGGAAAGTAACAAGTAGGCACATGTGTTCCACCCCAAAATGTTTGGAAAACAGTAAAAGAGGGGTCTATGTACTCACTTGAGATTGCTTAGTAGTCCTTGAGTAACAACCAAACAATGCTAGAGATCACGGATATCAAACGGCACCTAATATAGGTAAC
Organism: Helianthus tuberosus; assembly: GCA_030545235.1. NCBI lineage: Eukaryota > Viridiplantae > Streptophyta > Magnoliopsida > Asterales > Asteraceae > Helianthus > Helianthus tuberosus. Next base: position 134,823,670 of record CM060371.1, on the reverse strand, counting down.
TATGTTAATAAACCGGACCTATATCGGAAGACTGGGTAGCATTAGGGTTTGTAAACCAAATGAGTGTAGGAACTCATGTGATATGGTTTAACAAGGCCTACATGCTAAATGAAACTTAACCTAAGTCTTATCGACCCATTACGATCCGTTTAGGTAGCTTATGCTATTTTAACGCATCGTGCGCGTGAAACGCGTTCGGACCGTCTAACTAGTCCTATGACAAGTGTTATATGCCTAAACATGTTACATTATCAGTTATGTGACAAGAGTTTAGGTTACATATGCTTAATTACCAATTATACATGAAAAGGGTATTCTGGTAATTTACCTAAGGCATATAAACCACCTATCATACAACTACTTAAACGATGTGACCATAGGGTATAACCTCGGAAGGTTATTCCCTACCTACTATGGTCACCTAATGTGTTTGGTCGGATCCTAATGATCGACCAAATGGGTCGAGTTCGAAGGTATAGGCGATTTATTAGATCGCCTACCCTACGACTCTAGACAACGTGGTAATCAGTGGGCATAGTCCCAAGGGACTATGACCAACGTGATTACACTCACGTTGCGAAGTTCAAACGAACTTCGCATTGACCATTACTGGTCAACGCTGAAAGTCAAACAAATTTTGACTTTCTGACTCGAAAAGCAATAAAATAAGGAAAAGAACGAAAGAATACTTACGAAGGGTCCCCGAATGCTAATCCCGATTCAAGAATCTCAGGTATGAAACAATGGTTTCAACTTAGAGGTTCTCAAATCAGAATTCTAGTGATTTTAGCAATGGGGGGTATGGGGTATATATAGTTTTCGGTCCACCGTTAGGATCGTTTCATGGAAAACGTGCCTTAATCCCACCCGTACAAGTGTCGGGACCTTATGGTGACTAAAATTCCATCCTTATCAGCTGACTAGATAATTAGGAATGTGTGGTTGTGGATGTAACAGCTGCAATCTGCTGTTAGATTCGATTAATCTGGTCAGAAGGGGCCTCGCGGGCCGCCTGAGGATGTAAGGAAACTGAGGCGGGCCGCCTAGCAGTCACAGATCAGAACAAAGTTTCAGAAATGACAGTTTCAGTCCCTGCACGTGTTTAAGGCCATTTCCGACACTTCTAAGGCCCGTAAAGCCAAATTTAAGGCCCTAAAATGTTGCCTAAACATTGTGGACATGAAACATGCTCAAAAATATGCCGGACATTGGTTCGTTTGGCCGTACGAACGCGATGTTCGCTTAATTACGACGGAATGCGCATAAGCGCGAAAAACGATCCAAATGACGTGACGAATGGATTTTTCTTATGGAAAACACTAAAATATAATATAGTCATGCTTACATAAATTTTTGGATGTCCGGATGTATTCAGAACGTAAGTTATGCGTAAAAGTGCAAACTTGTGCACTTTTTTTGACGCTTTTAGTCCCTGAATGACACAAAAGTTTATTTTAGCATACCGAACACCTCAAAGCCTATTTCTAAGCTATGTAAAGGATATTTATGGTATGTTTAACTTATGGTCATGTTCCGGAATGTCTGTTACAGTTCAAATTTGCATACTTTCGCAGTTTGTCAAATTTAGTCCCTGTAAGCGATTAAACTTTGATTTCACCACACCAAACCTTCCAAAATTTATATCTAAGTTATGTAAAGGTTATTTAAGGTATGTTAAGCCTATTTCGCTATTCCGGAGTGTTCGTTGGATTAAACTGGTTATATCTACACATCAGAGCGCGTATAACCCTCCAGAAAGCGATTTAAAGCTTGAAATCGAACAAGAGTTGATATGTGTAAACGATACACATATTTTTACAAATCCCAAGTATGAAAAACAATATTTCATTGGTTTGGAATTTGATTGATGGTTGGAGTGACACAGGTGTCACATATCCCCCTCCATATTCTTGAGTCGGTATGCTCCTTTTCCTGATTTTGATTCAACCTCATAGGGTCCTTCCCATTTCGGAGCCAACTTTCCATCAGCATGATTAGTAGTATTCTGAAAAGCTTTTCTTAATACCCAATCTCCAACCTAAAATCTTCTAGTCCTTATATTCTTGTTATATGCTTTAGATATCCTCTATTGATATACTGCCATCCTTAGCCTTGCAGCGTGTCTTATCTCATCAATAGTATCCAGTTCCTGGCATAGGACTTCAGGATTCTGCTCAGGATCCCTGCGGTTGGATCTCGCTGTAGGTATCACCATTTCTGTCGGGATCACCGCTTCTGCTCCAAACACCAAGGAAAACGGGGTTTGGCCAGTTGCACTCTTCACCGTTGTCCTATCAGCCCACAGAACAAAGGGTAATTCTTCTGCCCATCTTCCTTTCTTAGCCCCTAGTCTCTTTTTCAAGTTGTTGACAATTATCTTGTTCGAGGATTCTGCTTGTCAATTCGCTTGAGGATGTACCGGGGTAGACGTGATCATTTTGATTCCCCAACTCTTGCAAAAGTCAGTAGTCCTTTTACTTATAAATTGAGATCCATTGTCACAAATTATCTCAGCTGGTACTCCAAACCTAGTCAGGATATTCCTTTTTATGAAGGATACCACTTCTTGATCTCTAACTTGAACAAATGCTTCTGCTTCAACCCACTTGGAGAAATAATCCGTCATTGCCAACATGAAAACCTTTCCCCCTGTAGCTTTTGGAAGCTTTCCCACTATATCCATACCCCATTTCATGAACGGCCAAGGGGAAACAATAGGATACAGCGGTTCAGCAGGCTGATGTAATATGTTACTATGTCTTTGGCATGCGTCACATCTTCGAGCATATTCTGTGGCATCTTTCCTCATCGTTGGCCAATAATATCCTGTCCTCAATACTTTTGAGAATAACGACCTGCCCCCAGTATGGTTACCACAATCCCCTTCGTGTATATCCTGGAGCACTTCTTTGGTTTCGGGGTCCTCCAAGCATCTTAGATATGGTCCTGCAAGGGATTTCTTATACAAAACATTATTTATAATAGTGAATCGTGATACCTTCATTCTAAAGGCCTTAGGACTCTCATTCTTTGGGACGTGTCCTTCCTTGAGATATCTCATGATTGGAGCCGTCCAGGACTTAGGATCCTCCTCGGGATACTCATCATCAGGATCCTAAATACTTATTACTTCCTTATCCTGTGGATTCGTCGCAGGATATAAGATATGTAATATTGGTATTCGGGTTCCTTCCGGTATCCTGACCGATGATCCCAGATTTACCAGGGCATCAGCTTCAGCATTTTCCTCTCTCGGTACCTGTTCAAGTATAAAAACATCGAAATATCCTGCTAATTTTTTGAGAATATCGAGATGCTCGATTAACTTCTCACCTTTAACTGCATAGGATCCATTAAAATGATTAGTAATTAACAAGGAATCAACATATACTTGCAAATTCTTAATATTCATGTTTCTAGCCAATTCTAATCCTGCGATCAAAGCCTCATATTCCGCTTCATTATTAGTGGCAGGAAATTCACATCTAATAGCCTGGGGTAATATGTCCCCCTGTGGCGATTTTAGTAGTATACCTAGGCCTACACCTCTTACATTAGATGCACCATCAGTATATAATGTCCAACATTCTAAGCTTTCTGCTAGCTGCTGTACTTCTAAGTCTACTTCATTTTGAATGTCACTACTGAAATCAGCCACAAAGTCAGCTAAAGCCTGAGACTTTATGGCATTTCTAGGCTCATAAACTAAATCATAGACACTTAATTTTACTGACCACTTAGCCATCCTGCCTGACATCTCGGGTTTTCTAAGCACGTTTTTAACAGGATAGTTGGTTTTAACATGAATCCTATGTGTTTCAAAATAATGTCTAAGTTTTGTTGATGCCATAACTAGGGCTAATATCAATTTTTCTAGATGAGAATATCTAGTTTCAGCATCTAATAAACTTTTACTAACATAATAGACAGGATACTGCTGACCTTCATGATCTTTTACAAGGACAGCACTTACTGCATTCCCTGATACTGCAAGATACAGGGATAATGGTTCATCATTTTCAGGCTTCATCAATAAGGGTGCGGTTGAAAGATACTACTTCAAATCCTGCAAGGCTGCTTCATGTTTCGCTCCCCATTCGAATTTCTTATTCTTCTTGAGGATATCGTAAAATTCCTTGCACTTCTCCGAGGATCTTGAAATAAATCTGTTCAACGCTGCTACTCGGCCTATTAACCGTTGAACATCCTTTATATTTGAAGGTGATTTGATATCCAAGATGGCTTTAATTTGCTCCGGCCTTGCCTCTATGCCTCTTTTAGTCACCATATATCCTAGAAACTTTCCTGCCCCCACTCCGAAATGGCACTTAGCAGGATTCAGTTTCATGTTTTACTGATCCAGGATATCAAACGCTCCCTTAATATCCTGGAGGTGATCCTCAGCCTTTTTAGATTTTACCACCATATCGTCAATGTATACCTCCATGGTGTCCCTCAGCTTATCTTTAAACATCATGTTTACCAACCTCTGGTATGTTGCACCTGCATTTTTCAAACCAAAGGGCATAGCAGTATAACAATAAATACCCGTGGGTGTCATGAAAGCATTATCCTCCTGATCAGAGGGTTCCATTTGGATTTGCTGAAATCCTGAAGAGGCATCCATGAAGGTTAACATCTCGTGGCCGGCGGTAGCATCTACCATTGAATCAATATGAGGTAGAGGAAACAGGTCTTTGGGACATGCTTTGTTTAAGTCTGTGTAATCTACACAAACTCTCCATTTCCCATTTTTCTTTTGTACCAGGACTACATTCGCAAGCCATCTAGGAAACTTCACTTCTTTAATCATCTTGCTCCTTAATAGTCTTTCAACTTCCTCTTGGATGATCACATTTCGCTCCAGAGCAAATTTTCTTCTCTTTTGTTGGACCAGCTTGAATGACCTGTCAATACCAAGATTATGTGTTATAATATCCTTGGATATACCTGTCATATCCTCGTGCTTCCACGCGAATGTTAACATCCTGCATTTCAAAAAATTAGTCAATTGATTTTCAATATCCTGAGGGATATTGGTTCCTACGAGCACCAAGATATCCGGATTATCCTGATCCAGGATAACTTTCTTTACATCTTGCTCCGAAGCCTCCATGATATCCTGGGCCCGCATCTTTAATTGCTATGCTGCATTAGGCTTGGTTGAGGATTTCATTGAGGATGAGTAGCATTCCTTCGCCTCCTGCTGATCACTATCAACTTTGACGACCCCCCAATGGGTAGGGATCTTGATGCACTGGTGATAAGTCGATGGCACAGCCTTCATGTCGTGGATCCATGGCCTGCCTAGTATGATGTTATAGCAGGATAGGGAGTCCATCACACAGAAGCGTTGTATCGAGTTAACCCCTTCAACATATACTGGTAACTTTATCTCCCCTATGGTATTCCTAGCTTCTCCACTGAAACCAACGAGCACAGTGGACTTCTAAGTAATGTCCATCGGAGATACATTCATCCTCTTCAACGTTTCCAGCTGAATTATGTTGACAGAGCTACCATTGTCCACTAATATCCTGCGTACAAAATGGTTAGCAACATATAATGTTATTACGAAAGCATCATGGTGAGGATCCTGCACCGTATCCCTGTCATCACTGTCCAAAGTGTTCACTTTATCAGTTGTAAGGGTGGTCATCCTGGCTGGTTTGTCTCCCCTTTCAGTCTTAGACTCCTTTGCATGTCTCTTGGCCGCAGAATACGAAGTCCCACTAATGTCGGATCCTCCTGAAATAAAGTTAATTATTTTGGCATCTGCTGGGGGTGATGCTGCTCGTTCAGGATCCTTCTCGGGATCCTGCCCTTTATTCTTCTTTCTTCCCAGCAAATCCTTCAGATATCCCTTGCTCAATAGGTAGCTTATTTCTTTCCTTAGAGCAATGCAATCCTCAGTCACATGTCCAAAATCTTCATGGAAGGCACACCATTTGGATTTATCCTTCCAATAAGCTTTTTGTTGATTCTTTCGAGGCCACCTGGCTTTGTCTCCTAAACCCTGCATAGCATACATTAACTCAGGTATGTTAACAGAAAAGCAGTATTCAGATAATTCAGGATATTCTTCAGGATCCTCGTCTTCAACAACGTTCACTTTCTTGTTGTCATTTCTGCCATATGGCTTAGAGCGATATGTTTTATACGAGGATTCTGATTTCCTGTTGGTTGATTCATAGGTTGAGGTAGAATTCATTGTCTCTTGCATCTTTTTGTCATCTTCCAAGCGAATATATCTCAAGGCCCTGTTACGAGCTTCGTCGAGATTCCTGCAGGGATTCATTACAAGATCGTGATAAAACTGAGAATCCTTTTGTAACCCCATCTTAAAAGCCTGCACAGCTGTTGCAACATCAAGATGTGGGATATCCAAGGATTCCCGACAAAACTTGTTCACATAATCCCTCAAGGATTCCTGAGGTCCTTGAGTTATCCTGTAAAGATCACTGGTTAGTTTTTCAAAACTCCGGCTGCAAGAAAACTGACTATTAAATAAATTAACCAAATGAGCAAACGAAGTAATTGAGTGAGGAGGAACATTTAACAGCCATTTTAAGGTTGATCCTGTCAGGGTAAATCCGAAACCCTTGCACAAGCATGCTTCCTTGAGCTCCGGAGGGATAGGGTTAATCTCCATCCTTTCCCTATACTGGGCAATATGCTCTTCAGGATCCGTAGTCCCATCACAGATAGGATATGCAAAGCGGGATATCCTGTGGCTATCTTGGGATACTTCCGGAATTGGCTGGACCACTCTAGGTACACTGGATATCATGTCCTTCAATTTCTGAAGCTCCCTAGTAAATGTTGACGTCATACCTGCATCCTGCAAAGGCCCATTGTTGTTAGTAGCAAGAATATTATTATTTGACATGTTACCGGTCTGAGGATTCTGGCCATATCCTGAAGCATACCCTGAGCTCCTCACAGTTGACATCCTGACCGAGGAGGGTATCTCAGGAGTATGATTCTGAGAATGGCTTGGCACGATATTCCCCCGGTTATCTTCAGTGTAAACTGCAGAACTGAAGTTCAAAGCTCTAGGCTGCAAAGGAGTGACAGTTTCTTCAGCAGGTCTACTTGGGCCGGATTTCAAGAGTTTTATCTCTCTCATCAGCATCCGATTAGTTTCCTACTGCTGCCTCATCTGTTCCTGTACACTACCAAACAAATTCAAAATTTCATCAATAGAAGCCAAAACAGGACCAGATCCCTGGGTACTGGGAGCAGGGATAACATCCCGAGCCATATGACTTTCAGTTGCGTGTGAAGAAGTTTGCATTCGTGGAGGAGGAGGTGGAAGCACCGAACCAATTGTTGCAGAGGTTGTAGCAGACATGGTGGAAGAGCTCATGTTTGATCTCGAGGCCATTGAAAACAATGTAGCAAAAAGTTTTGACAATAGAAAACCGAGTAATGATTTTACTAAAGTTTTTAGCAAAAATAGCACCACTTGCCCCACGGTGGGCGCCAAATTGTTTTGGTCAAAAATTACCGAAGCAATTAAGTGATCAAATTAGTTAAGTGAGGTAGTGTGCTTAAAATGTGTGTTGAAAAAATGCTAATTAAGTTGTTTGCAAAAACAGTTTACAGGATACGGCTCAGGATATTGAGCTGTATCTATGATCAAACAGTGAGCAAAAATGTAAAGGTTGACACGTGATGTACGAGGAAAGCCCTTGATCAATCTAGATCTCCGGCATAAAACCTCGGGAGCTGACAATCGTCGGCTGCCTTGTTCTTCTTATTGCTTGAATAACAGGATACAGTGCAGGATGTGATGCGGATTAACTAGGTGTTACAATGTAATTCGAGTACAAGTGTTTCTGTGTAGTGACTGCTAGTAGCTAGAGAGCAAAAGTGTGCGAAAGAGTGTGTGTGTGTAAAGTTGCGTGCCTTAATCTGATCCGCCCCATCTATTTATAGTAAAAGAAATGCAACAAACTACCCTATTAAATCGGGATCCGGTGGATATTCCCCACTTGAACGTTGTAGACCTGGTCTTTCGGGTTCAACGTCTCTCATATAATTGATTTGCCCGAGTCCTAAGGAGAAGAAGTCCATCTGACCGTTAGTAACCCATAGCCTTTAACCTGCACGTGGTCAATTTAGTTAACACCAGGATATCGCCCAGGATGTTACCAATATCCTGATCCGGTATCCTGGTCACAGGTAAACAATCAAAAGCAGGATATTAGTCAGGATATATATGCTCAGAAAATGGCCCATAACAAGTATGCACACCAGGTGTATGATGAAATGTCTAAGTGAAGTTAGGATGCGAAATTGTATGAAACAGCTTGATATATATATATATATATATATAGGGAGAGGATCATGAGAAAACTAGATATAAATGAGAAAACCAAAAAACTAACCAAAAAAACACTAAAAAGGAGGGGGGAGACTTTTAATGAAGGAGGGGGGACTTTTAATGAAAGAGGGGTAAAATTGGAAAAAAAAATATATAACTTTTCAAACATTTCCCATTTCTCCATACGTTATCATTTTAAAACAAAAATGGCACCATAAGATCACAAATTTTTGTATCTTTTATTCAAGTATATTCGAGCATATTTTTTATGACATAAAAAAAGATTTATGGTGTCGTCTTGTTTTCAATACTATTATTATAGTAGTGCACATGTGCAATATAACATGTACTACAATTGCATTACATGCTTAAAATTAGCTTTTTGAGTCTAGTTTAGCTTTTAGGGTTAGTTTTTTTGGAGGTTTAGGATTAGGATTAGGTTTTTGGGTGTGGGGGGGGGGGGGAGGGGGGGTTCAGGTTTTTGGGGGGTGGGGGTGGGGTTTAGTTTTTTTTTTCGGGTTTACAATTGCATTACATGCTTAAAATTAGTTTTTTGAGTCTAGTTTAGCTTTTAGGGTTAGTTTTTTTGGAGGTTTAGGATTAGGATTAGGATTAGGTTTAGGTTTTTGGGTGTGGGTGGGAGGGGGGGGGGGGTTTAGGTTTTTGGGGGGTGGGGGTGGGGGGGGGGGGTTTAGGTTTTTTTCGGGTTTATGTTTAGGGTTTAGTTTTAGGTTTTCGGGAGGGTGGGAGGGTTTAGGTTTTTGGGGGGTGGGGGGTTAGGCTTTTGGTGGGAGGGTGAATTTAGGTTTTTGGGGGGTGGGGGGGTTTAGGTTTTTGGGGGGTGTCGGTGGGGGGTGGGTTAAGCTTTATGTATTAGTGCACATGTGCAGTACAACAAAAAAAAAAAAAAATTTTTTTTTTGAAAATTTTTTTCTAGGCATAAAAACTAGCGATTTTTTTATTAAAAATTGTAAAAAAAAAAAAAAAATTTTTGGTATGTTTTTAGGCTTTTTTGGTTAGGTTTTTGGTTTTCTCATTTAAACTAGTTTTCTCATGATCTATCCCCTATATATATATATATATATGAATGAAATATGATAATGATGCTGAGATTTTGTTAAATTACTAGTTTGCTAGTTTGAATGTGGTTGTAAGCACATTTCCGTCGTGAATATGAAATGTATATAGTGTCACTTCTATAGCCTATTATGATGTCACGAATGTATGAGGTTAAGTCGAAAGTTCATATGATAAACTGTTGACTTCTGAAAGTCAACTGCGCATAAGAAGCATGGTTGGACTTGTTGTCACAATTGTAAGATTATAGAAAGTTATATGGTACGTGTTATATCAATGTGTGTTATATGTGACGACCTGATGAATTATATGAGTTGAAGAGATATGATTGTGGGAATATGCCTTATGTTTGTTTGAATTGACTAGTGAAGGTCAAATGTGGAATATGAATTTGATATGATCATTAATATATACAATCATGTATACTAACAAGACTGTGAATGCAATGACATGAAATTATAGGGATCATGTGAAGATGGATGGAAGCATGGAAGGCTAAAGGGTCAAAAGGAAGCAAGGAAACGGATACGAATACAAACGTTTAAGGTAAGTGATTTCTGGAATCACTTCTTCTTTAATAAATGAAGTTTGGTGTGTTGAATATAGGGAACCTTGTAAGAAGATTATGGGTAGGAGTAAGTACCAAAGTAAGAAGTGTTATGGTAAGTCGAAGATAGTTGTTTATGTCAAAACTACACAGTAGAAACGAACAGGTCAAAATGTAGAAAGAAGTATGGCGTGATGTAGTAATTGGTTTGATCACGAGATTAAGATTTAGAAGGATATGGAGCTTGATTATGATTAAATGAAAGTACATGGAAGTTCGATTTGTACAAGGTTTGAATTCTTTGTTGATGCTTGTCGTAGCATACGGCTGGCATACCGATAGGGTGAAATAAACGTATGGCTGTGACAATTCGTCTAGGAGCCTGATAACCTAGATGACCATGTAATTCGTCTGGGTTATTCCTGATAACCTAGATGACCAGGTAACTCGTCTGGGTTATGCCTGATAACCTAGATAACCATGTAACTAGTCTGGGTTATGCCTGATAACCTAGATGACCATGTAACTCATCTGGGTTATGCCTGATAACCTAGATGACCAGGTAACTCGTCTGGGTTATGCCTGATTACCTAGATAACCATGTAACTAGTCTGGGTTATGCCTGGTAACCTAGATGACCAGGTAACTTGTCTGGGTTATACCTCAGAGATTAACTGATAAGGAATTGATGTTGAACCAGATATAGAAGTTAGAAGGGATTTTACATTTATACTCGTTAGAAAGTATGATTGAAGGAATGTTAAAGAAAGGATTATCATTACACAAATTCATTGAAGAGTGTTTATGAGGTGTGATGAGCGTGTACAAAAGTATGTGTGGGAATGAATTAAGTCTAGAGGCATGTATAAGCATGGGTATGGATTTACCTACATGTTAGTAATGGATCCATAGGTAAGCACGATTAGAAATAAGTATGCATGTAGGTTGATATGTATGAGACTTATTTATATGGATGTTTGTGACTAGGATGTGTTAGAATAATCATGTGGGAATGTAAGTGGTATGTAAGAGCTTGTATGGATGTATGTATGTAGGTATGTATGTGTGTATAAATATACGTATGAATGTACGTATGCACGAAGTAGGATTTATTGTTTATGAAAGAATGGGGCTAGTATATATGTATACATAGCTTCAATACATTTGAGTATTCATGTTACTAATCGTGTGCCTTGAGAATGAAATGAAAATGCAGGTATACTATTGTGTCCTTATGAAGATTTGATGATTGGATGCAAGATTGTACTCGGAAAGATAAACATAAAAGAATAGCATGAATAGAAGAATGCAGAATGGTCATTTAATTGTGTATGTCTAGATTAAGAATGATGTAAACAAATATTAATGACGCGCATGTATGTGGTGATTGCAGGTTGCACGGAATTAACATCATTGTGGAGACTAAGAGGTTGAAGATCGAGTCGAAGAGCAAGGATTGTACGGGAAGAGCGGTCTCATAGCTTGTATTTATGGTATCACATTTAACGCGTTAATCAAGAATGGATGTTGTAAATCCTTTCAAGAAGTGTCTGACAGATTATAAATGAACCTTCAAGTATGTCATATAGACAATATAAGAAAGAATTTTTGAATCGGTATTTCCGCTGCGTCTCTTATGGCCAAAACGTTTTAGGTTGTTCCAGATCAGCTTATTTTCGAGATCGCACCAGTCATTATCGAGCATTCAACGGCACGCACGACCACGCCATGGTCTGGCCCGGTCGTGCCACCTCGGAAACATTTGAGCGGGGTTTTTCCCAAAATGGTAGCAAACAAGGTCAACAGACGAAAAAGTGACTCTGACACTTGCCATGCACGACCATGCCAAAAGGTGGCATGGTAGTGCCAAACGCCCAACAGTTTAAATACGAGTTTCTAGCTCATTTGCAAGTGAGTTGGAGCATTTTGGTGAAGTTTTCTCTCAAGAATCTGGTCTTGGAAGCTTGTTGGAGCCAAGAGGGCGCCTTGAAGAAGACTTAATCACTTGAAGATCTACTCAAACACCATTTAATCTTGTCTTTAATTTGGTCCGCTTACTAGTTACATTATGAACAATTTGTGCTTTCTTGCACTTGATTTGGTAGTCATGAGCCTTATGGGCTAAACATTTGTGTTGCTTAAACTATGTTGAAGCTTATGAACATGTGATAATATGGAAGAAGATGTGATGATTGTTTTTGTTAATCTTCATGGTGACACTTAATCTTTGGAGTTCATGTGCATGTTTAAAGTCCTTGTTCTTGAATGTTTGGTCATAAGTATTTACAAGTTGTGTTGGAAAGCCCATGTAAAGATTATTGTTATTGAATCTTGTTAACTTGTTAGTATGATTCATAGCATGAAACTAGGAATGGTAATTGCTAATATGATGTGAATGATGATTTGAACATGTGTATGGATTCTTGCATCTAGATTTGGAAAGATCAAAAGTATGTTTATATGAATTCTATAGTTTGTGTTCATGTGAGGTTGATGATTTAGGCCAAGGTTGTTATCTAGCATGACCATGCTTGTGGTTCATATCAAGAACATGATGACAGTGCCACTTACTTGAAACCAAGTTAGGGTGATTAGTGTGTTGTTCATAGTAGTTTTCCCTAATTTGTAGAGTTAGGAGTTTTGACAAACAAATAACTCATGATTAAAGATATCAGCAAGTGAACTTAAAAGAATAATTTTTAGGTGATTAGAATGTTAATTCATTTTAAGTTTTCCTAAGAATTATAAGACTAGGAAGCCTTGATTTGGGGACTTAGTTGAAATTAAAGCTTGCATCATCACTAGTCTTTTCCCTTTCTTGTCACATGTTTATTAGTGGATACTTAGTTTAGGCAACCTCTTTTAGAATTTGTTCTTCCTTCATGATAAATTAGAAACAAAATCAACGCATCAATTGAAAAGGCTTTAAAGTAGCAAAAGTTTAGTATCGAGACACCGCATCCATGGATTGATATCCGGTTCTTGCCGATCAACTATATTACCACTCGATGGGTACACTTGCCCTTTTGTGTGTGTAGTTAGTTCATAGTTGAAAAACCATTTTTAAAACTAAATTTGTGTGAAGAAAAACTCAATTAAAAATATATATAATTCACGCACATCAATGACATCCTGTACTTTATATAGACCGTAAAGACACGGATGAGCAAATCAAAGACATCATGAAGAAATCGTAAAGAAAATTCACTTTCAACATAAGAAACTAGTTATTAAAGTCATTAATACAAACCCAATTAAAAAGTGCCGAAAGATTAAAAATCAAAAGTAATACACTAAGACTTGTCTTCACCAAGTGATGTAAGAGATTAGCCAAACATGGCCTTTGATTGACAAAAACTCTTACGATCAATCTTGGATCCAGAGACTACTACACACTCTAAAGATGGATGATGGTGGTGGGTGTTGGGGTTGTAGTGGTGGTGAGTGGTGGCAAAGTGGGAGAGAAGTGGTTTGCCAAGGGATGCCTTTGAAGTGAACCAAACACCCCTATTTATAGCCTGAACAGAGTCCTGGCCACGGCCCCTTGTCCAGTGGGCACGGCCCGTGGCCATCCTTTTCTCTTCCTTCATTAATTGCAATTGTCAGCAGAGGGCCCCACACGACCCCGTATCTTTTGGGCACGGCCCCGTGGTCAACTCTTTGCTGTACTATTAAGATTCTGCAAATCTTCGAGTTGACCACGCCCCGTGTAGAGCTAGGCATGACCCCGTGGTGGGCGTAGAAGGTTCTGCAGGTTTGTCTTGTTGTGCAGGGACCTGACCACGCCCCATGCTCAGCTGGGCACAGCCCCGTGGTCAGGGTCTGTTTCCTTGTTTTATCTTTGGGAGATGCTGCCGAGGGGTCGGGCATGTCACTTTATTCCTTCTTCTTGTATTTATGTTGGTTTTGGCTGCTTATTTGTTCCTTTTGTTCTTTTAAGCTCGTTTAGTTCTGTAAATTCAAAACGAAGAAAGAAACACGCTTTTTCCAACATTAGTACTAAAAAAAGGTTAGTTTTATGCCTCATTTGATGTAATTTATATGTTGCATTTTGCACACATCAAATACCCCCACACTTGAGTCTTTGCTTGTCCTCAAGAAAAACTCTTTAATATGTGGCTTACACACCCAAATAGAAGAGGTAGAGAAGAAGTTTTGTGGCTTATCTTGAGTGTCAGGAATCCAAGATCTTTATTAAGTTTTATTTATATTTTATTTACAATCCTATTCGTCATGATTTATTTAGAACACTTGTTAAGAAAAATTATTTATTTGGGCATAACATGTCTCTTTTAAATTCCATTTATATACAAGTTCACATACCTCATGGGAGATCACTCAACACTCGGCCGATTTGCGTATTTTTGTGAAACACTCGATACCGGCATGGAACTTACTTCTACCATATGCTTGCCAAGCGATCAAACCTCCTCCTTTTTAACTAAAACCTTTGTAAATATCAAGAGGACTTGGGGAAGGGTTAGGCTTGGGCTAAGGGTAGGTGGTTTTTGCCAAGCGATCAAACCCCCGTTGCTGATATCGTTAAGCCTTCATCGGAGCCGGAGCGCGATCTTCACCGAAGACTGCGGGAGCGGTCTCGCGTGGTAGCCAAGACGATTGAGGCAGACGCGGCAGGAGGCGACACATTCTACGAGGTTCGGGTAGATATGGCGGACGAAGAGGAGACGAGGATCTTAAACGAAATAGGAAAACCTTCACTCGATGGTTTACCTGCAAGCACCAATGCACCAACAATCAATAGTAATAATTTCGAGATTAAATCTTGCACCATATCGATGTTGCAGAATGCAGTGCAATTTTATGGCAAGGATCACGAGGATCCTAGTGTCCATATCGCGGGTTTTCTGGAGGTTTGTGCCACATTTAGGATTCGTGATGCATCACCGGATGCTGTACGCCTTCAGCTTTTTCCGTTTTCTTTACGGGATGGGGCCAAGGAGTGGCTTCTTTCACTTCCAGCTGTATATATCACTACATGGAATCAATTAGCTGGGAAGTTCCTTCAGAAATGTTTCCCTCTAGAGAAAACTGTTCGATTGAGAACCAAGATTTTGAACTTTCGTCAGGATGAGGACGAGTCCCTTTACGAGGCATGGGAGTGTTTTAAAGAGCTTATGAGAAAGGTCCCACATCACGGGTTGCCCAAGTGGCAAAAATGTCAGATCTTCTACCATGGTTTGGATAGTCAAGGATAGATGATGGTTGATACATACTCGGGTGGAGACATTGGCACGAAAAAATGCCACCGAGGCATTTGAGATTCTGGAGAAATGTGCCACGAAGAATCGGACATAATAACCACCGAGGGGGAAGAGTTCTCGACAGGGAGTTCATCATGTGGACGACTACACATCCATGACAACATGTATGGATGCCTTATCTTTGAAATTTGATCGAGTGACAGAAATGCACTCGAGTGGTTCTTCAAGTGGGGGAGCATATCATGTTGGCGATTTTCCGACGGGAGAGATGTCACACGAGCATGTTGATTTCATGGGAAACCAATACCGTCCTTAGAATAATCCCTACAACAATACCTATAATCCGGGGTGGAAGAATCACCCAAATTTCAGTTGGAAGCCCGACGTTTCTAACCAGCATCCACCTGGATTTGCTCCACGTCCCACAGCTCCAGCTCATGGAGCATATGGTCCACCTCGGCCTCAGCAGACATCTTCCACTGGTGAACCTAGTGTGCAAGATATGCTTAGTCAGATCTTAGCCGGTCAAAACACTCAAAATGTCGAGAATGAGAAGCGTTTTAGAGAGTATGACGGTCGTTTCACGGGCACAGGAGTGATTTGAGAAGCCAAAAGGCTTCCATGCAGGCCATTGAGAACCAAGTTTGCCAGATTGCCAAGATGTTGTCTGAGAGACAACAGGGGGGCCTTTCAAGCAACACAGAGCCTAATCCGAATGCTACTGCGAAGGCCATCACGTTGAGAAGCGGCAAGACCGCTCAGCCTATCACTCCGGCTGCTCCAGTAAAGCCGGTCGATGATGAGATTACTGAGGAGATTGAGACTGAGTCTCTGGGTGAGGTGCAACCGAGGTGAGCCCCAACAAGTACAGCACGACCCAAGGAGCCAGTGAGAGAGTATGTCCCTCCCATTCCATACCCAGGGAGGTTGAAGAAGCAGGAAATGAAAGAACACTATGGTAAATTCCTCGATCTTTTTAACCAACTTTATATAAATTTACCATTTGTCGAGGCACTT
This sequence comes from Helianthus tuberosus, assembly GCA_030545235.1. Classification (NCBI taxonomy): domain Eukaryota; kingdom Viridiplantae; phylum Streptophyta; class Magnoliopsida; order Asterales; family Asteraceae; genus Helianthus; species Helianthus tuberosus. The sequence goes on along the minus strand of CM060371.1, from coordinate 134,807,478 downwards.
GCTCAAATGCCTAAGTATGACAAGTTTCTGAAAGATATCTTATCTAACAAAAAGAAACTTGAGGAGCTTTCGCAGGTGACCTTGATTGAGGAGTGTTCAGCGGTTCTTCAGAACAAACTACCGAAGAAGATGAATGATCCTGGGAGTTTCACTATCCCGTGTTTGATTGGTAGTTTGTGGGTCAGCAATGCATTAGCTAATCTTGGAGCTAGCATAAACCTCATGCCATATGTGGTTTTTGCTAAGCTAGACTTGGGAGAGCCCAAGCCAACTCGTATGAGCATTCAGCTAGCCGACCGTTTAGTGAAGTACCCTCGAGGCATAGTTGAGAATATGCTGGTGAAAATCGAAAAGTTTGTCTTTCCTGTCGATTTTGTGATTCTAGACATGGACGAAGACAAAAATGTTCCACTTATCTTAGGATGCCCATTCCTAGCCACTGCGAGAGCCTTGATTGATGTCTGCACTGGTAGACTTACTCTTAGGGTTAATGATGAGGAGGTTACCTTTGATATTGGGAAATCCATGCAACACTCACAGAGTCAGGATGATACACTCTACTTCATTGAGACTATCGATACATATGTGAGTGATCATCTCCATGCTACATTCGAGGAGGATGTTGTGGACACACAGCTGCTAGGAGGGGAGACTTTTGGTTCTCCCAGTGTGGACCGATTAGTTGAGGAGGTGACCTGTCTGATAGGTCATGCGTCTCCCCAGTGTCCCAAGCTTTTTGAGGTTGTGGATCGCATTGCTGAGCCTAAAGCACGCCCTTCTATTGAGGATCCACCTTCGGTTGAGCTTAAGGAGCTTCCAGAAAATTTGGAGTATGCTTTCTTGGAGGTGAGACTCATTTTCCCGTTATCATTTTTGCTGGATTGTCGGGAGAGGAGAAGGATCAATTGCTTGAAGTCCTGAAGCAGCATAAAAAGGCGATCGCTTGGAAGATTATGGATATAAAAGGGATTAATCCATCCTTTTGTACCCATAAGATCTTGATGGAGGAGGACTTTAAACCTGTGGTACAACATCAGAGGCGCTTAAACCCCAACATGCAGGAGGTTGTGAAGAAAGAGGTTATCAAACTACTTGATGCAGGTTTGATATATCCGATCTCTGATTCACCATGGGTTAACCCTGTACAGGTAGTCCCGAAGAAAGGAGGCATGACAGTGGTGAGTAATGAGAAAAACGAGTTGATTCCTACTCGTACTGTCACCCGATGGAGAGTTTGCATTGACTACCGCAAACTGAATGATGCCACGAGGAAGGATCATTTCCCACTTCCTTTCATTGATCAGATGTTGGAGAGTCTGTTAGACAGGATGTACTACAGCTTCCTTGATGGTTTTTCAGGCAACTTTCCGATTCCCATCTCTCCTAAGGATCAAGAGAAGACGACATTCACATGTCCCTATGGCACATTCGCCTACCGGCGGATGCCATGTGGACTGTGTAATGCCCCGGCCACATTTCAAAGGTGTATGGTGGCCATTTTTCATGACATGATCGAGGACTCCATGGAGGTTTTCATGGATGATTTTTTTGTGTTTGGAAGTTCTTTTGATCAGTGTCTCGGGAATCTGAAAAGGATGTTGGCTAGATGTGAGGAAGCCAACCTTGTGTTGAACTGGGAAAAATGCCACTTCATAATGAAGGAGGGCATTGTGCTTGGGCACAAGATTCCACAGGCGGGGCTCGAGGTTGACCAAGCCAAAGTCGAAACTATTTTAAAGCTCCCGCCTCCCACATCAGTGAAATCTATTAGGAGTTTTCTAGGTCATGCAGGTTTTTATCGGCGATTCATAAATTACTTTTCCAAAATCGCCCGTCCCATGACTCAACTCCTCGAGAAGGATGCCTAGTTCAGTTTCTCCGATGAATGCCTTCGGGCATTTGAGTTGTTGAAGGAGAAGTTGGTGAATGCCCCGATCATGGTCATTCCCGACTGGGAGCTACCATTTGAGTTGATGTGTGATGCGAGTGACTTCGCAGTCGGGGCTGTCTTGGGTCAAAGGAAAGATAAGCACTTTCACCCGATTTACTATGTGAGCAAGACCTTGAACGACGCTCAGGAGCACTATACCACGACAGAGAAAGAACTCCTAGCTGTGGTCTTTGCCTTCGATAAGTTTCGGTCTTATCTTGTCCTTTCCGAGACCATTGTGTACACGGATCATGCAGCCCTTCGGTATCGTTTTAGAAAGCAAGATGCTAAACCGAGATTGATACATTGGATTTTGTTACTGCAAGAGTTTGATATTAAAATCAGTGATAAAAAAGGGGCTGAAAATTTGGCAGCCGATCATTTGTCTCGACTTGAGCATTCCGAGGGAAAGGAAACTCGTGGGCCTAACATCAATGACAATTTCCCCCACGAGTTCCTCATGAGGATCGAGATTAATGATGATTCCCCATGGTTTGCTAACTTTGCAAACTACTTAGCTAGTGGCATCCTGATCAAGGGGATGACCCATCAACAGAAGTGAAAGTTCTTTGCGGATATCAAGTATTACTTTTGGGATGCCCCTTACTTGTTTATGGTAGGAGCGGATCGGATGATCTGGCGATGCGTGTATGGTGACGAGGTGAGGGATATTTTACGCCACTGTTACGAAGGACCCATGGGAGGCCACCATGGAGCGAACAACACGGTGAGGAAAGTGTTCGACGCCGGATTCTTTTGGCCGACTATTTTCCGTTATGCCCATGAGTGGGTGAGGTCCTGTGATGCTTGCCAGAGGGCAAGCAACATTTCTGCACGCCATGAGATGCCACAAAATGGCATCCAAGTTTGTGAGGTCTTTGATGTATGGGGGCTAGACTTCATGGGCCCTTTCCCGACCTCTTTTGGTAACCGCTACATCCTAGTCGCTGTTGATTACGTTTCAAAGTGGGCTAAAGCACAGGCTTTACCCACTAATGATGCTAGGGTAGTGGTGAGGTTTTTGAAGAAGTTGTTTGCTCGCTTTGGTGCCCCAAAGGCATTGATTAGTGACCGTGGGACGCATTTTTGTAATGCACAGCTTGAGAAAGCATTATCCCGATATGGTCTGCAACATCGATTCTCTACACCATATCATCCGCAGACGAGCGGACTGAGGTCACTAATCGGGGTATCAAGCGGATTTTGGAGAAAACGGTTAATTCTAGCCGTAAGGATTGGTCCGAGAAATTGGATGATGCACTGTGGGCTTTCCGGACAGCCTACAAGACTCCTATGGGCACCACGCTGTTTAAATTGGTCTATGGGAAGTCTTGTCATTTTTCTGTTGAACTCGAGCACAAAGTATACTGGGCTTTGAAGACAGTTAATCTTGATATGGTTGCTGCGGGTGAAAACAGGTTTATGCAGATTCATGAGATTGAGGAGCTTAGGCACGATGCGTATGAAAGCTCCAAGCTGTACAAGGAACGTACTAAGATGCTTCATGATTCCCGCTTGAAGGACAAGAAAGAATTCCGAGTGGACGATCGTGTGTTGTTATACAACTCATGTCTCAAGTTGTTTCCTGGTAAGCTGAAGCCTCGATGGTCGGGTCCCTACACTGTACTGTCAGTGTTTCCTTACGGGACTGTGGAGACAGGCCATGAGGATGGCCGGTTGTTTAAAGTCAACGGGCATAGGCTAAAGGCTTATGTTGGAGGGCCCGTTGACCAGAGTGAGGAGGTTGTTACCCTCCACCCCAGGAACAAATGAATTCGGGGTGGTGAGTCTAGCTGAAGACTCGTAAATAAACTTAGCATGTTTTTGTTTACATGTTATTATTATTATTATTATTATTATTATTATTTTGTGTGGTTGTCTTCTTCTTTTTCAGGTTGCGGTTCGTTCTGGTCGCGAGGGATGTTAGAGCTTGTCGCAGGCTCTCAGGTATGTTAGTTCGGTTCTTTTTATTGGTAGGAGATGCTTCGTGAGTACCCCGGGTTCAAGGAGTTTTCTTTATCTACATCTTAAAAAAAATCTGAAAATCGAGCAATATCAACAGTAAAATCTAGCAATACCAGACATGGAAGTGTCAGCCCTTTACTGATCAATAATAGAACCCATTTAATAAAACCAACCACCACTCCTCCTTCATTTCTTCATCTTCCTCACTTGAACCCATCTAAAGCACTCACGAATCCTCTGTATCTCCTAACTTCCTCTAAGAAATTCTTGTTTCCTTTCATCCCAACAAACATTCCAGGTACGAATTCTTCCTTTTCTTTGTTAGTTTCTTGTGATTTGGTGTTATGTTCTTAATAGTTAGTTTTCTTTAAAGTTTTTAGGGGTTGGTCTGAATCACCCGATTCAACCCTGTTTTTCGTGTTTTTTGTGTTGGTTTGAACCACAATTGACCGATTTACAAAACCCCTAAGCAAAAATGTGAAAAAATCAGGTTTTTGGGGGTGATTTGAGAGATTTCGCAAATTTGGGTTCCGACACGCACAAGGGTGCCAGAGCCTGGCATGGTCGTGCTCTTCATATCTTGTGTCAGATCTTCATAATTTACCTAGAAAATTCAACCCGCACGAGGGTGCCAACAAGTGGCAAGATCGTGCTCGTCATAAACTTGCTCAAATCAGTGCCGGAAATCGGGCAAGCACGAGGGTGCCAACAAGTGGCACGATCGTGCTCTTCGTAAACTCTTTCAAATCAGTGTCAGAAATCGGTCAAGCACAAGGGTGCCGTGGGGTGGCACGACCGTGCGCCTGGGGAACAAAAACCCAAAACTTCATAATTCCCCAGAAATCTTCATAATCTTGTTGGTTACCAGGTCAAGCACAGTAGGGCCATACGGTGGCACGGCCGTGCCAAAATGTCCAGTTCATGTTCTTGTCTGTTTTTGGCTGCTAATTAATTTTGTTCAATCTTGCAGATGGATCACCCATACTTGCAGTTCCATGACAATGCCAGGGAAGGGTATTGTATCGCTATGGCGGAAAGGTTGTGGGCAAGGAGACATCTGATTGTGCCCACAAGAAGATTACAAATGGTTGACTTGGACTTTGGTGTGTGCAAGGTGTAATATGTTTTTATTGATATTTTAAACCCTTTTTACACATTAGTCAAAGTTTTAAATTTATAAAACACGATATTCTACTAACACTAAACACACACTTGGGCAAGTGCACCCATCATGAGCGTAGTATAGCGTTGGTAAGATACCGAGGTCATCCAAGAACACAAGAGCTTTTAGTACCGGTTTATCCTCAAAGTCTAATCAATCTAATTTTTTTTGAGAAAAGTTTTTTAAAACATGAAAATAAAAACTAAAAAATGCAGAAATGAAAATAAAATAAAACAGATAGACAAGATGAATCACTTGGATCTGACTCGTCTTTTAAGTATCCTTCGATGATTTTTGCACTTTCGGACTTTTTAAGAGATTATCTTAGTTATAGTAGTAGGCCCCTCTTTTGAAGGTGACGTTACCCTCAACCCAGTGGCTTGAGACAACAAGGATACAATCCCAAAGGGTCGGAATATTGAAAGATAATTAATTAAGTTATTAATGCGAAAAGTGGTAGGCCCCTCTTTTGAAGGTGACGTTACCCTCGGCTAAGTGGTTTGAGTCAGCAGGAATACAATCCTAAGTAGCCGTTTTAATGTATTAATAGTAGTTTACATATGAGGGGATCAAGCCATTCGCACCCCCGCCATCCAATACCAGTGGGTATTGAAGGAGGTCCTAGTAAGCTTGACCCAGGTCCTTGCAGGATCTATACACTGAACAAGGCAAGAACCTTACTAAACCATTCCCTTAACCCTCGACCAGGTAGCCAAAATATCTCTATATAGACCCTAGAGATATGAATGGTGTAAATCTTTTACTTTATATAGACAGTAAAGTAATGCCAAGATACCACGGACAAATGATAAAGAAAATTCATCGTCAGCATAAGAAACTAGCTATTAAAGTCATTAATACAAAACCAAATAAAAAGTGCCGAAAGATTAAAAATCAAAAGTAATACATAAAAGACTTGTCTTCACCAAGTGATGTAAAAGGTTTAGCCAAACATGGCCTTTGATTGGGAAGAACTCTTACGATCAATCTTGGATCCCGAGACTACTACACACTTTAAAGGTGGATGATGGATGATGGTGGTGGATGTGGGTGTTGTAGTGGTGGTGGAGTGGTGGCAAAGTGGGAGAGTAGTGGATTGCCAAGGGATGCCTTTGAAGTGAACTAAGCACCCCTCTTTATAGCCAGTACAGAGCTCTGGCCACGGCCCCGTGCCTGCTGGGCACGGCCCTGTGGTCAACATTTTCTCTTCCTTCATTAATTGCAAATGTCAGCAGAGGGCCCAACACGTCCCTGTGGTTAGTACCGTATCTGTACTATCAAGATTTGGCAAGATTCTACGTATCTTTGCGTTGACCATGCCCCGTGGTGAGCTGGGCACGGCCCCGTGGTGGGTGTAGAAGCTTCTACAGGTTTTGTCTTCTTGTCAGGGCTGACCACGCCCCGTGGTGAGCTGGGCATAACCCCATGGTCAGCTTCCGCCTTTTTGTTTTTGCTTTGGGGGATGCTACCGAGGGGTCAGGCATGTCACGTTTCTTCCTTTTCTTTGTATTTATGTTGGTTTTGGCTGTATATTTGTTCCTTTTGTTCGTTTAAGCTCATGATCCTATAAATTCAAAAGGAAGACAAAAACACATTTTTTCCAATATTAGTACTAAAAAATGATTAGTTTTATGCCTCATTTGATGTAATTTATATGTTACATTTTGCACACATCAAATACCCCCACACTTGAATCTTTGCTTGTCCTCAAGCAAAACTTTTAAATATGTGGCTTTACACACCCAAATGGAAGAGGTAGAAGAGAAGTTTTGGGCTCATCTTGAGTGTCGGGAATCCAAGATCTTTATTGGGTTTTATTTTTATTTTATTTACAATCCTATTCGTCATGATTTATTTAGAACGATTTATAAGAAAAATTACTTATTTGAGCATAACATGCCTCTTTAAAATTCCATTTATATACAAGTTCACATACCTCACGGGAGATCACTCAACACTCGGCCGAAGATGTATTTTTGTGAAGCACTCGAGACCGGCATGAAATTTACTTCTACCATATGCTTGCCAAGCGATTAAACCTCCTTCTTTTAACTAAAAACCTTCGTAAATATCAAGAGGACTTGGGGAAGGGTTAGGCTTGGGCTAAGAGTAAGTGGTTTTTTGTTAGTGGTTTGTAAAATGATGAAAAGCGTAAAAAGCGTCGGTTGTCGTGAACCCCTTTTTTGGCATTTAAAAAAAATCTGAAAATCGAGCACTATCAACAGTAAAATCTGGCAATACCAGACATGGAAGTGTCAGCCCTTTACTGATCAATAATAGAACCCATTTAATAAAACCAACCACCACTCCTCCTTCATTTCTTCATCTTCCTCACTTGAACCCATCTAAAGCACTCACGAATCCTCTGTATCTCCTAACTTCCTCTAAGAAATTCTTGTTTCCTTTCATCCCAACAAACATTCCAGGTACGAATTCTTCCTTTTCTTTGTTAGTTTCTTGTGATTTGGTGTTATGTTCTTAATAGTTAGTTTTCTTTAAAGTTTTTAGGGGTTGGTCTGAATCACCCGATTCAACCCTGTTTTTCGTGTTTTTTGTGTTGGTTTGAACCACAATTGACCAATTTACAAAACCCCTAAGCAAAAATGTGAAAAAATCAGGTTTTTGGGGGTGATTTGAGAGATTTCGCAAATTTGGGTTCTGACACGCACAAGGGTGCCAGAGCCTGGCATGGTCGTGCTCTTCATATCTTGTGTCAGATCTTCATAATTTACCTAGAAAATTCAACCCGCACGAGGGTGCCAACAAGTGGCAAGATCGTGCTCGTCATAAACTTGCTCAAATCAGTGCCGGAAATCGGTCAAGCACGAGGGTGCCAACAAGTGGCACGATCGTGCTCTTCGTAAACTCTTTCAAATCAGTGTCAGAAATCGGTCAAGCACAAGGGTGCCGTGGGGTGGCACGACCGTGCGCCTGGGGAACAAAAACCCAAAACTTCATAATTCCCCAGAAATCTTCATAATCTTGTTGGTTACCAGGTCAAGCACGGTAGGGCCATACGGTGGCACGGCCGTGCCAAAATGTCCAGTTCATGTTCTTGTCTGTTTTTGGCTGCTAATTAATTTTGTTCAATCTTGCAGATGGATCACCCATACTTGCAGTTCCGTGACAATGCCAGGGAAGGGTATTGTATCGCTATGGCGGAAAGGTTGTGGGCAAGGAGACATCTGATTGTGCCCACAAGAAGATTACAAATGGTTGACTTGGACTTTGGTGTGTGCAAGGTGTAATATGTTTTTATTGATATTTTAAACCCTTTTTACACATTAGTCAAAGTTTTAAATTTATAAAACACGATATTCTACTAACACTAAACACACACTTGGGCAAGTGCACCCATCATGAGCGTAGTATAGCGTTGGTAAGATACCGAGGTCATCCAAGAACACAAGAGCTTTTAGTACCGGTTTATCCTCAAAGTCTAATCAATCTAATTTTTTTTGAGAAAAGATTTTTAAAACATGAAAATAAAAACTAAAAAATGCAGAAATGAAAATAAAATAAAACAGATAGACAAGATGAATCACTTGGATCTGACTCGTCTTTTAAGTATCCTTCGATGATTTTTGCACTTTCGGACTTTTTAAGAGATTATCTTAGTTATAGTAGTAGGCCCCTCTTTTGAAGGTGACGTTACCCTCAACCCAGTGGCTTGAGACAACAAGGATACAATCCCAAAGGGTCGGAATATTGAAAGATAATTAATTAAGTTATTAATGCGAAAAGTGGTAGGCCCCTCTTTTGAAGGTTACGTTACCCTCGGCTAAGTGGTTTGAGTCAGCAGGAATACAATCCCAAGTAGCCGTTTTAATGTATTAATAGTAGTTTACATATGAGGGGATCAAGCCATTCGCACCCCTGCCATCCAATACCAGTGGGTATTGAAGGAGGTCCTAGTAAGCTTGACCCAGGTCCTTGCAGGATCTATACACTGAACAAGGCAAGAACCTTACTAAACCATTCCCTTAACCCTCGACCAGGTAGCCAACATATCTCTATATAGACCGTAGAGATATGAATGGTGTAAATCTTTTACTTTATATAGACAGTAAAGTAATGCCAAGATACCACAGACAAATGATAAAGAAAATTCATCGTCAGCATAAGAAACTAGCTATTAAAGTCATTAATACAAAACCAAATAAAAAGTGCCGAAAGATTAAAAATCAAAAGTAATACATAAAAGACTTGTCTTCACCAAGTGATGTAAAAGGTTTAGCCAAACATGGCCTTTGATTGGGAAGAACTCTTACGATCAATCTTGGATCCCGAGACTACTACACACTTTAAAGGTGGATGATGGATGATGGTGGTGGATGTGGGTGTTGTAGTGGTGGTGGAGTGGTGGCAAAGTGGGAGAGTAGTGGATTGCCAAGGGATGCCTTTGAAGTGAACTAAGCACCCCTCTTTATAGCCAGTACAGAGCTCTGGCCACGGCCCCGTGCCTGCTGGGCACGGCCCTGTGGTCAACATTTTCTCTTCCTTCATTAATTGCAAATGTCAGCAGAGGGCCCAACACGTCCCTGTGGTTAGTACCGTATCTGTACTATCAAGATTTGGCAAGATTCTACGTATCTTTGCGTTGACCATGCCCCGTGGTGAGCTGGGCACGGCCCCGTGGTGGGTGTAGAAGCTTCTACAGGTTTTGTCTTCTTGTCAGGGCTGACCACGCCCCGTGGTGAGCTGGGCATAACCCCATGGTCAGCTTCCGCCTTTTTGTTTTTGCTTTGGGGGATGCTACCGAGGGGTCAGGCATGTCACGTTTCTTCCTTTTCTTTGTATTTATGTTGGTTTTGGCTGTATATTTGTTCCTTTTGTTCGTTTAAGCTCATGATCCTATAAATTCAAAAGGAAGACAAAAGCACATTTTTTCCAACATTAGTACTAAAAAATGATTAGTTTTATGCCTCATTTGATGTAATTTATATGTTACATTTTGCACACATCAAATACCCCCACACTTGAATCTTTGCTTGTCCTCAAGCAAAACTTTTAAATATGTGGCTTTACACACCCAAATGGAAGAGGTAGAAGAGAAGTTTTGGGCTCATCTTGAGTGTCGGGAATCCAAGATCTTTATTGGGTTTTATTTTTATTTTATTTACAATCCTATTCGTCATGATTTATTTAGAACGATTTATAAGAAAAATTACTTATTTGAGCATAACATGCCTCTTTAAAATTCCATTTATATACAAGTTCACATACCTCACGGGAGATCACTCAACACTCGGCCGAAGATGTATTTTTGTGAAGCACTCGAGACCGGCATGAAATTTACTTCTACCATATGCTTGCCAAGCGATTAAACCTCCTCCTTTTTAACTAAAAACCTTCGTAAATATCAAGAGGACTTGGGGAAGGGTTAGGCTTGGGCTAAGAGTAAGTGGTTTTTTGTTAGTGGTTTGTAAAATGATGAAAAGCGTAAAAAGCGTCGGTTGTCGTGAACCCCTTTTTTTGGCATTTATTCAAACTAAGCATATTAACAAGATTTTTGAGGAACTTGTTTGGTTATTGCAAAATTCTCTCTCTCTCTCTTTTTTTGTCACAAGATAACCGAGTTTTTTACTATAACAAAAGGGGTTTGAAAAGAAAAAGGTTTTGGTGGGTAAAGGGTGTTTGTTTTGTGGGTTTTGAAACGAAAAGGTTTAGGCTCAAAGGGGTTAACTAGGGGATTTTGGGTAGGTGATAAAAAAGATGAAAAATAATGGTTTTGAAAGCAAAATGGGTTAGTTCTAATGCCTCCATCATTTACTTACTTGGGTTCAAGTTCGTAAGGATGGGGAATGTATCGTCTTGGCACGTTCTAGAGTCGTAAGAACCAAGCGGCTATTCACACAGGAAACGAAAAATGAGCATTTAGTTTAAAGATATATGCATGTATGCTCAATAAAGGCTCAAAACTCACTTGTTGTGGGAATGGGGTTATAATGTGATCAAGTATATATAATCAAATTTTAATTAGATTTGTCATGCCTTTTCATAATTTTCTTATTTGGTTCTTTTTATCACCACGCTATCGGTTGTAAATTTGTAAAAATATAACCTTTTTAGAACTTGTTATTCCCGAATTAAACCAAGACAAGTAAAAAATGAAAATTTTTGAAAATTTTTGGGGTGATTAGCGGTTCCAATAGAGTTTTGTGTAAGACTTGTTATTAGGACTTGTAAGATTTAAGGTTTTAGCATCCCCCCACACTTAAATTACACATTGTCCTTAATGTGTCCCAAAAATAAGTTTTTCGGTTGATTAAAATGTGTAAAAGTGGGTTGAAAACAATATTTGATGTTACTGGTTAGTTGAACACGGGGTGTGGTGGGCTGAGCACGACCCAGTGGTCAGACTACCAGTAACAAAAAGTTACAGAAGGTTGACCACGGGGCGTGCCCAGTGAACACGGCCCGAGGTCAGTTACCTGTAAAAAAAAATTCTGCAGAACCCTGGGCACGGGGGCATGTTGGGTGGCCAAGACCCCGTGCTGCACATGCTGAAATGATGGAAAAGTTGACGGAAGGCTCTGTTTTCATGCATGGGTGTGGTTTTAACGTCCCTTTGGAAATATCCACCTTTTCGAGTGTGATTTATTCCTGAAAAGTAAGACTAAACTAGAAAACATAAAAGTTAAACTAATCTAAAACTAAGGATAGTTTCGTGGAATGCCTCCGCGGTGCGCCACATTTATAAGGGTCCTTGGCTAGACCCACCTTATCGGGTGGTTCTGGCTCATCTTTAATTAGGGGGTCGTCATTGCCAATTGGATATTTCATTGATTGTTCAAGATCGACATACGTTTTATAGGCCCATAATCGAATGGGTAGGTTGTTTTGCTTCCGATTGATCAAGGCTTGATGGGTTTTTACAAAAGGTTATCCCAACACAAGTGGAGCATCATCAAGAATGACGAAGTCGGTTGGGACTACCGTTTGATTTGTTTCCACTAACACATCTTCAACTACTCCCATTGATTTTATTATTTTCCAATTAGAAAGAAAAATGGGTATTTGAAGTGGAGAAAAATCACTAATACTTAATTTTTCGAAAATGTAGTTTGGCATTATATTAACACAAAGATCTTTATCGATTGTAATGTTACTAATAAAGGTGTTTTGGAAAAAACATGGAACCAGTGTAATGTTAATTTCAAAAGGATCATCTTTTATTAGCGTAGTTTGATCATTTGTTAACTTAATGCTTACTATTTCATCAATTTTAGTGTTAGTGTTTAACTCTTTTAAAAACTTAGCATGAGTAGGTACCAAACAATGGTTTTCGAAAGAAGGTGTTAAGAGATTAATTTCTTGAAAATTAGACTCTTTTTGAAGATTAGCGTTTTCGGACTTACCTTTTTCGTTATTTGGTTCATGCGTCGGTTTTTCACTTACTTGTGCTTCCATTTTTACCTCTTCTACTATTACCTATTTAGTACAAACTACCTCTTCCTTTGCGCGGGATTCTTTTATATAGCGTTCTATAGTTTTGAGGTGTTCTATTATTCTTTCGGTTACGGGGAGGATAGTTGGTGGTTCGTCAAAGTGAGCGGGATAAGCATCCCAAAAGCTTGAGTTCGGAAGTTCGATCCTTGGTTCCTCATAATACTCATATGAGGTAGATGGTTCACACCATTGTTCCTCATTGTAAGTATATTAGGGAGAAGGGTCGTAACTTGGTTCTTTATAATACGCATATGAGGTAGGTGGTCCACACCATTGTTCCTCATAGTAAGCATATGAAGGAGATTATTCATACCATGGTTCTTCAAGATATGAGTATGAAGGCTCATACCTTGGTTCTTCAAGATATGAGTATGAGGGAGAAGGTTCATACCTTGGCTCTTCATAGTATGTGTATGAAGTGGTTGGCTCGTACCTAGGCTCCTCATGGTATGTGTACGAAGTGGATGGTTCGAAGAGGTCACAATATTGTACCGAATGAGGATTACCACAAATGGTACAATACTCTTCTTCATAATTATCCTCTTCATAGTGGTAGTTGTAACCTCCTAAGTATTGATCCATAAGAATCGCTCAGCAGACTACAAAAAAGTCTCGGGACCAGAAAACAAAAATAAAAACGGAAACAAAGGCTCACCACGGCCCCGTGTTCAGTGAGCACGGCCCGTGGTCAGATCTTGTATCTGGGCGTTTCAAAAAATGCAACTGGTTTTGTGCAGCACGGGGGCGTGTTTAGTGAGCACGGCCCCGTGTTCAGACTCTGTATCTGGGTGTTTTGTTAATTTTATGCAGCACGGGGGCGTGTTCAGTGAGCACGGCCCCGTGTTCAGACTACCATAATGCAAAAATTCCTAAAAACGTAAAAATGTGCGCGCAGTTTAAAAAAAAAGGTTTTGAAAAATGATTAGGCTATCGATTTTAAGCTTTCTTAAAATCCTTGTGTCCCCGGCAACGGCGCAAAAAACATGGTGTGTGCAAGGTGTAATATGTTTTTATTGATACTTTAAGCCCATTTTACACATTAGTCAAGTTTTAAATTTATAAAACACGATATTCTACTAACACTAGACACACACTTGGGCAAGTGCACCCATCGTGAGCGTAGTATAGCATTGGTAAGATACCGAGGTTGTCCAAGGACACAAGAGCTTTTAGTACCGGCTTATCCTCAACGTCTAATCAATCTAAATTTTTTTTGAGAAAAGATTTTTAAAACATGAAAATAAAAACTAAAAATGCAGAAATGAAAATAAAATAAAACAGATAGACAAGATGAATCACTTGGATCCGACTCGCCTTCTAAGTATCCTTTGATGATTTTTGCACTTTCGGACTTTTTAAGAGATTATCTTAGTTATAGTAGTAGGCCCCTCTTTTGAAGGTGACGTTACCCTCAACCCAGTGGTTTGAGTCAGCAAGGATACAATCCCAAAGGGTCGGAATATTGAAAGATAATTAATTAAGTTATTAATGCGAAAAGTGGTAGGCCCCTCTTTTGAAGGTGACGTTACCCTCGGCTAAGTGGTTTGAGTCAGCAGGGATACAATCCCAAGTAGCCGGTTTAATGTATTAATAGTAGTTTACATATGAGGGGATCAAGCCATTCGCACCCCCGCCATCTAATACCAGTGGGTATTGAAGGAGGTCCTAGTAAACTTGACCCAGGTCCTTGCAGGATCTATACACGAAACAAGGCAAGAACCTTACTAAACCATTCCCTTAACCCCCGCAACTGGGAGCTCTTTGTGACACTTGGGTCGTATGGCCCTCCTCTGATTTGAGCCCATTCTGTTTGGCGCATATTGTTCGGGATTTCACAGAGACCACCCGTGTACTCATCTTCAACTGACTCGTCTTCGGTGAATAAACCCACAGTCACCCCAAATTGGGCTCTGGAGATTGAGAGTAGCTCCCCAGCACATCTGAACTGAACCCCGTCTTCGTCGAACGGTTCTGCTTTGGATTTGAACTTGAAAGTGCTGTAAAACTACATGTTGTAATCATAAACTAAATAGAGTTTTGTGCCAAGAGCCACCCAGAGTGGTCCCGTGACTAGTGTGTCGTACCGGTCCTGTTGCCCCACGGCTTCCAGAGTTTCATAACATGCTTGTTTTGGTGCTTCTTCTGGCCTAGTTTAGAGTTTGTCATATCGAGCTTGGTACTCCCATTCTGATTGTTTGAATTTGAGGATCTTGCTGGCCATTGATGCAAAAGAGGGCCACAAAACAGTAAGCATGCTAGGATAAGAATTTTGGAAAAACTGAAAACAGGGAGCTGGACACGGCCCCGTGGCCACTGGACACACACCGTGTTCAGCAAAGTTCCCTGGCCACGCCCCCATGCTCGCTGACTACGCCCTGTGGTCAGGCGCCTGTTACTGCAACTTTTCATTTTTCGACCCGGTTTCGAAAATTTGAAAATTTTTGGTTGAGTAGGAGAGGTTTTCCCCGAAAATTAAAACCCCAAGTGCCGTTTTTTCAAAAACAAACCGTTTACCCCATCAATTTTAAGTTTTTTGGTTCAAGAACAAGGGTTTATGGTTTATGCTTGAAATCGGGCAAATTTATGAACAATAATGGTTGATTTACTTCCTAATACATGCATCGAAACTACTACTACTACTAGATCTAATAAAAATTTGAGGTTTGGTTCGGTTCAAGTTCAAGAACCCTAGAGTATCCCCCAAATTTGTGGTGTTAATCTACATGAAAATCGTTAAACTAACTACAGAAGATGTTAGAATCATACCTTCTTGATGTTGAACGAAAGGAAAATGAAGAAAATTGCAGAAAATCACGGAGAAACCAGAGAGTTTTTGGGGTAACGGGTCGTGGTGAAGTGAAGAAATGAAGAAAACAAGGGTTTTATTCCCGTCTACAGGCCGACCATGCCCCCGTGGCCAGCGGGCACGGCTCCGTGGGCGGCTATTTATATATATATATATATATATATATATATATATATATATATATATATATATTAGTGCACGTGTGAGCGACCTGTTTTCCAGAAACTGGTTTAGTTACCTTACCGATTTTTGAAGCTTTCCCGAAATCCATTACGTACAAGACATGATGTTAGTTTACATATATACACAAACCTTTGTTTAATCATACCTCGACCGCTTGAAGTGGAATCTCTTCCTCATCATCCTCAATGAATCCTTGATAGAGCTTAAGCCTTTGTCCGTTGACTTTGAATGGAATACCATTTTGAGATTTAATCTCGATTGCACCGTGTGGAAAAATATGGGTGATGGAAAAAGGTCCCAACCACCTACACTTTAATTTTTCAGGAAATAATCGAAGTTGTGAATTAAACAATAGCACTTGATCTCCTACTCAAAATTCATTAGGCTTAATATGTTTGTCATGTAAGTTTTTCATACGTTCCTTATAAATTTCGGAGTTAGAATATGCTTGATTTCTTAATTCGTCTAGTTCATTTAATTGATAAAATCGGTTCTTTTCGGAGGCTTCATGGTATAGGTTTACGTTTTTTAATGCCCAGTAGTCCCTATGTGCTATTTCTACTGGCAAATGACAACTTTTTCCATAGACAAGCTTATATCGGGTGGTTCCTATTGTTGTTTTATATGCAGTTCGAAAAGCCCATAAAGCATCGTCTAATTTATCGGCCCATTCTTTTTTATTTAACCTTACGGTTTTCTCAAGTATCCTTTTTAAACCTTACGTCTAATTTATCGGCCCATTCTTGTCCATTTGTTTGAGGGTGATATGCGGTTGAGATCCGATGATAGGCCCATATCTAGTTAAAAAAATTTCAAGTTGATGGTTACAAAAATGGGTACCTCTATCACTTATTAATGCTTTTGGAGTACCGAAACGAGAAAATAGTCATTTCAAGAATCTTACCACAACTTCTTCCATCATTTGTTGGAAGAGCTTCGGCTTCGGCCCATTTTGACAAGTAATCCACGACCACAAGTATATATTAGTTTCCTTTTGATGGTGGGAAATGTCCCATAAAGTCTAGTCCCCACACATCAAAAATTTCACAAACAAGAATGCCATTTTGTGGCATTTCATTTTTGGAAGAAATATTACCTGATCGTTGGCATGCATCACATGTGTTGATAAGACTTTGGGAGTCTTTATAAATGGTCGGCCAATAGAATCCCGAATCAAGTACCTTTCGTGTGATACTAGTGGCTCCATGATGTCCACCGTACGGACCTTCATGACAATGGCGGAGAATCTTCCTTGCTTCGCTACCATGTACGCATCGTCGGATAAGTTGGTCGGCACATATTTTGAAAAGATAAGGATCTTCCCAAAAATAATGCTTTATATCGGCAAATAATTTTTTTCTTTGATGATGTGACCAACCTTTCGCAACTATCCCACTAGCTAAGTAGTTGGCGTAGTAGGCGTACCATGGTTCTTCTCCGTATTCCACCATTTCTAAGGATTCCGTTGGGAATTTTTCATTGATGAGCTCGTCCCTAGTTGCCTCCAAAGTTGGATCTTCCAAGCGGGATAGATGATCGGCAGCGGTGTTCTCAGCTCCTCTTTTGTCTTTTATTTCTATGTCAAATTCTTGGAGGAGTAGAATCCATCTGATTACACGCGGCTTAGCATCCTGTTTTTTAAAGAGATAACGAATGGCTGCATGGTCTGTATAACTATCGTTTTAGAAAGAACAAGATAAGAACGAAATTTAGCAAAAGCAAATACTATAGCTAGTAACTCTTTTTCAGTTGTTGTGTAATTTTCTTGTGCATCATTGAGTGTTTTACTAGCATAGTATATTGGGTAAAAATGCTTATCTTTTCGTTGTCCCAAGATAGCTCCAACCGCAAAGTCACTTGCATCGCACATGATTTCGAAAGGTAATTTCCAATCAGGTGCTATCATGATTGGTTCTTTGACTAGCATTTCTTTTAATGTTAAAAGTGCTTGGTTGCAATCCTTGTCAAATATGAACGGTGCATCTTTTTCAAGTAATTTTGTTAAAGTTCTTGAAATAAGTCTTTGATAAATTGTCTATAAAATCCGGCATGCCCTATGAAACTTCTGATGGCTCTAACGGAGGATGGAGGTGGTAACCGGTAGATGGTGTCTATTTTAGCCCGATCAACCTCCATTCCTTCGCTTGAGAATTTGTGACCAAGTACTATTTCCCATGTTACCATGAAATGGCATTTTTCCAAACTAAGGGCGAGGTTAGTTTCCTCACATCGGGATAGCATTCGTTCAAGGTTATCGAGGCATCGGTCGTATGAATCTCCAAAGATAGAAAAGTCGTCCATGAAAACTTCCATAGTTCTTTCTAGGGGTGTGCAATAACCGAACCGTTAATCGAAACCGAACCGAAAACAGACAACACCGAACCAAAATTAACCAAAACTGAATTAACCGAAAGTCAGTTAACAGATATTTTTTTTACCATCGGTTAACCGAAATTAACCGAACCAAACCGAACCAATTTTTTTTATTTCTAGCTTTTATAGCTCTTGCTCATGTGTTTCATATTTTATACTCTCATTTCATGTAATAATACCTCTATTTCATTTATTTATGCCTTCAGTTCATTTATTTATAGCTTCATTTCATTTATTTAAACATCTATTCATGCATTTATATCTCCATTTCATTTATTTATACATGCATTTCATGTATTTATACATCTATTTCATGTATTTATACCTCCATTACATTTATTTCTAAGCAAAAAATTTAGTCCTTTTTGAATTGGTTATTAACCGAACCAAACCGAAAACCGACAAATTAACCGAATTAACCGAACCGATTAACCGATGACTTCGGTTACGGTTACGGATAATGGTAATAACCGAACCGAACCGTGCACACCCCTAGTTCTTTCTATCATATGATGGAAAATGGCCACCATGCAACATTAGAAGGTTGCAGGGGCATTACATAGACCAAAAGGCATGCGTCGATAAGCAAAAGTTCCGTAGGGGCATGTAAATGTTGTTTTTTCTTGGTCTTCGGGAGCTATCGGTATTTGAAAGTAACCTAAAAAACCATCTAAAAAACAATAAAATTTGTGACCGGATAATCTTTCTAACATTTGATCAATAAAAGGTAAGGGGAAGTGGTCTTTCCTCGTTGCCTCATTTAATCTACGATAATATATGCAAACTCTCCATCCGGTGACGGTTCTTGTTGGTATTAATTCATTTTTTCATTAGTGACCACCGTCATACCTCCTTTCTTGGGAACTACTTGAACGGGACTCACCCAAGGGCTATCGGAAATTGGGTAGATGAGTCCGGCGTTAAGTAGTTTGATGACTTCGTTTTTAACCACTTCTTGAACATTTGGATTTACTCTACGTTGTGGCTGTATTACTGATTTATAGTCATCGGTCATCAAAATTTTGTGCGTGCACATGGAAGGATTTATTCTGTTGATGCATAATGTCTATCACCTGCGTCATCAGTCTGTGTCGTGTCATGTAGATGTAATAGTTTAAAAGTTAAGTTTTATGTGTAATGGCCAGGTCGCACGACCTGAAGGGTCAGGTCGCACCAGCTGGTGATGTCAGTTCTTGCGGTCTAGGAGTGTTATCTCATGCGACCTGGTAAACCTATAAATAGGTTACTGGTGTTCTTCATTTGTAACTTTCTGGAGAATTTTGTAACTAAGTGCTGTCGAATTCTCTCTGTACCAAAACGTTTTATATCAATGAAGAACATGTTTAAAGTGACTTTCTACTCTTCTACTCCTGTTCTAACACTGATTGACGGTTTCTAGTCTGATTCCGCCTTTCTAGAAACTAAATCTGACTCTGATTGACTCATTTTGGACGATTCGTCGATCCTACAAGTGGTATCAGAGCTCAGGATGAGTAAAATCTGTTGATATCAGTGTTTTGAACGGTTTAGAATCACATACTTCTACTCTTTCTTGGATTTTTAGATGAATTCACGGACAAAATGGACTGAATTTTGGATATTTTGTGTAAAACATCATTTTAAACAATTGTACAAAGTTGCAGACCATAAATCGAACTAAAATTGATCCAAAAATGTCAAACTGTCCAAATCGTGTGAAAATGATGCTCAAATCGTGTGAAATTGATCAGATCGTGTGAATTTTTGTTAAATCGTTTGAAAATTGTGTCCAGTTCGCACGGATCAGACCAGTTCGTGTGAAATTTTCAAAAAGTGTGATCAGATCGCCCGACTTGAGTTTCCAGATCGTGTGATTTCATAAAATCGCACGAACTGAAAATTTTGTTGAATGTTTTTTGTCACCTCGCACGGATTGATAGTGCAGGTCATTTGTAATTCAGGTCGTTTGAAGTCTAGGTCGTCTGAAAGTCCAGGTCGCTTGAAAGTATAATTTTTCAAAACTTAAAAATTTTCCGAAACATTTTTCAAAGTATAAAAATGGACAATCAAGAGTTTTACAATGCGTTTTTCGGAGGAGGTATGACTGTTCAAACTCCAGCAAGTATAGCCCAGAATGTGAATATGGAGAACGAACTAGGAACCATGCAAAAACCACCGAAATTGCTCAACATTGAAGATTATTCGGGGTGGCAAGATAGATTTCGCACGTGGGTTCAGGCGAATCACCTCGAATGCTGGCTGAAAGTTGAAACGAAATATGTAGTTCCTACGAATGATGCTGGTCTTCCGAAAACACCTAACACGTTAACTCCGGCTGAACAAGAAAACTTTAAAGCCGAGAAGAAGATGGTCAGTATATTGCAACAGGCAATTAAGGAAGACATTTTGGTACTGTTACAACATCAGGGTGACGCACAATCTATTTGGAACTCTCCTAAAATCAAATTTCTTGGGAGTGCTGCAATGATCAAAAGCAAAAAGACGTTACTGAAAAAAGAATTCGACATATTTACTGCTATCAGTGGAGAATCAACGAAAGAGTTGATTGAGAGGTACTGTCACTTGGTAGTGGAGATGAAACGTGTGAATATAGATAAAACAGATGAATAGTGGGTTGATAAGTTTGCTGACGCACTACCACAAGAAGAATGGGGTACGTTCTTATTGGTTTTGAAGAACAACTTGGAATACGTGGGTTTCAATTTGAGTACGTTTATTGAGAGAATTAAAGATCAGGAGCTTGAACTTCGGAAGATGAGGAAAATGAAATCTGCAAACGTACAGGAAGATGTTCAGCTTTATTACAAAGGAAACTCATCTGCCACATCTGCTCCGAGTCCAAAGATTTAAACGGCATTCAGTGCAGATTCTTCATCGGGAGTACCTCAAAGCATGCCTAACAACAACTTTTCACCGTTTTCAAATTACGAACCGAATCCTAAGGTTCAGAATTTTCAAGAACATGTTTCTTCTCAAAGTTCTTCAGGTTCGAACAATCATAGTTATAGTCATGGGATACTGTGCAATATCGCTGTGAATATAAAAAACGGTCAAGATTTTACCGAGACAGCCGCAAAGCAGCATATAGCACTTCTAGCTTCTGTACTTGAGTCTTACGAGAGTCTAGTAGCCGGACGAATTGGTAACCCAGACATGACTAAAGAAGATTACGATCAAATTGATCCCGAGGAACTAGAACTCATCGACATAAAATGGGGTATGGCGAGTATTGTGAGAAGAGCTCAGAGATTCATGGAAATTACTGGAAGAAGTAGTCTCGCAGGTCCTGATCCTAAACTTCGATTCGAAAAATCGAAGGTGACTTGCTTCAAGTGTAAAGAGAAAGGACACTTCAAGCGCGAATGTCTGAACAGAGAAGTTAATAACCACCAGAATCCATTCGCGAACGATTATTACCGACAGGCCATCTATCATAAAAACAGTCAACAACCATTCAATGCACGACCTCAAATCAAGAACAGTCCATCCAAACAAACAGAAAAGGCTCTTTTGGTGAATCAAGATGACGAAAAGATTCCAGAAGGCTTCAGTTGGGATAAGTACATTCCAGGAGGTGGTCTGGCAATGATGGCTGAAATTATTGAAGAGTCGGAACCAGAAATCGAGGAATGTGTTCCTGAAATTGAAGAAGTCAGTGAAGTGGTGAATGAAGAAAGTTTTGCAGATCTAGAAGAGGAGGCAGCAGCAGTCTACTATTATCAGTCTGAACAGGAGGTTATTGCTAATGCATTTAAATCTATAATGCCAGCTAATGTGTTTGATTATTTTGCAGGTTTCTTTAGTGAACCGACTACGGGTTTTTGCCCACAGTACGAAGTTGAACAAACTCCGGTTCAAGAGATAATTGATGTCTCAAAGGAAATGAATGAAGAGACTTTGAAAGAAATAGCAGACAAAGCTCTTATGGTCAAGCTGCAAGAGGTAGAACAAACTAAAACACCTTCTGATAACAATGAGACCAAAGATGCAACTCAAGAGTCAGCGTCAGTTGAAAAGGAGTCAATTATCGAGACTTGTGATACGTATGAGTCAGGAGAAAAGTCCAAGTCCGATGACAAGTCAGGAAATGAGAAGTCCGAATCCAGAGAGAAATACGAGTCTGAGTCCGGAGAATTTGGTAAATAGGAAAGTAAAAATGATAAACAAGAAAATGTTTTTGAAAAAGTTGATCCAATTCTTGAAAAGCCATGCGAAAACTGTTTGAAACCATACATGGATTGTCTTGAAAAAGGCAAACAGTTTCAAGAGTTGAAAAAGTTTAACGACAAATTAAAATTTGATTTTAATGATGTTAAAGAAGCTTATGACACTCTGTCACGATCAATTAAATTGATTCACACTGAGAGTAAAGAAAATGATAAAATTGTTAATTTGCTCAAAGCTACGGTCATGGATAAACAAATGTCGATTAACATCCATCTGGACAAAATCGCATCTCTAAAGAAGGAACTTGAACTGATGCGTATTGAGACAGAAAGAGTCGAAAAAAAGTTGATCAGTTATCTTTCATCTTCATATGTGATTGATAAGATCGTTCCTCAACAAACTGAAGTTAAACCAGCTTTCAAAAATGTTCCACCCCCAATGTGGAATCATTATACTCAGAAATATCCTGACAGGGTGGAGGAGGCATTGAATCTCATGCTGAGAACAGAAGAGAATGAGTTTCCGAAAAACATAGATGTTACATTCTCTCCGTCTGACACTGACAACGAGTCACAACTGGTTAAAATAGTTGTAGACCAAGTGTTGGATGAAGAGAGTGATAACACTGGTTTCGAAATGGTTAAAACTCATTTTGAGAATTCCAGTTCAGATTCTAAAGATGACGGAAACCTTCTTGATAAGTTTATCCCAAAGTCAGATAAAGTTTTGGATGACTATTTGATCATTGTGGTTTACACGATGACCGGAACTGACAAACTGTATACTGATTTTGAGTACCCGATTCAGAATGCGAACCTGGAAAAGGTTCAAAAAGTTTTATAACTCATGGAAATTGATATCTCAGAAGTTAACAACAATTCGTTTCTATCAAAACTGAAAAATCTTTTGTTAAACAACAATCGACAAACAACCGGGAAAGAAAAATGAATGGGTAGGTAACAATGGTAATAACAAGAGACATGGTAATAATTACAAAAAGAAAGGTGTTGGTTTTGAGGAGAAAATGGCTAAGAAAGAAGTTAAGCCAAAAGAAAAATTGAGTGAAGTGTTTGTGGCTGGTAATAATACAGAAGTCGAAAAGGATTATATCTTTAGTAAGCAAGTAAGTGACGATTTTATTGCGGCCAAAAAGATAAGAGACGAGACCAACAGATCCACTTTTGTTGAATATGACAAAAGAATCTGTTATCGATGCAATGAAATCGGTCACATGGCCAAACAATGTGTCAAAAAGATGATAAAACCAGTTTTCCAGAAACCAAAACCAAAAATTTCAAGAGATGTTAAGGGAAAATCACCTATGGTATCCCCTGTGCGTATTCTTAAACGCGGTGAATCATTGAAGTCAGAGGACAAACCAAAATCAACTTTTGAGATTGGTGAATCTTCAAAATCACAAAAGACTTCAAAGGTTTATTCTAAAACAAAGACTTCCCAAAGTCAATCATGGGTGGAGAAACCTAAACATTCTTTTGAGGAAAAGAAAATGGAAGAAGTTTTAAAATCTGAACCAAAAATCTTTGTAATCTCTGACGATAAAATTGAGTTTGAGTTAGATAAGTTGATTGAAGAATTCCCACCTATCAAGGAAGGAACTCTAAAATCAAAACCAGAACCTGATGTTCCAAACGTTGTTTTCAACATTCCAAAAGTTGAGATAGTAGCTCATGATATTGTCTTTGGTAGTATACCAAATGTTGAAAAATCTTGGGTATCATTGTTTAAGTAAATTTCTTTTGATGTGTGCAGGGGCTTCCAAGGTCTATCATTTCTAAATGGATAATGGATAGCAGTGCCTCACGGCACATGACAGGGATATTAGCACTGCTATACGACGTCAAATCAATCAATGGAGGTTATGTCGGGTTTGCTGGAACTCAAGGTGGAAGAATTGTTGGAGAAGGAATACTTACTAACGGGGTTGTAACATTCGACAAAGTAAACTACATTGTTGAGTTAGAAAACAATCTGTTGAGCATCTCTCAGATTTGTGATAAGTCATTTACTGTTCATTTTACAAAAGATGAATATCTGATTCTTCAACCAGGATTTAAAATATCAGAAGACATGGTGTTGATGCACGCTCCTCGTGAAAACGATCTCTATATACTAGAGATGAGCGTTGCTACAACGACAGATAAAAAGGCAAAATGCTTTGTGGGTAAGACGAAGGCGACTGAGAAAGAATCCATCATGTGGCATCGTAAAATGGGCCATATTCACTTGAGAATGATGAACTTTTTAGTTTATAATGATCTTGTAGACGGTGTTAATGTGAAAAGCTTCCATCTTAACGATGATTGTATTGAATGCAAGAAAGGGAAGCAGACAAAGAAATCGCACCCGAAAAAGCTCTTGAACTCCATCAGATTATCGCTCGAAAGACTCCATATGGATCTTTTCGGACCGTTAAATGTGAAAAGCATAAGTGGAGATCTATATTTTTTAGTGGTTACTGACGACTTTACAAGATTTTCCTGGGTGTTGTTTCTAGAGAAAAAAGAGGAAACGTTTGATTCTTTGATGAGGCTATTAAAAAAGATGGAGAATGTTTACAAGCTGCCGATTAGACGTATTCGAAGCGACAATGGCACGGAATTCAAGAACAACCGTATGCTTGAATTTTGCAATGATAAGGGCATTCTTCATGAATTCAGTGCACCGTATACTCCTCAACAAAACGGTGTCGCAGAAAGAAAAAATCGTACGTTGATCAAAACGGCTCGTACCATGTTAGCAGATTCAAAATTACCGGTATATTTTTGGAGTGAAGCTGTTGCCACGACATGTTACACACTCAATCGGGTTCTTACGGTGAAGAAGTACAAGAAAACTTGTTTTGAATTGCTTCATCTTTACAAACCGAATCTGGAATATTTAGAACCATTCGGATCACCATGCACATTCATTGATCCAGACGGTAAATTTGGTTCGAAAGCTAATGAAGGTTTTTTTGTAGGATATGCTAGTCTGTTGAAGAGAGTTTTTGTTCCGAGTTTGGGGAAGATCATACAAGTTCAACACGTTGACTGTCAACGGTTTACTGCTCTGAATCAACTTCCCAGAAATAGGTTGTTGTTTGATTACGACAATCTCTGGGAGTCATTCCATTTACCGACAGAGCCGAATGAGGAGGAACTGGCATTCTTATACCAACAACAGCAGTCTCTTTCACAAGAACAAGTGCCGAGACCGTTGGTGGTTTCTTCCCCCACCGTGGGTTCAAATGATCATGAGGCTGGTCCTAGTGGAACTGCACATGTACCCCCAGAAGAAACAACTCCAATATTTGATCAATCTGATGACTCAGAATCGGAAACCGATCCGATTTATGATGAGGAACCAAATATTGCGACTTCAAATGTTATTGATCACACGGGTGATCAGAATATAACAAATTTGCAATCGGAAGTGAGCGTACCGGATACGGTCATGCCAAGAACGTTATCTTACCATCCGTCGGAGCAAATCATTGGTGATCTTCAAAGCGGTGTGAAAACCCGCGAACAAATAAACAAAGGGCTTACATGTTTTTATTCCTATGTAGCACCTTTACAAGAAGAGTTCTCATTAAAATGTTTTATCTCGCAGGTAGAGCCGAAAACGTATAAAGAAGCATTAACCGAAGAGAGTTGGGTAAATGCAATGCAAGAAGAATTACAACAGTTTGAAAAGCTTGGAGTGTGGAGGTTGGTTGATCTCCCGGAAGATCAGAAGTTGATCAAGACCAAGTGGGTCTTCAAATGTAAAAGAGATGATAGAGGGGTTATAGTAAGAAACAAAGCACGGTTGGTAGTCCAAGGATTTAGTCAGCAAGAAGGGATTGATTTTACTGAAGTGTATGCTCCTGTTGCTCGACTTGAGGTAATCAGAATCTTCTTGGCGTTCGCGTCATGGAAGGGGTTCAAGGTCTATCAACTGGATGTCAAATTTGCATTCCTCTACGGAAATATTAAAGAAGAAGTGTATGTCGGTCAACCACCGGGTTTTACCGATCCTGTACACAAAGACAAGGTGTATCTTCTCGACAAGGCATTATACGGATTACACCAGGCCCCGAGAGCCTGGTCCCAGCATCTGCTGACCAACGGGTTCACCAGAGGGACTGTCGATAGTACCCTATTCACTAAAGAGGTTGCAGGACATCTATTTATCATGCAGATATACGTGGATGATATAATTTTTGGATCAATGAACAATGAGTTGTGTAAAGAGTTTGAAAAGGTCATGAAAAAGAAGTTTGAAATGAGTTCGATGGGGGAGATGAAGTTCTTCCTAGGGCTTCAGGTTGAGCAACTGCCCGATGGAATCTTCATACACCAGACCAAGTATGTGAATGATGTGTTGGACAAATTCAATATGTCCGAATCATCTCCCATATCAACCCCCTGGCTTTGAATCATGGCATATGTCCGGATGAAAGTGATGAGAAAGTGGATGAAACGCATTATCGGTCAATCATAGGATCGCTAATGTATCTGACAGCATCACGACCGAATATCATGTATCCAACCTGCCTATGTGCCCGGTACCAGTCAAGTCCCAGAGCATCACACATAACGATAGTGAAGAGGATCTTACGGTATCTCAAAGGTTGCCCAAGCACCGGCTTGTGGTATCCCCGATCCGGTGACTTCTCTCTAACTGGATATTCTGACTCTGACTTCAGGTGCTGTAAGTTGAACGCTGAGTCCACAACTGTTGGTTGTCAGTTCTTCGGAACTCGGCTAATCAACTGGCAGTGTAAAAAACAGACCACAGTTGCTCTTTCGCCTTGTGAGGCTGAATACGTTTCAGCTGCCAGTTGTTGTTCCCAGATTCTCTGGATTCAACAGCAAATGAGGGACTATGGTTTGCAATTCTTAGACACACCGATTTTTGTGGATAACGAGGCAACCATTAATATCACTAAAAATCTGGTTCAACACTCGAAAACAAAACATATTGAGATTCGACATCATTTTATTCGTGATTGCTACGCGAAAAAATTGATTCGAATTGATTATATTCACACCGATGATCAGAGAGCTGATTTTTACACAAAACCCTTTGATAAAACAAGATTTAATTATCTTTTGAAATTGAACGGGTTAAAGAATTTGTTTTCTGGGAGGGTGGTAGAGTGTGTGGCCGAGGAGGACGGCGATCAGAAGTGATCTGCGTCTAGTTGTCATGTTTTCTGTACAGTTTCTTTACTGCTTTTGATAAAACCAAAAACACAAAAATATGTTTTTGATTTTAGGGGGAGAAAGTTTTCAGAAAATACAAAAACATGATAAAATTTCATAAATACAAAAACATTGAAAAAAATCAAAAAGAGGTTTGTGTAAAAAGGGGAAATGATAGTACATCAGCTAGACTGTTGCAGTACGCTAAAGAAATGTGTAGTTTAAATGTGTTAAGCAGTCTCGCTGATGATATGCCGATAGGTTTTTGCACATTTAGTAAGTTTGTTTGGGATATAAATCTAAATCATTTCTTGCTTATTACGTGGGGAACATCTCTCGGATATATAGGTAACCCTTGAAATCCTGTTTGAAAGACTCTATTTCTGACATACTAGGTCTTTGTACGTGATGATATCTGGGGTATTATACCAGAACTTCTGATTTTGCGGGAGCAATAGCCTAGTCCTCGTATAATACTCTGCACTGCTTTATTCTTAAAGCTCACCCTCAGCATAAAAAATGATGAAACATTGAAAAATGCTAATCATGTGCTGTTGAAAAGAAGATCCCCAAGGGAGACCCACCTAAAGTTGAGCCATCATCTCTTTGATTGAATGAAAGTTCTAACCTGAGCTCTCATGGCCTCGCATTTACCCCTTACAGATATCATTAGTGTGCACTCACCTGTAAGACTGAATATAGTAGTCTCGATACGGGAGTATATTCTGAGGTGGTACACGCATATAAGTTAAGTCTTAAAAACACTAATTCGTATCCTGAACAAATTGAAATTTTTGTGAAAATTTAAATTGGATCAGTATATCGGCAATCACTGTGAATTGTTTAATGCTTAGAATGAAATCAAAGCTTAACGGTACTTGTAGCTTGTTGGCAGCTGATATGATTCCCTAACGCGCTCACCAAAAAAATGTTTGTACAGTTTCCTGTTTCTTTAAATCCAAAATATTTTATGTTTGTTTAGTTAAAATGTTGAAAAATTCAAAAAAGTTTTGTTATTTCATCTTATATTCGACAACAGACGTTGGGGATCTGATGATCAAAGTTCCACAGTGCTAAACAAGTTGGATCATTTGGGTTGGTTAAGAAAATGTTTGAGAAAAGTGTTGGTAATTGCTCAAAATGTTTAAAAGTTCATTAATTTAAACTTAATTTGTTTCAAAATGTCAGTGATATCAGAATTTGGTCAGCCAAGGTCATTAACTTGGACTTGGTAGGCTAAACAGTTGACCAGGGTCATTAAATTGGACTTGGTTAACTGAGTGTGTTGGTAAATAGTTAAAAAATAAAAAATTCAAAAATTTGGAAAAATAAGAGGTTCACACGAGGTGACCAATTCGCACGAGCTGGCCAGAATGTTTTAACTTGGCCAGATCGTTCCAAAACTTCCAACTCGTGCGAGCTGGCCAAACCGCCTCATCATCAACTCGCACGACCTGGCTCCTCTATATAAGGGAGAGACCAGATCGCGTGAAAACATTTCTGTTCTTCACATCGCATCAATCACACACACCGTTCAAGCGACTTGAGCGATTCGCTCGATTTCACTGATTTTCAAGTCTTTAATCTTGTTATCTGTGTTCGGAATCCTTGTATAAGTTGGTTGGCACAACTTATATCATGGGAAAGGTACTGATTGATGCTTATTTGAATCAAATCACTTGAACTCGTACGAACTCGAATGGACAGAAACTTTGAACTTAGATCTAGGCTTGTAAAATGGAATAAATAGAATAAAAATCACATCAATGTGCTCGGATTTTGATGAAGAACAGATCTAGGGTTTCAATTTCATCATAGAAACAAGTTTTGAAAACCTGCATAAATTCAATGTTCATAATGTTGTTCAAACAAAGTGACGATCCAGATCGCATGAGATGGTCAGAAGGTGTGAATGTTCCAGATCGCACGAGATGGCCAGATCCTTTGAATACCACACCGTTTGAAATTGTTCAGTTCGTTTGAAAACCAGATCGATTGGGATGGTCTAATCGTTTGACCACCAAACCGTATGAAATGGCCACATCGCGTGAAGCCAGATCGTGTGAATTTTAGTTGTATCTTGAAAATTGTGCAAAATGTTTAACTTTTTTGTTTATGTTTGTGTTTCAGGCATCGAACGTGGAATTTGAACCATCGCACAATATTTGTTGTGTTTATGATGAAGAATTACCGAATATGGTTGTGTTTAAGTAAATTCTGCCATTCATGAGGCGTTTACCAATTCAAAATGCTTTGACGAATCAATACAAAGTTTTCAAATCTCATGTTGCTCATTTATGGAAGAATGCTAAGTATGATGAAGAGAATGATGTTATTAATTCAAGTGTGAGTATAGATGGTGAAGATAAAGAAATAATAATCACAGAACAGCTTGTACGAGAAGTGTTAGAGTTTCCAGATGATGATAATTCGCCAACAGGGTTTCCAGAAAGGATGGTCAAAGGTTGTATGCTGAGAATGGGTTATAACGGTCCGTTGAATAAAGCAAATTATCTAAAATCATGTTTTATGAAGCCGTACAAATTCTTTATTCACTCGGTGATTCATGCACTAAGTCACAGGAAAGATGGATACGATGTTATGAAAGACTATCAAATGTGTATGGTGACGGCGTTGGTGCTAAACAAGATGTATAACTTTTCAAGAACCGTTTTTCACTACATGAAAGATAATATTACTTCTGGTAGTCGAAGTTGGGTGTATCCAAGGTTTGTGCAGATGATGTTGGATCATGCCTATCCAAATCTGGTGAAAGATGAACAAAATGATCTGATGATGTTGCATCACATGGATAATGAAACGTTAATCCGATTATCCAAGTATACAAAGAATTGGCCAGAACCGAAGAAGACAGAGTTTTTCAGATTCATCAAAAGTGATAAGTATGAGGATCCAGATCCAGTAAATCATTTAAAGTGGATGAATGATGTTGAAATGAAAGAAAAAAATGCAATTGATGAATTAACGAAATTAGAAGATTTCAGTGAAACTCGAAATGATTGGTATACAAAAGAAGAAAAAGAAAAGAAGAAAAAAGGTGGAAAGAGAACTCCTACACCAAAAGCTCAAGCTGAAGAAGGATCATCTTCTCAACCACAAAAGAAGCGTAAAAAGAAAGCAGTTGAAACAATGCTAGTTGATGAACCAGAAGTTGATGAGACAGAAGGTAATGTTGAAAAAGAACAAGATCCGTTAACTCCTGAAACTGAACAGTTGTTGAAAGATATTGATGATACTTTAGAAGCTGAGAAATCAGCTAGTAAGAAAGTATTTGATGATGAAGAGGAGAGTTCATCTGGTGCAGAAGGTGATATTGATGCTGAAGTTGATCGTTGGATAAAAGAAAACTATGATCCAAAGGATAAAGAGAAACAAAAGAAGAGAAAGAGGAGTTCAGATGATGATGAAACGTATGTTCCACCAGAAGATGTTCAGGTTGTAACACCACCATCTTCAGGAGGTAGAAAGAAATCAACATCAAGAAAACGTGTCGAAACTCAAGCAGCGCGAAAGTTAAAATTCAAGCTGAAATTAAAATCTATCCAAGATCCACAAACTCAACCACCACCAGAACCTCAAAATAAACCACCATCACCACCACCACAACCACCATCATCAGAACATTTACAATCACCACAATCACCATCACAACATCATATTTCATCACCTATTCATGAACAACAACAAATAACTTCACCACACGTCCTACAAACACCACCAACGACACAACCACCAGTTCAAACTACTCCTGAATCGTCTAGTTTTGGAAATTTTCCACATATTCCAGAGAGTACAGTTCTTGAATCGCTTCAGGATTTTAGCTTTGTGAATGATGATCTTGTGAAGAAGTTGCAAAAGAGGGTGAATGAGTTGTCAAGTGAGAAAAAGAAGTTAGAGGATCGTGTCAAGTCTGTTAAATATGAGAATTCATCGTTGCTGAAAAAGATTGAAGCTGATCAAGTCGACATTGATATTCTGAAAGTTCGAATAGCTGACTTGGAAGAAGAAAAGGCTCGAAGGGATGAGTAGAATGAGTATTTTAAGTTGAAAAATAAAGAGTTAGAAGCCAAGAATGCTAGAAAAGAACATGAAGAGTATATGTCAAAAAAAGTGTTGGAAGATTTGATTGGTAAGCCAATTGAGCAAAGATTTGAAGAAATAGAACTTGAGGAAGTTAGAGCAAAACGTAAAGCTGAAATGAAAAATAAGGGTAAAAGTGTTCTAGTTGAAGGTGATGTTCAAGTGTCTGAAAGGGCAATTGTTCTGATTGAGCCGAAACCTTGTCCATTAACTTCAGTATCTGGTATGATTAAGATCGAAGATGATGAAGAAGACGAAGATGATAATCTGAAAGATGATGCAGATGAAGTATATTCGGTTCATAGCGATGATGATGACGATGATGGAAATGATGATGCTGATCAAGGTAATTCTGGTATAAAAGTAACTGAAGTGTCACAAGAAGAGAATATTGATGATTATCTTCAAGATGATGCAAATGAAGAACCAGAAAATGCAGGAGGAGAGGGGGAGCATGGTGATTCTGAAAAAGTTGTTGAGAATGTTGATCAGGGTGCAGGTTTGATTCTACGTCTTGAACATGATGTAGAGGAAGGTGAAATCTTGCATACTTACACTAGAGCTGAGATCGTTAAGATGATGGTTATTGAAGAAAGTGAGTTTAACTTCGATTTTGAAGAAGAGTTAAACAAGTTTGATATCAATCATCAACCTGAATATCAGTACAAGTATGTTGAAGATGCTGATAATTATGATATAGTGGAAGTAGAAGACTGGAGTGACGATGATCAGTCTGAAAATGTTAATGTTGATACTTCTAGCTTTCCAACTCTTGCTGAGTTTTTCAGTCAAGCGAATGAGGATGAATTAAGAAGAAAAGTTGCTGAAAGTGTTAAGAGTAAAAGTTTTAAAGAAATGTCAAAAGAAGAAAAACGCGAAGAACGAAAGAAGTGGTTCAGGAAGGATACAGAAAGAAAATTCAAAAGACCACTGCAGTATTACAGAAGAGATAGAGATGTTTCTCTGGGTGATATCATAAGTTGGGGTTATCTACCACAAGTCAACGCTTATGCCATCAGAAGAGAATTTGGTGTTCAGTATTTTGAGTATATTCAAGATATAATGTCTCTACCTTGGTGGGATGTTGAAGAGTTACCTAAAGTGAGAACATTATCATATCCTGTCAGAGTTCATGATATTCCAACATGGGGCTTGATGAAATTTGAAGCTTTCAAAGAATTTCGTCACTGGAAGCCACATTATCCTAAGAAAGTCAAGAGGAAGGATCCAGTTACAGGTATTGAAGAAAAAATTCTGAAGATCAAGAAGCCCAGGGTTATAAAGAATATTCCATTGCCAAAGATGGAACAGAATTTTCATGAAGGGTTTGTATGCTGGGTTTATAGTTGCATGACGACTGAAGTAGTAATTGTGTACAAAGTTGGGAATGAAAGCAGATACATTCATCTGTATGATCCGATGTGGATAGTGAATTGTTCTGCAAAGGATATTGAATGTTTGTTTGTGAACAAGATTGGGTATAAGGCAGAAGATAGAGATCAAGCTCTGCAGTTTCAGAACTAGCTACAGTATGCTTTCAGAAGGGTATAAATTCTAAAAATATGTGGTTATCAAGTTGGAAAGAGATTGAAAGAGAAGAATTTCGAAAAGCAGAGAAGGAGAGAGAAGAGCGTGAAGAAAAAGATAGAATCGCTCGAGCTACATGGAAACAAAGGCTAGCTGAGGAAGAAAAGAGAGCTGCTAAAGAGAAGGAACAGCTCAGGAAAGCATTGTTGAAAAAGCCAAAGCAAAGGGAAGAATTTTTCAAGTCTTTGTGAAGAAGGTTTTGAAGACAAGCTGACTGAAGACTGCGGCAATATCCAAGGGGGAGTTTGTTGATGCATAATGTCTATCGCCTGCGTCATCAGTCTGTGTCGTGTCATGTAGATGTAATAGTTTAAAAGTTAAGTTTTATGTGTAATGGCTAGGTCGCACGACCTGAAGGGTCAGGTCACACGAGCTGGTGATGTCAGTTCATGCGATCTGGGAGTGTTATCTCATGCGACCTGGTAAACCTATAAATAGGTTAGTGGTGTTCTTAATTTGTAACTTTCTGGAGAATTTTGTAACTAAGTGCTGTCGAATTCTCTCTGTACCAAAACGTTTTATATCAATGAAGAACATGTTTAAAGTGACTTTCTACTCTTCTATTCCTGTTCTAACACTGATTGACGGTTTCTAGTCTGATTCCGCCTTTCTAGAAACTAGATCTGACTCAGATTGACTCGTTTTGGACGATTCATCGATCCTACATATTCCTTTAATATCTACAAGTTTCCATGCGATCGCGTTTTTGTGTTTTTTCAAAAGCGTAATTAATTTTTTTTTCTAAACTAGTTAATTTTGAAGAAATAATTACAGGTAACTTACCATCATTGTCTAGAAAAACATATTCCAAACCTTTTGGGAGGTCTTTGAGCTCAAGTGGTGGGTCTTTAGGAGACTCCTTATTTGATTGCTCATTATTTTGGTTGAGAACCAAAAAGGTTTATTCAATGGCGACCTCTTCTTCGACAAGTTGGTCGATTTCGTCTTCTGTATCGGGTGGTTCAACTTTATCTTCAATTAGGGGGTCGTCATTGCCGATTGGATATTTCATTGATTGGTCAAGATCGACATACCTTTTGTCGATCCCTAATTGAATGGGTAGGTTGTTTTGCTTCCGATTGATCAATGCTTGATGGGTTTTCACAAAAGGTTGTCCCAACACAAGTGGAGCATCATCAAGAATGACGAAGTCGGTTGGGACTGCCGTTTGATTTGTTCGTACTAACACATCCTCAACTACTCCCGTTCATTTTATTACCTTCCGATTAGAAAGAAAAATGAGGATTTGAAGTGGAGGAAAATCACTAATACTTAATTTTTCAAAAATATAGTTTGGCATTATATTAACACAAAGATCTTTATCAATTGTAATATTACTAATAAAGGTGTTTTGAAAAAAACATGGAACCGGTGTAATGTTAATTTCAAATTGATCATCTTTATTAGCGTAGTTTGATCGTTTGTTAATTTAATGCTAACCATTTCGTCAACTTTAGTGTTAGTGTTTAACTTTTTTAAAACTTAGCATGAGTAGGTACCAAACAATGATTTTCGAAAGAAGGTGGTAAAAGGTTAATTTCTTGAAAAATTGACTCTTTTTTAGAATTATCGTTTTCGTACTTACCTCTTTTGTCGTTTGGTTTATGCGTTGGTTTTTCACTTAATTGTTCTTCCATTTTTACTTCTTCAATTATTGCTTCTTTAGTACAAATTGCATCTTCCCTCTCGCGGGATTCTTTTATTAAGCGTTCAAGATCTTTGAGACATTGTAAAATTCTCTCGGCTTCGGGGAGGATAGTTGGTGGTTCGTGAAAGTTAGCGGGATAAGTGTCCCAAAAGCTTGAGTTTGGAACTTCAAATATTGGTTCCTCATAATACTCATATGAAGTGGATGGTTCATACCTTGGTTCCTCATAGTAAGCGTATGAGGTGGATGGTTCATACCTTGGTTCCTCATAGTAAGCGTATGAGGTGGATGGTTCGGAAAGGTCACAATATTGCACCGAGTGAGGATTACTGAGTGAGGATTACCGCAAAAGCTTGAGTTTGGAAGTTCAAACCTTGGTTCTTCTTCGTAATCATCCTCTTCGTAGTAGTAAGTGCATCCTCCTGAGTATGGATCCATGAGAATCACTGAGCAAATTACAGAGTTTCGGGACCAGAAAACAAAATTAAAAAGCTGAGACAGAGGCTCACCACGACCCCATGGTCAACAGACACGGCCCCGTGGTTAGATCCTGTATCTGGGCATTTGAAAAGTGTTTACTGGTTATGTGCAGCACGGGAGTGTGTTCATTGAGCACGACCCCGTGTTCAGCTTACTATTATGCAAAAATTCCTAAAAAGTTAAAAAAAATGTGCGCGCAGTTTTGAAAAGGTTTTGAAAAATGGTTAGGCTGTTGATTTTAAGCTTTCTTAAAATCCTTGTGTCCCCGACAACGACACCAAAAACTTGGTGTGCGATAGGTGTGATATGATTTTATTAATATTTTGAGCCCATTTTACGAATTAGTCAAGTTTTAAATTTATAAAACACGATATTGTACTAACACTAAACACACACTTGGGCAAGTGCACCCATCGTGAGCGTAGTATAGTGTTGGTAAGATACCGAGGTAGTCTAAGGACATAAGAGCGTTTAATACCAGTTTATCCTCAACGTCTAATCGATCTAAATTTTTGAGAAAAGTTTTTAAATATGAAAATAAAACTAAAAATGAAAAATAAATAGAAAAGATAGAATCACTTGGATCCAACTCATCTTTAATGTATCCTTTGATGATTTCGCACTTTCGGACTTTTTAAGAGATTATCCTAGTTATAGTAGTAGGCCTCCCTTTTGAAGGTGACGTTTCCCTCAACCCAGTGGTTTGAGTCAGCAGGGATACAATCCCAAAGGGTCGGAATATTGAAAGATAATTAAGTTAGTTATTAATACGAAAAGTGGTAGGCCCCTCTTTTGAAGGTGACGTTTGTGACACCTGTGCCTCCACGGCCATCAAACAAATACCGAACCAATGAAATATGGTATTTCATACTTGGGATTTGTATAAATATGTGTATCATTTGCACATATCAATTTTTGTTCAATTCCAAACTCTAAATCGCTTTCTGGAGAGTTATACGCAAACTGGTGCGTAAACGTAATCAGTTTAATGCGAAAAATACTCCGGAACATCAACATATACTTAACATACCTTAAATAACCTTTACATAACTTAGAAATAAGTTTTGAAGGCTTTGGTATGGCAAAAACAAGTTAATTCGCCTACAGGGACTAAATTTGACAAACTGCGAAAGTTTGCCAATTTGAACTGTAACAGACATTCCGGAACATGACCATAAGTTAAACATACCATAAATATCCTTTACATAGCTTATAAATAGGCTTTGAGGGGTTCGGTGTGCTAAAATAAACTTTTGGGTCATTCAGGGACTAAAAGCGTCAAAAAGTGCACAAGTTTTCACTTTCGCGCATAACTTACGTTCTGAATACATCCGGACATCCAAAAATTTATGTAAGCACTAAAATATTTTATTTTAGCGTTTGGCATAAGAAAAATCCATTCGTCACGCCATTTGGATCGTTTTTCGCACTTATGCGCATTCCGTCGTAATTAACCGAACATCGCGATTGTACGACCAAACGAACCGACATCCGACATATTTTTGAGCACATTTTAAGTTCCCTATACTTTAACTTCATTTTAGAGCTTTGAAATGAGGTTAACGGGCCTTAAACGTGTCAGAAATGGCTTAAACTCATAACAGGGACTGAAACTGACATTCTGCCAAACTTGATGGCTTACGGACCTCAACACTCAGGACTAGGGCTGCAAACGAATCGAACAAACATGAACAAGACCTTGTTCGTGTTCGTTTGTTAAGAAATATATGTGTTTGCGAGCCGTTCACGAACATTTATCGAACGAGATTTTATGTTCTTGTTCGTTTGTTAAGGAAATGAACTTGTTCGTGTTCGTTTGTGTTTGTTTGTTAATTTTAGGAAACGAACATTGACGAACACAAATGAACACAAACTAATGTTCATGAACACAAATGGAAACAAACGAACACAAACAATCGTTAATGAACACAATATACAATACACCAACCTTATTATATATTTAATTTGTCGGAATTTTGAAGTATTTAATTAAATATAAAAACTGAAAACACTAATGAAGTATCGAACACAAATGAACACGTTACCGAACGTTCACGAACATAAACAAATGAACACGACCTCTGTTCATGTTTGTTCATTTAACTAAACGAACTAAATTTCTTGTTCGTGTTCGTTTGTTTAGTAAACGAACGAACACAAACGAACTTCCCGCCGAACGGTTCACGAACTGTTTGCCGAACGTTTGGTTTGTTTGCAGCCCTACTCAGGACCTTACGGTCCGTAAGCAGGGGTCAGATGCAGAAAAATTGTTTTGGCTGCTGATTAATGGCTTTTAAACACCCCAAAGGCCAATGCCACATGTCAAACTCTTGTGGTGGGGGCAAAATGAGTTACCATAACATTCCAACACATGTACGGATGAGATTCGATCACGTTATTCGAGAAACGATCCTAACGGTTCGAAGAATCCTATAAATACCCATCCATCCCCATTGCAAAAGCCACAAGAATATGATCTTAGAAGCTCTAAGTTGAAACCATTGTTTCATACCTGAGCTACTTGGATCAAGATTAGCTTTCGGGGACCCTTTATAAGTGTTCCTTCGTTCTTTTATTGTTTTAGAGTTAAAGTCAAACTTCGTTTGACTTTCTGCATTGACCAGTTTATGGTCAATGCGAAGTTCGTTTGAACTTCATAATGTGAGTGTAATCACGATGGTTATAGTCCCTAGTGACTATACCTACTGATTACCACGTTATCTAGGCTCAGTGACGAGCCGTAGTTTCGGCCAAAATGCGCATTCTTGCGTATTTTGTAACCAAACTACTCTTGGGTATCAAAACCGTTTGTTTTGATACCAAACCTGTTTTCTAAACTTAGTTAAGCATGTTTTAACATGCTTAGCTCATCACTTTTAGTTTAGTGCTTATATAGGGTCGTAAGGTAAGCGATCTAAACAATCGCTTATACTTTCGAACCCGACCCATTTGGTCGATCATTAGGATCCGACCAAACACATTAGGTGACCATAGTATATAGGGAATAACCTTCTGAGGTTATACCTTATGGTCACGGCGTTTAGTTAGTTGTATGATATGTAGTTTATATGCCTTAGGTAAATTACCAAAATGCCCTTTTTACGCCAAAATTCATATTAAGCATATGTAACATAACTTTTGGTATCTAAACTGATTTGGTAACAATATTAGACATGTTAAGGCATATTTTACTTATCATAGGACTAGTTAGGCGTTCCGAACGCGTTTTACGCGAACGACGCGTTAAAATAGCATAAGCTACCTAAACGGGTCATAATGGGTCGTAAGCACTTAGGTTAGGTTTCATTTTAGTATGTGGGCTTTGTTAAACCATATTACACGAGTCTCCATACTCGTTTGGTTTATGAACCCTCATTCTATCCGATCTTTCGATTTAGGTCCAGTTTATTAATGTAGTTACCTATATTAGGTGCCGTTTGATATCCGTGATCTCTAGCATTGTTTGGTTGTTACTCAAGGACTACTAAGCAATCTCAAGTGAGTACATAGACCCCTCTTTTACTGTTTTCCAAACATTTTGGGGTGAAACACATGTGCCTACTTGTTACTTTCATGTTTTTCCATGTTTTCATATCATATGCTTGTTATGTTCAATAGTACATTTATAGTACATGATTTCATTACATTTTATGCTATGTATGCCCATTGTGTGCATACTTAGTACATCATTTTACATTACATTTTATGCTATGTATGTTCATCATACTTAGTACATTGTTTTACATTACATTTCATGCTATGTATGTCCATTGCGTGCATACTAGTACATTGTTTTACATTACATTTCATGCTATGTATGCCCATTGTGTGCATACTTAGTACATTGTTTTACATTACATTTCATGCTATGTATGTCCATTGTGTGAATACTTAGTACATTGTTTTACATTACACTTCATGCTATGTATGTTCATTGTTGCATACTTAGTACATTTGTTATTTATCACATGCTATGTATGTTCATCATACTTAGTACATTTGTTTCACGTCACATGCTATGTATGTTCATCATACTTAGTACATTTGTTTCACGTCACATGCTATGTATGTTCATTTGTTACACACTTAGTACATTTGTTATTTATCACATGCTATGTATGTTCATCATACTTAGTACATTTATTATTCATTCATATGCTTACATTTTGATATGATATTTGGTTTGTTTTGATGGATCAATATACATTCATTAACACCGATCACGCCGTTCGTTAGTAGGTAGTGGTACCATAGGAATTGACAACTCCCGTTCCGGACATCCTAGGTAGGTTTGGATGAAAGGAATGACCGAATTCGATTCTCATAACTTAGATAAACCTTTAATTTGTTTAAGGGTTTATCGCCTCAGTCTCAAGGCTTGGATGTATGCATTCTCACAATACCGCATAGATGTCTGTATCAGTATAGCATGCATTTCCACAAAACATAACTTTGATTTAAACCAAGTTTTACTTCAATACTTTGTTTTGTGCGTTTCACCTATGGTTTAGTTGATGCATTTCACTAGCCATACATATCATTTTGGTTGCACATTACATGATTTACATTTGACACATAAACATTTTTGACATTTGTTATACATTACATGATTTACATCTTGACATAAACATTTTGACATATTATTCAATACATTTGACAATTGGTTTAAACATAGACATCTTACCTTGTTGGTTTGGTTTGAGTAAGTGATTTAAGTAACGAGGCGTGTGTAATATGATACAAGCATGGTGGATACGCCGCTGGTACTTCCTATATATATGTGATTGTATGGTATTACATATCGTAGTGTTATTTGAATCATTTCAATTTAGACATATAACATTTTATACAAATAACACACTTTTCACAATACATTGTTTTACAAACAACTTAATTTATACAAACTCATTTGAAATGGTTATTCACTTAACCATGTATTATTCTTTTATACATATATATCATTTGCTTTATTTATCACTTTTCAAATGATTTACAAGACAAAGCAAATTACAAGGTTCATGACTAAACATTTTCTTAAATATAAGTCATGAATTCTATTTTCACAAAACCTATGTATCTCACAGGCATTTTTATGTTGACGTACCTATTTTCACATGTGTTTCAGGATATGATGCATAGGATTTATCCATATACACTTAGGCGGACTTGGGCCTTAGCGACAATAAAAGATGCAAGACTAGTTATTTATGTTATGTTTCTTTGATTGTCAAGACATTGTAACTATTTTAATCAATAAAACAATATTTCAATTTCCATGTGTTATGAAACAATGATTCTGTTACAACACTCCCCGACGTTTTCCGCCACGTTTTGTTGTTCTACGTGGTCGGGGTGTGACAACGTTACCCTCGGCTAAGTGGTTTGAGTCAGCAAGGATACAATCCCAAGAAGCCGGTTTAAAGTATTAATAGTAGTTTACATATGAGGGGTTCAAGCTATTCGCACCCCCGCCATCCAATACCGTTGGGCATTGATGGAGGTCTTAGTAAGCTTGAACCAAGTCCTCGCAGGATATATACACTGAACGAGACAAGAACTTTACCAAATCACCCTCCTAACCCTCTTCCATGTAGTTAACGCCGTTTATATAGACCGTAAAGACACGAATGAGCAAATTAATGAAATCATGTACTTTATATAGACCGTAAAGACATGGATGAGCAAATCAAAGACATCATGAAGAAATGGTACAGCAAATTCAATTTCAACATAAGAAACTAGTTATTAAAGTCATTAATACAAACCCAATTAAAAAGTGTCGAAAGATTAAAAATCAAAAGTAATACACTAAAGACTTGTCTTCACCAAGTGATGTAAGAGATTAGCCAAACATGGCCTTTGATTGACAAAAACTCTTACGATCAATCTTGGATCCCGAGACTACTACACACTCTAAAGATGGATGATGGTGGTGGGTGTTGGTGTTGTAGTGCTGGTGGAGTGGTGGCAAAGTGGAAGAGAAGTGGTTTGCCAAGGGATGCCTTTGATGTGAAAAAGCACCCCTATTTATAGCCTGAACAAAGTCCTGGCCACGTCCCCATCTCCAGTGGGCAAGGCCCATGGCCATCCTTTTCTCTTCCTTCATTAATTGCAATTGACAGCAGAGGGCCCCACACGACCCTGTGTCTTCTGGGCACGACCACGTGGTCAACTCTTTGCTGTACTGTCATGATTCTGCGAATCTTAGAGTTGACCACACCCCGTGTAGAGCTGGGCACGGTCCCGTGGTGGGTGTAGAAGCTTCTGCAGGTTTGTCTTGTTATGCAGGGTCCTGACCACGCCCCATGCTCAGCTAGGCACGACCCCGTGGTCAGGGGTTGTTTCCTTGTTTTATTTTTGGGAGATGCTGCCGAGGGGTCGAGCATGTCACTTTATTCCTTCTTCTTGTATTTATGTTAGTTTTCGCGGCTTATTTGTTCCTTTTGTTCTTTTAAGCTTGTTTAGTCCTGTAAATTCAAAAGGAATAAAGAAACACGGTTTTTCCAACATTAGTACTAAAAAGGGTTAGTTTTATGGCTCATTTGATGCAATTTATATGTTGCATTTTGCACACATCAGTAGTGTATTCTAAAACTCAATTTTACACAAAATGGTAAAATTAAGCCCGTTTAGTTTTGGAAATTTACCAATTCATTAGTGATGGGAACCATATACATGTAAGTGTAATATCCAGCCATGAAGTCATATCAAAGTGCTTCGTCTAGTACATTTTACATGTAGACGTGTCACCTATCAAGTGTGTTTCTCATGGTAGGCTTCATATTTAGGTGAAAATATGACTACCCCAAAGCACCCTAACATCAAAAGAGACAAATTCTCTAGAATATCACTTTAGAAATTTGAACTGTAGGTTTTTATTACCTACCAATATAAATAATTGGAGCCTTATTTGCCATTAAATAACTCTTGTAATTTTTTTCCTCAAAGTAACAATGTATATGTGTATTTTAGTCTCATGACAGCTACTACAAGAGTAAATAACTATTTATGTCCTTATGTTTTGGTCAATTTAACTAGTTGAATCAAATCCCCAAATTCTAAACCCATTGACCCCCCCCCCCCCCCCCCAAATGGTTTTCAATTTTACCAAATTGAATACAATTGACTAACATCATCCAAAAAGTCTATTAACTATAAGAGCATCCACAATAGAGGCATTTTTTTGTGTTTTTAAGGCAAGAGGGTGTGATGTGGAGGAGAGAGGGTGTGAGGTGGAGGAGAGATAGTATAGTGGTGTATGTGAGAAAAAATAAGAAAAAATGGAGGGAAGAAAGATATGTGAGTGTGATGTAGGAGAGAGGAGAGAGAAGATAAATATTTAATGGGTATTTTGTTTGTGAGGGGATAATGTGTGCAAAATGCAACATATAAATTACATCAATTGTGCCATAAAACTAACCCTTTTTAGTACTAATGTTGGAAAAAGTGTGTTTTTGTCTTCCTTTGTATTTTCAGGATTAAATGAGCTCAAATGAACAAAAGAAGCAAAAAGGCAGCTAAATCTAACAAAAATACAAGAAAAGGGATAAACGTGGCATGCCCGACCCCCCGACAACATCTTCCCAAGCAAAACAAGAAAACATAAGGCTGAACACACCCCGTGCTCAGTGAGCACGGGGGCGTGCCCAAGTGTCTGCAGAAAAGACAAAGCTGTAGAAGCTTCT
The DNA here is from genome assembly GCA_030545235.1 of Helianthus tuberosus. Classification (NCBI taxonomy): domain Eukaryota; kingdom Viridiplantae; phylum Streptophyta; class Magnoliopsida; order Asterales; family Asteraceae; genus Helianthus; species Helianthus tuberosus. The sequence continues at coordinate 134,764,750 of CM060371.1, read as the reverse complement.
ATCACCTACCACGGGGGCGTGCCTAGAGGACACGGGGCCGTGGTCAACTCTAAGATTCGCAGAATCTGAGGAAATCTTGATAGTACAGATACGCTTCTGCACACGGGGTCGTGCCCAGCGGACACGGGGGCGTGGTCAACTAATGCAGACAAACTGCAATTAATGAAGAAAGAGAAGGAAGATGGACACGTGGCCGTGCCCGAGCTGCTGTTCAGGCTATAAATAGGGGTTCTTGGCTCATTTGAAAACCATCCCTTGGCACACCACCTCTCTCACACTTCACCCACACTCTACCACCACCACCACAACACCATCATCCACCACCATCATCCATCATTCATCATAGAGTGTGTGAGTCGTCTCGGGATCCAAGATTGATCGTAAGAGTTCTTGACAATCAAAGGCCATGTTTGCCTAAGTCTCTTACATCACTTGGTGAAGACAAGTGTCTAGTGTAATACTTTTTATTTTTAATCTTTTCGCACTTTTTATTTGGTTATGTATTAATGACTTTAATAACTAGTTTCTTATGTTGAAGGTGATTCTTCCTTATCGTTTGTCCGTGGTGTCTTGGCATTATTTTACTGTTTATATAAAATAAAATATTTTCACCATTCATATCTCCACGGTCTATATGGAGATATGTTGGCTACCTGGTCGGGGGTTAAGGGAACGGTTTGGTAAGAGTCTTGCCTTGTTCAGTGTATAGATCCTGCAAGGACCTGGGTCAAATTTTGTAGGACCTCCTTCAATACCCACTGGTATTGGATGGCGGGGGTCCAAACTCTTTGATCCCCTCATGTGTAAGCTATTATTAATACTTTAACCCGGCTACTTAGGACTATATCCCTGCTGACTCAGACTACTTAGCCAAGGGTAACGTCACCTTCAAAAGAGGGGCCTAACACATTATGCATTAATAACTTAATTAATTATCTTTCAATATTCCGACCCTTTAGGATTATATCCTTGCTGACTCAAACTACTGGGTTGAGGGTAACGTCACCTTCAAAAGAGGGGCCTACTACAATAACTAAGATAATCTCTTAAAAAGTGCAAAAGTGCGGAAATAATCAATGGTTACACTACACACGAGTCGGATCCAAATGATTCATCTTGTCCATCTGTTTTTATTTTTATTTTATTTTTCAGCATTTTAGTTAGTTTTATTTTTCTAGTTTAAAAACTTTTTTTCTAACTTTTGATTTGATTAGACGTTGAGGATAAACCGGTACTAAAAGCTCTTGTGTCCTTGGACGACCTCGGTATCTTACCAACACTATACTACACTCACGATGGGTGCACTTGCCCATATGTGTGTTTAGTGTTAGTAAATATCGTGTTTTATAAATTTAAAACTTGGCTAAAAAGTGTAAAAGGGCTTAAAATATACATTAAAAACCTATCACACTCGACACGCATCAAGTTTTTCGCGCCGTTGCCGGGGACACAAGGATTTTAAGAAAGCTTAAAATCGACGGCCTAATCAGTTTTTCAAAACGCGCGCATTTTTCTTCATTTTAGTTTAGTTTTGCATTTACAGTAGGTTGAACACGGGCCATGCTCACGGAACACGGGGCCGTGCTGCATATTTTTCATAAAACACCTAGATACAGAGCCTGAACACGGGGCCATGCTCACTGAACACACCCCGTGCTCAACGAAATCAGTAACTTTAATTAAAACGCCCAGATACAGATTCTGTACACGTGGCCGTGCTCACTGAACACGGGGCCGTGTCCAGCCTCTGTTTCCGTTTTTATTTTTGTTTTCTGATCTCGAGACTTTGTTGTGGTCTGCTGAGTGATTCTCATGGATCAATACTCAGGAGGTTACAACTACACCTATGAGGAGGATGATTATAGGGGAGACTATTGCACTAATTGTGGTAACCCGCACTCGGTTTAATATTGTGACTTGTTTCAACCATCCACTTCATACACCTACTATGAGGAGCCCAGGTACGAGCCATCAACTTCATACATAACCTATGAAGACCAAAGGTATGAACCTTCTCCCTCACACTCATATTTTGATGAACCAAGGTATGAGCCTTCATATTCATACTTTGAGGAACCAAGATATGAGCCACCACCTTCATATGCTTATTATGAGGAACCATGGCGTGAGCAACCCACCTCATATGAGTATTATGAAGAACAAAATTATGACCTTTATCCATCATATGCTTACAATGAAGGACAATGGTGTGAACCATCTACTTCCTATGAGTATTATGAGGAACAAAGGATCGAACAACCGGATTCAAGCTTTGAGGATCCTGATCCTTATTCTATCACCGACATAGCCGATAAGATAATAGAACACATTAAAACAATCGAACGTTGCATATTGGAATCTCGTGCAAGGGAAGAGGAGTCCCGCGCAAGAGAAGAATTAAATAAAAAAGAGATAGTTGAAAATGTAAAAATGGAAGAACAAATAAGTGAAAAACCGACACATGAGTTAAACAACGAAAAGGGTGAGTCCGACAATGATAAAATCCAAGAAGAGTCTAATTTTGATGAAATTAATCTCTTGTCACCTTCTTTCGAAAATCATTGTTTAGTACCCACTCATGCTAAGTTTTTAAAAGAGTTAAACACTAACACCAAAATTGACGAAACGGTAAGTATTTAGTTAACTAATGATCAAACCTCGCTAATAAAAGAAGACCCATTTGAAATCAACATTACACCAGTTCCATGTTTTTTTCAAAATTCATTTATTAGTAATATCACGATTGATAAAGATCTTTGTGTTAACATAATGCCAAACTACATTTTCGAAAAATTAAGTATTAGTGATTTTTCTCCACTTCAAATACCCATTTTTCTATCCAATCGGAAAGTAATAAAATCAATCGGTGTAGTTGAGGATGTCTTTGTTCAAACAAATCAAATGGTAATCCCAACCGACTTTGTCATCCTCGATGACGCTCCTCTAGTGTTGGGATGACCTTTTGTCAAAACCCACGAAGCTTTGAAAAACCGAAAGCGCAACAATCTATCAATTCAATTAGGGGCATTTAAAAGAAGTGTCGATCTTGAGCATTCAAGGAAATATCCTTTCGGCAATAATGACCCCCTAATTGAAGATGAAGATGAACCACCTGATACAAGTGAAGAGATTGACCACTTTGTTGAAGAAGAGATCGCCATAGAACAAACTTTTAAAGTTCTTGATCAAAATGAGCAACCAAATAAGGAGTCTCCTAAAGACCCACCTCTTGAGCTCAAAGAACTTCCAAAAGGTTTGGAATATGCTTTTCTAGACGAAGATGGTAGATCACCTGTAATTATTTCATCTAAATTAGGTAGTTTAGAAAAAGAAAAATTAATTAAACTTTTGAAAAAACGCAAAAATGCGATCGCTTGGAAGCTCGTAGATATTAAAGGAATAAGTCCTTCCATGTGCACGCACAAAATTTTAATGAATGATGACTACAAATCGGTAATACAACCACAACGTCGAGTAAATCCAAATGTACAATAAGTGGTTAAAAACGAAGTCATCAAACTACTTGACGCTGGACTTATCTATCCTATCTCCGATAGTCCTTGGGTAAGTCCCGTCCAAGTAGTTCCAAAGAAAGGAGGTATGACGGTAATAACTAACGAAAAGAATGAATAAATATAAACGAGAACCGTCACAGGATGGAGGGTATGTATAGATTATAGGCGATTAAATGAAGCAACAAGAAAAGATCACTTTCCTTTGCCCTTCATTGATCAAATGTTAGAAAGATTATCCGGTCATAAATTTTATTGTTTCTTGGATGGTTTTTCAGGTTACTTTCAAATCCCGATAGCGCCCGAAGACCAAGAAAAGACAACCTTCACATGTCCCTATGGAACTTTTGCTTATCGACGCATGCCATTCGGTCTATGCAATGCCCCCGCAACTTTTCAACGTTGCATGGTGGCCATCTCCCATGACATGATAGAAAAACAATGGAAGTCTTCATGGATGAGTTTTCTATCTTTGGAGATTCATACGACCAATGCCTCGATAACCTTGAACGAATGCTATCCCGATGTGAGGAAACTAACCTCGCCCTTAACTGGGAAAAATGCCATTTCATGGTAACAGAGGGAATAGTACTCGGTCACAAAATCTCAAGCGAAGGAATGGAGGTTGATCGAGCCAAAATAGACACCATTTCTCGATTACCACCCCCATCCTCCGTTAGAGCTATCAGAAGTTTCTTAGGGCATGCCGGATTATATAGGCGTTTTATCAAAGACTTTTCTAAAATCTCAAGGCCTCTAACAAAACTACTTGAAAAAGATGTCAGTTTCATCTTTAACAAGGATTGCAATCAAGCATTTCTAACCCTAAAGGAAATGCTAGTCAATGCACCTATCATGATAGCGCCTGACTGGAAATTACCTTTCGAAATCATGTGTGATGCAAGTGACTTTGCAGTTGGAGCTATCTTGGGACAAAGAAAAGAAAAGCATTTTCACCAAATTTATTATGCTAGTAAAACACTTAACGATGCACAAGAAAATTACACAACAATTGAAAAAGAATTACTAGCTGTGGTATTTGCTTTTGATAAATTTCGTTCTTATCTTGTTCTTTCTAAAACAATAGTCTATACAGATCATGCAGCGATTCGATATCTCTTCAAGAAACAGGATGCTAAACCATGTTTGATTCGGTGGATTCTACTCCTCCAAGAATTTGATATTGAAATCAAAGATAAAAGAGGAGCAGAAAACACTGCAGCAGATCATCTTTCTTGCTTAGAAGACCCAACTTTGGAGGCAACCAGGGACGAGCAAATCAACGAAAAAGTTCCAACAGAGTCCCTAGAAATGGTGGAATACAGAGAAGAACCATGGTACGCCGACTATGCTAACTACCTAGCTAGCGGTATAGTCACAAAAGGTTGGCCATATCATCAAAGAAAGAAATTCTTTGCTGATGTAAAACATTATTTTTGGGAAGATCCTTATCTTTTCAAAATGTCTGCCGACCAACTCATCCGACGATGCGTACATGGTAATGAAGCAAGAAGAATTCTCCGCCATTGTCATGAAGGTCCATACGGAGGACATCATGGTGCCGCTAGTACCGCACGAAAGGTATTTGATTCAGGGTTTTATTGGCCTACCATTTACAAAGACGCCCAAAGTCTTGTCAAGACATGTGATGCTTGCCAGAGGACAGGTAATATTTCTTCCAAAAATGAAATGCCACAAAATGGCATTCTTGTTTGTGAAATTTTTGATGTGTGGGGACTCGACTTTATGGGACCCTTCCCACTGTCAAAAGGAAACCAATATATACTTGTGGCAGTAGATTACTTGTCTAAATGGGCCGAGGCCGAGGCACTTCCAACAAATGATGGAAGAGTCGTGGTAAGATTTCTGAAAAAATTATTCTCTCGTTTTGGAACACCTAAAGCATTAATAAATGATAGAGGTACCCATTTTTGTAATCATCAACTCGAAATTTTTTTAACAAGATATGGGGTCTATCACCGGGTCTCGACAGCATATCATCCTCAAACAAACGGACAAGCCGAAGTGACTAATAAAGGTTTAAAACGCATAATTGAAAAAATCGTAGGGTTAAATAAAAAGGAATGGGCCGATAAATTAGACGATGCTTTATGGGCTTTTCGAACTGCTTATAAAACAACAATAAGTACAACCCCATATAAGCTCGTCTATAGAAAAAGCTGTCATTTTCCAGTAGAAATAGCACACAAGGCCTACTGGGTAATTAAAAATGTAAACTTAGATTTAGAATTTGCCGGTAAAAATCGATTTTCACAATTAAATGAATTAGACGAATTAAGGAATTATGCATACTCAAACTCTAAAATTTATAAGGAAAGAATGAAAAACTTGCATGACAAACACATTAAACCTAATGAATTTCGAGTAGGAGACCAAGTTCTATTGTTTAATTCACGACTTCGACTATTTCCTGGTAAATTAAAGTCTAGGTGGTCAGGACCTTTTTCCATCACCCATATTTTCCCACACGGTGCAGTAGAAATTAAATCTCGGAATGGAATTCCATTCAAAGTCAATGGCCAATGGCTGAAGCTCTATCAAGGATTCATTGAGGATGAGGAGGAAGAAATCTCGCTTCAAACGATCGAAGAATAAAAGCATCAACATCATGCCTGGTAAGTTACGAACAAACGGGTTGACCTCTAAATCGGTAAGTCTTCTAACCGAGTTTGTGGGAAACAAGGGCACTCACACGAGCACTGAAAAAAAAATTAAAAATCGCCCGGCACGGGGCCGTGTCCGCGCAACTGTCGGGATAAAACCACTTTTCAACACAGTTTCTTCATTTCCACACGCCCCGTTTCCCCGAAAACTCTCTGGTTCAGGCGATTTTTCTGCAAGATTTCGACGTCTCCTCTACTTCTAACAACATCAAGGTATGTGTCGCACCCCCAAAATCCACACGCGGAGTACTACCGCTTGGAGGCGTGACATGACCAGGATCAAGCCACCAATCATATTGAACATAAGTATAAAGTAAAAGTCATTCATCAATACGATAGGTGTTTCCAAAACCAAATATAAACAAGTGTGTAGCGGAAGCATTAATGTAAAACCCAACATCAGTTTAATTACAAAAAGGCATAAAGTTTAACAACACATTCACGATCCATATCCACAACGACCGTGCCTCCCGTGCAAGCTCCAAAAGTACCTAAAGTCCTGCAAGGCATGTAACAGAGAGTCAACAACTAGTTGAGCGAGTTCACAGTTGGCTATTTAGTGATAATGTTCATTTCGTAAATCGTATGTTCGATTAGTAATCATGTATCGTATGTAATAGCATCGCGGCCCTCAAGGCATGTTTGCGAAGTTTAGTGGGGGTTTCCCATGTTTTCTAGACTAGTTATATTTGTATCGCGGCCCTCCAGGCATGTTTGCGAAGATTAAAGTATAGTTCGCGGCCATTCCAGGCATGTTTGCGAAGATTGTTCTAGTATAGTTCGCGGCCATTCCAGGCATGTTTGCGAAGATCGTTCTAGTATAGTTCGCGGCCATTCCAGGCATGTTTGCGAAGAGAAGTATGTGTATCACTAGTCTAGTAGTATATACCATTGACCCTCCACTCCCGAGGCCTATGGTATGTAATTCCGATAACTATTCAACATAAATAATCAATCAACCCATTCCCAACCCCGGGAATCCCATGCCTTGGTAGAAGTGTGAACTCACCTTGTTTCGCTCGGTATGCTAAGTATGTGCTCACGGTTAATCAATCACGTCCTAAGGTATGCACGTATACATAATCAGTTTGTATTAAAGTTGTTTGTGCGTAAACATAATCATCATGAACATCGCATCTATCACAATACACGTATTTGCAATCATACAAGTAATACTTTATACATAACAGCAGTTAACTAACCCAGCTAACACTTAACAGAATTAACTCAAGTTAGTGCGCAGATTAACTGTTCGGCGAAATACACATATTGGCGAAACACAGATATTGGCGAAACACACATTCGACGAAACACGTTCTGTTTCGTCGGGGTCTCATTTGACGAAACAGAATTCAATTTCGTCGATTACTCTTGGCGAAACACTTTCTGTTTCGCCGAGGGTTCTGTTTCGTCGGATGTCAATTTCGCAGACATCAGTAACAGCAGATACGGATAACACAGAAACCCTAATCGCCGATACAACAGTTTTACAGAAAACGTTCAATCCTCGCTCAATATAATGAGTCTTATGTTACTAACCATTAATCTATGCATCTCAACCGAAGCATCAATGAAACAGGGATCATATCATCATCATCATCAATAAAATCATGTAATCATCACAAAACAACACTCATAAAATCCATACTCTATGCATACCCGCTATCATGCACAATCATTGAGAGGTTCATGAAACCCTAAGTATTCATCATACACGTATACTCCTATAATCCAGAAATCAAGCATATACACAACATGTATAAAGAAAACAAAGAACAAAGAAACCGATTAGACGAGCACGCACTAACCGAGATATCCGGGATGAACAAGGGAGGATTTCGAGAGAGAAAGATGATGGTCGAAGATGGTTATCGCCTTCACAGAGTGGAGAGTTCTAGGGTTTCTATTTTTGTTAAAAGTGTGAAACAGGGAGTCGGTTCACGTTAATATGAACGAATTACCGTTCTGGGCCCTTAATGGGCTTGGCGAAACTGGGCTTGGCGAAACAGACTTCTGTTTCGTCGGGATGCTTATGACGAAACAGTCTGTTTCGTCGGGTCCTGTCTGTTTCGTCGAGTCCTTTTATGTGCTAACAGTTTTAAGTTTTCAACAGGTTTCATGTTATACAGCCAAACACAAAATCATGCAACCACAATGCGTTCATAAAAATATCTATATAAAAAAAATATAACGTGTACAGTTACAAGTTAAACAAGTCAAACAACTACACAGTCAAAGTCAACGTGCACTAAATGCGAAAATGAAAGTCGGAAACTCGAGTTGTCACATTATCCCCAACTTGAAAGAAATTTCGTCCCGAAATTTAGCATGCGGTTACTGAGGAAGCTAGGTAAGTTATCGTTTACTGGTTTTCCTGGGGTGTCACATCATTCCCCCGTTGAGTTGGAATTTCATTCCGAAATTCCGTAGTAGCTTCAACCTCAGTAGTAGTTGCATTGTTTTCGAACAACTGGGGATATTTGAGTTCCATTTGATCTTCGCGCTCCCAGGTGAACTCTGGGCCGCGACGGGAGTTCCAACGAACTCGTACAAGAGGTATTCTAGTGTTCTTGAGGACCTTAACATCCCGGTCCGTGATTTCAACTGGTTCTTCGACGAAATGCAACCGTTCGTCGATAGTGAGCTCCTTCAAAGGAACTATAAAGGTCTCATCTGACTGCCACTTCTTCAGATTCGACACATGAAAGACGTTGTGAACTGCACTAAGTTCAGCTGGTAAGTTCAGTCTGTAGGCCACTTTGCCTATCTTTTCTATGACTTCAAATGGTCCAACGTATCGTGGATTGAGCTTGCCTCGTTTGCCAAAACGAACAACACCCTTCCAGGGTGAAACTTTGAGTAGTGCTCGATCCCCAACTTGGAATTCGAGTATTTTCCTGTCTTTATCAGCGTATACTTTCTGACGGTCACGTGCTGCCGCCATGCGTTGTCGTATTTGAGCAATCTTTTCAGTAGTATCAACTACCATTTCCGGACCTGTGATCTGACTGTCACCCACCTCTGCCCAACAAAGAGGTGATCGGCATTTACGCCCGTACAATGCCTCAAATGGAGCAGCTTTAATGCTGGTGTGGTAACTGTTGTTGTACGAAAATTCCACAAGTGGCAGATGTTTTTCCCAGCATTTGCCAAAGTCAATTACGCACGCCCGAAGCATGTCTTCTAGAGTTTGAATAGTGCGCTCAGACTGCCCATCTGTCTGAGGATGATAAGCTGTGCTCATGTCTAATCGAGAGCCAAAAGATTTGTGCATTGCTTGCCACAGTTCTGAAGTAAAACGTGCATCACGATCAGAGATAATAGATGTGGGCACCCCGTGCCTCGAGACAACTTCCTTAAGGTATACGTCTGCTAGAGTGGAGAACTTATCCGTTTCCTTGATAGCCAAGAAGTGAGCAGACTTTGTGAGTCGATCCACGATCACCCAAATAGTATCATTCCCACGTTGAGATCTAGGTAGGCCAGTAACAAAATCCATGGAAATTTGCTCCCATTTCCATTGTGGTATCTCAGGTTGTTGGAGTGGGCCTGATGGTTTCTGATATTCTGCTTTGACTCTCGCACAAGTCAAACACTTACTAACGTAAGTTGCTATGTGGGCCTTCATGCTAGGCCACCAATATGTAGTTCTGAGGTCGTGGTACATCTTATCTGAACCAGGATGTACTGAGTAGCGAGACTTATGAGCTTCATCCATTACAAGCTCGCGTAAATTACCATAGAGTGGGACCCAGATGCGTCCGGTTACATAGTAGGCGCCGTCTGCCCTTTGCTCTAACCGTTGCCTTGAGCCGCGTAGGGCTTCAGCCCTGACGTTTTCTGGTTTCAATGCTTCTACCTGAGCATCTCGTATCTGTGAAGGAAGACTAGACTGAATAGTGAGTTGCAAAGCTCGTACACGCCTAGGTATAGTATCCTTTCGACTGAGGGCGTCGGCCACCACATTGGCCTTGCCTGGATGGTACTTTATAGCACATTCGTAATCGTTCAGTAACTCGACCCACCGACGTTGTCGCATGTTCAATTCTTTCTGCTTGAAAATATGCTCAAGACTCCTGTGATCGGTGTAGATGGTGCACTTGGTGCCATACAGGTAATGTCGCCATATCTTGAGCGCAAAAACAACAGCTCCAAGTTCTAAATCGTGCGTAGTGTAATTCCGTTCGTGAATCTTAAGTTGGCGCGAAGCATAAGCAATGACTTTATCCCGCTGCATCAACACACATCCAAGACCTTGGATAGATGCATCACAGTAGACTACAAAATCGTCCGTGCCTTCAGGCAATGAGAGGATAGGTGCGCTACAAAGTCTATCCTTTAAATGTTGAAACGCTGTATCCTGTGTATCACTCCAACGGTAAGCAACACCTTTCTGTGTCAGTAATGTAAGCGGCTGTGCAATCTTTGAGAAGTCTTTGATAAACCGTCTGTAATAACCCGCCAATCCCAAGAATTGGCGTATTTCTGTCGGTGTGCGAGGTGCAGGCCAGTTCTTGATCGAATCTACCTTGGATGGATCAACATGTATCCCATCCTTGTTTACCACGTGGCCTAGAAAGTGGACTTCACGAAGCCAGAAGTCGCATTTTGAAAACTTAGCGTACAGTTGTTCCGTTCGAAGGAGTTCCAAAATAAGTCGTAAATGCTGTTCGTGTTCCTCTCGATTCTTCGAATAAATTAGGATGTCATCAATAAAAACAATAACAAACTTGTCAAGATAAGGTTTGCACACCCTGTTCATAAGATCCATGAAAACCGCAGGCGCGTTCGTTAGCCCGAATGGCATGACCAAAAACTCATAATGACCGTAGCGAGTTCTGAATGCTGTTTTGGAGACGTCCTCATCCCGGACTCTCAGTTGATGGTAACCTGACCTTAGATCAATCTTTGAGTAATAGCTCGACCCTTGTAACTGGTCGAATAAGTCGTCGATGCGTGGAAGTGGATAACGATTCTTCACGGTCACCTTGTTTAGTTCGCGGTAATCTATGCACATACGAAAGGTACCGTCTTTCTTCTTCACAAATAATACTGGAGCTCCCCATGGCGAAGAGCTAGGACGTATGAAACCCTTTTCCAAGAGTTCTTGCAATTGCTTAGACAGTTCTTCCAGTTCGGTTGGAGCTAAGCGATAAGGTGCTCGAGCTATAGGTGCTGCTCCTGGAGCTAGCTCGATCTGAAATTCGACCTGGCGATGGGGCGGTAACCCAGGTAACTCTTCAGGAAACACTTGAGGAAAGTCGCGTACTACAGGAATATCCCCAATCTTTTTCTCTGTCGTCGATGTATCAGTAACGAGTGCTAAAATAGCTATGTGGCCCTTTCGCAGACACTTCTGAGCCTTCAAGAAAGAGATGATGCCACTCACGACACCACTCTTGTCGCCTTGAACTTCGAGAGGTTCTTTTCCAGAACGAGGAATACGAATGATCTTCTCCTTGCATAGGATCTCTGCTTGTTGTTGGGATAACCAATCCATACCAATGACAATGTCGAAACTACTCAGAGTTATAGGAATGAGATCGATAGAGAAAGTCTGACCGGCGAGGATAAGATTACAACCCTGAACTATGTGTGTGGCTTCTAAACTTTTACCGTTAGCTAACTCTACGACATGTTTGGTGCTTAACAGTGTTGGTGCGCGTTTAAGCATTTGACTAACATTCAGAGACATATAACTGGTATCCGCACCCGAATCAAATAATACGGTAACATAAAAGTCGTCGAGAAGAAACTTACCCGTAACCACATTAGGATCGTTCCTTGCGTCACTCTGGCCAATCACAAACATACGACCTTTTGCACCATTGTTGTTGTTGTTTCCCCCATTGTTGTTCCCACTGCCCTGATTATTGTTATTGTTGCTTTGATTCTGGTTTAATTGGGGACAGTTCCGCTTGAAATGACCTTCAGCCCCACACTGAAAGCATGTCTTATTTCCTTGCTGTTGTTGCTGTGACTGGTTTCGTGGAACGGGTGACTGTTGTTGCTGGTTCTGACTCGCAGGCCTTGAGCTCCTGCAATCTTTAGCGTCATGACCTACCCTTAGACATCTTTGACAGCGGCCTTTACGACACTAACCACTGTGGTGTTTGTTGCACCTGTTACACAGTGGATGAATTCCCCGATATCCACTCTGCCCCTGACCACCAGACGATTGCTGACTCGGACTCTGGAAATCACTATTCTTGCGCTGTTGCTGTGCTTGAGATTGTACAATAGCTGAACCCCTGCTGGAATCCCCTTCCCATTTCCGCTTGTTGTCACTGGGAATAGCAGGAGTAATTGGAGTGGTAGCGGTAGTAGTAGCGTTGATACGTTTAGGCAGCCTGTTCTGTTCCACCGCCTGATCAGTGAGGCGATGAGCTAGCTTAACGATCTGTTGAATAGTGCCCAGATTCGCTGAAGTTACGTGGCTTTGAATCTCCGGCACCAGACCATTGAGATACAGTTCGATACGCTTAATGGGAGGGTCCACCATAGTAGGACACAGAATAGCCAACTCATTCGATCTTCTGGTGTACGCTTCAATTTCTGACCCCGTTATTTTCAAATGGTAAAATTCTACCTCCAGCTTATGAATATCATCACGGCTACAATATTCCTCTTTAATCAAATCCTTGAAATCATTCCAGGGTGTGGCGTTAGCAACAGCCAACCCTAACATCTGCACTTGCGCATTCCACCAAGTCAGCGCAATGCCTTCTAGTGTACCAGTGGCGTACTTCACCCTGCGAGCCTCAGGGCATTCACACATTTCAAATACTGACTCGAGCTTTTCAAACCAATGGAGAAGTCCAACCGCTCCTTCCGTGCCACTAAAAGTAGTAGGACGACAGTCCATGAACGTTTTGAAGGTGCAAACAGGTGGCTGAGCGTGCTGACCTCCTGCTTGTGCGGCTGCAAGTGCCGCAGCAATTTGCTCGTTAATGAGAGCCGTCAGTTGGGCTTGCGTCATGTTAATACGTCCAGACATGATCTTCATAGCAAATATGACATAAGTGAGAGAGGTTCGAGAGTAGTGCGATAACAAAAGGGAATAATCACACAAGTGTTCTCATGCAATAGTGTTAAGTTAACCTAAGCATACCCAGAGCAAAGTTCTATGCAATTCTAGCAAGTAGGCAGTAAAACATGTACCATATTACCTAGGATGTCGAGTCTTGCACGTGGAGCGAGGCGTCGTTGTGGATCGTTGAGCACTGTTCTGGTTATAGTCTGGTTTTAATAAAAACGTTTTCCCCTTATTAAAACCGAGTTCTCTATAACCAATGGCTCTGATACCAATCTGTCGCACCCCCAAAATCCACACGCGGAGTACTACCGCTTGGAGGCGTGACATGACCAGGATCAAGCCACCAATCATATTGAACATAAGTATAAAGTAAAAGTCATTCATCAATACGATAGGTGTTTCCAAAACCAAATATAAACAAGTGTGTAGCGGAAGCATTAATGTAAAACCCAACATCAGTTTAATTACAAAAAGGCATAAAGTTTAACAACACATTCACGATCCATATCCACAACGACCGTGCCTCCCGTGCAAGCTCCAAAAGTACCTAAAGTCCTGCAAGGCATGTAACAGAGAGTCAACAACTAGTTGAGCGAGTTCACAGTTGGCTATTTAGTGATAATGTTCATTTCGTAAATCGTATGTTCGATTAGTAATCATGTATCGTATGTAATAGCATCGCGGCCCTCAAGGCATGTTTGCGAAGTTTAGTGGGGGTTTCCCATGTTTTCTAGACTAGTTATATTTGTATCGCGGCCCTCCAGGCATGTTTGCGAAGATTAAAGTATAGTTCGCGGCCATTCCAGGCATGTTTGCGAAGATTGTTCTAGTATAGTTCGCGGCCATTCCAGGCATGTTTGCGAAGATCGTTCTAGTATAGTTCGCGGCCATTCCAGGCATGTTTGCGAAGAGAAGTATGTGTATCACTAGTCTAGTAGTATATACCATTGACCCTCCACTCCCGAGGCCTATGGTATGTAATTCCGATAACTATTCAACATAAATAATCAATCAACCCATTCCCAACCCCGGGAATCCCATGCCTTGGTAGAAGTGTGAACTCACCTTGTTTCGCTCGGTATGCTAAGTATGTGCTCACGGTTAATCAATCACGTCCTAAGGTATGCACGTATACATAATCAGTTTGTATTAAAGTTGTTTATGCGTAAACATAATCATCATGAACATCGCATCTATCACAATACACGTATTTGCAATCATACAAGTAATACTTTATACATAACAGCAGTTAACTAACCCAGCTAACACTTAACAGAATTAACTCAAGTTAGTGCGCAGATTAACTGTTCGGCGAAATACACATATTGGCGAAACACAGATATTGGCGAAACACACATTCGACGAAACACGTTCTGTTTCGTCGGGGTCTCATTTGACGAAACAGAATTCAATTTCGCCGATTACTCTTGGCGAAACACTTTCTGTTTCGCCGAGGGTTCTGTTTCGTCGGATGTCAATTTCGCAGACATCAGTAACAGCAGATACGGATAACACAGAAACCTTAATCGCCGATACAACAGTTTTACAGAAAACGTTCAATCCTCGCTCAATATAATGAGTCTTATGTTACTAACCATTAATCTATGCATCTCAACCGAAGCATCAATGAAACAGGGATCATATCATCATCATCATCAATAAAATCATGTAATCATCACAAAACAACACTCATAAAATCCATACTCTATGCATACCCGCTATTATGCACAATCATTGAGAGGTTCATGAAACCCTAAGTATTCATCATACACGTATACTCCTATAATCCAGAAATCAAGCATATACACAACATGTATAAAGAAAACAAAGAACAAAGAAACCGATTAGACGAGCACGCACTAACCGAGATATCCGGGATGAACAAGGGAGGATTTCGAGAGAGAAAGATGATGGTCGAAGATGGTTATCGCCTTCACAGAGTGGAGAGTTCTAGGGTTTCTATTTTTGTTAAAAGTGTGAAACAGGGAGTCGGTTCACGTTAATATGAACGAATTACCGTTCTGGGCCCTTAATGGGCTTGGCGAAACTGGGCTTGGCGAAACAGACTTCTGTTTCGTCGGGATGCTTATGACGAAACAGTCTGTTTCGTCGGGTCCTGTCTGTTTCGTCGAGTCCTTTTATGTGCTAACAGTTTTAAGTTTTCAACAGGTTTCATGTTATACAGCCAAACACAAAATCATGCAACCACAATGCGTTCATAAAAATATCTATATAAAAAAAATATAACGTGTACAGTTACAAGTTAAACAAGTCAAACAACTACACAGTCAAAGTCAACGTGCACTAAATGCGAAAATGAAAGTCGGAAACTCGAGTTGTCACAGTATGATTCTATCATCATTAGTAGTTAGATTAAACACTTGCATGTAGTTAAAACATCAAAAATTTGGGGAAAAATCTAGGGTTCTTGAACTTCATCCGGATCGAACCTCAAATTTTTGCTTAGATCTGTTAGCATTAGTTTAGATACATGTTATAGGAAGTAAATCAACTTGTATTGTTCATAGATTTGCCCGATTTCTCACATAAACACCAAACCCTTGTTTTTGAACCGAAAAAGATAAAATTGAAGGGGTAAACGGTTTGTTTTGGGAAAAACGGCATTTGGGGTTTCATTTTCGGGGAAAACCACCCCTACTGGACCAAAAATTTTCAAGTTTTCGGGACCGGGTCGAAAAATGGGATTTTTGGTAAACAGACGTCTGGACACGGGGCCGTGCTCGCTGAGCATGGGGGCGTGTCCATATATTTTCTGCCAACATGGGGCGTGTCCGCTGAACATGGGGTCGTGTTCAGCCGACTGTTTTTAGTTTTCTCCGAAAATTTCACTATTTCATGCTAATTGTTTGGTGTATTCTTTCAGATGTCGAAGAAATTCACACGGTTCAATGCAAATGAATTGGATGCTAAAGCAAGATACGATGTGCTTCGAACCAGACCGGAGGAATACCCACGACAAGTGTGCATGGATCTTTTAGCAATGGTGAACCAAGTTGACCGGTTTAACAACCTAGTCATCGGCCCACTAAGAGCCGCCTTAACCACTCGACTTCGTTCAGTCCATGAGTATAATCTGGAATTCTATAGCACATTCGTGTTCAATTCAAGATGCGACCCATTTGATAATGATGGGGTAGAGTTCCGATGTGGAGGGACTAAGTACTCGATTTCGATGGCACAGTTTGGGTCGATAGTTGGGTTGTCTGCGGAGGAAGATGCGGGTAATGAAGAGAACACCGGAGGGTTACGTGAGCTATCAGAAAACGATCGCCAAGCCGGTTGGGCTCAAATAGGAGATGGAATCTACAACCCAAGTAGCACTAAGAGCACTAAGTTGAGGGACCCTCTTTACCGCTACATCCATAGAGTCCTCACTTACTCTCTTAGCCAAAGGCACGATAGCAGTGGCGTTGTAGGGTTACGAGATCTGGTGGTCCTTCATTGCATTCACAACCGCAGAAACCTTGATGTTCCGTACCTGTTGGTGCATGCGTCTTTCGACTTCGTCTTGTATCGAGCCTTGTACATAGAATGATAGATCAGGGCACGTAGTTTGAGAAAACATGTTATTTCACTTGAAATGATGTGATTTCGCTTGAAAGTGTCAAGCTCATTTCAAGCGAAATAAGGAGATTTCGCTTGACATGTTATTTCGCTTGAAACTGCTTCAAGCGAAATCTTAACTCTATATATAGGTGTGTTCAAGCGAAATCATTAAGAATGGTTCCGGTCAGAGCAACGAAGTGATGCTGAAGTGTCGTCTCGCTGTAAATAGCTTTCAAATCAATAACACGACAGTTTAAAGTGATATTCTAGCTGAATTGACCTCAATACGTGTGTTTCCGCTTTTCGTATTGAGATAAACTCTTCTGATCAACTCGTTCGGGTCTACAAATGATCCTACAAGTGGTATCAGAGCTCAGGAAGAAGAGTTCTTACCAATTCAGCTGAAATTTCTGATTTCTACACCATTCTTTTTCAAATTTAACAACTTTTCACGGTTAAAATTGGTTAAATTTCTCACAGAATGTGCGCAATAGTGTTTTAACAAAGCCTTGAAAGTTTCAGGCCTAAAATCGATCTAAAACTGGTAAATTTCTTAATTCCGCTTGAAATACAGCTTGAGAATATGACATCAGCATAATTTCGCTTGAACTGACCTGTTGATTTCGATTGAAATCTCAATTTGGATTTTATTTCGCTTGAAAAATTGTGCTTATTTCGCTTGAGACTTGCTATTCCACTTCAACTGTGTTATTTCGCTTGAAAAGGTGTTACTTGAAGCGAAATCAAGTATTTCGCTTGAAAGAGTATTTCGCTTCAGGGTGATTTCGCTTGAACAAGTCATTTCACTTGAGAACGTTATTTCGCTTGAACCATCTGTTTTTGTGAACGTTGAAAAACCAAAACATGGAAGAGGAATTTTACAACGCATTCGCTACTCCTGTTACCCCGATTACCCTTGCACATAACACAATGCTGGAAAATGAAACGGGGACTATGCAAAAACTGCCTAAGCTCATGAACATCGAGGAGTATAAGGGTTGGGAAGGACGTTTTGAGAACTGGGTACAAGCAAACTACTTAGATGCTTGGGAATGTGTTGAAACGAAATATATTAGACCGACGAATGATGAGGAAGAGATTATTGCAATAACAGATCTAAGTGCTGAAGATAGAAAGAAATACAAAGATGAAAAAATGATGTTAAGTCTACTACAACAAGCTGTGAAGGAAGATATCTTGGTTCTATTGCAACACAATGGAACTTCTTATTCAATCTAGAAAGCATTAAAATCGAAGTTTCATGGAAGCCAAGAAATGATTAAAAACAAAAAAACACTTTTGAAAAAGGAATTTGATCTTTTTCGTGGGTTGAAAAATGAAAGCACAAAGGGAATTATTGAACGATATTGCAATTTGTTAGCCAACATGAAAAGATTGAGCATTAACAAAGATAATGAAGAGTTGATTGAAAAGCTAGCCGATGCATTGCCATATGAGACTTGGGGCACATATCTTATGATGTTGAGAAACAAGAAAGGATTTAGCAGTTTGACATTGAGCAAGTTTATTGAAAAGATTGAGGCTCAGGAGATGGAACAGAGAAAGGTTTTAAGAATGAAAGATTTTGACGGTGAACAAGATATTGGACTGTATTACAAAGGTGGGGTCAGTGATAAAACCACCAACATGTCAGCAAAGATTGAGACAGCTTTCAATGCTAAAAGTTCATCTGGAAGTTCTTCCAAAGGATCAAACAGCAACACAAATTTTTCATCATATCCATCATTTGATCCAAACATTTCAACAACCAAGATTGGAAAGAAGCTACAATGCAACATTGTTTTGAATCTGGAGAATGATGAGGATTATTCAGCAGAAATTGCTAAGAGTCACATGTCTTTGTTGGGAATCGTGTTGGAGTCTTATGGAAGTTTTATGGCAGGTCGGATCGAAAATCCTATGTTGACAAAAGAGGATTACGATCAAATAGATGCTGAAGAGATGGAATTGATGGACATAAAGTGGTGTTTGGCAAGTGTGTTAAGACGGGCTGAGAAATTTAAGCAAATCACAGGAAGAGATGATTTACGTGAAGCTAATGTTTCTACTTTAGGTTTTGATAAATCTAAAGTCACTTGTTTTCGTTGCAGGGAAAAAGGACACTTCAAGAGGGAGTGCAAAAACCGCGAAGCAAGTGGAGCTCAAAATATGTTCAACAACAATAATGATTACTATCGGAAGGCCATTTATCATCAAGTTGCACAACAACAACAACAACAAGAACCACAAGTGGCACATGGTAGGAAAATAATCGAGGAATCTTCAAAGAGAGCTTGCATGGTGAATCAGGATGATAAAGAGCCAACAAAGGGTTTCAATTGGGACAAATATATCTCAGCTGATAGTAAAGCATGTCTGATAAATCAAGACGATGAAAAGTTGCCGGAAGGTTTTAACTGGGAAGGTTTTAGTTGGGATGATTATGATCCAAACAAAACTTCAAATCAAAAAGCTTTTGTCGCTCGAGTTGAAGAAGATAGTGATGATGATAGAGAGTATCATGCAAGAAGATTGGCAGCTCATTTTAAAATGATGGAATAGAGTGATAGTGATGACGATAAAGCTAAAAAGAAAAAGAAAAAGGACAAAACACCGGTCAGCAGTGATGATGAAGCTGTTCCAGTGATAAGGAAAAAGGTGGAAGTTCCAAAGTTTAAAGTTGATGAAGAAGT
This sequence comes from Helianthus tuberosus, assembly GCA_030545235.1. Classification (NCBI taxonomy): domain Eukaryota; kingdom Viridiplantae; phylum Streptophyta; class Magnoliopsida; order Asterales; family Asteraceae; genus Helianthus; species Helianthus tuberosus. Next base: position 134,745,258 of record CM060371.1, on the reverse strand, counting down.
TGATGCAAGGAAGAATCCGGTGATTTGTGAGAATTGTGAGATTATAAAGAAGAAAAACAGTGAGTTAATGAACAACATGAACAGGCTGAAGGAATCTTATGATGTTCTGAACAAAGCCATGAATCAGTACAACCAAACAAGTGAAGAACTAGCAACAGCCATGAAAACACTTCAGGGAGCATTCATGATAAAGCTGAAAGTTGTGAACAACTACATCGAGAAGTGTGCTGTACTAGAACAGAAACTTGAAACACAAAGAATTGAAACTGAAAGAGTTAATCGTTTATTGAAAAGTTATTCATGTACTTCTTATGTCATTGACAGGATTTATCCAACGGTTGAGGGCATGAAGCCATTTGAAGATGATGAAGTAACTGAAGAACAAAAAGTTTCTGAAGAAAAGACTTCTGAAAAGAAGAAAGAAAAGAAGAAGGATACCAAAGAAAAGACATCTGGTAAGAAACAAGGTTTCAGTTACAACAAGTGTCCACCCCCGCTTGAAAATGGATATTCTCCGAGAAATCCAAATTCAGAAAGAGTCGAAAAGGCAACGAATTTACAGTGGGAGTCGGAGTTTTCAGTTAAATTACCAGATAATATTGATGTCACTTTTACATCATCTGACACTGATCATGAGTCCAAGTTAATAAAGAAAGTGGTCGATCGGGTGTTGGATAAAGATGAAACTGAGGAGTTAAAGTTGGAGTCTATGGCAAAGTCAAAGTCTGAGTCGAGCATTCCGAGTCAATCCGTCAAACAGGGCAAAAGGGTTTACAATAAAGAATTCATGTTATCAAAATCTAATTTGGATGACGAAATGTTTAAAGTTGCATACACTTTGAATGATTATGACAAATTATATTTTGATGAGGAATTTCCAATAAGAGGTGTCAAACCTGACATGATCAAAAAGGTTTTCAAACTAACAGAAATTAATATTTCTGAAATAAAAGATGTAAATCTTAATGATAAACCTAAAAAGTACACCTCAAGAGTTCAACAAAGAGAAAACAAGAAAAAGAGTTACAGTTCTGGTTATGGTTATCGAAAGAAACCAAACCATAACGGTAATTTCAAAAAGAAAGGTCTGGGTTTTATTCCACCAGAAAATTATAAAAATGAGAAATATGTTCGAGATTTTAAATCAAAAATGATATTTGTTTCAGGTACATCTTCTGAAGAGGAACAAAAGAGCCCATTCTGGAAGCAATCTAACAAAGAGTTTCTTGCAAAGAAGCAAGAAGAAATGAAGTTTGTTGATCAGATGAAAGAAACGAGAACTTGTTTCCAATGCAACACTATTGGTCATATTGCCAAGAATTGTTCCAAGGCGATACAATCAAAACAGGGAGTTTCTCGTAAATTGAAAGATAAAGAGGTTGTGTTTGAACCACCAATTGAGAGAACTAAACTTTTCAAAAATTCAACATTTGAGATTGGTGAATGTTCAAACAGGTTTTACAAGAAAAGGGGAAATCTTGACAACCAGAAATGGGTTGTTAAGAAGTCTGACGATAGTTCTAGCAATGATTCTGATTTATCAAAATCAGAGGAGCTATCTTCTGGCGATGAATCTGATTCCACAAAATCAGAGGAGCCACAGGTTGAACCAAAAGGTGAAAACTTAGTACCGACTGTGGATGATGTGAATTTTCCACTACTTCGGGCTGAAATTTTTAAAATTAAAATTGGTAAAGTTGAGATTTCAAATCAATTTTTCTCTGAAAAGAAAGAATTTGATATTGAAAAGGCTTTTAACTCCAAAGTACATCATATCTTTGGAAAAATGGTTGACAGGAAAGTCAAAGGAGTCAAGGAATTTTACGAGAAGAAAACAAAGAAGCAAGGTAAAGTATCATCCCTGGTTTGTGACTGGGATGGTACCTACTATGAACAGTAAAATCCTGGACTTGCCAGAGCTCCCAAGTTGGTAATCGCGGAGCAGGAATCAGCATCATTCTTATGTTTTTGAAAAATTGAAAATTGGTCACAAGTATGACTTGCCGAAACTCCCAGGTTGGTAAGAGAGGAGTAGGTATCGGCATCTTGAGAATTCAATCTACATGTGGTATTGGTTGGTAAGCCATGTGGTTGAAAAAGCTTTCACCTACAAGTGGTAAATTAGGGTCATTAAGTTGTACTTGATTTTCTTACAAGTGTTTGAAAAACAATGTGATGAACCAAACCCCTAACCTACAAATGGTAAAATCAATCAACAAATCTTGTTTTCCGGAAAAACCATTTGATTAAAACAAAATTAAGTGTTTTGAAATCAATGAGAACATAGTTTGTTGTGAGGGGGAGTTCTGATTGTTTATGCCAAGTGAATGGCGAATTGAAGCGATTCGATATCGGTTGTCAATTTACTTGTACAGTTTGTTTTCAAATTTCCTTTAAATGTGTTTGCATTTTAGGGGGAGTAAGAATTCAGAAAATCCAAAAACATTTGAAAATTTGAAAAAGTAAAAAAAATGATAAAAATTCAAAAATGAGTTTTTGTGTCAAAGAAGAGGAAATGATAGTACATCAGTAGACAGTTACAGTATGCTAAAGAAATGTAATGATTAAATAGCGTTAAACAGACTCACTGATGATATGTCGATAGGTTTTTACACATTTAGTAAGCTTTTTCGGGATATAAACTTAAATTCAAACTTGCTTATTTTGTGGGGAACACTACTTGGATATATAGGTAACCCTTGAAATCTCGTTTGAAAGGTCCCTCTTTCTGAGATACTAGGTCTTTATGCTCAGTGATATCTGGGGTATTATCCCGGGACTTCTGATTTTGCGGAAGCAATGGCCTAGTCCCCGGAGAATACTTTACTACTTGCTTGAAATATAGCGTCGCCCTCAGCATAAAATGATAAGACAATAAAATTGCTAATCAAATATGTTGTAAAAAAGATCCTCTAAAGGGGACACACCAAAAGTCAAGCCGTCATCTCTCTGCTGAACGGAAGTTCTGACCTGAGCTCTCACGGTTTTGCAATTTAACCCCTTACAGATATCATCTGTGGTATATTCACCTGTAAGACTGAATATTGGGATCTGGATACGGGAGTATATTCAAGAGGTGGGACACATGAATGAGTTTAAGTTCTTAAAACACCTAATTCGTATCCTGAATCAGTTGAAATTTGTGTGAAAATTTAAGTGGATCAGTATATTGGCAATCTAAGTGAATTGTTTAATTCTTAATGTGTAACTAAGCTCAACGGTACTTGTGACTTGTCATAAACTGATATGATCCTCTTACACAAACTCACAAAAATATTGTATGTAAATATTTCTCTATTTCATTTCATTCTATGTTCAAAAATTCAAAAAGATTTCAGTGTGTTTTAGCATAAAGTTTTGAAAAATACAAAAAGATTTTCGACAACTGGTGTTGGAGAGCTAATTTTCAAAATTCCAAGTGCTAAACATGATGAACAAATGGTTTGGGTGAAATTGTTTGAGATGTTTTGAAATGAAATGAGAAAAGTTTTTGAAATAAAAACGTTTTTCCTGCAAGTGATTCATCAGAGACTAACATTGTAAAATCATTGTCTGCATATCTTATCCACAAGTGTTCATTAGATGGTGATATTGTTTTTACAAGTGATCATCAGAAAATTTACTTTTAGGTAGAGAATGTGCAGGATATCTGAGTGATAGAGAGCCAGGTTTCGATACCCGAGGACTCTGTGATTTTAACAAGCTAGGCTGCGATCCCAGCTTACTGAGAGGGGGAGTTTGAAGTTTGTAGAGCCAAGTTCCGATTCTGGATTTCACGCAAATTGTTGATGCTGATGAACTTAAGGAATCAAGAGATCTGATCAAGAGAAGATAGAGTCAGATTGTGATTCTGAGATTGAAGATTATTTGGTCAAGAAGAATTTGTTGATGATAAGAGAAGAAGAGAAGATTTGAGGATACTTATAGTGTCAAGATACTTCAAAGAGCCCGAAGGCTGATAAAGACTGAAGTTGCGAAGACTCGACACTTTAAGACTCGTCAACATTCGAGGGGGAGTCTATTGGTGCATGCGTCTGTCGACTTCGTCTTGTATCGAGTCTTGTACATAGAATGATAGATCAGGGCACGTAGTTTGAGAAAACATGTTATTTCGCTTGAAATGATGTGATTTCGCTTGAAAGTGTCAAGCTCATTTCAAGCGAAATAAGGAGATTTCGCTTGACATGTTATTTCGCTTGAAACTGCTTCAAGCGAAATCTGAACTCTATATATAGGTGTGTTCAAGCGAAATCATTAAGAATGGTTCCGATCAGAGCAACGAAGTGCTGCCGAAGTGTCGTCTCGTTGTAAATTGCTTTCAAATCAATAACACGACAGTTTAAAGTGATATTCTAGCTGAATTGACCTCAATACGTGTGTTTCCGCTTTTCGTATTGAGATAAACTCTTCTGATCGACTCGTTCGGGTCTACAAACGATCCTACAGTACCTCCTGCTCCAAAACATGCATTGGAACCGGCTTGCTACTCCACCAACCCCTATCTTCTTCGGGGGGTGGATACACCGTCTCTTCAAGCATTTCATGAATATGCGCAGGTCTTTCCAAAAGAGCCCATGGTTGGGAAGAGTGGACATACACATCTGCCGCTCCATGAACTTGATTTATGAAGCCGAAGACGGGACGGTTAGCTTCCAAAGAGTCCAGGGCCATGCATGGAACCCACAAGAGGCACTCGTCCTTCACGCTCCACAGTTTCAACATCCTCCTCATCACCAATACCAGACCCACGGTGATCCGGGCCAATCCTCCTCACAAGGAGGCGGTTTTCCTAACTTTCAAAGTTTACATGATTTATTGTAGGAAAACCTCATGTGCACCAGGAACACCTGTAACATGGCGAGCAATACGTACACCCGGGTCGGAGCAATTGAGAGAAACATCTCCGACATTCAGGATGACATTGGGAACATCCTGGAGTACATGGCGGGGCACGGAGGAGGAAGTGATGATGAAGACGAGGACATGGACTAGGCAGGAGGAGCGGAGTTAGGAGTAGCTGGTTGGTGATCCCACAGGTTAACCCTCTTTTCTTATGAACAATTTCCGGCCTGTGTGCCGTGTGTTGAACAATTTACTTCCTTTAACTCTTTTTATTTTCTGCATTTTTTTCTTTTTAACCTTGTGATGTGGATGTTTGAACTATGGTAATTTAGGATGCTTGTTATGGTTTGGCGTAGTGTTTATTGATAAAACAGGTACATACGAGGCTTAGAGTACTAAACATTAGTGCTACTAAAGTCGGGACAGGAAAACCGAAGCCAGAAACCTGTTTTTCACCCTTGCAAAATGTCTACACGGGGTCGTGTCCAGCCAACACGCCCCCGTGCCCATTGCCCAGACCTGCTGTTTGTTAATATTCTACAGACTTTTGCTAGACACGGGGCCGTGCTCAGCCAACACGCCCCCGTGCCCACCTTCTGTAAGTTATCGTTACTGGCACTCTGACCACGGGGTCGTGTCCATCCGACACGGGGCCGTGTCCAGATGCCCAGTAACATATTTTTTTGCTTTTACACACCTTTTTACACGTCCAATCAACCTAAAAACTTATTTTTGGGACACATTGAGGACAATGTGTAATTTAAGTGTGGGGGGGATGCTAAAACCTTGAATTTTGCAAGTCCTAATTACAAGCCTTACACAAAACTCTATTGGAACCGCTAATCACCCCAAATTTTCTCAAAAATTTTCATTTCTTTTACTTGTCTAGGTTTAAGTTGGGAATTTCAAGTTCTAAAAAAGTGATATTTTTACAAATTTACAACGATAGCGTCGTGATAAAGAGAACCAACATAAGAAAATTATGAAACGGCATGACAAGTTTAGTTAAAATTTGATTATATATACTTGATCACATAAAAACTCATTCCCACAAAAAGTGAGTTTTGAGCCTTTATTGAGCATACAAATACACATCTTTTGACTAAATGCTCATTTTTCGTTTCTTGTGTGAATAGCCGCTTGGTTCTTACGACTCTAGAACTTGCCACGACGATACATTCCCGGTCCTTACCAACTTAAACCCGAGTAAGTAAATGACAGAGGCATTAGGACTAACCCTTTTTATTTATACACCATTATTTTATTTTTTTACCACCTACCCAAAATCCCCCTAGTTAACCCCTTTGAGCCTAAACCTTTTCATTTCTTAACCCAAAACAAACACCCTTTTACCCACCAAAACCCTTTTTTATTTTAAACCCTTTATTTTAGTAACAAAGCTCGGTTTTTGTGTGACTCTCTCATGTTGAAAAAAAAATTTGATAAAGAAGAAAAGAAAAATGAAGTTTGCAATAAACAAACAAAGCTCACAAAAAGAAGCCTTTTTTGAATAAAGCTTCATTGGAATAAAAAGTCACAAAAATAATATGTTTTGCAAAAACCAACGCTTTTTACGCCTTTCGCCCTTTTCTACTAACCGCTAACCCAACCACCTACCTTTAACCCAAGCCTAACCCTTCACCCCAAAAGTCCTCTTGATATTTACAAAGGTGTATAGTTAAAAAGGAGGAGGATTGATTGCTTGGCAAGCCTATGGTAGGAGTAAGTTCCATGCCGCTCTCGAGTGTTTCACAAAAATACATCTTCGGCCGAGTGTTGAGTGATCCCCTGTGAGGTATGTGAACTTGTATATAAATGGAATTTTAAAAAGTCATGTTATGCCCTAATAAGTAATTTATCTTATGAAATGTTTTAAATAAATCATGACGAATAGGATTGTAAATAAATAAAAATAAAACTTAATAAAGAATCTTGGAAATCCCGACACTCTATGACAAGCCCATAAACCTTCTCTTCTACCCATTCCATTTGGGAGTGTAAAGCCACATTATAAAGAGTTTTGCTTGAGGACAAGCAAAGATTCAAGTGTGGGGGTATTTGATGTGTGCAAAATGCAGCATATAAATTACATCAATTATGGCATAAAACTAACCCTTTTTTAGTACTAATGTTGGAAAAAGTGTGTTTTTGTCTTCCTTTTGTATTTTCAGGATTAAATGAGCTCAAATGAACAAAAGAAGCAAAAAGGCAGCTAAATCTAACAAAAATACAAGAAAAGGGATAAATGTGGCATGCCCGACCCCCCGACAGCATCTTCCCAAGCAAAACAAGAAAACAGAAGGCTGAACACGCCCCGTGCTCAGTGAGCACGGGGGCGTGCCCAAGTGTCTGCAGAAAATACAAAGCTGTAGAAGCTTCTAACACCCACCACGGAGGCGTGCCCAGCGGACACGGGGCCGTGGTCAACTCTAAGATTCGCAGAATATGAGGAAATCTTGATAGTACAGATACGCTTCTGCACACGGGGTCGTGCCCAGCGGACACGGGTGCGTGGTCAACTAATGCAGACAAACTGCAATTAATGAAGAAAAAGAAGTAAGATGGCCACGGGGTCGTGCCCAATGGACACGGGGCCGTGCCCGAGCTGCTGTTCAGGCTATAAATAGGGGTGCTTGGCTCATTTGAAAACCATCCCTTGGCACACCACCTCTCTCACACTTCACCCACACTCCACCACCACCACAACACCATCATCCACCACCATCATCCATCATCCATCATAGAGTGTGTGAGTCGTCTCGGGATCCAAGATTGATCGTAAGAGTTCTTGACAATCAAAGTACATGTTTGCCTAAGTCTCTTACATCACTTGGTGAAGACAAGTGTCTAGTGTAATACTTTTTATTTTTAATCTTTTCGCACTTTTTATTTGGTTATGTATTAATGACTTTAATAACTAGTTTCTTATGTTGAAGGTGATTCTTCCTTATCGTTTGTCCGTGGTGTCTTGGCATTATTTTACTGTCTATATAAAATAAAAGATTTTCACCATTCATATCTCCACGGTCTATATGGAGATATGTTGGCTACTTGGTCGGGGGTTAAAGGAACGGTTTGGTAACATTCTTGCCTTGTTTAGTATATAGATCCTGCAAGGACCTGGGTCAAATTTAGTAGGACCTCCTTCAATACCCACTGGTATTGGATGGCGGGGGTCCAAACTCTTTGATCCCCTCATATGTAAGCTACTATTAATACTTTAACCCGACTACTTAGGAATGTATCCCTGCTGACTCAAACTACTTAGCCGAGGGTAACGTCACCTTCAAAAGAGGGGCCTACCACATTATGCATTAATAACTTAATTAATTATCTTTCAATAATCTGACCCTTTAGGATTGTATCCTTGCTAACTCAAACTACTGGGTTGAGGGTAACGTCACCTTCAAAAGAGGGGCCTACTACAATAACTAAGATAATCTCTTAAAAAGTGCAAAAGTGCGGAAATAATCAAAGGTTACACTACACACGAGTCGGATCCAAGTGATTCATCTTGTCTATCTGTTTTTATTTTTATTTTATTTTTCAGCATTTTAGTTAGTTTTATTTTTCTAGTTTAAAAACCTTTTTTCTAACTTTTGATTTGATTAGACGTTGAGGATAAACCGGTACTAAAAGCTCTTGTGTCCTTGGACGACCTCGGTATCTTTCCAACACTATACTACGCTCACGATGGGTGCACTTGCCCATATGTGTGTTTAGTGTTAGTAAATATCGTGTTTTATAAATTTAAAACTTGGCTAAAAAGTGTAAAAGGGCTTAAAATATACATTAAAAACCTATCACACTCGACATGCATCAGAGGACAAGAGAGAGAAATTTTTGGGCAGGTGCCATGTGACACTTAAAAACATCTCCTAAATATTGGTTATCGTGGATGCTCTAATGATATTTCAGTCATTTAAACCTAAGGTACAAGCCTTTGATGGATTAGGTACCTAAAAATAATTTTGCTAGTTTTATTATATATATATATATATGTATATATATATTACACACATAAACCTACTACCCCTCTCTATTTTTCTCTTCATCGTCTAAACCATCGCTACCACCACCTCAACCCCCCCCCCCCCCCCAACATCCTCTATTTCACCATAAAACTCCAACAACAGCCCCTTGGATGCATCCTTATCCTTTCACCGTTGTCGACTACTACTCATAAGATTGGGTGACTAAAAATCAATCCAATCCCCAAAACCCTAGGTAGGAATGGCCAGATGGTGGCATGCAATCACAAATTAGGTCAGAAATAAGTATCATTTTATCCAGAAAATCAAGGGTAAATTACACTTTTCGTCCTTTATGTTTGTAGCGGGTTGCAATATATAGCCTTTAACTTCAATAATTACAGTCACAGTTGTAACAAACCGAAAACGGGTTTGGTAATCAAACAACGTTAATACTAAAAAGACGGGTAAAGTACCGTTAGTGGTAAAAATTAACCCGGTAAATTTTAGGATTTAAATAAATAAATCTAACAATAATAAAAGGAGAAAGAATGGGTTTGAGAAAATAAGGTTTACAAGAGGCCCGAGCTAACAGGATTTGAAATAGTTATAACCTCCCCGAACCCACTAAGTTAACTAGGAATGTTTAACCTAGTTAATAAAATAAATATTGTTGGATAAGTGGGTTGTGGCCTACTTAATAACTAACCAAACATGAGGGACCAAAGTGGGATAACTTGAAAGTTAAATAAATAAAAGACAAACAAAACAAAACACACATCAAGTGTGTGTTCTATGGAACGATCAGGAGAAGCTCCAAGGAGCCAAAACCCTAACTCAACCAAAATCATCAAATTGAATGGCTAATTGGAGCTCAAGTTCATGATTGAACATGAATTAACGATCACCCAAGCTAAGAGATCATAAGGTATGTAGAATTTTGATGATTTTTTAAGTTGTGAAATTGATGAACATCACAATTTCATATTTATGTATGAATCGTAGAGGTTATGGCTGAATTAATGATGTATACTTGCTTAGGTACAAAACCCTAAGTGAAAATTATACATATATTGCCATGATTCGAATGATTAGATGAATTACCACACAAAGATAAGTGGGTTTTAGTAATATGATAAAGTTGATGATATACATGTGTTTAGAATCATCATACATGATAGTAATAAGAAGATACTTGAACAATTTATGTGTTTGAGTACATGTTAATACTTGCCATGAAATGGGTTTTTGTGTGATATGATGAAAATGATGATATATTAATGATAAAAGATGTTTGAAATCATCATATATTTATGAGTGTTTAAAATAGTAGGCTAAGTTTGATGATCGGATAAATTCCACAAATATAATGCAATGGATTGTCTAATAGTGATAAAACAATCCCAAATCCTTGTATGATATTAATAGTTTAGCATGCAATGATTGATGTTGTGTTAATTCAATTATTTACGGTTACGTGAACTTGGTTGAAAAAGTAGTTAAAACGGTAGCATAAGAATAATGCCTACCGGGTATTTGACAAAGTGCTTAAATGAGTTTTGAGCTTCATAGTGTAATTACTTATGCTAATAGGCAGTTTGACTTTTAAAAATCAAACTGATCAAAATGAGATCAAATGAAAATTTTGATATAAAGTCCGTAAGATGAGATAGTCTTATTAATGGTGACTAATCTAACCATCTTGCGAATGATAAAAAGGTAGTTTGACGCTTGACAAGCTAGGTGAAAGCTTGGGAAGGAAGCGGGTCAAACGAACCAAGTATGAAGGAAAAGCATAACTTGGATGCAAGGTAAGTAAAGCTTACACCCTTTTTATAAAAGGCCTATTTATTATAAGGGTCATGAATATGATAAGCTAAAGTTTGAAATATGATGTTCCGACACGAATTGATATGGGTCGGAACAAGTGAAAATGATAAGAAACCATGTTCGATGGTTAAAAAGGTTAATATGGTAATTTGGTTACGAGTTAACGGACAGACATTAGTCTTTGAAAAAGACGCTCTACGGCGTAAGCCACGATGAGTCAAAAAGAATTAAGAAATTAATTTTTAAGTTATATGATTGTACGGTATAAACCGGAACGAGTTATATGGATAAGATGGTAAATAAATATCATCTCGCAAAGAGAAACGGTCGGATTTTAACTCTATATTATAGAGAACCAAATAACGATCACGTAGGAAGAAACAAGTTGTAAATCGGATAAGAAATAAGAAAGTTATTACCAATTTAGTAAAAATTGGTAGAGCTTGAAAAGTGCAGCTCCAAATAAGAAACTTTTTGTCCAAAACCAAGTGTCGCGCCCCGTGGCGGGATTACTCCACTCGGTCACGGCCCGCCAGAGGCCCTCGTGGCACGCGAGGGTGATTCAGGATTCTGTCGCGGCACGCGACGGCAATAAAAGCAGCTGAAAGCTTGTTGTTTGCTTGCGAATTTGTTTTAAACATACTATGAACTCTCATAACTAACTCATTTCATGATTTATGAAATGTAGGTTTGCCTTGAAGTACCGGATGACGATCAAGCTCAATGAAGAACCGAACACGATCAAGATTCAAGCTTCCGCATTATGTTTCGTCGTCATGTTTTAAACGACGATATATATATATATATATATTATGTTGAAAGGTTTTAAATCTTAAAATGTTTTAACAAATTTGTATCATAGAATGTATGTGTAATCATATAAACACATTTTATGCGAAAATTATATTAAAAATCGATATTTAAAATAAGGGTCTTACAACAGTCCTTTATTTGGATAACCCATTACACATTTCGTCCTTTGGTTCCAACCTAGTTACAATTTTCTGTTAAAGTATAACATGTGCCTTGCACATGAGGGTAGGTTAGTAATTTTACTATATATTTAAAATATACCTTTTTGTCATTTTCATTTTCACAACCACAGGTCCTAAACCCATCCCCTTTCTATTCTCTCTTTAGAAAACGCCCTTATCCCCTTTCTATTCTCTCTCTAGAAAACACCGGCAACCACCCTTGGTGGCGGAGCTGTGGCGGCAGCGCAACATGGTGGTGGTCCCGGCTAGTGGGCGTGGTACGTCAAATCACCATCATCGACACACCCATTTCACCTTCATCTTAAATCTTCACTGTAAGCAGATCTGATTTGCCTTTCCTTGTTAACAAACCCCGAACCCTAGAACTCGATGGTGGTTGGGGGTTTCCAGCGTGGTGGTAGAGAAGATAGTAGTGATGGTTATTGGATGGTGCTGGTGGTTGTCGAATATGGTGGTGGCAACATTGGGTTTATCATGTGCAGAAGAAGAGAAAAATATGATTTTATATATGTTTTTACTTTTAGTTTTTTTTAAAGTTAGATTTTGATTTTTCATAATTTAAATTAAAAGAACATGGTAAAATGACTGAAATACCCCCATGTGCAAGGCACATGTTATACTTTAACTGAAAATTTTAACTAGGTTGGAACCAAAGGACGTAATGTGTAATGGGTTTTCCAAATAAAGGACTGTGACTGTAATTATTGAAGTTAAAGTCCATCCATTGCAAACCACTACAAACATAAAGGATGAAAAGTGTAATTTACCCGAAAATCAATTATAAAATAATAGATCTTACCTTATTAATCAGAAAAGTAACCTACGAATGTCGTTCCTGCCGCTAGTCAAGTAATATAGAGGGTGTACCTTCCATATTTCACCACTGATACCTTGCTGGAAACCTAATTCTTCATCACAGAACACTATCTCTTGAGTTGCCATCAGTGTGGTTGGTTCCTTCCAGATCCGCCTTCGTGAACCACTTTAGAAATTTGGAGAAGCTAGTCGTCACCACTTTCCATCCACCACAAACCTTAATTGTCGCCCCTGCGACCACCGAATACAAACGCCCCTCATCACAATCGTTTGGTGGTGAGTTGGTGGTGGTGGTGTTTGAAGAGAGAGATCAAATTTTATTTATTTACTTTTATTATTTAATAAAAATGGATATTTTAGTCATTTCATGAAAGTTTAACAAGATAATCTCACAACCTTTGTAAATTGTAATCAAACTAGTTGTTTCCCCACCGCGCGTTGCGGCGGTAAACTCCTCTCGAAAAACAACCGTTGGTAGACGGTTTTTATGCCAACAGCAAAGACGTCCCCACCGCGCGTTGCGGCGGCGAACTCCTCTCCAAAAACAACCGTTGGTGGACGGTTTTTATGCCGATAGCAATGACCGTTTAGGCACCGATGAGAGCGGAGGTAGTTCGGGGGGACAACTTAGTATAGGCTCCGGTACTGTATCGCCAATCATTACAACAACCGAAAAAGAATCCTAAACAATAATGTTATGTTCGAATCAAGAGCATAGGCATGAATAACTGCATAACAAAGCCAGAGAACATATAAAATTACAAACCTAAAGAATTGTATTTTGTTTACTTCACAGAAATTGACAAAAAATACACAATTTCTTAAAGCTTTCTGGTAATGAAATAATTTTACAACCAAGGTTCTTTGAACTATCTTGTCTCTTTTCATAGGCCTTTTGAGGGTGCTTACTTTACACTCTTTCATGGCCATAGAGTCAGCTTTCTCATTGCTTGATAATGTGGTAAACAACCTGGATAAAAAAGATTTTACTCTCTTTCATTGGCTCCATTGTTAAGACTTTTCATGTTGTGCCTACTCTCATCAAACCTTACACCGGTTGATCTGCACCTCGTATAGCGCCAGTGTTGAAATTACCTTCAATAACACAATCAACTGAACCAATAGATTTCTTTCCATTCATTTCATTTCATTTTATTTCCTTTCTTTTCTTTTCTTCTCTTCAAGTGTCACACCCCGACCGTTTAATACAACAAACCGCGGCAGAAACGTCGGAGAGTGTCGTAACAGAATCATTGTTTCACAACACATGGTAATTGAAGTTTTGTTTTATTTTGTCAATTGACTCATTGTTTTGATATAAACCAAATAATTACAACAATTGTCTTTCAAGTTTTATGTCACTAAAACCCGCGTCCATCCTATGTGTAGTAAGCAATCAACAATCATCACATCATAGAACCTGAAACATATGTGAAAAACAGTCAGCATAAAAAAATGACGACGAGGACATAGGTTTTGTGAGTGTGTCAAATTCATGGCTTGTATACATGTTGCAATACCTCGTACGACTACTAGAGTCGATAGTTGAAAACCTTGTGTTGAAAAGAGTTTGGTATTGCAATATGATTAACCAACTTAAAACAAGTTGGTGATAGTTTATAAAACCTCGTTGCCATGAATCTTGACTAAAACATTTGTTTTTGTAAACCAAGTTGTAAATCGTTCTCGTAAAAACCTCGTATGGTTTATATCATTTAGTAAACATCGCTGCGTGTCATCGTTTGAAATCATTCGTCCAAGTGAACTAAATAACGCCACAGAATGTAATATGATAAAAGAACTTATATATAAGAACTACCAGCGGCGTATCTACCATGCTTTTATCACATTACACCCGTCCCGTTATCTATTCACATACCAAAAACCAATCGTTCAATTGTACTCGTTCTCAATCGTTCGTGTTATCAAAACCAATTGTCCAATTCGTTTAACTCGTTCAAATCGTTCAATCATTCAAATCGTTCAGATCATTCAATCGTTCAAATTGTTCGTGTTTTAGTTGTGAAAACTAACTTTTGGTCGTCTCGTAGAACACATTCAAACCTGTGTGACTCGTCCATCGTTCAATCGTATTAACAAACCACCAAAGGGTTAGTTAACATTCATCAGGTTCTGTCGTTACCCACATTACCCTATAACCATGGAATAGTCCGATAACGGGATTTGTCAGATCCTATGTGTAACACCCCGAAAACGGGTTTGGTAATTAAACCCCGTTAATACTAAAGAGCGGGTAGAATGCCGTTAGCAGAAAAGATTAACCCGGAAATTATTAGGATTCAAATAAATAAGCCTAATAATAAATAAAAAGAGAGCAAACGACTTGAGAAGACAAAAGTTCATAAGGAGCCTGAGTTAACGGGACTTAAAATAAAACGGGTTTTTTAACTTCCCGAACCTACTAAGTTGGCTAGGAATAATTAACCTAGTTAAGTAATATGAATTTAAGTGATAAACTATGATGTAACACCCCGAAAATATAAATTCTTTTATTACTAATATGATGTCGGTAAATAAGCAAAATAAACTAACTAGGAATAATTCTAACCTAGTTAGATAGTGACTTATGAGTAGGTTAAACACTTAAATAAAATAAAAACGAAATTGGAGGGACTAAAGTTGTCAAGTGTGAAACTTGACATATTAATATAAAAAATACACCATACACACACATAAGTGTGTGTCTGGTTCGTACAAAACGCAGGGAGCGACTAGGAACCCACATCAAACCCTAGTTCACCTTTAATCTCTCAAATTCAAGGTTAACATCCAGTCTAAATCAAAATCCGAGCACGAAATAGTGATCCCCACTGAAAAAGGAGTCATAAGGTATGTAAATTTCATAAGAAATCTCTAATCGAATTTCTAAGTGATCTTAGGGAATTCGAAATCTATGAGTGCATGCTTGTTATAAGATGAAATAGGAACAATACAGTGTCTAGGAACAAACCCTAGACAAGTATATGATGAAATTAGGTCTAATTCTTGTGAATTCATGATCACCATTGAAGGTGATAAGTGGGTTTTGTAGACACATGTTAAACACTAGGATTTTGATAGTTATTCTAGTGTAATTTGAGTTCCATGAAGTAAATTCAGATTTGTTGATGCTAAATTCGTGTTTGTGATGTTTTTAAGGTTCTGATTTGCTAAAAATAGTGTTATGATGTCATAAACATGCTTTAATTGAAAGCTGAATTCAAACAGCTTCTGATCAGAATTTACAGCTGACTTGTATTGGCTGTAACGTGGACAAAACATGACAACAACATGTGTTTCTTCAGTCTAAAATGTAAATCCAGGAAATATCTTTAAAACCCCACTGGAATTCCATTTTTTTGAAGAAAATTGAATGTTTTAAGAATTTTTCGGTATCGAAGGTTCAGGATGTGTTTTCTGGCAGAATTTGTAGCCCGTTACGAATGTCATAACTCAATTTAAGAATTGATTTATGATATCAAATTTTTACTGTAAGTAGCTTCAGGTAATTCAAAAACCTCCAATTGGAATTTCGTCAATCGGATAAACGAGGAATTTTAAATGAATTTTTTTGTAAGCTGCAGTCAGAAGTGACGAATCTGATTGCAGCTTAGTAAATGAATTTTTACGAATTTTTGGTAAAAAGTTAGATCTTGAAATTTGAACACATGGCCTAACCCTCCGAGAGGTACGTCATATAAAAAACTCATAATTTTTCAAGACTTGTAAACAGGTTAAACAGGTCACCAAAAGCAACCTATTTTTCGGTGATATGAACTTGCCTAATTGATGTTAATCTTGGCTAAATGACAAGTTATAAACTAGTTGTTGAATATATGGCATGCATTGATTGATAAATGTGTAAAAAAAGGGGGTCCATAGGGTGATGGCCATTGTATAAAATGACCAATCTAACCATCTTATGGATGTTATGATATAGTTTGACTCTAAACAAGCTAGGTGGGGGCTTGGAGAGGAATGGGTCAAACAGATCATGGATGCGAAGAATGTTTGCGCGGACGCGAGGTAAGTAAAAACTTACACCCTTTTTATAAGTCATGCATTTATTCATAGATTGTAAATATGACAAAAGCTATATCCGAAATACGTTTCCGATACGAAATAATACGGATCAGAACATATAAAATGATGAAAATCCTAGGTTAATGGAAAAAGGGATCTAATGGTAAAATCCGAAATGGGTCGGATGGGCGAATTGGTAACTATAAACCATGTTTTTGCTACACATGTAAGGGTTTGGCCATATAGACCAAACGGGTCAAATGGTGGTGGTAACACCATTTGACAATATCGACTAATGTGGTTGTCGAGTCTTATGTTAACAGGAACGATTAGCAATTCGGATGATTGCGTCGCCATAGAATTTGTGATAATAAAAGCAAGGTATAAATCGGGTCTATTTGTTGACCTGGGCCAGGTATGCATATTTAGAATTATACTTAAAAAGCGATATTTGGTCAAATATTAGCGAAAGTCCTTCGTCGTAAATGAAGGACTAAATTTGACCAAAAAACCCTTGATGGGTAAATTAGGCAAATGAACCATATGGGTTATTAGGAACTTGTATGGCGATTATGGAATATAGGTAGATACTTCAGATATGACATCGCGAAGTGTGACAAGAAATGAGATAGTTTTAGACTAAATTGCTTAAATCCCCTAACGGGTCAAAATGGATTTATGCGCAAAGCTTGCGTACTAGTTGCATAATTCATAAGAATTATAAACCCGAGCTAGATATCTTGAGTAAAATACATTGATGTATGTACTTGGTTGTTTAAAAAACAAGTTTGTGGTTTTAAATACAAACGGGTCAAAATGTTGATTTTGAAAAATAAGTCGAATGCTTAAAAATTTGGAATTTTATTAGTTTGAATGTTGAATTATAACTCCATATGATGGAGAATCAAATTACGGTCGCGTGGGAAAAAGAATCACGCGAAACGGACATGTAGAACGAAAGTTATGAAATTTTAAAGTTAGAATTTGGTTAAAACTCGGAGCTGGGCATTTGCAGCTCAAGCAAACGAACCTGCTGTGAAAAATAGGTCGTCGCGCTACGTGACGGCGATTCAACAAATTGGTCGCGCGACGCGACACTTGTCGCGGGCCGCGAAAGATGAGTCTCAAACGGTCGCGGGGCGCGACCGACTTATATCCCATAAATTTTGTTTTATTCCCATAGTTGGGCCTTAGAACTTGATTATATGTACTTAAACGTTGTCAAAACTAATAGTTTATGTGGTTTTGGCATTAGGTGAATGCTCTCAATACTTCCGGATGAAGATCAAGCGACTTTCAAGAACCGAACACACCGAACAAGCTTCCGCATTGATTTATTTTGTTTTAGATAATATGTAAACACTAAGAATTGCATATGAATGTTTAAACTAGTTAGAATGATAACTCGAATACTTCGATCATGTGTGGATTTTATCCAAACAAAGTTTTTGGAAACTCGCATTTTTGTATAAAATGTGTGCATAAATAATATAAATATGTTAAATCGAGACGGGTGTTACAAGTTGGTAATCAGAGCTCAAGGTTAAAAGAATAAAGTGTTCGGTTCGAGGCTTGATCGTAAATCCAGTAAGTACATGTATGTTAATGGTTTAGCATGCTAAAGTGTTGTAAACAACACATAGGGTTATCGCGTAATACACGCTACCTCAATTAAAATGATTGATACAGTTAATGAAACAATGTGCATTGACACGTATAGCAGAAAGCCTCGTATTGTAATACGGGCGATAATTGATGTCGACATTACTAACTTTTGTGAATGTTTTTAATTGAAGGACCCTTGCGTCTGAAGATGATAAGAGTTGAACGAATTGCGGATACGACGGTGGAACGGTCCGAGGTATGACAAGCAGAGCATACTCATCAAGGACCTAAATCGCGTGACGATCGCGAACAAGGTTAACGACATAGAAAGCCCGTTAGGGCAAGAATTTACAGGTACGCATTTTAAATTTATTGCACGAATAGTAATATGCAACAAATACGTAGAGACTGACTGTTTCATATATAAATTAAAAACTTGGAAAACCCTGAATAGAATACCTATCCAGGATATTATTTTCAAGGAAACTAAATAGAGGCGTTACTTACATGGGGTGTAATGTGAAAATTATAAAAGGTCATGCATATCAGGTGTTGATCGGTTACTCTGGCCAAGTAAGTAATGAACACATGGTACCATGAACTTTTATGATGGACATACTTACATCCGATGTAGTAAGGACGGGGTGAGTGGTACAAATTAAAAGTATCCAAAGGAATCAAATGAGCAAAATACTTGATAATAATGTAAACGCACAGCCGGGTGACGGAAGCGTATTACATTAGGATAATGAGCCCGAGAGAAGGGACAAAGATTAATGTAAATGATGACATAAATAAATGACCTAAGGAAAATTCACGAAAATAAGTCATTTTGGACGAAAGAGCCATGGTGAACAAAATGCTCAAGTGAAACCAAAGTATAGATGACCCGCAGGGTCATAAAAACGCAGGTATTGCCCACACGAAAAAGATAATTATGGTTGTTAATTGTGGTCGTAGTAAAGAAAGGATGACAATGATAATCGTCACTCAGAACCTATAAGGCCGTCAAGGATGGTCCCACAAAGAATAAAAGACATGGTTGAATAAAAGCGATGGATTTCGCTAAGACGACCAAATAAATCGAAGCGAAGTCTTAATGCATACCGGAAGGGTTGCAATGATAATGACTTCGGTAAAATACCCAGTTGATGGGTAAGGATTTAAACACATGCGTAGATCGAGAAACGGGAACGCGGGTGGAAAGTCAAAAGACCCGGGTTTCGAGTCATGACTAAAAGATGAGAAGATGCTGCAAATAGAAATTTAGAAAAAAATTACGTTCAACTATTTTAAAGTTGAATGGGTCGAACAAAGAATGAGGCTTGACACTCATAAGTGACGAAGTTCACACGAATAAGTCAAACGAGTTAAATAAAGGATGACGCTTGCTAATGCAAGTAAGCGCGAACTGAATAAATAAGAGCGCGAAATATTTATAAACCTATGTAAAGGGTCATTGGCGTTAAAAACATTAAGATAAAAGAACCCGAGTAATGGGCCATAAGGAAGTATAAGTAAGAACTGGGTAACGGTAAGCGTAGGACAAACCGACATATAAATGACGTTAGAAGTCATAAAATCGGAAAGATAATTCGAAAGAAAACAAATGTAGCCTCAGACTACGGTCAAGGTCAAATGAAATCCAAAAAGCAAAAGTAAATGATTATAAACATAAAAAGGGTACCTTGACACCATAAATATATATACAGTTAAGTAAAGACACGAATAAAAGATGATCTACGGGATCATCATAACCTGCGGGATTATAAATAATGTTAAAGTCTACAGGACCAAAAAGATCTTCGGGTCACAAATAGAAAGAAACGAATTATAGGGGTCTCACCTTAAAGGGGTAAAAAGGTGAAAATCTAAATAAATAGCCTACAAAGCTAAGTGAAAGAACCTACGGGACATATAGGTTAAGCGTGGGAATTCGTTATAATTCCCCGCATTAAATAATAACTAAAAGGAATGGATCATTGGAAGTAACATTCCTAAAAATGAGTGAAAGAGGTAAAACAAAGAGGAAACGTAAACTAAAAAAAATTTAAAAAAAAACACATAAGGCCGATGATGGCGAAATAGTATGCCCGGGTGACGGGGTATGAAGTGAAGGCGACTAATTAGTCTAGCCGGTAAAACCATTCAAAGTCAAAATAAGATTAGGAACTATGTAAAGCGGTCATCAATATAAGATTAGCGTAAAGTAAAAATATTGAAAGACTTAGTGACCGGGTGATCAAATGACAACTCGGTCAAATAGACAACAAGGATAAGAAATACATGATAAAAGTTACAGCCCATGTGGCCATACACATGAAAGACGCACACGTCAATACAAATGATCACTATAGACCGACAAGAAGGAAAGCCTTGAAAAAGAAGCTAAGTTCGTTTGGTTTAATCAACAAACTACATAAAGAAGGTTTCGGGGACGAAACCTCTTTAAGAGGGGTAGACTTGTAACACCCCGAAAACGGGTTTGGTAATTAAACCCCGTTAATACTAAAGAGCGGGTAGAATACCGTTAGCAGAAAAGATTAACCCGGAAATTATTAGGATTCAAATAAATAAGCCTAATAATAAATAAAAAGAGAGCAAACGACTTGAGAAGACAAAAGTTCATAAGGAGCCCGAGTTAACGGGACTTAAAATAAAACGGGTTTTTAACTTCCCGAACCTACTAAGATGGCTAGGAATAATTAACCTAGTTAAGTAATATGAATTTAAGTGATAAACTATGATGTAACACCCCGAAAATATAAATTCTTTTATTACTAATATGATGTCGATAAATAAGCAAAATAAACTAACTAGGAATAATTCTAACCTAGTTAGATAGTGACTTATGAGTGGGTTAAACACTTAAAATAAAATAAAAACGAAATTGGAGGGACTAAAGTTGTCAAGTGTGAAACTTGACATATTAATATAAAAAATACACAAAACACACACATAAGTGTGTGTCTGGTTCGTACAAAACGCAGGGGAGCGACCAGGAACCCACATCAAACCCTAGTTCACCTTTAATCTCTCAAATTCAAGGTTAACATCCAGTCTAAATCAAAATCCGAGCACGAAATAGTGATCCCCACTGAAAAAGGAGTCATAAGGTATGTAAATTTCATAAGAAATCTCTAATCGAATTTCTAAGTGATCTTAGGGAATTCGAAATCTATGAGTGCATGCTTGTTATAAGATGAAATAGGAACAATACAGTGTCTAGGAACAAACCCTAGACAAGTATATGATGAAATTAGGTCTAATTCTTGTGAATTCAAGATCACCATTGAAGGTGATAAGTGGGTTTTGTAGAAACATGTTAAACACTAGGATTTTGATAGTTCTTCTAGTGTAATTTGAGTTCCATGAAGTAAATTCAGATTTGTTGATGCTAAATTCGTGTATGTGATGTTTTTAGGGTTCTGATTTGCTAAAAATAGTGTTATGATGTCATAAACATGCTTTAATTGAAAGTTGAATTCAAACAGCTTCTGATCAGAATTTACAGCCGATTTGTATTGGCTGTAACATGAACAAAACGTGACAAAAACATGTGTTTCTTCAATCTAAAATGTAATTCCAGGAAATATCTTTAAAACCCCACTGGAATTGCATTTTTTCGACGAAAATTGAATGTTTTATGAATTTTTCGGTATCGAAGGTTCAGGCTGTGTTTTCTGGCAGAATTTGCAGCCCATTACGAATTTCATAACTCAATTTAAGAATTGATTTATGATCTCAAATTTTTACTGTAGGTAGCTTCAGGTAATTCCAAAAACCTCCAATTGGAATTTCGTCAATCGGATAAACGAGGAATTTTAAATGAATTTTTTTGTAAGCTGCAGTCAGAAATGACGAATCTGATTGCAGCTTAGTAAATGAATTTTTACGAATTTTTGGTAAAGAGTTAGATCTTGAAATTTGAACACAAGGCCTAACCCTCCGAGAGGTACGTCACATAAAAAAATTAATTTTTCAAAACTTGTAAACATGTTAAACAGGTCACCAAAAACAGCCTATTTTTCGGTGATATGAACTTGCCTAATTGATGTTAATCTTGGCTAAATGACAAGTTATAAACTAGTTGTTGAATATATGGCATGCTTTAGTTGATAAGTGTGTAAAAAAAGGGGTCCATAGGGTGATGGCCATTGTATAAAATGACCAATCTAACCATCTTATGGATGTTATGATATAGTTTGACTCTAAACAAGCTAGGTGGGGGCTTAGAGAGGAATGGGTCAAACGGATCATGGATGCGAAGAATGTTTGCGCGGATGCGAGGTAAGTAAAAAGTTACACCCTTTTTATAGGACATGCATTTATTCATAGATTGTAAATATGACAAAAGCTATATCCGAAATATGTTTCCGATACGAAATAATACGGATCAGAACATATAAAATGATGAAAATCCTTGTTTAATGGAAAAAGTGATCTAATGGTAAAATCCGAAATGTGTCGGATGGGCGAATTGGTAACTAAAAACCATGTTTTTGCTACACATGTAAGGGTTTGGCCATATAGACCAAACGGGTCAAATGGTGGTAGTATCAACAATTGACAATATCGACTAATGTGGTTGTCGAGTCTTATGTTAACAGGAACGATTAGCAATTCGGATGATTGCGTCGCCATAGAATTTGTGATAATAAAAGCAAGGTATAAATCGGGTCTATTTGTTGACCCGGGCCAGGTACGCATATTTAGAATTATACTTAAAAAGCGATATTTTGTCAAATATTAGCGAAAGTCCTTCGTCGTAAATGAAGAACTAAATTTGTCCAAAAAGCCCTTGATGGGTAATTAGGCAAATGACCCATATGGGTTATTAGGAACTTGTATGGCGATTATGGAATATAGGTAGATACTTCAGATATGACATCGCGAAGTGTGACAAGAAATGAGATAGTTTTAGACTAAATTGCTTAAATCTGTCACACCCCAACCGATGACGGAAACAGCAGAGTGAGACGAAATAGATTGTAAGAGACTTCATAACACTAATTATGACGAGTATTTAATAATTACTTTTTACATCGTTTGAACTAGAAATGCCACAAGTTTGAAATAAATAAAATACAACGAGTACTCAAGTAATTAAGTTTAATTTCATTGATTAATAGTCTCATAAAAAGATTGGAAACAAGTTACAACATGTTTGAAAACAAAATACATTACAACTGGTATTAGAATTTAAATGCGTTTCTAGGCAATCCTACTAGATTCCTTGCATCATCCAAATCCTGCAATACATGTTAAAGCATATATCAATACAAATAGTATTGGCAAGCATACAAGTTTGATTATAAGTATAAAAATGTTTTAAACAGATCTTTCATGGCAATAACTAATTATAATCATATGAATTTAAACACGTAAGATTTCAAGTATAACACGTATGATTACAAGTATAACACGTATGAGCATATATAGAGATTATTTGTTTAAAAATTCTAGCATGTTTATGTATTTGATTCAAAGAACATGTATTGCATCCCAAAGGTAATAAAGCGTAAAAGGGATCAAGTATGCTCACATAATCGCTAAGTCTTCCGATTATCCAAGTGCTGACGAGTGTAAGAGATTAGGAGGAACAGAACACCGAGATCACCCTATATGGGCAAACGATGGTGGATGAGTAAACGAAATTATGACAGAGATTTCGAATTGGAAATTAAAGTATAATTAGTCGATGGATAAGTATATATATTTTTACGTATATATTGTTTATATAGTTTATGCAAAAGAATTTTTAATTTAAGTTTATCAAAATAGTAGTTTTGTCAAAAATAAGTATAATTATTGTTATAAAAGTTATTTGAATCCGATACACCTTCATTAGCGGTTCGACTATAAAGTATATGTGTATGTTTTAACGAAAATCGGGCAGAGTTTCCTCTGTTTTTGGACGACCCCGACAACTAACGTGTCGATATATTTCCAAAACACAACAATAAGCACAACAATATATTTATATGATTCTACGTATGTTTACAAATACAAGTTATTTAAAGTTCGGTTCCGCGATAAAATGTTAATTAATACAAAGCAATAAAGTTTATATTTTTTGCCACTTTTATTTGTGTCTCGTGTTTAACCCGATGACCCGACGGTTGACCGGGTATGACTGGCTTTGCCCACGTCTGACCGAACCGTAGCCCGAGCATCAAGCCGTAACTCAAGCTATCATCTGACCCGTCACGCCTCGTGAACCGAACCCGAATCTGTGCAAATCGAACACGAGAATCTGAGTCGAGATCAACTGAACCGAATAGCCAAAACTTGTACCTGAACCGAAACAGATGATGACCGGTTTGACTGGTGTTGACCCGAACTTCACCCGAACAGCTCTTGTAACGAACCCGTGCGAACCGAGCCTGAACCACCCCAGATCTGAACCACATCCGAATCCCCGGACTGAAATCTGAGACAACCGAACAACATATCCACGCCATGGTCATCATCATCAGTATCTCGACATCTTTTCATGATTATCATCGATAACAATACCTCCGAAAAAAATAAAAGAAATAGGAGGGTTCTTACCGGGGTTCTGTCGGAAGCCAACAAAACACCACCGTCACCGGTGTCGCCGTCGGAAAGTCATCAGAACCACCGCCACAAAATCATCATCTTCACTGCTGTCTTTCTTCGTACCGTCGTCGGCTCCTGCCACGGCGGTGCCGTCGTTACCAGTCGCCGGAGACAAGAGCTCGAGGGAGTGAGAGAACCGAGTGGGTGGTTTGGTGTGCGACTCGCCGGGATTCACTTCAGGTTCCGGTTAGAGAACGAGAGGGAGGAGAGGGCAGGTGAGGGGTGTTGTGTCTATCGGATGACCAGCCGCCGGAGAGCCGGTCGGAATCCCTGTGATCGCCAGTCATTCATTGAGGGAAAAGAGAATGAAGATGATGATTTTTGTATGTGATTTATTTGATTTGTGGATTTGTGGGGTGTGTGTTGTCTTTGAGTTGCAGGCAAAAGAAATAGGGGCAGGTAGGGCTGTAAACGAACCGAACGAACACGAACAAGGCTATGTTCGTGTTCGTTCGTTAAGGAAATTTGAATGTTCGTGAACTGTTCGCGAACACATGACGAACAGAAGTTTGTGTTCGTGTTCGTTCGTTAAGGAATTTTGGTTGTTCGCGAACAGTTCGTGAACACTAACCACGAACGCAAACGAACACAAATGAACTTTAATTTTGAAAATTAAAAAAGGCACTGTCAATCTTAAACATTGTACATAAAGAAAGTAGTTAAATATAACCATTTAAAGATTGACGGGATGAATGATATTGGGTTCAATCGATTGGAGATAGGCTGAATGAAGGAGCGTGATATCAAAGAGGGAGAGGGCCAGAGAGAGGGAAATACATATGGGGGAAAGTAAAAAATTAATAAAACATTAAAAACTTTTAGAAAAATAAACATAAAAAACCGAACACGAAGGGACATAAACGAACGAACAGGAACGAACATATTACCGAACGTTCACGAACGCAATCGAACGAACGAGACATTTGTTCGTGTTCGTTCGTTAAGCTTATCGAACGAACATAAACGAACTTGCCGCCGAACGGTTCACGAACTGTTCACTGAACGTTCGGTTCATTTACAGCCCTAGGGGCAGGCATGTGTTTGTGTGCGGGTAGTGTTTAGGGTTTTTCTAAAATGTTATCAGATATATAGGGTTTTAGTTAGTGGGCTTTGGGCTTGGGCCCAAGGCCCACAAGCCCAATCCACGTGTTTAAGTGGCCCATTTACTCCTATGAGCCCGCTTTCAACACCCGAACTCCATGTAACGTCATAAAATAAAGTTTTAGTATTCAAAACACGTAAAACACAGCCGGCAGTCGATCTTGACGCGTACGCTCGTTAGTTGCGTTAAAATCGCGCAAGTGGCGTCGTTGGCATTTCTAGTTAGTTTCACGCTCTGATTTCGACTGTGATAAAAAAATATAAATAAATAAATAAAAAGATAAAAAGTGAACCTGTATTTCCTAAAAGAAAAGGAAGTACGGAAATACGGGGCGTTACAGTCTCCCCTCTTTTAGAAAATTTCGTCCCGAAATTTATTGAAGAGGAGAACTTGAAAGGATTTGGTAGGCAGGAGAGGGTTGTTTAAAATTGTGCCTTGTATAAAGAGCAACGGAGAGTAACAGAGATAAAAGGGTGAACGATTGATCTGATAAACGAATGCGAGTATACGAATAGTATAAGTATCAGATAGACGGAAGTAGTGTGTTAAGAATGAGATCTCATCGTGGATAATCGGATATAGTGCATTTGTGAGTTGTTTAAAGTTTGTATTAGGTCTATAAGGTCTGTAAAACACCGAATTTCTAATGGCACGTTTTACGAAAGTTTGGTAACATGATGAAAACACTTATATATAGGAAGTGCCAGCGGCGTATCCACCATGTTTTGACTATGCGACGTCCGTTTCGTATTCGGTGTCATGTTACGTTCCGTGTTATGATACACAGTAGAACCTACTATGGTTGTCATGCATCTACCAATATAATCTCGTATGCACCCGCGATTATTTTGGTACGTGCATGATCCATATAGTTTGTACTTGTAGTGTACGGGCCAAGGTTTATTATCGTATTACGAGTGAGAATGATAACGTATAGTAGTTTAAGTACGTAAGTATGATTGGTATTTAAGTATGAGAGAGGTTATGAGTATGAGTATGATTAAAGTCTTTGAATAGTCCACACGAGATATTTAGTTAACTAGATTAACGCATTACTGGCATGTGATCTCACTGGTCAAACCATCGTGTCCACAAGTATGTATGTATGTATGTATGTATGTATGTATGTATGTATGTATGTATGTATGTAGGTAGGTAGGTATGTATGTAGGTATGTATGTATGTATGAAGGTATGTATGAAGGTATGTATGTATGTATGTATGTATGTATGTATGTATGTATGTATGTATGTATGTATGTATGTAGGTAGGTAGGTATGTAGGTAGGTATGTAGGTAGGTATGTATGTATGTATGTATGTATGTATGTATGTATGTATGTATGTATGTATGTATGTATGTATGTATGTATGTATGTAGGTAGGTATGTAGGTATGTAGGTATGTATGTAGGTATGTATGTAGGTATGTAGGTAGGTATGTAGGTAGGTATAGGTATAGGTATGTATGTAGGTAGGTATGTATGTATGTATGTATGTATGTATGTATGTATGTATGTATGTATGTATGTATGTAGGTAGGTAGGTATGTAGGTAGGTAGGTATGTAGGTAGGTATGTATGTAGGTATGTATGTATGTAGGTATGTATGTATGTATGAAGGTATGTATGTATGTATGTATGTAGGTATGTATGTAGGTAGGTATGTAGGTAGGTATGTAGGTATGTATGTATGTATGTATGTATGTAGGTAGGTATGTATGTATGTATGTATGTATGTAGGTATGTAGGTATGTAGGTATGTAGGTAGGTAGGTAGGTATGTATGTATGTATGTATGTA
Organism: Helianthus tuberosus; assembly: GCA_030545235.1. Taxonomy (NCBI): domain Eukaryota; kingdom Viridiplantae; phylum Streptophyta; class Magnoliopsida; order Asterales; family Asteraceae; genus Helianthus; species Helianthus tuberosus. Next base: position 134,717,673 of record CM060371.1, on the reverse strand, counting down.
TGTATGTATGTAGGTAGGTATGTAGGTATGTATGTATGTATGTAGGTATGTATGTAGGTATGTAGGTAGGTATAGGTATAGGTATGTATGTATGTATGTATGTATGTATGTATGTAGGTATGTAGGTAGGTATGTAGGTAGGTATGTAGGTATGTATGTAGGTATGTATGTATGTATGTATGAAGGTATGTATGTATGAAGGTATGTAGGTATGTATGTATGTAGGTATGTATGTAGGTAGGTATGTAGGTATGTATGTATGTATGTATGTATGAAGGTATGAAGGTATGTATGTATGTATGTATGTATGTATGTATGTATGAAGGTATGAAGGTATGTATGTATGTATGAAGGTATGAAGGTATGTATGTATGTATGTATGTATGTATGAAGGTATGAAGGTATGTATGTATGTATGAAGGTATGTATGTATTTATGTATGAAGGTAGGTATGTATGTATGTATGTATGAAGGTATGTATGTATGTATGTATGAAGGTAGGTAGGTATGTATGTATGAAGGTATGTATGTATGTATGTATGAAGGTATGTATGTATGTATGTATGTATGTATGAAGGTATGTATGTATGTATGTATGAAGGTAGGTAGGTATGTAGGTAGGTATGTATGTATGTATGTATGTATGTATGAATGTATGTATGTATGTATGTATGTATGTATGTATGTATGTATGTATGTATGTATGAAGGTATGAATGACTTAACATGACCGCAAGTCCATGCGGCGGGCGTTACTCCTATAGCGCTACACAAGCGCTATATATGTTAAGGTGCGGCTTGATCAAAGTTAATGAGAAAATGTCAACCCAACGTTTAACGCAAGCGTCATCTATTCATGGCACATGTCATCATTTCGTTGCCATGAAATGATCCGTAATGTATAAAGCGTCATCTAATCATAGCACATGTCATCATTTCGTTGCCATGAAAAGATCCGTAATGTATAAAGCGTCATTTAATCATAGCACATGTCATCATTTCGTTTCCTATGAAAAGATCCGTAATGTATGAATGAATGTCTTGACATTACCACAAATCCATGCGGCGGTGCGCTACTCCTATAGTGCTTCACAAGCACTACATATGTCAAGGTGTGGCTTCATCCGAAGTTAATGACCAGTTTATCACATAAAGAATGTCCAGTAATCCCGAATCGAGTATAACGTATTAGTAGGCGTGTATTAATTTATTGTGTAAAACGATGATTAGGTAACAAGTATTAAATCACATAAACGTCAAGTTAATATAAAAGAGAGGCTTGATAAGTATTGGAGTGCTTCGGGTTTAGAAGCTTCGACTATTCCAAAGTGAATCGCAAGTCCTTTCGAATCAGGGAGACATGCTTTGGCCTAATAGGCATAATACTCTCGTCGCCAGGCGATTAACGGTATTTTACCCTTCCAGCTAGTACATGTCCCTAATTTGATCGAAAATGCGAAACTTTGGCGAGATTGAAAATCGAAGAGTGGAACCAGTCACCAAGGTTTAGATATCAATCCCAGCTTGACAATTTCGTCCCCAAAATGTGGTTTATTAAACGAAACAAGATAAAACCTCGACTCGTCAATAAGGAACCACTAGAGTATGAAATGGAAGTTCCCATCGAGATACGGATATCACTCCTAACTTGATGGTGAAATTTCGTGCAAAATAACATGTAAGGTGGATTGAAATTCGTCACCAAAGGCGGGAATCAGCCCTATTCTAGTGAGTCGTTTTGATTGTGGAATATGAATATCTTCAAGTATGAATTGTGTGAAATGTTTTAGAAAAGACACATTGTATATTTAGACAAAAGAAGAGGTAGAAGCAAATAGGAAGAATCACATATTAAGCAAGAATAAGGAATGGTCAAGTTTTGATACATAGACTATAGACTAGGTCGAACATGGCAATTCTACCTAATTCTTTATAGTTGTGGCTCTGATACCAATCTGTCACACCCCAACCGATGGCGGAAACATCGGAGTGAGACGAAATAGATTTCAAGAGACTTCATAACACTAATTATGACGAGTATTTAATAATTACTTTTTACATCGTTTGAACTAGAAATGCCACAAGTTTGAAATAAATAAAATACGAGTACTCAAGTAATTAAGTTTAATTTCATTGATTAATAGTCTCATAAAAAGATTGGAAACAAGTTACAACATGTTTGAAAATAAAATACATTACAACTGGTATTAGAATTTAAATGCGTTTCTAGGCAATCCTACTAGATTCCTTGCATCATCCAAATCCTGCAATACATGTTAAAGCATAGATCAATACAAATAGTATTGGCAAGCATAAAAGTTTGATTATAAGTATAAAAATGTTTTAAACAGATCTTTCATGGCAATAACTAATTATAAGCATATGAATTTAAACACGTAAGATTTCAAGTATAACACGTATGATTACACGTATAACACGTGTGAGCATATATAGAGATTATTTGTTTAAAAATTCTAGCATGTTTATGTATTTGATTCAAAGAACATGTATTGCATCCCAAAGGTAATAAAGCGTAAAAGGGATCGAGTATGCTCACATAATAGCTAAGTCTTCCGATTATCCAAGTGCTGACGAGTGTAAGAGATTAGGAGGAACAGAACACCGAGATCACCCTATATGGGCAAACGATGGTGGATGAGTAAACGAAATTATGACAGAGATTTCGAATTGGAAATTAAAGTATAATTAGTCGATGGATAAGTATATATATTTTTACGTATATATTGTTTATATAGTTTATGCAAAAGAATTTTTAATTTAAGTTTATCAAAATAGTAGTTTTGTAAAAAATAAGTATAATTATTGTTATAAAAGTTATTTGAATCCGATACACCTTCATTAGCGGTTCGACTATAAAGTATATGTGTATGTTTTAACGAAAATCGGGCGGAGTTTCCTCTGTTTTTGGACGACCCCGACAACTAACGTGTCGATATATTTCCAAAACACAACAATAAGCACAACAATATATTTATATGATTCTACGTATGTTTACAAATACAAGTTATTTAAAGTTCGGTTCCGCGATAAAATGTTAATTAATACAAAGCAATAAAGTTTATATTTTTTGCCACTTTTATTTGTGTCTCGTGTTTAACCCGATGACCCGACGGTTGACCGGGTATGACTGGCTTTGACCACGTCTGACCGAACCGTAGCCCGAGCATCAAGCCGTAACTCAAGCTATCATCTGACCCGTCACGCCTCGTGAACCGAACCCGAATCTGTGCAAATCGAACACGAGAATCTGAGTCGAGATCAACTGAACCGAATAGCCAAAACTTGTACCTGAACCGAAACAGATGATGACCGGTTTGACTGGTGTTGACCCGAACTTCACCCGAACAGCTCTTGTAACGAACCCGTGCGAACCGAGCCTGAACCACCCCAGATCTGAACCACATCCGAATCCCCGGAATGAAATCTGAGACAACCGAACAACATATCCACGCCATGTTCATCGTCATCAGTATCTCGACATCTTTTCATGATTATCATCGATAACAATACTTCCGAAAAAAAATAAAAGAAATGGGAGGGTTCTTACCGGGGTTGGGTCGGAAGCCAACAAAACACCACCGTCACCGGTGTCGCCGTCGGAAAGTCATCAGAACCACCGCCACAAGATCATCATCTTCACTACTGTCTTTCTTCGTACCGTCGTCGGCTCCTGCCACAGTGGTGTCGTCGTCACCAGTCGCCGGAGACAAGAGCTCGAGGGAGTGAGAGAACCGAGTGGGTGGTTGGGTGTGCGACTCGCCGGGATTCACTTCAGGTTCCGGTTAGAGAACAAGAGGGAGGAGAGGGGAGGTGAGGGGTGTTGTGTCTATCAGATGACCAGCCGCCGGAGAGCCGGTCGGAATCCCTGTGATCGCCGGTCATTCATTGAGGGAAAAGAGAATGAAGATGATGATTTTTGTATGTGATTTATTTGATTTGTGGATTTGTGGTGTGTGTGTATTGTCTTTGAGTTGCAGGCAAAAGAAATAGGGGCAGACATGTGTTTGTGTGCGGGTAGTGTTTAGGGTTTTTCAAAAATGTTAACAGATATATAGGGTTTTAGTTAGTGGGTTTTGGGCCCAAGGCCCACAAGCCCAATCCCCGTGTTTAAGTGGCCCATTTACTCCTATGAGCCCGCTTTCAACACCCGAACTGCACGTAACGTCATAAAATAAAGTTTTAGTATTCAAAACACGTAAAACACAGCCGGCAGTCGATCTTGACGCGTACGCTCGTTAATTGCGTTAAAATTGCGTAAGTGGCGTCGTTGGCATTTCTAGTTAGTTTCATGCTCTGATTTCGACTATGATAAAAAAATATAAATAAATAAATAAATAGATAAAAAGCAAACCTGTATTTCCTAAAAGAAAAGGAAGTACGGAAATACGGGGCGTTACAAAATCCCCTAAGCGGGTCAAAACGGATTTATGCGCAAAGCTTGCGTACTAGTTGCATAGTTCATAAGAATTATAAACCCGAGCTAGAGATCTTGAGTTAAATACATTGATGTATGTATTTGGTTGTTTAAAAAACAAGTTTATGGTTTTAAATACAAACGGGTTAAAATGTTGATTTTGAAAAATAAGTCAAATGCTTAAAAAATTGGAATTTTATTAGTTTGAATGTTGAATTATAACTCCATATGATGGAGAATCAAATTACGGTCGCGTGGGAAAAAGAATCACATGAAACGGACATGTAGAACGAAAGTTATGAAATTTTAAAGTTAGAATTTGGTTAAAACTCGGAGCTGGGCATTTGCAGCTTAAACAAACGAACCTGCTGTGAAAAATGGGCCGTCGCGCTACGGGACGGCGATTCAACAAAATGGTCGCGCGACGCGACACTTGTCGCGGGCCGCGAAAGATGAGTCTCAAACGGTCGCGGGGCGCGACCGACTTATATCCCAGAAATTTTGTTTTATTCGCATAGTTGGGCCTCAGAACTTGATTATATGTACTTAAATGTTGTCAAAACTAATAGTTTATGTGGTTTTGGCATTAGGTGAATGCTCTCAATACTTCCGGATGAAGATCAAGCGACTTTCAAGAAGCAAACACACCGAACAAGCTTCCGCATTGATTTATTTTGTTTTAGATAATATGTAAACACTAAGAATTTCATATGAATGTTTAAACTAGTTAGAATGATAACTCGAATAATTCGATCATGTGGATTTTATCCAAACAAAGTTTTTGGAAACTCGCATTTTTGTATAAAATGTGTGCATAAATAATATAAATGCGTTAAACCGAGACGGGTGTTACACTATGGTACCATAACATACTACTGGTCAGCCCGATCATTGTTAATGAATGTCATTCAATTGTCTTTCGACCAACGCCCCAACAAGTTCGTTCACATTATTGAATTCATAGTGTTTAATATAAACTATAGTTATTTGTTTTGAAAACTCGAAATCGTTTAGTACATATGAATCACCCCAAAACAATTAAAAGTAGTAAAATAGGGGAACTATGTACTCACTTGAGATTGCAAGGTATCCTCGATTAAAGTGAACTAACAAGCTCGAGTAAATCAAGGAAATTCAAGTGGTACCTAGTAATCGGATCACTATGTTAATAAATTGACACCTAAATCGGGAGATCGGGTAGAATGAGGTATCATAAACCAAATGAGTATTGGAACTCATATAATATGGTTTAACAAAGCCTACATTCTGAATTGGAACCTATCCTACGTGCTTTTTACCAGTTATGACCCGTTAAGGTAGTTTACGCTACTTTAAAACGTCATTTGCGCAAATGCGCATTCGGATGGTCTAACTAGCCCTATGAAAAGTATTATATGCCCTAACATGTTCATTAACATTGCATAATCAGTTTAAGTGTCAAAAATTTGGTTACATAGGCTTAAATTCAAATTATGCATGAAAAGGGTATTTTGGTCATTTTCCTAAGGCATATAAACTACCTATCATAACAACTAATTAAACGAAGTGACCATAAGGTATAACCTCGGAAGGTTATTCCCTATAAAACTATGGTCACAAAATACGTTTGGTCGGATCCTAATGATCGACCAAACGGGTCGGGTTCGAAAGTCTAAGCGGTTGTCGAGACCGCTTGACTTACGACCCTAAATAAGCACTAAACTAAAAGTAATGAGTTAAACATGTTAAAACATGTTTAACTAAGTTAGAAAACTGATTTGATATCAAAACAAAGTGTTTTGATACTCGAAAATAGTTTCGTCGCAAAATGCACATAATCGTGCATTTTGACCGAAACTTTGACTCGTCACTTCGACTAGTCAATGTGGTAATCAGTAGGTATAACCGCAAGGGATTATAACCATCGTGATTACGCTCACGTTGCAAAGTTCAATTGAACTTTGATTTGACCAATTCATGGTCAAAACCGAAAGACAGACGGTAGTCAAACTATTTGACTTTCAACTTGTAATTGCTGAAATAAATGACTAAGCCATGAAAGAACACTTACAATGCTCTAATGGCTGAAAGATTGAACTAGAAAACTCAGGTAAGAGGCCTCCAAACAAGTGGTAGCCTCTACTTAGAGTTGTAGAGAAAGAAATTGAAGAATGAGCAATGAGTTGGGCAGATTTGAGGGGCATTTATACTTGAATTGAAGCTCTAGGATCATGCCATGTGGATTATGTATTGCCCAAGAAATCATAGGATCAATACAAGTGTGTGGACATGATTAAAACCACTCAAAATACCCACAATTTTGCTAAACAATGGCCAAAAACATGTGCAACAGCTGTTTAAACACATTCTGTCTAGATCAGTCTGTGGCGCCCCGTGACCTAGACAGCTTAGGCTGTCGCTCCCCACCAGAGATCCCAGACAGAAGTTTCATTTTTGGCAAAACAGGCCCCTGCAGCCTATAAACTTGATTTTTGACGCGTTTAACCCCCGTTAACCCATTTTCAAGGCTCTACAAGGATGTAAAAGTATAGGGGACTTGAAATATGCTTGGAAATATCATAGATGTCGGTTCGTTTGGTCGTACGGTCACGTTATTCGGTTAATTACGACGAAACTCGGACGGACGTGAAAACGATCCAAATTGCGCAACGAATGGTATTTTTGCATTCCTATCACTAAATAAAATATTTTAGTGATTACAAAACATTTTGGATGTCCGGATATGGTTAGAACGCGAGATATGCGCGTAAATGCAAACTTTCGCAGTTTTTGATGCTTTTAGTCCCTGTTGATCAAATAAGCATATTTTCTCACACTGAACCCCTCAAATCTTATTTCTAAGCTATGTTAAGGGTATATAGGGTATGTTTAGCTTATGATCTTGTTCCGGAATGTTCGTTGCTATACGAATCGGCATACTTTTGAAGTTTGTCGCAAATAGTCCCTGTGATCGAATAAACTTGTTTTTGCCATACCAAACCCTTCAAAACTTATTTCTAAGTTATTTAGAGGTTATTTAAGGTATGTTAAGTTTATGTCACTGTTCCGGAGTGTTTTTCGCGTTAAACTGATTACATTTGCATATCAGTTTGCGTATAACTTTCCAGAAAGTGATTAAGAGCTTGAAATCGAACAAGAATTGATACATGTAAATGTCATATGTAATTGTACAAATCCCGAGAATGAAACACAAGAATTTATTGGATTCGTATTTGTATGATGGTCGTAGAGGCACAAATGTCACATCAAGTTGGTAACCCAAAAATCAATTAGAAAGCAATAACATAATCATATCAATATAAGGATATGAAAAGTAACATAAAGGAACTTAAATCAAGTTGTCTTAGATCGTATCAACGTAGAGTTTCTCCAGATGTCTTGCACTGCTGTCATAGCAAAAAGAGTGTTCGCTATCGTACGCTTCATAGTGGAGCGACCTTACTCCATAGCGTGAATATAGCGGGATTTTAGGTTTTTTCGTTGTTTTAATATAAAAATAAAATAGCGTTTTAGATGAATATACATGAAAAACAACATATCTTAATACAAATATACATATAAAAAGGAGATTTGATCAGCATCAGCCTTGCAAACATCCATAAATTAAGGTGTCGGGGCGCGAAGGCTTGATTTTCACAGAACTCTCCGTTTTTTATCAGCATCAGCCTTGCAAACATCCATAAATTATTCTAACTCCCAAACTCAGCTCATTTTTCTTCGTTTTGCAACATTTTCAGCACCAACGACCTGTAAAACGAGATTTGATCAAAGTAACGAAATTCTCAACAAATCTAAACTAAACTAATATGAAATATGCACAAACTCTACACGATAAATGGATGTATTTTGCAATACATCAAATATCCCCACACTTACTCTTTTTTCGTCCTCGAAAAAGAATCTATGCATACGGAATCAGAGATGGATAAATATTCAGGTCAAAGCTTATTTATACTTGTTAAAATCAAAGCTTGTGTTAGCCGCGATTGCAAATATTCTTGTCCCTTTAAACCCAAACCCGATTCTAAGCCCCTCATCATGCAAGTTTAGTTCAAGTGCGGTTAATCTACCTAGGGTCTCACGCTAGAAGCTACGGTCCACATAATCCCGCCTCAAGCTTATAGAACAAAAGGAACAATCACTGGACCAATTCCTAACCGTTTTATACCAAAATCAAGAGAATTTAAAACCAAACGTTTTCTCATTTTTTTTCTTTTCATCATTTTTTTCTTTCTTTTGAGCTTAGACGTTGCTTTACATAACCCAGAGGCATTCCTAATCAGAGTCACCATCCCCGAGAGAGATTACAATAGGCGTCGGTAATTTTTACTGCAATTTCGATTTCACACATCCTAGAGGCATTCCGGGTCAAAGACATTATCCCCAACCAAGATTACATAGGCTTGCGCTACTTTCCTTTAGCTTCTAGCTCATTTTTTTCTATTTTTTTCTTTTTGCTTTTCTTTTCCTGATAAAAAATTCTAACGATTTTAGCTTATAACGACATTCTTTATACTCTTACTGGCGGTTTCAATTTCCCATTTTTCCCAGATGAAAACCCACTAGCAGACCGATAATTTAGGTAATATTAAATCAAAGGGACCTAAAACCAAACCGGGCCTATTCACATATCCCAAACTAGACACAAGCTCGACTTAATTTAATCTCATATTATCATTATTTGAACCCGAACAAAAATCCATCTTTTCTATCATTTTCCGTATTAATTTTGCAAACTTCTTTATTCAAAAGACATTTTCTGATTTTTTCATTTTTTTAGATTTTTTCAATTTTTTTTTGTATTTTTCATATTTTATGACTCGACACACTAAGTTAACGAACTACGACTCAACTAACATGTCCCATCCCCACACTTAAAATTTGCATTGTCCCTAATGCAAGGATGAACCACACTAAACTACCTAAATTACCACTATCAAACCAAACTAACTAAATACCGAATAAAATAAAATAAATGTACAAAATATACAAGTGGAAAATGACTTAGCTGATATGTGAGACTGTCAATGTGCCAGTCGTTTCCACATAAGCCCTCCAATTCGAACGCGCTCAGCAAACAACTCCTAATCGGACACGCGAACGAAAGCGGCAACAAACACCAACCTATCAAACATCAACAAACACCACCAAAAAGATAATATATATGATAATAAGTGTTAGATTCAACCATCCAGAGACTAAACATCGAGCAACCCCAAAAACCCAACCAACCTGTTTAAGTATATAAGTACAGACCAAAAGACAAGGATAAAAACAACATAAAAAATAAAAACAAAAGATATCATATCTGCTCATATTGCATCCTCGTCATCCCCACACTAATCATCACCACTCTCGCTTTCACTTTCTTCACTACTACTCTCCCGTCCACCTGCTCCAGAACTACCCTCTCCAAACACATGAAACGGGGGAGCCGGATCAACCATCACTCCCGCACCAATCGGGCCAACATGTACACCCGGCTGGAAGAAATCTGGTATCGCCATGTTCATCTTGCTCATGATATACCATAGAGCCCCCTCTTGTCTCTCCTGCCCAGTCTGAATCATGTGCTCCAGTCTGTCAAACCTCTGCTCCACATAGCCAGATAAAGACTGCAAAGTAAGCGGCTAGGGAGGCGGCTGCCTACGCGGATACTGCGGCGCTGGCCTCTCGTGTCTCTGCGGTGGGCGCTGGCGATGAGTAGGATCAATCTGCATCTTAACATCCTCAGCTGGATGTCCCTCAAGTAGCTGCACATGAGGACCCTGCCTAATCCGCTCCCAACTATAAGGCTCAGTATAAGAAACAATGCCTGCCTGCTGCAGCTCCCTCATACCAAAAATCACCGTCTTCGCTCCTTCATGTAAAAACATGGGGTTATATTTGTCAAACACCCCTAAATTCAATGCAAGACGTGTGCTAAATGAATCGGCTAACACAGTCGTCAAATTCATCTCTCTCCTCTCTACCCGACACATCAGAATAAACAGCTCTATCCAATTAGCTTTGTTCTCACCCGATTTCCGCCCCACCAAAGTAGTCGACAATATTTTCAAGACATACCTATACACCAGATTACGAACCAAAGTGATCAGGTTCGTCAATGCAAACGGGTGATTGAAAATGGTTCTCCAAAAACGATGTAGCTCTGCCACTCCTACACTATACTTTCTATCAGTAGAATATGCTACTCTCAAACTTGTAGCAAAACCGGGCTGCTGAACCTCCTCAAGAGTATAGAAACCAGAAGCAACCGCAAACCGAGCGATGTTCATCTCAAACACTTTCCTACCCAAGCTAAACGATACCGCTTTAGCATCATCAAATTCCCCCTCTTTATGCTTCCACGTACTGTAGAATTCCAAAACTAACTCCTTATACTGATCTAAAGCACAATCTACCATCATTCACAACTTCGGACCCAAGAGGTCCAACACCTCCTGTCTAGACCCTATCTCATCTAACCATCCCCAGCCGATGGTCCTATGCTGCAACAGATCTGTATCCTTCAGCTTATCATATTTCCTCCATTCATGAGTGTTCAGCTCAAACTGTAGTATCGGGTGATCAGCTCTATCCACTTTGCATATTGGAATCCTTTCAGTAGAGGTTCTATATATAATTTTTCTCAACCTCGGATCCTGATCATCAATTTGTAATACCGACTGAACTGGCGGTCTCTGACCTGGCCCCCTCTTACGAGGCCTCTCGCTACCTCCTGATGAACTACCCGCAGCTGCCATATCTGCAAAATAAGTATTCGACAAGACAAAACAGGCAGATAATCAGTAATCACAAGCTATTTTTGGTATTTTTTAATTTTTTTGGATTTTTTGAAATTTTTTTCCTAAAAATTAGAATAACCGTATAGCGTTTCATTCGCGGTTTAATTCTGAAAAGAAAGTTGAATTAAAAACAACCGGGTTACCTTTTACAATTGCTAAGAAATAACTAAACTCGCCTGAATGGAGATTGAGTACGGACGAGCCTAATTAACTTGTACGTGCAAGTAAACCCAAGACTGACTAAACTAGACTCGACTAGACTAAAACAACTAAAACGACACTCTAACTTGGACTCAATGTACATTACCCCCTCCCGACACCTTAATTGTCCTCAATTAAACTCTAGTGCTTAATCAAAACGACATTGACGTCCAACCTTTCCCAAAATCAGCCATGTAGTACTTCAAAACAAATTTTAGCATTTGAAAAAGTCCGCCTAGTTAAAGGAGGTTTTTATCATTGCAAAAATTCCGATTCAAAGTTGCAAGATTGAAACTTTATTACGTCAATGTACTTCATACCAATCAATCATCAACCAAACATGTTCAATGTCCCAAACCAATAAGCAGTCGCACCCAATAACGACATTAACTCAGCCAATATTTGATTTTGAAACGCAAGGATTAAACTTTATGTCCAAAGCAGTAACATATCATTCAACCATTAACAAATCACAATCAATAAACCAAACAACAACTACCCGCAACCATCTAAAATTTGAAACGACTAGACTTGACACAACCATACTACATTCTTAGAAAAATGACTCGAAACAGACTCGACTGACCTGACAACCGAACCGACAAAACTGACTATAGGACTGACACAAGCGACACTAAGCCTAGACTCTAAACAACATGTATAAGAGAAGAATGTAGAATATCATACCTGAGCCACTGAAATTCTGTAAGAAAACTTAAAAATTTCCGTTAATGGTGAAGCCCGAGATGAAGTGAATCAGCGGTCAAATGGGGTTGTTTGTTAGTGGGTTTTATTAGGTAACGACTTCTAATCACGGGGATAAAAAAACGGTGCGATATGGTGGAGTTATGGCTGAAATATGGTGGTTTCGGCGATGGGGGTTTGGTGGTCAAGGGTTTTGATGTTTTGGAGAAGACTACAGCTGCCTAAAGGTTTCAAACGTTGCAACATGACGTCGCGATGCGCAACAATGGGGCAAGAATGTTGTGGCGTAATGCCACAGCTGGGTTCAAATGGGGAGGTTCATGTTGAGGGGTCACGTAACGCGAAGGGTAGGGGCCTTTATGGTCGCATGACGTGAGGAGGGGGTCAAGAGCAGTTAGTGGACTAGGGGGTAGCGCAACGCGACAAAGAAGGTGTTTCAGTGTGGCGTAGCGCGACGGGTGGTTTTTCACAGAAAGTTGCGTGAAAAATCATGTTTCATGCCTTAGAAATTTTTTCAAGTTTTTCCCAACCATCTCAAAACCATCCCAAATTTTTTCTAACACTGGGACTTACCTGGAGTGCCGTTTTCTACGCAATTTCAGCTCCTCGTTGAACGTGATTCCTGTAAAATACTCAACCACACAAAACAACGCCACGACACACTACGACAAACTATCGTTAGTGTCACACCCCCAAAATCCACATGCGGAATATCACCGCTTGGAGGCGTGACTAACCAGGATCAAGCCACCAATCATATTGAACAAGCATGTAAATAAACATAATTTAACCAAACAATATGAAAGGTGTCCAAAAACCAAAGCATAGTTAAGTGTTTAGCGGAAGCATAATTGTAAAACCTATAGCAAGTATTAAGTATGAAATGCAATAATGTTTAAAGCATGGCACACACTGCCATGTCCCACAACGACCGTTCCTCCCTGTGCAAGCTCCATGAGTACCTAATGACCTGCAAGGCATGTAGCAACGAATCAACAACAAAGTTGAGCGAGTTCACAGTTGGTTGTTTGGTTAAAGTAATCATTTCGTAAATCGTATGTTCGTTTTGTAAACCATGTATCGTATTAATCCTTATCGCGGCCAGTCCAGGCATATGCGCGATGAATAGTGGGGGCTTCCCATGTGTTACAAGACCACGCGTATTGACTGCTACGAAAATGTAAGAGGTGCCCTAAGTCAATGTCTATCAGCATTGACCCTTTGCCCATAGTCCATTAGTACACGCCCGTCCGACTGGCACGGTGTGAGGTTTGTTAAACCTAATAGCGCTATTAACTAATTACCCGCTCGCCCTAGGCCTCGGCGATTAAGTCGATAATTGAGGGACTTCCTTTGATAGAGGTGATGGTCTTAAGATCGTGTACGTAGGCTTTACGTACGTGCCCTTCAATCCGAGGACAGTAGTAAGTATAACTGTACGTAGGTTTTATGTACGTGCCCTTCAACCGAGGACAGTAATAATTTGTTTAATAGTAATAGTTGTACGAGTAGTTATTCAATCCCATTCCCAACCCCTGGGAATCCCATGCCTTGGCTAGTGTGAACTCACCTTGGTTTGCTCGGTATGCTAAACTATGTGTTCGCAAATAATCAGTCATGACCTATTGAATGCACGTATACCAAATCAGTTTATGTTTATAAGGTTTTACGTGTAAATCTAACTTCGTTAAGTATGCTAGACAGTTAGCATCATATAACACATAAGCAGTTACTCAGATTCATGCGATTCATGCTTCACATAATCGGTTTCTCGTTATCCATTAACATAATTAACGTGGTTAACAAACTTAACAGCATCATCATACTAAACAGAGTTACATACATTTCTTAGCAGAGTTAGTAAGTTTAACAGAGTTATCCTACATACCAGACTTAACATACACACATAACTGACATTCTTAACAACATTAACAACTTAACATAACTGTCATGTTTAACAGAGTTAATGAAGTTAACAGAGTTGACCATCTTAACTTAACAGAGCTAACAAGCTAATCGGGTTAACTAAACTAACAACGTTAACAACTAGAACCCTTCAACGAAATCAGATGCTGCCAAACAACTTTGGCGAAATCACTAGGGTGTCGAAATCCCAAAGTGATTTCGTCTCAGGTTTTGACTAAAACACTGTTTTCGTCTGCTCTTGATTTCGTCATGTACATCATCATCATCAACATATCAGTTACATTCAACAACCTTAATCAACACCGACAGTTTTGACGGTTCAACCATCAATCGCTCAAACAGAAAAACTAATATTATCAAATGATTTTCTCAATTATTAGTGAAATAAAAGTTATCATCCGCGTAGCATATAAACTGGAATATCGTTCAACTCAACCTTTAGACGTACATATATAGATATATAATCCAGTCAATCACGAACAGTAATACAACCATCAGATTCATTCTAAGCAGTTCATGCTAGCATATCAGACTTCATGTACCAATAGTTACCAAACACAGAAACCCTAATGGTTGTCTAATAAGTATAACAGTTACAACAATCATGTACTTAATCAGATCTATACATGCATTTATCATGCAAACAGGATCATTGTTCCAACCACAACAACATCACATAGCAGCCGATAATCTTTCATTCACATCATATAATATACAAAACAGTTTGCAGGAATTATATAACCACCATCCAGTATACATAACAACAATCAATCACCGAGATAGTATACTAACTGAACCCGGAAAGATCACGCGAGGGGATCTGATTTCGAAACAAGATGATGGCGGCCGTCGGGTTCAAAGAAAACGAGAGAGAATGTGAGAGATGGTTAGGGTTTTGCCAAATGCCGTTCTCGCGTAAAGGTTTGGAATAATATTATATCTAATCGTCACCTGGGCCAAGCCCACTCTTGATTTCGTTGGCCACACTAGTGGACGAAAACACACATGTGTTTTCATCAGGAACTATTTTCGTGAGTAAAGGTGTTTTCAGCTAGGGAGTGATTTCATGGGTAAGGGTTTTCGGCCAAGACTTGAACATTTGTTTTGAATATAATATTGTCACAATATATAACACATATATACATATCATGCAAACCACAAATCTACAAACACACTTAATACACACCGTATATAACATAATCAATCATAATACGGTTTAACATATTACAAACGTGTATGGTGGTGAAACAAACAAGTTGTGTCAACAAACAATCTAAACAATTAACGTGCAATAATACGAAGATGGAAATCTTGGAAACTCGAGTTGTCACATTATCCCCAAGTTGAAAGAAATTTCATCTCGAAATTTGGTACGTACTCACTGAGGAAGCTAGTTAAGTTGCATGGTTTTCCTGGGGTGTCACATCCTCCCCCCGTTGATCTGGAATTTCGTCCCGAAATTCCATAGCTTCAGCCTCAGTAGTGGTTGTACTGTTTACGAATAGTTGGGGATACTTTTGTTTCATTTGATCTCCGCGTTCCCAGGTGAACTCTGGGCCGCGACGGGAGTTCCCACGAACTCGAACGAGAGGTATTCTAGTGCGCTTGAGGACCTTAACATCCCGGTCCGTGATTTCAACTGGTTCCTCGACGAATCGCAACTGATCGTCGATGGTGAGCTCCTTCAAAGGAACTATGAGGGTCTCGTCTGACAGACACTTCTTCAGATTCGACACGTGGAAAACGTTGTGAACTCCACTGAGTTCTGTTGATAGGTTCAGTTTGTAGGCCACCTTGCCTATTTTCTCTATGATGTCGAATGGTCCAACGTATCGCGGGTTAAGTTTGCCTCGTTTACCAAAACGAACCACACCCTTCCAGGGTGAAACTTTGAGTAGCACCCGCTCCCCAACCTGGAGCTCGAGTGGTTTCCTATCCTTGTCGGCGTAGCTTTTCTGACGGTCACGAGCTGCCGCCATTCGTTTTCGTATTTGAGCAATTCGTTCTGTTGTGTCTACCACAAGTTCTGGACCAGTGATCTGGCTATCCCCCACCTCTACCCAATCAAAGAGGTGATCGGCATTTACGCCCGTACAATGCCTCAAACGGAGCAGCTTTAATGCTGGTGTGGAAGCTATTATTGTACGAAAATTCCACAAGTGGCAGATGCTTTTCCCAACCGTTGCCAAAGTCAATTACACATGCCCTAAGCATGTCTTCGAGGGTCTGGATGGAGCGTTCAGACTGCCCATCCGTTTGTGGGTGATAAGCTGTGCTCATATCTAAACGTGAGCCAAAAGACTTGTGCATTGCTTGCCATAGTTCTGAAGTAAAGCGTGCATCACGATCAAAGATAATAGAGGTGGGCACTCCGTGCCTCGAGACAACTTCCTTAAGATATACGTCTGCTAGTGTGGAGAACTTATCCGTTTCCTTGATAGCCAAGAAATGAGCAGACTTTGTGAGTCGATCCACGATCACCCAAATAGTATCGTTACCACGTTGAGATCTAGGCAGGCCAGTAACAAAATCCATGGAAATTTGCTCCCATTTCCATTGTGGTATTTCTGGTTGTTGGAGTAGGCCTGAAGGTTTCTGATATTCCGACTTGACTCTCGCACAAGTCAAGCACTTGCTAACGTACGTTGCTATGTGAGCTTTCATGCTAGGCCACCAATACGTAGTTTTGATATCGTGGTACATCTTATCCGAACCCGGATGTACCTAGTAGCGAGACTTGTGTGCCTCATCCATCACAAGCTCTCGTAGGTTACCATAGAGTGGGACCCAAATGCGTCCTGTTACGTAGTAAGCACCATCTTCCTTTCGTTCTAATCGTTGCCTTGAGCCACGTAGGGCTTCAGCCCTGACGTTTTCTGGTTTCAATGCTTCTATCTGAGCGTCTCGTATTTGCGAAGGAAGACTAGACTGTATAGTGAGTTGTAAAGCTCGTACGCGCTTAGGCGCAGTGTCCTTTCGACTGAGGGCGTCAGCCACAACATTGGCTTTACCTGGGTGGTACCTGATCGAGCATTCGTAGTCATTCAGCAGTTCGACCCATCGTCGTTGTCGCATATTCAGTTCCTTCTGTTTGAAGATATGTTCGAGACTCCTGTGATCGGTGTAGATGGCGCATTTGGTACCGTACAGGTAGTGTCTCCATATCTTTAGTGCAAAGACAACAGCTCCCAGCTCTAGATCGTGTGTAGTGTAGTTCCTTTCATGAACTTTGAGTTGGCGTGAGGCGTAGGCTATAACTTTATTCCGCTGCATCAATACACAACCAAGGCCCTGAATTGATGCGTCACAATAAACCACAAAATCGTTTGTGCCTTCAGGCAATGAGAGAATAGGTGCGCTACAAAGTCTGTCCCTCAGGTGTTGGAATGCTAATTCCTGTGCATTTCCCCATCGATAAACAACGCCTTTCTGCGTTAGTGAGGTGAGAGGTTGTGTAATCTTGGAGAAATCCTTGATGAACCTTCTGTAGTAACCTGCCAAGCCCAAGAATTGGCAAATTTCCGTTGGTGTACGAGGTGAAGGCCAGCTCTTGATCGAATCTACCTTGGATGGGTTAACGTGAATCCCATCCTTGTTCACCACATGGCCTAAGAAATGGACTTCACGAAGCCAGAAGTCGCATTTTGAAAGCTTGGCGTACAGCTGTTCTGTTCGAAGAAGTTCCAAAATGAGTCGTACATGTTGTTCGTGTTCCTCCTGACTCTTCGAATAAATCAGGATGTCGTCGATGAATACAATGACGAACTTGTCTAGGTACGGCTTGCACACTCGATTCATCAAGTCCATGAAGATCGCAGGTGCGTTTGTCAGCCCAAAAGGCATAACCAAAAACTCGTAGTGTCCATATTGAGTTCTAAAAGCTGTTTTGGAGACGTCCTCTTCTCGGACTCTCAGCTGGTGATATCCTGATCTCAAATCAATCTTTGAATAGTAGCTCGACCCTTGCAGCTGGTCGAATAGATCGTCGATGCGTGGAAGAGGATAGCGATTCTTCACAGTCACCTTGTTCAGTTCACGGTAGTCGATGCACGAGCTATGGGCGCTGCTCCAGGAGCTAGCTCGATTTGAAACTTGACCTGGCGATGAGGCGGAAGACCACGTAATTCCTCAGGAAACACCTCAGGATAGTCACGTACGATCGGAAAATCTTCTATCTTCTTTTCTTTCTTTGAGGTGTCCGTAACGAGAGCCAAAATAGCAATGGGGCCCTTTCGCAAACACTTCTGAGCCTTAAAGAAAGAGATGATGCCCACTTCAGCACCACTCTTGTCGCCTTGAATTTCGAGAGGTTCTTTGCCAGAACGGGGAATACGAACAATCTTCTCTTTGCATAGGATTTTCTAGTTGCTGTTGGTATAACCAATCCATCCCCATGACGATGTCGAAACCATCACAACGTTGGGGTCATTCCTAGCATCACCCTGACCAATCACGAACACTCGACCCCTGGCACCATTGCCGTCGTTATTACCCCCGTTGTTGCCTCCATTGTTGTTGTGGTTCTGATTCTGGTTCTGGTTCAACTGTGGGCAGTGTCTCATGAAGTGACCTTCAGCACCACACAGATAACATCCCTTATTACCCTGCTGTTGCTGCTAATTCTGTGGAGCTTGTGGCTGCTGTTGTCGGTTCTGTTTTGCAGGACGTGAGCTTCTACAATCCTTGGCTCCATGACCAAGCTTGTTGCATCTCTGACAACGATCTTTGTTGCACGGCGCGCTGTGGTGCAAATTACATCGATTCCACCCTGCCCTTAACTACCAGAAGATTGCTGACCAAGACTCTGGTAGTCATCGATCTTTCACTGTTGTGCCTGGGACTGAACCGTAGTCGAACCCTTACTGGAGATTCCATCCCACTTTCGTTTGTTGTCACTAGGAGTAGCAGTAGTGATAGCAGTAGTAGTAGCACTGATACGTTTAGGCAACCTGTTCTGTTCCACTACCTGGTCTGTGAGACGATGAGCTAGACGAGCAACATCTTGAATGGTGGCAAGATTAGCCGAAGTCACGTGGCTTTGAACTTCTGGTACAAGACCCTTGAGATACAGCTCGATTCGCTTGATTGGAGGATCTACCATAGTTGGGCATAACATTGCCAATTCGTTGGATCGTTTCGTGTACGCTTCTATCTCTGACCCCGTCATCTTCAGGTTATAGAACTCCACTTCCAGCTTGCGGATGTCATCACGACTACAGTATTCACATTTGATCAGTTCCTTAAAATCATTCCATGGGGTGGCATTAGCAGCCGCCAGCCCCAGTATCTGAACTTGCGCGTTCCACCAAGTTAGCGCAGTGCCTTCGAGTGTACCAGTGGCATATTTCACCCTACGAGCCTCGGGGCATTCATACATCTCTAAGACAGACTCGAGTTTTTCAAACCAATGGAGGAGTCCAACAACTCCTTTAGTGCCACTGAAAGTACTAGGACGACAGTCCATGAACGTCTTGAATGTGCATACAGGCGGCTGAGCGTTCTGACCTTGTTGCGCGAGGAAGAAGAGACAGGGTTAAGCGCGAGAGTTGGGTCATGAGAGTAGGATCTAACATCCTAGGGTAGGTTCGTAACAGCAGGTTATACCTCCTGCCTGAGCGGCTGCGAATGCTGCCGTAACTTGTTTGTTGATAAGAGCCGTCAGTTGGGCTTGAGTTAGGTTCACACGTCCATTCATGATCTTCACATCGAAGGAAACACAAATAGGAAAGGTGTCGCGAATGTGTATAAGCGTGGAGTGACAGAAGGAAGCATGCACACATGTGTTTTCAAACTATAGTTGCTACGTTTATCTAAGCATACCATGAGCATAGTTCTACGTAATCTAGCAAGTAGGCAATAAAACATAAACCATATCACCTAGAATGTCGAGCCTTGCACGTGGAGTGAAGCGTCGTTGTGGATCGTTGAGCACTGTACAGGTTATAGTCTGGTTTTAACAAAAACTTTTTCCCTTATTAAAACCAAGTTCACTATAACCAATGGCTCTGATACCAATCTGTCACACCCCCAAAATCCACATGCGGAATATCACCGCTTGGAGGCGTGACTGGCCAGGATCAAGCCACCAATCATATTGAACAAGCATGTAAATAAACATAATTTAACCAAACAATATGAAAGGTGTCCAAAAACCAAAGCATAGTTAAGTGTTTAGCGGAAGCATAATTGTAAAACCCATAGCAAGTATTAAGTATGAAATGCAATAATGTTTAAAGCATGGCACACACTGCCATGTCCCACAACGACCGTTCCTCCCTGTGCAAGCTCCATGAGTACCTAATGACCTGCAAGGCATGTAGCAACGAATCAACAACAAAGTTGAGCGAGTTCACAGTTGGTTGTTTGGTTAAAGTAATCATTTCGTAAATCGTATGTTCGTTTTGTAAACCATGTATCGTATTAATCCTTATCACGGCCAGTCCAGGCATATGTGCGATGAATAGTGGGGGCTTCCCATGTGTTACAAGACCACGCGTATCGACTGCTACGAAAATGTAAGAGGTGCCCTAAGTCAATGTCTATCAGCATTGACCCTTTGCCCATAGTCCATTAGTACACGCCCGTCCGACTGGCACGGTGTGAGGTTTGTTAAACCTAATAGCGCTATTAACTAATGACCCGCTCGCCCTAGGCCTCGGCAATTAAGTCGATAATTGAGGGACTTCCTTTGATAGAGGTGATGGTCTTAAGATCGTGTACGTAGGCTTTACGTACGTGCCCTTCAATCTGAGGACAGTAGTAAGTATAACTGTACGTAGGTTTTACGTACGTGCCCTTCAACCGAGGACAGTAATAATTTGTTTAATAGTAATAGTTGTACGAGTAGTTATTCAATCCCATTCCCAACCCCTGGGAATCCCATGCCTTGGCTAGTGTGAACTCACCTTGGTTTGCTCGGTATGCTAAACTATGTGTTCGCATATAATCAGTCACGACCTATTGAATGCACGTATAACAAATCAGTTTATGTTTATAAGGTTTTACGTGTAAATCTAACTTCGTTAAGTATGCTAGACAGTTAGCATCATATAACACATAAGCAGTTACTCAGATTCATGCGATTCATGCTTCACATAATCGGTTTCTCGTTATCCATTAACATAATTAGCGTGGTTAACAAACTTAACAGCATCATCATACTAAACAGAGTCTACAACTAAACAGAGTTACATACATTTCTTAGCAGAGTTAGTAAGTTTAACAGAGTTATCCTACATACCGGACTTAACATACACACATAACTGACATTCTTAACAGCATTAACAACTTAACATAACTGTCATGTTTAACAGAGTTAATGAAGTTAACAGAGTTGACCATCTTAACTTAACAAAGCTAACAAGCTAACCGGGTTAACTAAACTAACAGAGTTAACAACTAGAACCCTTTAACGAAATCAGATGCTGCCAAACAACTTTGGCGAAATCACTAGGGTGTCGAAATCCCAAAGTGATTTCGTCTCAGGTTTTGACTAAAACACTGTTTTCGTCTGCTCTTGATTTCGTCATGTACATCATCATCATCAACATATCAGTTACATTCAACAACCTTAATCAACACCAACAGTTTTGACGGTTCAACCATCAATCGCTCAAACAGAAAAACTAATATTATCAAATGATTTTCTCAATTATTAGTGAAATAAAAGTTATCATCCGCGTAGCATATAAACAGGAATATCGTTCAACTCAACCTTTAGACGTACATATATAGATATATAATCCAGTCAATCACGAACAGTAATACAACCATCAGATTCATTCTAAGCAGTTCATGCTAGCATATCAGACTTCATGTACCAATAGTTACCAAACACAGAAACCCTAATGGTTGTCTAATAAGTATAACAGTTACAAAAATCATGTACTTAATCAGATCTATACATGCATTTATCATGCAAACAGGATCATTGTTCCAACCACAACAACATCACATAGCAGCCGATAATCTTTCATTCACATCATATAATATACAAAAACAGTTTGCAGGAATTATATAACCACCATCCAGTATACATAACAACAATCAATCACCGAGATAGTATACTAACCGAACCCGGAAAGATCACGCGAGGGGATCTGATTTCGAAACAAGATGATGGCGGCCGTCGGGTTCAAAGAAAACGAGAGAGAATGTGAGAGATGGTTAGGGTTTTGCCAAATGCCGTTCTCGCGTAAAGGTTTGGAATAATATTATATCTAATCGTCACCTGGGCCAAGCCCACTCTTGATTTCGTTGGCCACACTAGTGGACGAAAACACACATGTGTTTTCATCATGAACTATTTTCGTGAGTAAAGGTGTTTTCAGCTAGGGAGTGATTTCATGGGTAAGGGTTTTCGGCCAAGACTTGAACATTTGTTTTGAATATAATACTGTCACAATATATAACACATATATACATATCATGCAAACCACAAATCTACAAACACACTTAATACACACCGTATATAACATAATCAATCACAATACGGTTTAACATATTACAAACGTGTATGGCGGTGAAACAAACAAGTCGTGTCAACAAACAATCTAAACAATTAACGTGCAATAATACGAAGATGGAAATCTTGGAAACTCGAGTTGTCACAGTTAGCTACGAAAATACTCAAAAACGATATGAAACGAATTATACAAACTATATACTTGAGATTGCTCTCAAGACTCTAAACGGTGATGTTCGGAAGATCTTCAAGAGGAGTTTCCTCCTTCTCGGTGTTGTCAATCGGCCCTCCAAAGTAATGCTTTAAATGGTGGCCATTTACTTTCCATGAACTGTCACTCGCTTTATCGTATAGCTCAATCGCACCATGCGGAAACACTTCTTTCACAACATATGGTCCCGTCCACTTCGACTTCAATTTCCCGGGAAAGAATTTAAACCTCGAATTGTAGAGAAGCACTTTGTCACCAACTTTAAACTCTTTCAACCCTTTAAGCTTTCGATCGTGCAACGCCTTCGTTTTCTCCTTGATATTCCAAGAACGCTCATACGCCGCATCTCTAAGGGCTTCTAATTCATGGATTTGGAAATATCTTCTCCTAGCCGCGGGAGTAAGATCTAAATTCACGGTTTTAAGAGCCCAAAACGCTCGGTGCTCCAATTCTACTAGAAGATGGCAAGCTTTTCCATAGACGATCATAAATGGTGTGGTCCCTAAAGGTGTTTTGTAGGCAGTACGGAATGCCCACAAAGCATCATCAAGCTTGTCCGACCAATCTTTACGACTTTTTCCTACCATTTTCTCAAGAATTTTCTTCACTCCCCTATTCGCATTTTCTACTTGATCGTTTGTTTGTGGATGATACACGGTAGACAAATGGTGAGTAACTCCATATCTCTCCAATGCTTTTTCCATGACGAAATTACAAAAGTGTGCTCCTCGGTCACTAATAAGGGCTTTAGGAGTACCGAATCGCGTGAACAACTTCTTCAAGAATCTCACCACCACTCGGGCGTCGTTAGTAGGCAAAGCTTGAGCTTCCACCCACTTTGAGACGTAGTCGATCGCCACATGGATGTACCTATTCCCACTCGTAGGAGGGAAAGGTCCCATGAAATCAATGCCCCACACGTCAAAGATTTCGAGTACTTGAATGGGATTTGGGGGCATTTCATTCTTGGATGAGATATTCCCGGTACGTTGGCAAGAATCACAAGTCCTAACAAATCGTTGAGCATCCTCGAATACCGTGGGCCAAAAGAAACCGCAATCGTAGACTTTTTGTGCGGTGGTGTGTGCACCATGATGACCTCCCGTCAACCCCTCATGCACATGCCTAAGTATATCTAAGCCCTCCTCCTTGCTAACACACCTCCTAAGTACATGGTCACCTCCTATCCTAATAAGGTAAGGATCATCCCATATGTACTTTCCAGCATCCCTAATCAGCTTCCTCTTTTGTTGGGCATTCATTTCTTGCATCACATCTCCATTCGCAAGATAATTCGCTAGATCACTAAACCACGGTAATCCCTCATTCTCCGCCGTAACAAAATGTATGGACTCATGAGGGAATCGATCTCCTATCGCTTCCCGATGAATCTCTTCCCTATTCGGATCCTTTAAGCGCGAAAGGTGATCCGCCGCTACGTTTTCTGCTCCTTTCTTATCCCTAATCTCTATGTCAAACTCGGAAAGGAGTATAATCCAATGAATGAGATGGGGCTTAGCATCTTTCTTTTGGAAAAGATAGCGCAAAGCCCGCATGATCGGTGAACACTATGGTCTTGGAAAGCACGAGGTATGATCGGCACTTATCAAAAGCAAAGACAACAGATAAGAGTTCCTTTTTCGGTAGTGGTGTAATTTTCTTGGGCATCATTGAGGGTTTTACTCGCGTAGTAGATCGGGTGAAAGTGATTCTCCCGTCTTTGACCCAAGACGGCCCCGACCGCGTAGTCGCTCGCATCGCACATGATCTCAAACAGTAAGCTCCAATCGGGGGATACAAGAATGGGTGCACTCACGAGTTTCTCTTTAAGGAAGTCGAATGCTTTAAGACACTCCTCATCAAAGACAGATGGGACGTCTTTCTCGAGAAGTCGAGTCATGGGGCGAGTAATTTTGGAAAAATCCTTAATAAAGCGCCTACAAAAGCCCGCATGACCTAAAAAACTACGGATGGACTTGACACTAGTCGGTGGAGGAAGCCTACGAATAGTATCTATCTTGGCTCTATCTACCTCTATCCCAGATCTAGAAATCTTATGCCCTAAGACTACCCCCTCCGTAACCAGGAAGTGACACTTTTCCCAATTAAGCATTAACTTCGTCTCAACACACCTCTTCATCATTCTCGCTAAATTCTCTAAACAATGATCAAACGAATCGCCGTAAACCGAGGAGTCATCCATAAAGACCTCCATAGAACTCTCAACTGTCACACCCCCAAAATCCACAAGCGGAGTATCACCACAGGAGGCGTGACTGACCAGGATCCAGCCACCAATCATATTGAACAATGTAATTAAATAAATAAAAATCCAACCACATAATATAATTGGTGTCCAAAAAAAATTAACTAAGTTCGAGTTATCAGCGGAAGCATAAATTTTAAAACCAAAGCATAAGTTTAACAGTTCAATTGTTTAACATGGAACACAACAGTCCATGTCCCACAACGACTCCTGCTCCCATGCAAGCTCCAGCTAAGCATCTAACGACCTGCAAGGCATGTAACGACGAGTCAACAACAAAGTTGAGCGAGTTCACAGTTGATTGTCCATTTTAAAGTTGTTCCAAAAACCATAACTTCTTTCGAAAACCATGTGTAAATCCATTCCTTGTTTCCCAAACCATAACCAGTGGGGGCTACCCCATGTTAACCACTAGACCCGTTACCATATCGACAACTGACTGGAGTCATGTTTATGTGCCCTACGTCAATGTCTATCATCATTGACTAAGTGCCCAGATCCATTAGTCCACTCCCGTCCTCTGCGGCATGGTGTGAGGCTTGTCAAACCTAATAGCGCTATTTAACTAATGACCCGCTCGCCATTGGCCCGACGATTAAGTCGATATAAAAATGAGGGACTTCATGATAGAGTTTTGTCTAGTAAGTTATATGTTGTCATCCTTCCTACGGAGGATGGAGGTACGTAATCTACCCAAGGAGAATATGCAGGTTTAATGTTGTCATCCTTCCCATGGAGGATGGAGGTACATATTTTACCCAAGGAGAATATGTAGGTTCCGTTTTAGTTTCTTAACCCATTCCCAAACCCCCGGGAATCCCATGCCTTATAGAAAGTGTGAACTCACCTTTGGCTGCTCGGTTGAACTCTTAAAATAGATAACGGTCAGGGTTGGCCAATCATGTCCTAATATGATTACCATTTAGTTTGTTAATGGTTTTAAATAAAACACAAAGTTCCTACACGCATCTATCACATAACACGCACTCACGTTAACAGTTCACGCCCATATAAACATCCCACCTATAACCATTCAAAAGCAAACATACGATACTGCACATAACACTTTCATTGACATATAACACGTTAGATCATTCTCAGATAACCTATCTGACATTTAGACACGCAAATTACTACTTATGTCTTTTCAGCTTTAACATTCAAAACTGGGCTGTTTTCGGGCATTTTAATAATATAGTTAACTTATTCCAAAAATTACCAAATCTTTACAGATTGTTTTAAACAAATCCAAATATTATTGTGAAAAAATATAGGGATCCAATTCATTACCAATAGTTTATAAAAAATCATTTACCAAGCTGCAATCAGATTCGTCACTTTCTGACTGCAGTCCACAGAAAAATTCATTTAAAATTCATCGTAAGTCCGATTGATGAAATTCCAGTTGAAGAATTACAACGACGTCAGTGGACATCTACAGTACAAATTTCATGAGCTAATTCTACACAGATTTCAAGTTATGACGAAAAACATAACATACATTTTCTACAGTAAAAACACAGCTTTTGCTGCTGTACAAAACGGACCTTTAAAAATAGTAAACGACCTCGAAAAAATATGATTCCAGTGCCATTTGAAGCGTATTTCACAATAACACGTTATAGACTCAAAAAAATCAATTTTTGGTTAAGTTATGACCCGGTTACAGCCAACAGAAGGCGGCTGTAACAGTTTGACAACTTCCTGTTTTCAGTTAATAGCGTTCTAACGCAAGTTCTATTTGTTCCGTTAACATGTTTAGTGAACAACAACGACATTTAACATCACTTACAGCAGGTTATCGTTTATTTAACTCAGATTTATCATGTCAAGTATAATCGTTCATATCAGATTCCATAGTACAAGTTTTCATCAAGTAACCATCATCAACATAACCCTAATGCTCATACAACTATCATTATTAATCATGGTCCATGCGATCCAACATATAATTAATCGTGACATCATTTAGATTTGATTATTTGCAACCCATATTCATCCATCAGTCTCTATCATGCATATTACCCAAATCTATACCACAAAAATTTCAGCCTCATGCATTTAAAGAATTTAAATCAAAACTCACTCAAATAAAGACAACACACTAACCAATCGATGTAGCGTAGGAAGGTCGTGCGAGGAGGTAAGGCTTCGAGAGAGGGAATAAGGAAGTTGTCGTCAACTTTGAAGGAGAGGGGGGCTGCCGTAAATCACCTAGGGGAAGGAAAGGGTAGGGTTTGTTTTTGAAGTGCTATCATGGAATCATGCATACGTATAGAACTAGAGATGTGGCGGTTAGGCTTGTTTGTGTGTTTGGGCTGAATTGCTCAAGGGAAACAAGGAAGGGAAAAGTGGGCTGGGGTTGGGCTGGACGTAAGAAAGCCATGGGATTTGGCTGCACATGTTGTTATTTTCAATTATACACATAATTAGAAATTCATTTAATTCATTTTTTTAAAAGGGTTCATATCTAATTTATTGATGTATACCATAGTGGGGGAGCTCATGATTTCTTTTTAATATAATAATTTGGTAGCCAACATGTAACAAAACGGTTTGGGTCGGTTCAACACGATATGGTTTTGGTTTCGACTACAGGTTTGCACACTATAAATTAAATAAGTATATTCTAGATAACTGAATCGTCGAATAAGATAAGCATATATAAAAAAATTGATTTATAAAAGCGAAACTAATGGTTTTTACCTCAAGAATTCGGGTTGTCACTTCATCCCCAAGTTGAAAGAAATTTCGTCCCGAAATTTAGCGTGTAGTTATTGAGGAAGCTAGTTGGGTTGTGTGGTTTCCTGGTTTTTCCTAGGGTGTCACATCATCCCCCCGTTGGTTTAGAATTTCGTCCCGAAATTCAGTAGTAGCTTCAGTACTGGACTCACCTTTCTTAAACAACTGGGGGTATTTGTGTTTCATTTGGTCTTCTCATTCCCAAGTGAACTCTGGGCCACGACGGGAGTTCCAACGAACTCGAACAATGGGTATCTCGGTACGCTTGAGAGTCTTAACTTCCCAGTCCATAAATTCCACCGGTTCCTTGACGAACCGCAACTGATCGTCGATAGTGAGTTCCTTGAAAGGAACTATGAGGGTCTCATATGACAGACACTTCTCCATATTTGACACATGGAATACGTTGTGAGCACCACTAAGCTCTTCCGGCAGATTCAGTCTGTTCGCCACTTTGCCGATTTTCTCAGTGATTTCGAAAGGTTCGACATAACGCGGAATAAGCGTGCCCCGTTTACCAAAACGAACCACACCTTTCCAAGGTGAGACTTTAAGTAGCCCGCGATTCCCCAACCTGGAACTCGAGCGGTTTCCTACGCTTATCAGCATAGCTTTTCTGACGGTCACGAGCTGTCGCCATTCGTTGTCGTATTCGGGCAATCTTTTCTGTCGTGTCTAAGACGAGTTCTGGGCCAGTGATTTGGCTGTCACCGACTTCTGCTCAGCATAGAGGTGATCGGCATTTCCGTCCATACTAGGCCTCAAATGGAGCAGCCTGGATGCTGGTATGGTAACTGTTGTTATATGAAAACTCCACCAAAGGCAGGTGCCTTTCCCAGCCGTTACCAAAGTCGATTACACATGCTCGAAGCATGCCTTCAAGAGTTTGGATGGTGCGTTCAGTTTGCCCATCCGTCTGTGGATGATATGTTGTGCTCATGTCTAATCGTGAGCTAAAGGATTTGTGAATCGCCTGCCATAAATCAGATGCAAAACACGGATCACGATCAGAAATGATGGAGGTTGGCACCCCGTGCCTCGCGACTACTTCCTTCAGGTAGATGTCTGCTAGAGTAGAGAACTTATCTGTTTCCTTGATAGCCAAGAAGTGTGCAGACTTTGTCAGTCGATCCACTATCACCCAAATGGTATCATTTCCTCATTGAGATCTAGGTAAGCCAGAAACAAAATCCATGGAAATTTGCTCCCTTTTCCATGTGGGGATTTCTGGTTGCTGAAGTAGGCCTGATGGCTTCTGGTATTCAACCTTGACCCTAGCACAGGTCAAACATTTACTAACATAGGTGGCTATGTTAGCTTTCATGTGGGGCCACCAGTACAAAGTTTTGAGGTCTTGGTACATCTTGTCAGAACCAGGATGCACCGAGTAGCGGGACTTGTGTGCTTTGCCCATCACAAGTTCTCGTATGTTTCCAAAGAATGGAACCCAGTCACGTTCCATGAAGTAGTGAGTACCATCTTCCTTGGGTTCAAGTTGCTTTTCCCATGCCCCACATGGACTCAACTAAAAGGTTCCCTTCTTCCAATGCTTCAACCTGAGCATCACGAATTTGGGCGGGAAGACTGAAGTGAATAGTAAGCTGTAATGCACGTACACGCTTAGGTTTGGTTTCCTTACGGCTGAGGGCGTCGGCCACAACATTGGATTTGCCTGGATGATACTTGATTGCGCATTTGTAGTCGTTAAGGAGTTCGACCCATTGTCACTGTCGTATGTTCGACTCCTTCTGATTGAAGATATGCTGGAGACTCTTGTGATCGGTGTAAATGGTGCACTTGGTACCGTCAAAGTAATGTCTCCATATCTTGAGTGCAAACACTACTGCTCCCAGCTCTAGGTTGTAGGTAGTTAAGTTCCTTTCGTCAGCCTTAAGTTGGCGTGATGCGTATGCAATGACCTTCTCGCGTTGCTTCAACACACTACCACGTCCTTGGATAAATGCATCACAAGAAACAACGAAGTCGTCTGAGCCTTCAGGTAACGAGAGAATGGGAGCACTACAGGGTCAACTATCGAAACGCGGGTTCCTGAGCAATCCTTCGGGCTAGAGCTGTGAGGGTTTGAGCATATAATCAAGAAAACGGGTTTTGCAACGCCAAAAGTCGCTCGTCGGAGACTAACATAAGGTTGTTTGTGTCATAGGAGTCCCATGGTAAGGTGTCGCTCGGATCCCTACTAGTTCTTCAAGTAGGTTCGGATGTCATTGAAGAAAACAAGTGACATACCCGTCAAGGTAAGCTTAATTCGAGTGTCGTGTCTGAGAATCCATATCGGTCGTAACAAGATCAAATAACAGTACCTGTGGTATCATCATATTTATGGTCCAATGCTCATCGAGTAATGTTCAAAGAGTGTAACTTGTCCAAGCGAGTGTTCGTGGGGAATGGTCTTAGGATCACAGGATCCAAAAGTATATCGTGTATGGATGCGGAAACACAAGAAAGAGTAGTCGCAGTCGATGAATAAGCATTTAAGAATCCACAGCATGGGTTACCTGATGTTGAAGGTACAGCTGGTCGTACGCAAGTTGTATATAGTTAAGATAAAGTATGCCGCTATAGAGATGTCACGTGGTTAAATCGATCAGAACAAGAATTCACCATAGCAGCAAGATTGTTGTACAAGTTTGTGGTGTTAAGATTTACTGAGACTTCCATCAAGAGTCGTTGGACTTGCCCACATGCGAAGGAGAAACAATTCACCTGGATCAGTGAACTTAGGTGTGTTCGTGATTCATCGAGTCAGTAAGCAATCAAATTCGGGGGAAATTTCTTAGGTCGTGCGAATGAATCCAAAATACGTCTGCATAGTCATGAGGTTCCAAAGAAAAGGACGCGAAAACGTGTTCAAGAGATTATGATCGTATCAACAATACATCTCCATTCTCAAGGTTTCGAGGAGGGATCACCAATGATCGGGAGTCGAGCCTTCCAACTTCTCTAAACTAGAGGGTGTCCATTTCAGTGTCTCAGCATGGAGAAGCGAGAACGTAATGTCACTATGGTAGGAGAGTGATGGTTTGGTCTAAGCCAATGTTAGAAATTAGACATATCATTAATCAACAATCATGTGTCGGAACAAAAGCTAGTGCAAGGATTCTGCATATTTAAGAAGATTATCATGGAATTTAAAATACGACTCTTGTAGTGTAAGGGGGTAAGGTAGACGTATAGATCATCATGTTCGCCTGTAGGTTGAGTGATCCATAACTCCGTCCTCGAATGTCCTGAAGACTATCCCATCAGTAAAGGCACCCATTCGTTAAGTTGGGTATACGAAGGAGTAAATCAAGTAGAATAAGAATAAACCATCTAACAAGGTAATGGGGTAATCTCGTGATCGGTGGAAATCGTGGTATGGTTGTTAGCGTTTCGTTAAATCGGTTGCCAATCGAAGAAACAGGGGATTGGTGAGGTTCATACGGAGAATTGAGTGAAAACATGAGTTCAACAATAACCGAAGAATTCAACCAAGTAATCTGTTGTCTAGGAGCAATCCCAGTAGTGGTGTATGGTGGCACGACACAAAAGCGAAGTTCGTTGCATCACGGTCGTGGAAGTACATCACTTGTCCAAAACAAAATTTGGTTGGTAGGGTTCGAGTTGCAAAACAACGAACGTGTGTAACTATGGCTGCTTCGTTTCTGGTGACGACGACAGGTGGAGATGTTAATGTTCGTCAACAGGGATGTGGGGGTATAGTTCTCCTAAATCCGAGTTCGTTTGGGCCAGGTCTGGTATTCGTGATTGATGGTGTGATGGCGACGTCATGACGAGATAAGCATATGAATAAGTAGGACACATTAACAATTGTCGCAGTAGGGTGACGAGGGAACAGAAAAGAATTTGACCACCACTTGTCAAATTGCAAGTAAACGATTGGGTTTCATGTAACACCCTCAAACTTTACTTGAATATAAGAATAATTTTATACAAAAGATAATAGTTTAGCATAAGTTTCAAAAGTATCATAAACCGTAGTCAACTAACGACTAGGTTAGAACATACAAAAATTGTTTGAGAATTTGTTTACAACCCAAGAACAAAGTTTAAGTAAGATTAAAACATAGCGGAAGCTTCAAAAATCGTGTTCGGTTCTTCAACGTTGCTTGACCACCATCCGTAAGGTCCATCTAAATCACCTAGGGTCAAAACCATTAAAACATTAGTTTTGACTTTAGTACATAAGACTTAACATATGATCCAATCATCAATTTAAAATAAATATAAAAATTAAAGTTTTCTGTTCCACCGTAAATTACGGTGTTACCGTAATTTACGGTGAGTCCTGGGGATTTTTTTTTGGTTCACCGTAAATCAGGAGTCTCACACCGTAAACATATAATACCCACCGTAAATTACGGTACTACCGTAATTTACGGTAGTACCTGGAATTCCATGTTTTATTTTGTTTGTTCATTATACCAAGACCCCAACTCTCGGATTTCAGTTTTCTATGATATTGATACATTAAATTCTCGTAATTCTAATATGTTATATAATATTCAAAATCAACAATCAACCTATCATAATCCGGAGCATTAATCATGTCTTACTTGATTATCCGACCCGTTTGGCTCGTCTACGGAATTTCTTCCTTTTTGACAACTACCAATGAGTTCTAACCAACTTTCGACCAAATATTCAATATAGCGATATCATCGCTTTAATTCATAACAACTTGTGTTTTAAAATTCAACTATACCAATTACAATGATCTAAATTTACTTAATGTAACGGGTCAAGTTACATACCTTAGCGCACGCCCTTCAACCGCGAATCACCACCGGCTTGTCCGCTAGACGTTCCGGTATCTTGTCCTATAGAGTTCAATTCAAGACATGTTTAGAACTCTCTTTAGACCTCACTTCGTATATTATACCGAAACGTCATAATTATGCGTTAAAGCTTTAAATTTCTATTTTTAAGCCTTCTTTGAGGCATTTCTACAAACACTATGAGGGCAGAATTTCTACATCATTTGCATTTAAGTTCATAGTTTGCTAGCTAGTTAACTTAACATCAATAAAGCCCTCATATAGCATTTTAATCATCATACCTTTCTGAAATCGCTTTTCTATAATCAATTAACACTAGGATAATCATCTAAACCCTAGTGTTCATCATCATCATGTAAAACCCACAACCCACCTTCAAGGTGTTCATGGAATTTTCCTGAATTTGGTCATGATTTCACATGAAATTAGCTAGGTTTCACTTCTAAACACCTTATCATTTCTAATCAAACCAAATAACACACATGCAACATCAATTTTCAGATTTTCCAAAATCATGAGAAATTCAAGTTAAGAGATTTCATTAGATTTTACATACCTTACAATCCTCTTGTGATGAGGATTACGATTCTAGGCTCAATTCTCGATTTCTACTTGGATTAATCCTTCAATTTGCAAGATTAATGAGATTTTAGGGTTTTGGAGAAGTGGGGATCGCCCCCTTGCTTCACTTGATCGACCAGACACACCTAAATGGTGTGTTTGGTGAGTTTTTGTTATAATTCAGCATTAAACTTTCATTTTTGGCAAGCTTAGTCCCTCATTTATCATCTAACTTTAAGTACTAGTGTTTTTAACCTAGTGTTAGTTATTTCTAGGCTTGTAATTTTAACTAGGTTAAAATTTCTAGATAGCAAATTCTTGTATATGAAATTCTTGAATTTCTTATATAAAGATTTATATTTTCGGGGTGTTACAAGTCCACCCCCCTTAAAAAGTATTTCGGGGTGTTACAAGTCCACCCCCCGTTTCTAGCCATCTTCTTTGTCGCATATTTAACTCCTTCTGATCGAAAAAGTATTTTAGGCTCTTGTGATCGGTGAATATGGTGCATTTTACCCCATATAAGTAATGCCTCCATATTTTTAAGGCAAATACCACCGCAGCCAACTCAAGATCATTCGTGGGGTATTTCTTCTCGTGTATTTTCAGTTGTCTCGAGGCATAAGCTATAACTTTGCCCCGTTGCATCAAAACACAACCGAGCCCCGATAGTGAAGCATCAGAATAAACCACCATGTCTTCGACTCCGTCCGGAAATGTCAGTACCGGAGCTTGAGTTAACTTCGCTTTTAGTGTTTGAAACGCCTTTTCTTGATCTACACCCCAAATAAACTTTTCTTTCTTCCGAGTTAATTTTGTTAGTGGTGACGCAATTTTGGAGAAATCTTGAATGAATCTCCTATAGTATCCCGCAAGTCCCAAAAAGCTTCTAATTTCAGAAGGGTTCTTTGGGGGATTCCATTTTGACACGGCCTCTATCTTTGACGGATCCACCAATACTCCGTCGGCACTTATGACATGGCCAAGAAATTGTACCTCTCTTAACCAAAAGGCACATTTAGAGAATTTTGCATATAACTTCTCTCGTCTAAGGGTCTCTAACACTTCTTGTAAGTGATGTGCGTGTTCAGCTTCACCTTTCGAATATACCAAGATATCATCGATAAACACGATGACCGACTTATCCAGCATTGGCTTGCAAACCCGGTTCATGAGGTCCATGAAAGCCGCGGGTGCGTTTGTTAGCCCAAACGACATCACGAGGAATTCGTAATGTCCGTATCTCGTGCGGAAAGCCGTCTTCGGCACATCTTCTTCTTTGACCTTTAGTTGGTGATACCCCGACCTAAGGTCAATTTTTGAAAACCAGTTCGCGCCTTGTAATTGGTCGAATAAGTCATCTATTCTTGGGAGCGGGTATCGGTTCTTTACCGTGAGTTTGTTTAACTCCCGGTAATCGATACACATGCGCATGCTCCCGTCTTTCTTTCTTTCTTACAAACAACACCGGTGCGCCCCAAGGAGACACACTCGGCCTTATGAATCCCTTGTCAAGCAGGTCTTGAATTTGGGACATCAACTCTTGTAATTCCGACGGTGCAAGTCGGTACGGGGCTTTTGCTACCGGTTTCGCGCCCGGAATCAATTCGATCCCGAACTCTATTTCCCGTTCAGGCGGTACCCCCGGTAAATCTTTCGGAAAAACATCTTCATAATCTCGTACTACCGGTACATCTCCAATCTTTCGTGATTCTTTCTCGGGCTCATTAGCGTATATCAAGAATGCCTTGCATCCTCGCTTCATTAGCTTGTGAGCTTTCAACATTGAGCATACTATGGGGTTGCCTCCTTTTTCGCCATAAATGGTGACGTGTTTCCCGCTCGGAGATGTTAGTTTTATCTCTTTACGGAAGCACACGACCTTTGCATGGTGTCGAGATAGCCAATCCATCCCAACGACTACTTGAAATTCTCCCATCGACATCGGGATTAGATTTATCAAATATTCTTCATCGTCGATGCTCAATTTACAATTTTCACATACATCACAAATAATAAAGCTCTTGTTATTACCTATCTCTACTTCTAAAGGCACAGGTAATTTTGTTAGAACGAACGAAGGATGTCGAATAAGTCCATATGAAACAAAGGATTTATTCGCACCCGTATCAAATAACACGTGTGCAGGAATTAAATTTACAGCAAATATACCTGAGACCACGTCAGGTTCAACCTTTGCTTCTGCGGCGGTTAGTTGAAAAGATCTTGCCTTTGCTTTCGAGGCTTCACCTTTCGGTTCCTGCCCATCCTTCTTTCCAACCAGCTCCGGGCATTCCGACTTCTTGTGACCCGTTCGATAACAATTGTAACAAACCGTCACTTTCTCCGGGCATGATATAGCCATATGTCCCGTTTTCTTGCATATGGGACAAGGCTTATCCTTGTAACGGCATTCGCCTTTATGACCCTTCCCGCAGATTCTGCAACTTGGTGACCCGCCTTTCGTATCAGATTTCTTTGCGCTTTCGTTTGTTCGTGCCTTCTTAGTAGGGCTTGGATTCACATCTTGTGCCCTTCGTTCACCCCGTTCTATGCTCTTTTTCAGTTCGATCTCCCTTTCCCGAGCAGCATTGACAATCTCGGTAAGGGTCTCATATTTTGAAGGGGTTATGAACTCTCTATACTCCGCACTTAGCATGTTATGGTAGTAATAGACCTTTTGTTCTTCATTTGTCACCAAATCATCACAGAACCTTATCTTGTCCATAAACATCCCCGTGATCTTGTCTATGGATTCACCCTTGTGTCTGAGTTGCATGAACTCTTCCTTGATTCTATTTATAACCGCTTTGGGACTATGGTGTTTAAGAAACGGCGTCTTAAACTCCTCCCATGTCATGTCCTTAGCCGCTTCACTTCCAATCTCCTTCTTTTTGTTATCCCACCAATCTTTCGCTTGACCTCTTAATTGACCCGTACCATAAGCAACGTAGTCATTTTCATCACAATGAGTTCTCTCGAATACTCCTTCGATATCACTTAGCCATCGTTGGCACACAATTGGATCAACCTCCCCATTATATATTGGTGGTTTACAGGCCATGAATTCCTTGTATGAACAAGTCTTTCGTCCACCATGCTTTTCCTTTGTTACATTTGAATCATCTTCCAGTTTCTTGATTCTATCTTCTACTATTGATAAAACTGTGTTTTGAATTTTATCAATAAAGCCCGACAAACTGTTTTCGATCGCCTTTCCAACCTCTTCGGCAATCACTTCCCTCACTTGTTCGGTGACTCTTGGCACCGCATCATCATTACCTTTATCAGCCATCTCTATTTCTGAAATGTTTACATAAGTTGTTAAACATTCCATTTATAACACATGCTTTACTTGTTTTGATTTAATCAAGTTCATAACTCGATTTAATCATTCTTGTTTCAATTCAATCAAGTTCGTAACTTGATTTAATCATTCTTGTTTCAATTCAATCAAGTTCGTGACTTGATTTAATCATTCTTGTTTCAATTCAATCAAGTTTGTGACTTGATTTAATCATTCTTGTTTCAATTCAATCAAGTTCGTGACTTGATTTAATCATTCTTGTTTCAATTCAATCAAGTTCGTGACTTGATTTAATCATTCTTGTTTCATGCATTTCTTGTTTTTGAGTGAGCTTACACACTCTTCTCATGCATATTTGTTCATTTCTCATTTTTTTACGTAGTACATAATTTATTAACAAAATAAGTTAGTTCTTACCGGACGACCGATCAAGCTTGAACCGAACACTTATTGACAACCTGGAGCTCTGATTACCAACTTGTAACACCCTCAAACTTTACTTGAATATAAGAATAATTTTATACAAAAGATAATAGTTTAACATAAGTTTCAAAAGTATCATAAACCTTAGTCAACTAACGACTAGGTTAGAACATACAAAAATTGTTTGAGAATTTGTTTACAACCCAAGAACAAAGTTTAAGTACGATTAAAACATAGCGGAAGCTTCAAAAATCGTGTTCGGTTCTTCAACGTTGCTTGACCACCATCCGTAAGGTCCATCTAAATCACCTAGGGTCAAAACCATTAAAACATTAGTTTTGACTTTAGTACATAAGACTTAACATATGATCCAATCATCAATTTAAAATAAAAATAAAAATTAAAGTTTTCTGTTCCACCGTAAATTACGGTGTTACCGTAATTTACGGTGAGTCCTGGGGATTTTTTTTTTGGTTCACCGTAAATCAGGAGTCTCACACCGTAAACATATAATACCCACCGTAAATTACGGTACTACCGTAATTTACGGTAGTACCTGGAATTCCATGTTTTATTTTGTTTGTTCATTATACCAAGACCCCAACTCTCGGATTTCAGTTTTCTATGATATTGATACATTAAATTCTCGTAATTCTAATATGTTATATAATATTCAAAATCAACAATCAACCTATCATAATCCGGAGCATTAATCATGTCTTACTTGATTATCCGACCCGTTTGGCTCGTCTACGGAATTTCTTCCTTTTTGACAACTACCAATGAGTTCTAACCAACTTTCGACCAAATATTCAATATAGCGATATCATCGCTTTAATTCATAACAACTTGTGTTTTAAAATTCAACTATACCAATTACAATGATCTAAATTTACTTAATGTAACGGGTCAAGTTACATACCTTAGCGCACGCCCTTCAACCGCGAATCACCACCGGCTTGTCCGCTAGACGTTCCGGTATCTTGTCCTATAGAGTTCAATTCAAGACATGTTTAGAACTCTCTTTAGACCTCACTTCGTATATTATACCGAAACGTCATAATTATGCGTTAAAGCTTTAAATTTCTATTTTTAAGCCTTCTTTGAGGCATTTCTACAAACACTATGAGGGCAGAATTTCTACATCATTTGCATTTAAGTTCATAGTTTGCTAGCTAGTTAACTTAACATCAATAAAGCCCTCATATAGCATTTTAATCATCATACCTTTCTGAAATCGCTTTTCTATAATCAATTAACACTAGGATAATCATCTAAACCCTAGTGTTCATCATCATCATGTAAAACCCACAACCCACCTTCAAGGTGTTCATGGAATTTTCCTGAATTTGGTCATGATTTCACATGAAATTAGCTAGGTTTCACTTCTAAACACCTTATCATTTCTAATCAAACCAAATAACACACATGCAACATCAATTTTCAGATTTTCCAAAATCATGAGAAATTCAAGTTAAGAGATTTCATTAGATTTTACATACCTTACAATCCTCTTGTGATGAGGATTACGATTCTAGGCTCAATTCTCGATTTCTACTTGGATTAATCCTTCAATTTGCAAGATTAATGAGATTTTAGGGTTTTGGAGAAGTGGGGATCGCCCCCTTGCTTCACTTGATCGACCAGACACACCTAAATGGTGTGTTTGGTGAGTTTTTGTTATAATTCAGCATTAAACTTTCATTTTTGGCAAGCTTAGTCCCTCATTTATCATCTAACTTTAAGTACTAGTGTTTTTAACCTAGTGTTAGTTATTTCTAGGCTTGTAATTTTAACTAGGTTAAAATTTCTAGATAGCAAATTCTTGTATTTGAAATTCTTGAATTTCTTATATAAAGATTTATATTTTCGGGGTGTTACATTTCATAAAGAACGACGCATCAAGGCTAATAGACCGCATGCTACTACGCTAAATAAACATACAATAAACAACGCATCATGCAAAAGTAATCTAGCAAGTAGGCAATATAAACTCAAATCATACCACCTAAAGTGTTGAGCCTTGCACGTGGAGCGAAGCGTCGTTGTGGATCGTTGAGCACTGAATAAGTTATAGTCTGGTTTTTATCAAATAGCTTTCTCCCTTTTTAAAACCAAGTTCACTATAACCAATGGCTCTGATACCAATCTGTCACACCCCCAAAATCCATAAGCGGAGTACCACCGCAAGAGGCGTGACTGACCAGGATCCAGCCACCAATCATATTAAACAATGTAATTAAATAAATAAAAATCCAACCACACAATATAATTGGTGTCCAAAACAAATTAACTAAGTTCGAGTTATCAGCGGAAGCATAAATTTTAAAACCAAAGCATAAGTTTAACAGTTCAAATGTTTAACATGGAACACAACAGTCCATGTCCCACAACGACTCCTGCTCCCATGCAAGCTCCAGTTGGAGAATTACAACGACATCAGTAGTCATCAACAATACAAATTTCATGAGCTAATTCTACACAGATTTCAAGTTATGACGAAAAAAATAACACAGATTTTCTGCAGTAAAAACGCAGCTTTTGCTGCTGTACAAAACAGACCTTTAAAAATAGTAAACGATCTAAAAAAAAATGATTCTAGTGCCATTTGAAGCGTATTTCACAATAACACGTTATAGACTCAAGAAAATCAATTTTTCGTTATGTTATGACCCGGTTACAGCCAACTGAAGGCGGGTGTAACAGTTTGACAGCTTCCTGTTTTCAGTTAATAGCGTTCTAACGCAAGTTCTATTTGTTCCGTTAACATGTTTAGTGAACAACAACGACATTTAACATCACTTACAGAAGGTTATCATTTATTTAACTCAGATTTATCATGTCAAGTATCATCGTTCATATCAGATTCCATAGTACAAGTTTTCATCAAGTAACCATCATC
Organism: Helianthus tuberosus; assembly: GCA_030545235.1. Taxonomy (NCBI): domain Eukaryota; kingdom Viridiplantae; phylum Streptophyta; class Magnoliopsida; order Asterales; family Asteraceae; genus Helianthus; species Helianthus tuberosus. The sequence continues at coordinate 134,677,944 of CM060371.1, read as the reverse complement.
AACATAACCCTAATGCTCATACAACTATCATTATTAATCATGGTTCATGCGATCCAACATATAATTAATCGTGACATCATTTAGATATGATTATTTGCAACCCATATTCATCCATCTGTCTTTATCATGCATATTACCCTAATCTATACCACAAAAATTTCAGCCGCATGCATTTATAGAATTTAAAACAAAACACACTCAAATAAAGACAACACACTAACCGATCGATGTAGCGTAAGAAGGTCGTGCGAGGAGGTAAGGCTTCGAGAGAGGGAATAAGGAAGTTGTCGTCAACTTTGAAGGAGAGGGGGGCTGCCGGAAATCACCTAGGGGAAGGAAAGGGTAGGGTTTGTTTTTGAAGTGCTATCATGGAATCATGCATACGTATAGAACTAGAGATGTGGCGGTTAGGCTTGTTTGTGTGTGTGGGCTGAATTGCTCAAGGGAAACAAGGAAGGGAAAAGTGGGCTGGGGTTGGGTTGGACGTAAGGAAGCCATGGGATTTGGCTGCACATATTGTTATTTTCAACTAGACACATAATTAGAAATTCATTTAATTCATTTTTTAAAGGGTTCATATCTAATTTATTGATGTATACCATAGTGGGGGAGGTCATGATTTCTTTTTAATATAATAATTTGGTAGCCAACATATAACAAAACGGTCTGGGTCGGTTCAACACGATATGGTTTTGGTTTCGACTACATGTTTGCACACTATAAATTAAATAAGTATATTCTAGATAACTGAATCGTTGAATAAGATAAGTATGTATAAAAAAATTGATTTATAAAAGCGAAACTAATGGTTTTTACCTCAAGAATTCGGGTTGTCACATCAACCATGTCTTGAAAGATCGCTATCATGCATCGTTGGGATGTAGCCGAAGCGTTACATAGCCCAAAAGGCATGCGTCGGTACGCATATGTGCCGTATGGACATGTAAATGTCGTTTTTTCTTGGTCTTCCGGCGCGATAGGGATTTGGAAATAGCCAGAAAAACCATCAAGGAAACAATAGAATTGTTGCCCCGCAAGACGCTCAAGCATTTGATCGATAAAAGGAAGTGGGAAGTGGTCTTTCCAGGTGGCGTCATTGAGCATGCGGTAGTCAATACACACACACCAACCGGTAACCGTACGAGAAGGGATAAGCTCGTTTTTCTCGTTCACGACAACAGTTATAACAATCCTCCTGAAAATTTTTCTGACGCCCTAATATATTTTAAATACCCCTATATGTCTTAAAATACACCCCGTATGTGAAAACCGAGCCCAAAATATGAAATATCATTAGAAATAATAAAAAAAAAAAAGAAAAATGAGTCTTACGCGGGGCTCGTAAGCCACCTCCTGAGCTTACGCGGGCCGCGACAGATACAAGGTCAGGCGAGCCCCGGTGTTGACACGTGTCAAACGCGTGTTGAACCTACTTCGTGACCCGGATCACCTACGCCTAGAACCCCGATTACGCGGGCCGCGTAGGCCTTAGCCTAACCTTACGCGGGCCGCGAGAACCTCAATTTTCAGCCCTATAAATAGCAGGCATCGGATCTTCAGATAACTCGTTCATTTCTTTTCTAATCTCGAAATTTCTGATAGATAGTATAATTTCCGGGCATAATACCCCCCTAATTAACGAAGTTCTGCTCCGTTGTAAGTATTATAACCCCAGTTACGTATTAAATACGCTGCCCGATTGATCTAGGATTCCGTAACGACTGTCGTGGTTCTGCCCGACATAGTTGTTGGAATGCCGTCTCGGGGAGGGTATCGTTAATATAAATAAAGGGTTATTATACTAACATATGTACATTTGTGTAAATTATAGATAAATCACCAGGAAACCCTAAAAGAAGTCTAAGACATCAATGTGAGTTTATCCTCTTTTTGTAAACCTTTTGTGAACTGTTTTACAAAACCTTAAAATGCTTTACAATACGATTAAGCATTGATTGAGTCTTTGTAGTTCTTCAATTACTGCCGGTATGTTGGGGTTTTGTATACAAAATGCGGAACACGTTACAATTGGACAACGGGTTAGCCAATGTGTAATATGACCCACCAGTCAGGATTGACAGTACTGAATGCGTAATTGTGTAGAAAGAAACAATGTGATAGCTCTCAATACTGTGTTAATTAGTAAAATGTTTCTTGATTAAACTGAGATTCACTCATCAGTATTTCCCACTGACAAATGTTTTTAAAACGCATTTCAGGTTACAAAATGTGAAAGCAAAATTAGAAGAAAGCCAGCTTGAGAGCACTAACGGCTTGGAAAAATGTGGCTATAAAAGTTACCTAAAAGACGATATTTTAAATTCAATAAAATAGGGTTTATCCCTATGTTGTAAAAAGAAACTTGCGTTTTACCCATGTAGTTATTAATATAAAATATGGTGGTTTTACTCTGATAAACATTTCCTAACTACGGTCCTGATGAAATTCTGGTGCCAAAATAATAAACAAAATGATACCACCACAACTGGTGTTCGCGGGCGCCCGTTCCCAGGAAAAATAGGGGGCAGGGGTTGCGACAGAAAGTGGTATCAGAGCCTAGCCACTGATTCAGTCACAGAAGTGTTCTGCTGACATCAATATATTGTCTAAATTGTTAGGAAATAAATTATGAAAATACGTACATATCTGTATTTTATTGTTATGTGTTATTTGACTATTTGTTAGTTTACAGTATGAGTGATCAAGGACCCTCGGACTTGTATCGTCAATTGTCTGATTCACCTAGGAGTGAAGGAACTTCTTCCCAGCCTACCCTCTCTAGATATTCTGCTGATCAGGAAGAAGGGATGTTTGTCTTTAAGGCTCAATCTGAAGAGCCATTCCCTCAGAAAAAGAGAGGATGGTTCAGTAAGGGAGCATTTAAGCGTAGGAAAAGAATGCGAAAGTTGCAACAGCAGAGAGTCCTAGCAGCCGCTAAGCGAGAGTCAGATGCCCATACACAGGATATGCTTAATAGAAGCCTAGCTAATTTCCATATCCTAGTAACAACTGTTGCCGACCCAAATCTGGAACAACTAGTAGCCCCACAACCCTTACCTTTATTTCCTGCTCAGCCAATAGAGATAGAAGATAACCCTGAAAATCAAGTAGAAATGCATGATTTCAACCCTGAGGAGATACCTAGGATACCAGCCCCTAATCCCTTAGATCCGGATTATGATCCATGGTTCGATGATCATAGGGATTATGTGTCGCGCTACCACTTAAACGACGAACCCATGCCGAATTTAGCAGCCTATCCAGGTCTGGACCCTCTAGATCCCTACTATGACAACGATGAATACATCAGGGAGATTTTAGAGAATTCTTACCCTCAGGAGAATCCCATACCCCAGTACCAGCACCTGCACCCCCAATGAGTGCAGATAATGTGCATGACCTCCGAACTTTTGGAGAAGAGATCTTGGAGAGTAGTGAGAGGATGAGGCAGGTAGGAGAGCGACTCGTATGGAAATACGACGAGCGCAATATAGATTACTGGATGAATCCAGACCAGTAAGGAGATGGTAAAGTTGGTAATAATGATAATATAATAATATTATATAATATGTTTTTATGAAATAATAATAATAATAATAATAATAATAATAATATGTGTAATAATAAATATATGTTGTAGTATAGACCACATTGTGGTTAACGATGCATAGTAGTATTGTATTGTAATTTTTTTTAGTATTGGTTTGTATTAGTAATATATATTAATAGAAAAGAGTAAAGTGGCAATGCTCAACGCTTTTGGTTAATATGTGTGTTGTGTGGTTGTTACTCAAATTGTTAATTATCTTGTGATATTAATATGTGGTAAATGTTTAAATTCAAATGGCCGACGAAGTGAATCAGAAAAATCTGAATAACGATAACCAGAGTAACAATAACCCAGGTAACGAAAATCCAAACAACAATAATGGAAACCAAGTGGATAACAGTGCCATCCAACACATAGTGGCACAAGGAATAATAGATGCAATGTCATATATTCTTCAAACGGTTAGGGAAGCAGAAAATAAAAGTAGACATGATAGCAAGCGACCCTCTGAACCTTCAAACATCGTAAACAATGGACCCGTAATTCAAGTGCCCATTCCCAAAAAACAATGGACATGATAGCAAGCGACCCTCTGGTCTTGTAAACCAATGGAATTCTCGGGCAATGAAGGGGCCGTTGCAGTTCTACGCTGGATAGAAAAGACTGAGGCAGTCTTAAGAATAAGTAAATGTGCGGAAGAGGATAAGATAATGTTTGCTTCCAATTTGTTTAAAAATTCAGCACTAGAATGGTGGAATACTATCCTTCAGACTAGAGGAAGTGATAGAACTTATAATATGGAATGGGAGGAGTTTAAAAACATGGTAGAAAGGAAATTATGCCCTCCTAATGAGAAAGAACAGATAGCAAACATGTTCTTAAACCTTAGAATGACTGATGTGGATAGTAAGGGGTACACCAAATTATTCTTTGAATATGCTAGAATAGTACCAACCCTTGCTTCACCTGAACCAGTTTTAATCTCCCGTTACATTTGGGGATTAATTGGAGAGATAAGGCATGTAGTCAAGGCAGCTAGACCCCAAACCATAGAAGAAGCAGTAGAACTAGCCAATACCTTGATAGATGAATTAGTCTGTACACGAGAAGAGGATCAAATGAGGAACCTAACCTAGAAGCTTACACAAGAATTTCATTCTGAAAATTCTAACCGTGGGAGAAATGTAGGCTCTACCTCTGCACCCTACTGTAGGTATTGCAAAAGGAAGCATTCAGGAAGATGCTCCATATACTGTAACTTTTGCAAAATATCTGTACACAAGGAGGAAGATTGTAGGAAATAGATTAGCAACAGGATATGCTACAACTGCAGACAACAAGGTCATATCAAGCCTAACTGTCCAAAGCTAGCTCCAGCTATGAACCCCAAGAATACTTAAAATGCTAGAGCATTTGTTCTGACTGCAGAAGAAGCAAAGATAATCCCGGATGTGATCACCGGTATGTTTTTAGTTAATGATGTTTTTTCTAAAGTATTATTTGACTCTGGTGCAAACCAAAGTTTTATTAATACTTCATTTTGCAAATTACTCAATCAACCATTAACTAAACTTCCACAAGAATGTCTGGTAGAGACAACAAATGGGGAAACTATTAAGATTTCTAAAGTCTTGCAGGGAGCAAGAATAGAAATTTTAAATCAGAAATTTATTGCAAACCTTTACCCCATGAATCTGGCAGGATTTGATGTTGTATTAGGAATGGATTGGTTAATAGCCAATAAAGCCAGTATTTTATGTGATTAAAAGTCAATCCAAGTAAATTCACCAAAGGGTGAAAACATCACAATTAAAGGAAATAAGTTCTCTAAATTCACAAAATTCATCTCTGTAATGAAAATTGCAAGTTATATAAGGAAAGGATCATTAGTCTATTTGATTTCCATAATCACTAACAATAAAGGAAAAGAATTAAAGGATATTCTAGTAGTATCCCAGTTTTCAGATGTATTCCCAGAAGAGCAACCGGCACAACCTCCAGACAGAGAAGTTGAATTCAGAATCCATTTAATACCAGGGACCGCACCTATTGCCAAAGCACCTTACCGTTTGGCACCCGCAAAAATGCAAGAACTAAAGAAACAATTAGATGAATTGTTAGTAAAACGATTCATATAGCCAAGTTCATCACCCTAGGGAGCGCCGATCTTATTCGTTAAGAAGAAGGACGGATCAATGCGTATGTGCATTGACTACCGTGAATTGAACAAGGTCACAATTAAGAATCGGTATCCATTACCAACAATAGATGATCTGTTTGATCAATTGCAAGGAGCACGATTTTTCTCAAAAACCGATTTAAGGTCAGGATATCATCAATTAAAGGTACAGGAAGAGGACATTCCTAAGACCGCTTTCAGAACAAGGTATGGCCATTATGAATTTACTGTCATGCCATTTGGTTTAACCAATGCCCCAGCTGCATTCATGGACATGATGAACCGAATATGTAAGCCATATTTGGATAAATTCATAATTGTCTTTATAGATGATATTCTCATTTACTCTAAGAGTAAAGAGGAACATGCAAAGCAATTGCACGCACTTCTAAGTTTATTGAGAAAAGAGAAGCTTTATGCTAAGTTTTTGAAGTGTGAGTTTTGGTTAGAACAGGTACAAATTCTTGGACATTTAGTCAATCATGAAGGAATTCATGTAGATCCCACCAAAATTGAGGCGATAACCAATTGGAAAACCCCTAAATCACCAACTGAGGTTAGAAGCTTCTTATGATTAGCCGGTTATTATAGAAGATTTATTCGAGATATTTCTAGAATAGCCATTCCCTTAACTAAGTTAACCTGTAAATCCATTAAGTTTGAATGGGGACCAAAACAAGAAGAAGCCTTTAGAATCCTTAAGCAAAGATTAACCCATACACCCATATTAGCGTTACCTGAAGGAACTGAAGATTTTGTAACCTATTGTGACACTTCTAAGTTAGGTTATGGATGTGTGTTAATGCAACGTCAAAAGGTTATAGCGTACGCCTCTAGACAACTTAAGAACCATGAAGAGAATTATTCAACCCATGATCTAGAATTAGGAGCTATAATTTTTGCCCTTAAAATTTGGAGACATTACCTATGTGGTAGTAAGTTTACCATTTTCACAGACCATAAGAGTTTAAGGTATGTCTTCGGACAAAAGGAGTTGAATATGAGACAAAGACCCTGGATGGAATTACTTAGTGATTATGATTGTGATATCCAGTATCATGCAGGAAAGGCAAATGTAGTTGTTGATGCTTTAAGTCGAAAGTATCATGAAAAGCCAAAAAGAGTACGTTCTCTTAAGCTAAATCTGCAAGTAGATTTAAATGATCAAATTAGAAAAAGCACAAGAATCAGTAATCAAGGATGATACTGAAAAGTTAAAAGGAATGATTAAGCAATTAGAACAAGGAATAGATGGAATTTGGAGATTCCATAAGAAAAGAATGTGGATACCTAAATTAGGAAACCTAAGTCACCGTATATTAGAAGAAGCCCATAGGTCTAAGTATACGATACATCCTGGAAGTGATAAGATGTATCAAGATTTAAGGAAAAATTTTTGGTGGATAGGAATGAAAAAGGATATAGATGCATATGTTGCCAAGTGTTTAACCTGTTCACAAGTCAAAGTTGAACATCAGAAACCTTCAGGTTTATTGCAACAATTAGAAATGCCTGTTTGGAAATGGGAATTAATAACAATGGATTTTGTTGCTAAATTACCTAAAACAAGAAAAAGGTAATGATACAATCTGGGTGATTGTAGACAGGCTAACCAAGTCAGCTCATTTCCTACCAATGAAGGAAACTTTCAGTATGGAACAATTAGCTAAATTATATGTAAATGAAGTAGTTTCTTTACATAGAATTCCTCTATCAATTGTTTCTGACAGAGATAGTCGTTTTACCTCTCATTTTTGGACAAGTTTCTAAAAAGCCATGGGAACCAAGTTGAATCTAAGCATCGCTTATCATCCACAAACGGATGGACAAAGCGAAAGGACAATTCAGACAATGGAAGACATGCTTAGAGCTTGTGTAATTGATTTCGGAGAAATTGGAGAAAAGAAACTATCTGGACCTGAGATATTACAAGAAACAACAGACAAAATCATTCAAGTCAATGAACGACAGAAAGCAGCAAGTGATCGACAAAAGAGTTATGCTGATAACAGACGAAAGCCGTTGGAATTTCAAGTAGGAGATAAAGTGTTATTAAAAGTCTCTCCTTGGAAAGGAGTGGTAAGATTCCTCAAAAGGGGAAAGCTAAGCCCCAGGTACGTTGGACCTTTTGAGATTATTAGAAGAATAAGACTTGTAGCTTATCAGCTACAACTGCCAGAGGAAATGGCAGGAATACATGATGTATTTCATGTATCTAATATCACAAAGTGTTTAGCTGATGAATTGCTAATAGTACCTCTTAAGGATATAGAGGTAAATGAACAGTTAAAATTTGTAGAAAGACCTCTACAAATTGAAGACAGGAAAGTTAAGAACCTCAAACACAAGAGATTAGTTCTAGTCAAAGTGAAGTGGGACTCCAAAAGAGGACCAGAATACACATGGGAGCTTGAATCAGAAATGCAAAGGAAATATCCACACTTGTTCTAGTAGACCTCGACGACGAGCTCTAAAACAAGGTGGGGAGGATATAACAACCCTCTTGAAATTTTTTCTGACGCCCTAATATATTTTAAATACCCCTATATGTCTTAAAATACACCCCGTATGTGAAAAACGAGCCAAAAATATGAAATATCATTAAAAATAATTAAAAAAACAAGAAAAATGAGTCTTACGCGGGGCGCGTAAGCCACCTCCTGAGCTTACGCGGGCCGCGACAGCTACAAGGTCAGGCGAGCCCCGGTGTTGACACGAGTCAAACGCGTGTTGAACCTAGTTCGTGACTCGAATCACCTACGCCTAGACCCCCCTACTACGCGGGCCGCGTAGGCCTTAACCTAACCTTACGCGGGCCGCGAGAACCTCAATTTTCAGCCCTATAAATAGCAGGCATCGGATCTTCAGAAAACTCGTTCATTTCTTTTCTAAATCTCGAAATTTCTGATAGATAGTACAATTTCCGGGCATAATACCCCCCTAATTAACGAAGTTCTGCTCCGTTGTAAGTATTATAACCCCAGTTACGTATTAGATACGCTGCCCGATTGATCCAGGATTCCGTAACGACTGTCGTGGTTCTGCCCGACGTAGTTGTTGGAATGCCGTCTCGGGGAGGGTATCGTTAATATAAATAAAGGTTTATTATACTAACATATGTACATTTGTGTAAATTATAGATAAATCACCAGGAAACCCTAAAAGAAGTCTAAGACAACAATGTGAGTTTATCCTCTTTTTGTAAACCTTTTGTGAACTGTTTTACAAAACCTTAAAATGCTTTACAATACGATTAAGCAGTGATTGAGTCTTTGTAGTTCTTCAATTACTGCCGGTATGTTGGGGTTTTGTATACAAAATGTGGAACACGTTACAATTGGACAACGAGTTAGCCAATGTGTAATATGACCCACCAGTCAGGATTGACAGTACTGAATGAGTAATCGTGTAGAAATAAACAATGTGATAGCTCTCAATACTGTGTTAATTGGTAAAATGTTTCTTGATTAAACTGGGATTCACTCACAAGTATTTCCTACTGACAAATGTTTTTAAAACGCGTTTCAGGTAACAAAATGTGAAGGCCAAATTAGAAGAAAGCCAGCTTAAGAGCACTGACGGCTTGGTAAAATGTGGCTATAAAAGTTACCTAAAAGACGTTGTTTTAAATTCAATAAAATAGGGTTTATCCCTATGTTGTAAAAATAACTTAGGTTTTACCCATGTAGTTATTAATATAAAATATGGTGGTTTTACTCTGATAAACATTTCCTAATTACGGTCCTGATGAAATTCCGCTGCCAAAATAATAAACAAAATGATACCACCACAACTGGTGTTCGCGGCCGCCCGTTCTCGGGATAGATAGGGGCGGGGGTTGCGACAACAGTCATCCCCCCCTTCTTGGGGACAACTTGAGTAGGGCTCACCCATGAAGAATGAGATATGGGGTAAATCAAACCGGCTTCCATAAGCTTCAACACTTCTTTTCTAACAACCTCTTTCATGTTGGGATTTAAACGCCTTTGAGGTTGCACCACCGATTTAAATTCATCCTCCATAAGAATACGGTGGGTACAAAAGGTGGGGCTAATACCCTTGTTATCGGACAATTTCCAAGCTATCGCCTCTTTGTGCTCCTTAAGCACCTCAACTAATTTTCCCTTCTCCTCCTCCGTCAATCTAGAAGAGATAATGACGGGCATGCTAGAATTTTCTCCTAAGAAAACATACTCTAGGTGGGACGGGAGGACCTTAACCTCACTCTCCTCCCTAACCTCACATGCTCTAAGGGTGCATTATCTACGGGTTTGCTCTCACTCTCCTCCCTAACCTCACATAGCTCTAGGGTTTCAGGAACCCAAGACGAATCTACTTCCTCACCCTCATCAAAAACCTCATCCTCAACTACTCCCTCACTAACTAGATCGGCCCCACTAATGAAATCTAGGCACCTATCAACGCATGAGATGAACGAATCTAGGAAGTAAACGGAGTGACATGGACCGCTTGAATCGTCGCTACCACTAGGATGTTGCATGGCTCTATCTATCTCAAAGGTAACTATCTCATTGCCCGCTCTAAGTGAAATCTTACTGTTAAAGACGTCAATGGCGGCCATTGCGGTTCGAAGGAAAGGACGGCCAAGAATGATCGGGACTCTTTCATCGGCTTCCATGTCTAAGACCACGAAATCTACGGGAAACACAAATTTATCTACCTTCATAAGCAAGTTCTCTATGACTCCACGAGGATACTTAACCGATCGGTCGGCTAAGGACAATGATATACGCGTGGGTGTAAGCTCTCCTAACCCTAGCCTCTCATAAAGAGAAAAAGGCATCAAATTGATGCTAGCACCTAAGTCCGCTAAAGCATGAGCGGGGGTAATGGCACCCCTGAAGAAGCAAGGAATGGTGAATGTATTGGGGTCGGTTAATTTCTCCGGTAGCTTATTCAAGACCACCGCGGAACAACCTCCGGTCAATGGGATGTTTGAAAGCTCTCCTAACCTATCCTTACGTTTGAGAAGGTACTTGAGGAATTTAGCGTATTTAGGCATGGACTGTAAGGCTTCGATGAAAGGAAGATTGATTTTTAATTGTTTAAACATTTCTAAGAATTGCCCATAGTCCTTAGCATATTTTTGATGCTTAAGGCGGGCGGGGTAGGGTACGCGTGAATGATCCAACTAACGGTGAAGGCCTAACCCCTATGGGACGTTTTTTGACACTCTTTTCTACTTGAAGCTCCTCGTTGTTTACGGTACTTGCTGGGTCTAGCCTATGTTGCACCTTACCGGGAGCTTCCATCTCAATCTCTTCATCTACCTCTTCCTCATCCTCTACCTCAACTCTCTCTCCCACTACCTCCCCTAGACTTTTGCCACTACGAGTAGTAATGGCCTTCGCTGAATGGTTAGCGGGGTTCGTGTAAGTATTTCCTGAAAACTGTTCAGGTGGGTTCTCTTGTAACTGTTTAGCTGAACCACCTACCGTTCTTTGAAGGTCTAAAAGTGCGGATTGTTGATTTTTAAGTTGAAGCTCTTGATTTTTATTAATTTGTTCTTGATTTTTAGCAAAATTACCAAATTCAGTTAAAGTTTTCTGTTTAACCTGATCTCTCACCATCAATTGAGCAAACATCTCTTCAATCCAACTTAAACTACCATCTGAACCCTTTCCACTAGCCTGACCCTCTTGATTTGACCCCCCACCAGAAAATTGACCCCCTTGATTTGAACCTCCACTAGTGTATAGACCGGGCCCCCTATTTTGATACTGACCAGATGTTGGGATTGAACTCTATAAAGGAACAGTTAATAAAGCCAAAATTGGTTCAGATCAGTGGATTCATCATAATCAGTTATTTGTGATAGATCTTTCCCCTTGACATTGGCCCTAACATCTGATGACCTCAGATGCTGACCACTACAACTGCTGCTGATCTAAAAGACTGTTGAAGATAAAGCACTGATGCTCAATCTACTAATGTGACTCAAGTACTGCTGAAGACCCAAAGCACTGCTGGAGCTATAACGATGGAATGAAGAATCAGTAGTTTACTTTATTCTTTGTATTATACTTGTAATCAGTTGTTTAGTTATCAGTGGTTGTAATAATCAGTGGTTGTAGGTTGTTAGGAGGTTAGATGTCACTTTCACGGTGACGTCAGCCAAAGATGCTCAGTGGTTGTTCTGTACTATAAATAGAATAGTACCATGTACTGTTCTATTAGCTCTCTTCATCACCAAGTCATTCTGTACGAACATTCAAGTGAGCTCAGGATGAGGGGGAGATTTGTGCATGCATGAATTGTAATTAAGTATTGTAATAAATACAATTATTCGATTTCATGACAAACAAGTTTGCTTAAACTTATTCTCTCATTGATTATGTGTTAAAAGTTTATTTCATATTTCCGCTGCAATTTATCTCTGTTTCATCTTCATTACTATTAAACAAAACACAATCTAAGAAACTCAGATCCTAACAATTGGTATCAGAGCTAGGACAGTCAAATTTGATCTAACAATCATTTTGACGTAAAAGTTCAGCTCAATTTCATTGATACTTTAGATTGTTCGTTTTTAGTTGTAAAACATAGTAAGGTATAATCACGTACAAAGTTGATTATTCAGTGCCTGAAAAACAACCAGAATGACGTCACAATCACAGGATAACACAATGAAAATGGGTTCAGTCTTCAAACCACCTATGTTGGTTAGATCTGAGTATAACATCTGGCAGCGTAGGATGGGTCACATCTTAGCTCAACAAAACATAGGGTGTTGGCGATCGGTTGTCTTTGGACCACATGTTCCAATGGTGCCGAGTGCTGAGGATCTAAAAGTCATGGTTCCTAAGAAAATTGAGAACTATTCTGACCAGGATTTTCAGAAAATTGAACTGGATGCCAAGGCATTTAGCATCGTTGCATCTGCACTCCCAATTGAAATTTATTATGGGCTGTTACACTGTAACAGTGCCAAGGAATTGTGGGATGCACTTAAGGAACAATTTGGTGGTACCAAAGAAGTAATTGAAAACAATAGAGAGGTTTTGAATCAACAGTATGAAACCTTTTGTCACGTCAAGGGTGAATCATTAACAAAACAGTTTGAACGTTTTAGCTGTCTCATAAGTGAACTAAAACTTGTTAACACTGAATTTATCAAATCTACTCTAAACAGCAGGTTTTTAAGGTCACTTCCTGAAAAATGGGACACAATTTCTTTTGTAACCAGAAATTCAGTTGGGTTCAAAGTGTTAACACTGACTCAACTTCATGGTAGACTCCTGACCTATGAAAGGGAGTTGAACCAGAAAAAGAAGTTACAAGAGTCAGGGAAGGTTGTTAATGACTACACATTTGGTAGCGCAACACTTCTGGGTCAAGAGGAATCTGGTAGTAGTAAGGATCAGGGTTATGATCATTACTTTGACATAACTGCTGGTGGAGCCTTTAAGAACTCTGATTCTTACTCAAACAACTATGCTTTCAAAGCTAGTAGTGAAAACCAGATTTCTGACAATCTCTCTTTTGAACTCAATGATCTTCAGCATTTTGATCCAACTGATTTAGAGGAGATGGACATATTGCACCAACTTGCACTACTGAGTGTTAGAACCAGCAAGTTTTATAAAAGGACAAGGAGAAAATTTCCAGGGTTACATGGGAATCTGAAAGTAGGGTTGGATAAATCAAAGATAAAATGCTACAACTGTAATAGGTTGGGTCATTTTGCTAGAGAGTGCAGGAGTCAAATTAGTGGACCAATCATCACACATCCTAGCTCTAACCCTAGACAACAAAATAACCAAACCACTATGCATTATTCCTAATATGCCCCTGCTGCTCATGTAAACACTGCTCACTATGCACACCCTGCAACCCCTGTTCCTGTTCACTATGTCTAAACCACTGTTCCTCATATACAGTATGTCCAGGCCCCAGCTCTTCAGGTTCAGGTGCAACAAGTTGCACCTCAACAAGCTACACCAACAGTTGTTCAACCAGATCAGCAAAGCTTTTTCACCCAAGGCTTTGTTGATTGGAGTAGCTTGCCTGATGAGCTAGGTGATGAAAATTTTGCTCTCTATGCTAAAAATGATGCTTCTAGTGATGATTTCTATTTTGTAGCATTAGAGTCTATACCAGAAGGGTTGGAAACTGAAGAAGGACAGTCAAATGAAGAAACAGTGGATACAATTGCTGAAGCAGTTGTTACTACTGTTGTTGGTAAACTACTGTTGGGAGAAAATTCAGAACCCCTGTTGGAACCACTGTCTGACACCTGGTCTGCTGAAGAAGAGGAGAAGAAGCAAGATGAAAAAGAAGAGAAGAAGCCAGAAGAAAGTGTGAATGTTTGTGATTGTGCCATGATGGCTGCAACTAAGGTATCACCCCAGGTTCTTAAAAACCTTTGTTCAGACAAATGCATCATAGCATTTGCAAATATTAAGGAGGTGAATGAAAACCTTAGAGATAAAGTGTTAAGTGATGAAATACAATTTGAAAAATCTTTAAAAGAATTTAAAATCAAATTGTCTGAAAAAGAAAATGAGATTTGCAGCCTCAAACATGAGCATAGCATAACCAAGGACCAACTTGAGGCAATGATGGAAAAATATCAAGCCTGTAAAAAGGAGGTGGAATCCACCCAAATCACATGTGAAAATGGGTGGAATCCTGCAAAGGTTATGAAGTTATGCTTGAAAAACAGATCAAAAGCAATGTAAAATTTGGTGTAGGTTTCAGAAAACATGATCAAGTTGAAAACATTGCTGCAAATGAATCTGTTCAAACCACTGTTGAAGTCATACCCACTGATGTGCACAAAATGCAACATATAAATTACATCAATTGTGGCATAAAACTAACCCTTTTTTAGCACTAATGTTGTAAAAAGTGTGTTTTTGTCTTCCTTTTGTATTTTCAGGATTAAATGAGCTCAAATTAATAAAAGAAGCAAAAAGGCAGCTAAATCTAACATGAATACAAGAAAAGGAACAAACGTGGCATGCCCGACCCCCCGACAGCATCTTCCCAAGCAAAAACAAGAGAACAAAAGGCAGAACACGCCCAGTGCTCATTGAACACGGGGGGCGTGCCCAAGTGCCAGCATAAAAGACAAAGCTATAGAAGCTTCTATCACCCACCACGGGGGCGTGCCCAACGGACACGGGGGCGTGCCCAACGGAAACGGGGGCGTGCCCAGCGGACACGGGTCCGTGGTCAACTCTAAGATTCGAAGAATCTGGGGAAATCTTGATAGTACAGATATGCTTCTGCACACGGGGGCGTGCCCAGCGGATACGGGGGCGTGGTCAACTAATGCAGACAAACTGCAATTAATGAAGGAAGAGAAGGGGATGGACACGGGGCCATGCCCAATGGACACGGGGCCATGCTCGGGCTGCTGTTCAGGCTATAAATAGGGGTGCTTGGCTCATTTGGAAACCATCCCTTGGCACACCACCTCTCTCACACTTCACCCACCACCATCACAACACCATTATCCACCACCATCATCCATTTTCAATCATAGAGTGTGTGAGTCGTCTCGGGATCCAAGATTGATCGTAAGAGTTCTTGATAATCAAAGGCCATGTTTGCCTAAGTCTCTTACATCACTTGGTGAAGACAAGTGTCTAGTTTAATACTTTTTATTTTTAATCTTTTCGCACTTTTTACTTGGTTATGTATTAATGACTTTAATAACTAGTTTCTTATGTTGAAGGTGATTCTTCCTTAACGTTTGTCCGTGGTGTCTTGGCATTATTTTACTGTCTATATAAAATAAAATATTTTCACCATTCATATCTCCACGGTCTATATGGAGATATGTTGGCTACCTGGTCGGGGGTTAAGCGAACGGTTTGGTAAGAGTCTTGCCTTGTTCAGTGTATAGATCCTGCAAGGACCTGGGTCAAATTTAGTAGGACCTCCTTCAATACCCACCGGTATTGGATGGCGGGGGTCCAAACTCTTTGATCCCCTCATATGTAAGCTACTATTAATATTTTAATCCGGCTATTTAGGACTGTATCCCTGCTGACTCAGACTACTTAGCCGAGGGTAACGTCACCTCCAAAAGAGGGGCCTACCACAGTATGCATTAATAACTTAATTAATTATCTTTCAATAATCCGACCCTTTAGGATTGTATCCTTGCTGACTCAAACTACTGGGTTGAGGGTAACGTCACCTTCAAAAGAGGGGCCTACTACAATAACTAAGATAATCTCTTAAAAAGTGCAAAAGAGCGGAAATAATCAAAGGTTACACTATACACGAGTCGGAGCCAAGTGATTCATCTTGTCTATCTGTTTTTATTTTTATTTTATTTTTCAGCATTTTAGTTAGTTTTTTTTTTTTTGGATTAAAACCTTTTTCTAACTTTTTTATTTGATTAGACGCTGAGGATAAACCGGTACTAAAAGCTCTTGTGTCCTTGGATGACCTCGGTATCTTGCCAACACTATACTACGCTCACGATGGGTGCACTTGCCCATATGTGTGTTTGGTGTTAGTAAAATATCGGGTTTTATAAATTTAAAACTTGGCTAATGTGTAAAAAGGGGTTAAAATATACTTAAACTTATATACACACTCGCACACATCAAGTTTTTGGCGCCGCTTCCGGGGATACAAGGATTTTAAGAAAGCTTAAAATCGACGGCCTAATCAGTTTTTCAAAACTTTTTCAAAACGCGCGCACATTTTTCTGCATTTTAGTTTAGTTTTGCATTTACAGTAAGTCGAACATGGGCCGTGTCCACTGAACACGGGGCCGTCCTGCATATTTTTCATAAAACACCCAGATACAGAGCTTGAACACGGGGCCGTGCTCACTGAACACGCCCCGTGCTCAACGAAATCAGTAACTTTAATTAAAACGCCCAGATACAGATTCTGTACACGGGGCCGTGTCCACTGAACACGGGGCCGTGTCCAGCCTCTGTTTTCGTTTTTATTTTGGTTTTCTGATCTCGAGACTTGGTTGTGGTCTGCTGAGTGATTCTTATGGATCAATACTCAGGAAGTTACAACTACACCTATGAGGAGGATGATTATAGGAATAACTATTGCACTAATTGTGGTGACCCGCACTCGGTCCAATATTGTAACTTATATCAACCATCCACTTCATACACCTACTATGAGGAGCCCAGGTACGAGCCATCAACTTCATACACATCCTATGAAGACCAAAGGTATGAACCTCCTCCCTCATACTCGTATTTTGATGAACCAAGGTATGAGCCTTCTTACTCATACTTTGAGGAACCAAGATATGAGCCACCACCTTCATATGCTTACTATGAGGAGCCATGGTGTGAACAACCCACCTCATATGAGTACTATGAAGAACAAAACTACGACCCTTATCCATCATATACTTACAATGACGAACAATGGTATGAACCATCTACTTCCTATGAGTATTATGAGGAACAAAGGATCGAACAACCGGATTCAAGCTTTGAAAATCCCGATCCTTGCTCTATCACCGAAGTGACCGATAGGATATTAGAACACCTTAAAACTATCGAACGCTACATAAAAGAATCTCGCGCAAGGGAAGAGGCGTACCGCGCAAGAGAAGAATTAACTTGTAATAAATAAGAGATAGTTGAAAGTGTAAAAATGGAAGAACAAATAAGTGAAGAACCGACACATGAGTTAAACAATGAAAAAGGTGAGTCCGTTAACATTAAAATTCAAGAAGAGTATAATTTTGAAAAAATTAATCTCTTGTCACCTTCTTTTGATTAAACATTCCTATTCGTTGCCAATCAATACTGCTAATAGTAAGAACTTCTTTATGCTTGAGTTTTTGATACCTCTCTTAATAGTGTAAAGTAGTAAACTGAAGGAAGGGATGAATTTTTGCTGCATTTGAAGATTCAGCATATGCTGTTGGGAGATTTGCCATTTGGATATGGGGTTTTGTTGAACTAAGAAAGGTTTGGGTATGTGTTGAGTTATATCAGAAGTTTGTAGTTCTTGTGTAGATTAGCTTGTGTAGTGAGTTTCTTATATAGATAAGGAGATTCCGGATTACACCATGTGATCGGTTAGTGCTTCCATGCTACGTTCTGCAGCTAGTTTGAAAATTTGAATCTGACAGGTATGGTCTCGAGAAAATTTTGAAACTTTGAAAAGGAGGGAATCGTATCGTAATAAATTGATAATAGTACAACGTAGATCGATAAAAACTTGGATTGTTCTGAAACGGAGAAAAGAAAAAAAATCCTTTTGAATTAGGGTAACATGCCTTGAGCCGATAGGCGTACTGTACTCTCATCGGTAGTTCCCAGGTAGGCAAACGTGTGTCTCATCATGGAGGTATTTTCTGAAAGAAAGATTATAGTGATTTCATAATGGGATAATGTAGTTTCATAAAATCAATGAGGATCAAAGAAGACATGTAACAAGATGGATTCCACGAATAAATGACATCAATGACAAGTCAAAGTAGTTGGGTTCTTATAACTTGGTGAAGTCATGCTTTAGCCTATAAGTGGATACTCATCCCAAGAATTCCCAGGTAAGCACAACTGGTCTTGCGTCTGATGAGATTTATACGAAGTGCTTGCCTAGACAGAAAACTCAGAATACAGGCATCCACCCTTCCAGATTGCACGAGTTCGTTATTAGAGCCCAAGACTTTGATGAGAATTTAAAAATCAGAAGAGGTTTTGAAAATAATCACCTAAGGATAGGTGATGAGCATTTGTAAAATCTAAAGATAAGATCTGTGGTGACGAGGCATTGGTTACAAAAGATAAGAATAGAGATGAACACAAGGCAAAGATAACGGAAGAGTTACTAATGGAAAGTGTCCTAGGTAAGTTATAGTCTAGGTCAAAAGTAATTTCTAATAACCTAAATCCCTATAACCATGGCTCTGATACCAATCTGTAACACCCCGGCCGAAGACGGAAACGCCAAAGGTGTCACGAAAAGTGGTAGAATGCATTTGAGCACATGGAGTTTAAATTTAGTTGAAATATAATTAAGTTCAATTTAAAAGATTGCATTCAAATCTGAAAATAAAGGGAAATTCAACAAACATTCCAAAATATATTACAACAGATTCAAATTTATTCTTTAAGGCACAAGTCTTGGTGTATTCTACAGGTGAATCATTGCAGAGCATCATTAAACATTGTTACCTGAAACATATGTTAGAAAAGTAATAGATCAACAAACGGTTGAGTGAATTCATAGGTTTTGTTTCACAATAGTTCAAAAATAAGTTTAAGCCTTTCGTATGATATATCACAAAGCAAAATGAATAATACGAGTATATACATGGGGAGTACATTCAAACCATTCAGACGTATCACTCGGGTTTATCACCACACTTCCAAGAGTTTCAAATAGACATGAATACCAACCAAAAGTTTCACGGGAAGTATGATGGGGCGTCACACCTATAGCGCTATAATATAACCGATGGGCTTGTACGGAGTTAATGAATGCACAAAGAATAACAGTAATAACTCAAGCATCAACCAATTGCACAAGTGAATCAATACGACAAAATAGATATATAGTTTATAAGCATATGTTTCACCCCAAAAGTTTAAAGTAAAAAGGGGAAACTATGAACTCACCTTGATCTCGGGTAAGTCCAAACAAGTATGCAAAGTGTGAGAGTTCTTGGAATTAAGATTCCACGTCACTCTAATTGATTGAACATGCAACAATATGGAATATGTATTAACAATAATGTTTAATTGGATAATTGGAAATCCTAAATCCATAGGATTTGGTAGTGTTTTGTTTAAGTGGTAATTATGTGGTTTGGATAACCTAACAAGAGAACTCGGAAAATGAATAAGGAATTATATATGAAAAATATTTCTTTGACATAAATAATTAAATTATATACGTACATAATTGAGTTACTACAAACATTTTAAAATAATGAATCAGTTATATTCGATTTGTATAATTAGTTTAACATAAATAATTATACCAAAATATTTCATAAGTGATATAATTAATTTATAACTTATAATTGAATTTAGAAGTACAAAAATATATAATTATTTGGTAAATGATAATTATATAGTTTAAAGAATAAATATGATAATTATATAACTAATTATCAAAATAATTAATTTAAATCAGAATAATTAAAATAACATTTTTAATTATTGAACTTTAATATTACTGATTTAAGATAATTATTACAGTTTTGAAATCATTTTAAATAAATAGAATGAATTAAAATGATTATAATAACAATAAATAAGTTTACATAAGTTTAATTATCTAAATAATTAAATGTAATAAAATTTCAGATTCTAAATTTATATAAACTCAGAATAATGTATGTGATATCATAAAAATAATTTCGGACATACATTATATCGTTATTTAATTTAAAATATATAAGATTAAACTATATTTTTAAAGTGTAAATACTGTTTTAATTACATAAATATCAAAATCATATGAAATATCAGTAACAAAAATTATTTTTATAAAGTTTACCACTCAAAATAATTATCGTAAAAATTTCAGTAATTAACTCATAAAAATAGATTTATTATAAATTTTTAAATGCTAAAATTGTTTTTAATTAAATAAAATCGTTTTATAAATATTTTGAGTAGTATTATATTTTTAATAAGTGTGACAGTCTTTCAAGTATTTATGCTAAAATTTTTAGATTCTAAACATTTAAAACTGATTTATTATGAATTAATGATTGAAATTGTTTTTAATAAAAAAAATAACAAACAACTTTTACTGTTCATCATCTTCCCCAATTATCGGTCAACAATAGTCAAACAGTAAGGTCAACCATCGAAATTAACTGAGATAATCTATGTTATATCTAAATTAATTGTGGGGAAACATTGTAAAAGTATAAACAAACTAATTGAACGAATAAAATCGAACCGGTAATGTGTGGAACGATGAAACGGCTAATTCCGGCGAGTATGAATTCCGGCGAGAGTTGCAGACGGCGAACATACGTAATTTCGAAGTGTTTGTGAAATGTGAATGGTGTAGAATGATCGTGTGGATTGAAGGGACTTTAATAATACCTCAATTCAACACAAAATCGACAGGAATTAGTGGGTTTGTTCCAGTTTAAATTTTTTTATAAAAAGTTTGAATTATAGCCGAATGGGCAATAAAGTGTGTCGAATTAATGCGAAAAATGAGTTGGTAATGGGGTTGGGGACTCGTGGTTGATGATTAAAGTGATAAAGGTTCGATTTTTGTCGGTTTTGGTCGAAAGCCGCGACTGCAGATCTGAATTTAATTATTCAGATCTGTTTTAACGAGTATATTTATATGATGCAATTCAATATAGATCACATCCCAGCTGGTAGACCAGCTGGTTTGTGCGCTTGATGTGTTTCGGAGAGGCCCGTGTTCGAGTCCCGTATGCGGCCGGTTTGTTTGGGATTTAATCCCTTTTTGAATTCATGCATTTAATTAATTAAATTTAAAATCCTAAATAGTATATAAATGAATGAATATTCCATTTCTTAACAGCTCTGTACAGAGGATAAACTGGTTAAGTCGTTTGTGTTACAACCGCGAGGTCTCGAGTTCGAATCCCACACATGGCCGATCCGAAGGGGTTTTCCCCTTTTTGGCCGATTTTTGGGATATTTACACTTTGGTCCCTGTGGTTATATATATACAGAAATAGTCCCTGTAATAGTCAGTTAACTAGGTTAACTGAGTTAGACTTTAAAGAAGGTATTCCTTATATATAAGTTAACCCGGTTAGGATATTTAATTAAAAAGTAATAATTTCAAGCAAGTTTCAAAGAATGTCAAATAGGTCCCTCAAATTGTAGTTTCACAAAATGTCACAATAGGCCCTTATAGTTTATGAAACTTTGTTTAATAGTATAAAACTCAACAAATTTGCAATTGTTTCACGTGTTTATATTGGTATAAGCATGTATAAGCACAAGGCAAGTATGTTCAAATAAGTTTCATTCCAAATACGGTATTTGTTACCATGCAAGTCAAAACAAATGCGAGTGTGAAGACCAGGGTGGTTACAGATGTCTTGGTTCAAACAAATCAAATGGTAATCCCAACCGACTTTGTCATCCTCGATGACGCTCCTCTAGTGTTGGGACGACCCTTTCTAAAAACTCACGAAGCTTTGAAAAACCGGAAGTACAACAATCTACCTATTCAATTAGGGGCATTTAAAAAAAGTGTCGATCTTGAGCGGTCAATGAAATATCCATTCGGCAATAATGACCCCCTAATTGAAGATGAAGGTGAGCCACCCGATACAAGTGAAAAGTTTGACCACTTTGTTGAAGAAGAGGTCGCCATAGAACAAACTTTTAAAGTTCTAGATCAAAATGAGCAACCAAATAAGGAGTCTCCTAAAGACCCACCTCTTGAGCTCAAAGAACTTCCAAAAGGTTTGAAATATGCTTTTCTAGACAAAGATGGAAAATCACCTGTAATTATTTCGTCTAAGTTAAGTAGCTTAGAAAAAGAAAAATTAATTAATCTTTTGAAAAAGCACAAAAATGCGATCGCTTGGAAGCTTGTAGATATTTAAGGAATAAGTCCTTCCATGTGCACGCACAAAATTTTAATGAATGATGACTACAAATCGGTAATACAACCACAACGTCGAGTAAATCCAAATGTTTAAGAAGTGGTTAAAAATGAAGTCATCAAATTACTTGACGCCGGACTTATTTATCCTATCTCCGATAGTCCTTGGGTAAGTCCCGTCCAAGTAGTTCCAAAGAAAGGAGGTATGACGGTAATAACTAATGAAAAGAATGAATTAATACCAACGAGAACCGTCACAGGATGGAGAGTATGTATAGATTATAGATGATTAAATGAAGCAATGAGGAAAGATCACTTTCCTTTGCCCTTCATTGATCAAATGTTAGAAAGATTATCCGGTCATAAATTTTACTGTTTCTTGGATGGTTTTTCAAGTTACTTTCAAATCCCGATAGCACCCGAAGACCAAGAAAAGACAACCTTCACATGTCCCTATGGAACTTTTGCTTATCGACGCATGCCATTTGGTCTATGTAATGCCCCCGCAACCTTCCAACGTTGCATGGTAGCCATCTTCCATGACATGATAGAAAAGACAATGGAAGTCTTCATGGATGACTTTTCTATTTTTGGAAATTCATACGACCAATGTCTCGATAACCTTGAACGAATGCTATCCCGATGTGAGGAAACAAACCTCGCCCTTAACTGGGAAAAATGCCATTTCATGATAACGGAGGGAATAGTACTTGGTCACAAAATCTCAAGCGAAGGAATGGAGGTTGATGGAGCCAAAATAGACACTATTTCTCGATTACCACCCCCATCCTCCGTTAGAGCTATCAGAAGTTTCCTAAGGCATGCCGGATTTTATAGGCGGTTTATTAAAGACTTTTCTAAAATTTCAAGGCCTCTAACAAAATTACTTGAAAAAGATTCTCCTTTCATCTTTGACAAGGATTGCAATCAAGCATTTCTAACCCTAAAGGAAATGCTAGTCAATGCACCTATCATGATAGCGCCTGATTGGAAATTTCCTTTCAAAATCATGTGTGATGCAAGTGACTTTGCAGTTGGAGCTGTCTTGCGACAAAGAAAAGAAAAGCATTTTCACCCAATTTATTATGCTAGAAAAACACTTAACGATGCTCAAGAAAATTACACAACAACTGAAAAAGAATTACTAGCTGTGGTATTTGCTTTTGATAAATTTCGTTGTTATCTTGTTCTTTCTAAAACTATAGTCTATACAGATCATGCAGCCATTCGATATATCTTCAAAAAGCAGGACGCAAAACCACGTTTGATTCGGTGGATTTTACTCCTCCAAGAATTTGATATTGAAATCAAAGACAAAAGAGGAGCTGAAAACACCGCAGCAGATCATCTTTCACGCTTAGAAGACCCAGCTTTGGAGGCAACCAGGGACGAGCAAATCAACGAAAAATTTCCGACAGAGTCCCTAGAAATGGTGGAGTACAAAGAAGAACCATGGTACGCCGACTATGCTAACTACCTAGCTAGCGGTATAGTCGCAAAAAGTTGGCCACATCATCAAAGAAAAAAATTCTTTGCTAATGTGAAGCATTATTTTTGGGAAGACCCTTATCTTTTCAAAATGTGTGCCGACCAACTCATCCGACGATGCGTACATGGTAGCGAAGCACGAAGAATTCTCCACCATTGTCATGAAGGTCCATACGGAGGACATCATGGTGCCGCTAGTACCGCACGAAAGGTATTTGATTCAGGGTTTTATTGGCCAACCATTTACAAAGAAGCCCAAAGTCTTGTCAAGACATGTGATGCTTGCCAAAGAACAGGTAATATTTCTTCCAAAAACGAAATGCCCCAAAATGGCATTCTTGTTTGTGAAATTTTTGATGTGTGGGGACTCGACTTTATGGGACCTTTCCCACTGTCAAAAGGAAACAAATATATACTTGTGGTAGTAGATTACTTGTCTAAATGGGCCGAGGCTGAGGCACTTCCAACAAATGATGGAAGAGTCGTGTTAGATTTCTGAAAAAATTATACTCTCGTTTTGGAACACCTAAAGCCTTAATAAGTGATAGAGGTACCCATTTTTGCAATCATCAACTTGAATTTTTTTTAACAAGATATGGGGTCTATCACCGGGTGTCAACAGCATATCACCCTCAAACAAACGGACAAGCCAAAGTGACTAATAGAGGTTTGAAGCGAATACTTGAAAAAACCGTAGGGTTAAATAAAAAGGAATGGGAAGATAAATTAGATGATGCTTTATGGGCTTTTCGAACTGCTTATAAAACAACATTAGGTACAACCCCATATAAGCTAGTCTATGGAAAAAACTGTCATTTGCCAGTAGAAATTGCACACAAAGCCTACTGGGCAATTAAAAATGTAAACTTAGATTTAGAATTTGCCGGTAGAAATCGATTTTGTCAGTTAAATGAATTAGACGAACTTAGGAATTATGCATACTCAAACTCCGAAATTTATGAGGAAAGAATGAAAAACTTGCATGACAAATATATTAAATCTAATGAATTTCGAGTAGGAGACCAAGTTCTTTTGTTTAATTCACGACTTCGGCTATTTCCTGATAAATTAAAGTCTAGGTGGTCAGGACCTTTTTCCATCACCCATATTTTCCCACACGGTGCAGTAGAAATTAAATCTCGGAATGAAATTCCATTCAAAGTCAATGGCCAACAGCTGAAACTCTATCAAGGATTTATTGAGGATGAAGAGGAAGAAATCTCGCTTCAAACGATCGAAGAATAAAAACATCAACATCATGCCTGGTAAGTTACGAACGAATGGGTTGACATCTAAATCGGTAAGTTTTCTAACTAAGTTTTTGGGAAACAAGGGTACTCACACAAGTACTTAAAAAAATTATTTGCTCGATACAGGGCCGTGTCCACGCGACTGTCGGGATAAAACCCCTTTTTCCAAACAGTTTCTTCATTTCCACACGCCCCGTTTCCCCAAAAACGCTCTGGTTCAGGCGATTTTCCGCATATTTTCGACGTCTCCTCTACTTCTAACAACGTCAAGGTATGATTCTATCATCATTAGTAGTTAGATTAAGCATTTTCATGTAGTTAAAACATCAAAAATTTGGGGGAAAATCTAGGGTTCTTGATCTTCATTCGGATCGAACCTCAAATTTTTGCATAAATCTGTTAGCATTAGTTTAGATTAGTGTTATAGGAAGTAAATCCACTGGTATTGTTCATAGATTTGCCCGATTTCTCACAAAACCCCAAACCCTTGTTTTTTAACCGAAAAAGATAAAATCGAAGGGGTAAACAGTTTGTTTTGGGAAAAACGGCACTTGGGGTTTCATTTTCAGGGGAAACCGCACCTATTGGACCAAAAATTTTCAATTTTTCAGGACCGGGTCGAAAATTGAAGATTTTGAGTAACAGGCGCCTGGACACGGGGCCGTGTCCAGCTAGCTGTTTCAGTTTTTTTCGAAAATTCCACTGTTTCGTGCTAACTTTTGGTGTATTCTTTCAGATGTCGAAGAAATTCACGAGGTTCAACGCAAATGAGCTCGATGCTAGGGCAAGATACGAAGTACTTCAAACCAGACCGGAAGAATACCCAAGACAAGCGTGCATGGATCTTTTAACATTGGTGAACCAACTTGACCGGTTTAACAACCTCGTTACCGGCCCACTAAGAGTCGCCCTAACCACTCGACTTCGCTCGGTCCCCGAATATACTTTGGAATTCTATAGCACCTTCGTGTTCAATTCAAGGTGCGACCCATTTGACAATGATGGGGTAGAGTTCCGATGTGGGGGGACCAAATACTCGATTTCGATGGCACAGTTTGAGTCCATAGTGGGGTTGTATGCGGAGGAAGATGCGGGTAATGAAGAAAACACCGGAGGGGTGCGAGAGTTGGATGAGAACGAACGCCAAGTCGCGTAGGCTCAGATTGGTGAAGGGCACTACAACCCGAGCAGCACTAAGCTGAGGGACCCGCTTTACCTTTACATTCATAGGGTCCTCACTTACTCTTTTAGCCAAAGGCATGACAGCGGTGGTGTTGTAGGGTTGAGAGACCTGATAGTCCTTCATTGCATTCATAACCGCAGACACCTCGATGTTCTGTACCTCCTGCTCCGAAACATGCATTTGAACCGGCTTGCTACTCCACCAACCCCTATCTTCTTCGGGGGGTGGATTTACCATCTCTTCAAGCACTTCGTGAACATGCCAAGGTCCTTCCAAAAGAGCCCATGGTCGGGAAGAGTGGACATACACATCTGCCGCTCCATGAACTTGATCTATGAAGCCGAAGACGGCTCGGTTAGCTTCCAAAGAGTCCAAGGGCATGCATGGAACCCGCAAGAGGCACTCGTCCTTCATGCTCCACAACATCATCAGTACCAGTACCAGCCCCACGGTGACCCGGGCCAATCCTCCTCACAAGGAGGCGGTTTTCCTAACTTCCAAAGTTTACATGATTTATTGCAGGAAAACCTCATGTGCACCAGGAACACCTATAACATGGCGAGCAATACGTACACCCGATTAGGAGCAATCGAGAGAAACATTTCTGACATCCAAGATGGCATCGGGAATATCCGGGAGTACATAGCGGGGCACGGTGGAGGAGGTGATGACGATGAGGACGAGGACATGGACTAGGCGGGAGGAGCGGAGTTAGGAGCAGTTGGTTGGTGATCCCACAGGTTAACCCCCTTTTATCTTGAACAATTTCCGGCCTGCGTGTCGTGTGTTGAACAATTTACTTTCCTTTAACTCTTTTTACTTTCTGCATTTGTTTTTTCTTTTTAACTTTGTGATGTGGATGTTGAACTGTGGTAATTTAGGATGTTTGCTATGGTTTGGTGTAGTGTTTATTGATAAAACAGGTACATACGAGGCTTAGAGCACTAAACATTAGTGCTGCTAAAGCCGGGACAGGAAAACCGGAGCCAGAAACCTGTTTTTCAATTTTGCAGATTGTCTACACGGGGTCGTGCCAGCCGACACGCCCCCGTGCCCACTTCCCCAGACCTGCTGTTTGTTTAATTCTGCAGACTTTTTACTAGACACGGGGTCGTGCCCAGTGGACACGCCCCCGTGTCCAACTTCTGTAAGTTTTCGTTACTGGCACTCCGACACGGGGCCGTGTCCAGACGCCCAGTAACATAAATTTTGCTTTTTCACACCTTTTTACACATTCAATCAACCTAAAAAAAAAAAAATTTGGGGACACATTGAGGACAATGTGTAATTTAAGTGTGGGGGGGGATGCTAAAACTTTGAATCTTGCAAGTCCTAATCACAAGCCTTACACAAAACTCTATTGGAACCGCTAATCACCCCAAATTTTTTCAAAATTCTTCATTTTTTTACTTGTCTAGGTTTAACTTGGGATTTTCAAATTCTAAAAAACGGTTATATTTTTACAAATTTACAACCGATAGCGTCGTGATAAAAAGAACCAACATAAGAAAATTATGAAACGGCATGACAAGTTTAGTTAAAATTTGATTATATATACTTGATCACATAAAAACTCATTCCCACAAAAGTGAGTTTTGAGCCTTTATTGAGCATACAAATACATATATTTAAACTAAATGCTCATTTTTCGTTTCTTGTGTGAATAGCCGCTTGGTTCTTACGACTCTAGAACTTGCCACGATGATACATTCACTGTCGAATCGAATTCAAAATTCCTTTCAAAAACAGTTACCATCAAATTCCTTCAAATTACTCATTTTCTTCCTTCTCTCGCAATTACCTGCAAATCACCATGACTCTCAATCTCAAAAATCCTCATAATTATCTGTGTACTCTTGAGAAAACAGATCAAAACTCAGAGTTTCACTCCATCATTGACGCCCTTTCTTTTTCAAAGTACAAAACTTTATTGACTTGCAACGTACCA
This sequence comes from Helianthus tuberosus, assembly GCA_030545235.1. Lineage (NCBI taxonomy): Eukaryota > Viridiplantae > Streptophyta > Magnoliopsida > Asterales > Asteraceae > Helianthus > Helianthus tuberosus. Next base: position 134,649,813 of record CM060371.1, on the reverse strand, counting down.
ATTTATCAAGAAACCCTACATGAATTCTGGAAAAATGCAAATGTTCAAGTTCAGGACAAAAATCCCTGGACTATTACATCTGAAATAGGCAAAATTCTTGTTTCCATCACACCACAAACAATCTCTGAGGTTTTTGAGATGAACGACCACACAGGTAGTACTTCTTTCCCTAAACATGAGTATCAGACTGATCTGACCGAAAGGGGGTATGAGGGACAAATGGATAAAGCAACTTTGCAAAAAGGGAATTTCCCACCTCCCATGAAATTTTTATTTCATACCCTACTCATGTGTGTTTCAAATAAAACCACAGCTTTCAATGAAATCCCATTAGACATTCAATATCTGGGATATGCTATCATGGCAAAAGCTGATTTTAATTATTCTCGAAAACTTTTCAATGACATGGCTAAAAATGTTAACAATATAAAAGCCAAAATAAAAGCAGTTTTGTTATTTCCTAGATTTTTTAGCTATTATTTACAAAAGAGAATACCTGCGGATAGTGCACGCGTGCTTATCCAAGGTGCCCCATGTCAAATAAACAGTCTGTCCTCTGAAACCTTTACAAGGATGTCAGAGTCAAAGGATTTGAAAACACAAACAGAGGAATCTGAACATAATTTAGCTGAGACAACCTCTGCTCCTCAGGTTCCTGCTGTTGAGCCCACTACTCATGGTGAACACAGCAGCACAACCACTACTGTGCAACCCCCACCAACAATCACCAAAAAGCCTAAAAAGAAAATTACCAAAAAGCACCCTAAACCCTCGAAAAAGGATCTTCTGGAAGATGAGATCCCAGAAGTAACTCCTGTGACAACACAAAAGTCATCAATAACCACTGCTGCTACTTCCTCACAGCAGATGGAAGAAAGATCTCAACCTGAGCCTAAAACTCCTCCTGCATCCTCTCAAAAGGATTAGGTTGTATCCATAGGGACACCACATTATGAAGCTCTGGATTCACTTGAATCCATCTTCCACAGTCCTGCTCCCGGGGCAAATTCTCTTTCAACCCCCATCCTCACTGCACAACTCCCACCATCAATTATACCTCTGTTGGATGCACTTGATATGGATCAGACACAAATCAGTTCTTCTCAACCACCTATCACTGAGAATATACATCAACAAGTGACTGAGTCCGGTTCCTCTATCTTTGCTAACCCACCAACAGTTGAGGAGGCTACACTGTAGGAGTTACAAGTAATTCTTGTCAGTAGTTCAAGTGGAGTAGCAACTACAGGTGTTGAATCCACTAATTTACACCTGGCCAGTTGTTTCATCACTCAGACTCCCTTGAAGGCAATTTCCTCTTTGGGAACCAAGTTGACCACTAGGGTGTTTCCAATTCCCACTGGTGTGTTTACTAAGGTAACCACTAGTGGGGAAAGAAGTCCCTAGTACCAAGAAAAAGGGGCATCAGTGGATGATTTTTCGAAAACTTTCCCTAATTCAACTACTATTACAACCACTGCTAGTGGGAAATCAGATGATCCCATTCATTTGGGTGATGGTTTAAAATACAAGGAATTGACAGAGAGAGTAGACAAAATTGAAACCTCTGTTACAGATATAAAAAATATTCTGCAACAGTTGTTACAATTTTAAAGAGCTCCATCCACTACTGTAACATCTGCTCCATCCCCCACTGAGCTATGGCACATGTTTCAACCTATGCTTCACAAACAGAGACAGTATGCTGATCAACAACAAGAGGTATAACTTTAAATGTTCAGAAATATGATGGAAGCTAGGTACAAAGATACACAAGAGGATATAAAGGCAATCAAGGCCCATTTGCTTCAAACCACTAGCACTTCTCCTCCTACCATCATTTATGTTGAAAACCCCGATGATGCCAAAAAGGGGGAGAAAGGTAAAAAGGGAAAAGAAGGTCTATATCTGCCACCAGATCCAATGTCTAAACTAGTGGTAGAAATTCCAAAGCCAGATGGATCAAAGAAGATTTTGTGACTCTAAATGCTTTTGCTGAAGAAAAAACAAAGTTAAAAGAGAAAATGGATGTAGGATCGTTTTCTGACCCAAACGAGTCGTTCAAAAGAGTTTTTGCTCAATACGAGAGGCGGAAACAAACATATCAAGTCCAATTCAGCTAGATATTCACTTTAAACTATCTTTTGATTGATTTGACAAAGTTTTACAGCAAGTAGACACTTCGGCTCTCAAACCAGAAAGTTGGAACTACTTCAAACGAAATCACAAGGCTCCTATATATAGGCTAGCTAATTTCGCATGAACAGGCTCAAGCGAAATCACATTCACACGAAATTAAAATTTCATGCGAAATTACCAAAGCTAATTTCATGTGAAATTACACTATGTAATTTCGTGCGAAATTACCTTCTAACCTAGTTTTGACAATTTTCTCGTATAACGTGCCCTGATCTATACAATCTAATACAAGACGAAGTCGACAGACGTGTGACATCTATGCCTCCACGGCCAACGAAAAAATACCAAATCAATGAAATGTTGTGTTTCATACTTGGGATTTGTATAAATATGTGTATCATTTGCACATATCAACTCTTGTTCGATTTCGGGCTCTAAATCGCTTTCTCTAAGGTTATACGCGCACTGATGCGTAAATATAACCAGTTTAATGTGACAAACACTCCGGGACAGTGACATAGGCTTAACATACCTTAAATAACCTTTACATAACTTAGAAATAAGTTTTGGAGGGTTTGGTGTGGCGAAATCAAGTTTATTCGCTTACAGGGACTAATTTTGACAAACTACGAAAGTATGCCGATTTGTACTGTAATGAACATTCTGGAACATGAACATAAGTTAAACATACCCTAAATATCCTTTACATAGCTTAGAAATAGGCTTTGAGGGGTTCGGTGTGCTAAAATAAACTTTTTGGTCATTCAGGGACTAAAAGCGTCAAAAGTGCATAAGTTTGCATTTTCGCGCATATCTTACGTTCTGAATACATCTGAACATCCAAAACTTTATGTAATCATTAAACTATTTTATTTTAGTGAATGGCATGATAAAATTCCATTCGTCGCGTAATTTGGATCATTTTTGCGTTCGTTACGACTTCCGTCGTAATTAACCGAACAACGCAACCGTACGACCAAACGAACCGACATCCGAGATATTTTTGAGCATATTTTGAGTTCCCTATACTTTAACTTCATTTTAGATCCTTGAAATGAGGTTAACGGGGCTTAAACGTGTCAAAAATGAGCCGAAATGCAAGATTCTGAAGTTCAGGGACCAAAATTGTCATTCAGCCATAGTTATCTTAGGAAGGGACCAAAATAAAAAATCTAAATTCCAGCTTTTTCCAGCTGTTCCCCTCATTTGCACAAGGTTTTAATGAAACTATGGGCTCCCATTGTTTCACAAAACCATGGGCACATGTGTACGGATGAGATCGAAGCTCGTTTTACGATGAACGATCCTAACGGTTCTAGTTTTCCTATAAATAGCTATCCCCTTTCACTTGCAAAACCCACATTGATCTGATTTTGGCTCTCTAAGTTGAAGTTTATGCTTCATACCTGAGAGTAAATCAGATCAAAGCTTGCGGGGACCTTTTGTAAGTATTCTTTCGTTCTTTTTGTTGGTGCACACATCTGTCGTCTTCGTCTTATGTCGAGTCTCGGGTTCGTTGCAATGCTGAACAAGAGTGATGACATCATATATGACATCATTGGATGACATCATACAGATGACATCATCCATTGCATCATGGAAGCATCATTACATAAAGACAAATCAGAAGTCAGATTGTATATGAAATATGAGATTTATGAGGTAACCGTTTGAATTTGACATGTACGTTTGAAGTCAATGCATGACCGTTTGAAGTGTCATGACCGTTTGAAGAGTGGTGTGTCACCTTCAAACGGTCAGGGGTCTCTCCCTATAAATAGGCTTCAAGCTGTCATCATTTGTAACTTTCTGATTTCCGACGCCGAGGTGCTGTCGAGGTGTCTCTGTACTGTAAAGTGTTCAAGATCAATAAACAAGACATTTATTAGTGAATCCAAGCTAAATGAAGACCGAATCAATGAATTCCGCCTCTGATTCTGTCTGAGCACTCTTCTGATCGACAACATGACCGTTTGAAACATGGTTCCTATTTGAAAGTGTTTCAGTCTTCACGTGATTATACATTGAGTAGTGTGAACCGATTGAAAGTGCATTGAGTCATGTGAATATATCGGTTTATGTGTGCATGTGAATATATCGGTATAATATGTGCATGTGATCATCGGCCCAAGAAATTGTTTGTCAGAATACATGTGATTGAATTAATTTTGTTTTCGGTATTCAATATAAGTGTGGCAATCGAGATAATTGATCATGTGTTGTTGTCGGCTTCAATAAAAAAAGAAAGGGGTCTTGTTGATTATGTGAGCACCGACCCACTTGTTATTGCATGAGATGTTGTCAGATTGTCGGCCATATATCATGTGATTACTTGTTTTATTTTGTCAACCCATATGATAAAGTGATAAGTGTTAAACTAATACAAAATCTCGGCCCAAATTAAAATTGATAGGTAAGTTGTTGGCTGGCCCATGTGATCACATTGCTTGAATATATCTTGGCTCAATAGAATCATAGTATAATCAAGTTGTCATCGACCCATGTGATTTGTTTCATGTAACGAGGTAGTTTCTGAAAAGTGCATCGTATATTGTGCCATTTGCAAGAGGTGATCAGAACCATTTGATGTGCATGTGATTTTTGATGTTTGTCGGATAAGTGGATTTGTGCCAAAAGTTAAAGAAATTCATATTGCTCGGTTTGAAATCACATCAGGTCAAAGTTGTCCGCATAGCGTGTCAACTTTCAGTCCACACAGAATTATCACCAGTTCGAGTTCTAGTCTTATTCGATTAATCGATAATTTGTTTAAACTGATCATTTGTTTGTTTCTTTCAGGTATTCCGCTTGAAAGACAGGTTGCTATTCCGCTTGAATCTGATTGTTAGGCTATTTCGCTTGAACTACAAGAATCATGGATATCAATTTCTTTAATATGACAAGAGAAACAATTGATAGAATAAATGTATTAAATAAAGAATTTGATTCATTTTCAGGTTGTCCAGGAGAAAGTACAAAGAGTATCATTGAGAGGTATAGCCATCTTGTTCGCTCAATGTCTGAGAAGGGTATTAAAAAAGAATCAGAAGAATGAGTTGAAAAATTTGTCAGTGCTTTACCTCAAGAAGAATGGGAAAATTATATTTTAAACTTGAAGATTTCTGGAGAATTTTCCCAACTGACAATTTGTCCACTCATTAAAAAGATTGAAGAACAGATGGTGATCAATGCTGAGAAGAAGAAAAGTCAAAGTGGAAAATCAATATTAAAGAAGAGCAAGAGTAAAGGTGTCCAAGTGGGAGAGGAACAAACTGAAGAGATTTCAGTGATGAAGAATGAAAAGAAATCTGCTGATAAACAGATTCTTGAAATGAAGGAAAATTGTGAGAGGTTGAAATCAGAAAATGACAAACTGTTAAGTAATTTGAACAGTTTGACATTAGAAAACAACAACTTGAAAGGAAACGAAAAAGATTTTGAAAATGAAAAATTAAAAATTGAAAAAGATTTTCAAAGTCAAATGAAGATTTTAGAAGATGAGAAATCTGTTATCTTTAAAAATAATCTTGAAAAACAAATTGAAATAAATTCTCATCTTCAGAAAATCATTCAACTTGAAAATGAAGCTGAAAAAGCTCGGATTAAAATCAAAGAGCTTGAAGAGAAATTGAAAGGTTTTGAGACTTCGTCATCAACACCAGCTTATCCATGTCCAAAACCGATCAATTCTGTTCCAATAAGTGACAATGTCACAAACTCTGACAAAGTCAAAGATGAAGATTGTGATGAGAAAACTGATGATGAAGTTGAAAAAAGAAAAATATTTTTAAAATTAAATGAAATGTTTCAAGATACTGTTTTACATTCTACTGAGAAAGGTGAATGCTCAACGCAAAAACCTGTAAAGAAGAATGTGGAACAAAAAGATAAAAAGCCGAAAAATCTTCAAAAAGAAAATAAAAGCTCATCAGTTCAATCATCCAATCGTGATAAAAAACCACAAAAATTAGAAAATCAAAACTCAAAAATTGTTGGTAATAAGTGGTGCAGGTTTGACCACAGTGCTCAAAAGCCAAATCCAGCAAACAAGAGGAGCAAGGATTATCACCAAGCCAAACAATGCTATGATCTGAACATTTGGTCTGAAAATGGTGATTGGTACGATAACAGAGTGTGTTATAGATGCGGCTATCAAGGACCCATTGCTGTTAACTGCCAAAGTTGGAATTATGAGACGAGAAGATGCTTTAACTGCAACATCAGAGGTCACATTGCCAGAGATTGCCCAAGGAGATCAAATGTAAGATTGAGGGTTGAATATCAGAAAATAGCAAAGAAACCAGTCAATGTCAAGTCCAAAGAACAGAAGGTTCAAGAACCTAAAGTTCAAGAAAAGAAAGTGAAACTTTCTCAGGGACAAAAAGACAGACTGAGGAAGAAGAGGAAGAAAGCGAGGGAGTATCTCGAAAGGATTTTGTACTCGGGTTCATCTGTTGGTAAAAATAAGAGTTCTGATGAATCGCTTTCCTCGACTACAAAGTCAAGCAAAACGCATTCATCAGATACAAGTCTGAGGACGAAAGAGGATAAAAAGAAGAAGAAAGTTGATGGTGATGAATTTGTTTCTTCGGAAACAAAGGAGCCACATGTCGGCGATGAATCGGGCTCATCAAAGTCAGACAAGCCACATTCAGGAAATGATTCTGGTTCGTTAAAACCAGAGGAGCCATGTGTTGAGGTAAAAGTTGAGAATTCTGGTCTAACAATGGATGATGCAAATTTTCCACCATTGTTGAACAAGAATTCAAAATCACCCAAGGACCGTCAGGCTTGGGTGAATTTGTTTAAATGAAAAACCTGACTTGCCGGAGTTCCCAGGTTGGTAAGCGTGGAACATGAATCGGCACATTTCTTGAGAAATTCACGAAAGTGATTTCGATTTAAAAGTGGTAAATCAGGGACATTAAATTGTACTTGATTTTCTACAAGTGATGTTTGTGGATTGATCTTACAAATGTTAGTTTTTACAAGTGGTTGAAAGAACAAGGTGATGAAACCCCATATTTGTGAAATGACATGCAAAACTAATTTTCCGGAAAAACCATTTTGATTAAAATAAACTTAAGTGTTTTGAAATCACTATGGGAAAATGTTTTGTTGTCAGGGGGAGTTCTGATTGTTCATGCCAAGTGAATGGAGAATTGAAGTGATTCTCATCATGTTGTCAGTTTATTTTGTATAGTTGTTTTTTAAATTTTCCCAGAAAATCAAAATTGAAACATATTTTGATTTTAGGGGGAGTAAAAATTTTTTAAAAAATTAGAAAATTAGAAAATGCCAAAAATATTGAAAAAAAGGAAAAAATGAGTTTTGTTGTGAAAAAAAGGAAATGATAGTAGATCAGTTGGACTGTCACAGCATGCTAAAGAAATGGAGAGATAAAATGTGATAAGCGATCTCACTAAAGATGTGACGATAGGCTCAGCTAGACTAGTAGATTTGCGATAACGATACAAACCTAAATGAAAAAGCCTAGTTCTAGTGGGAAACATGGTTGAAAGCATAGTACTTAGTTTCGTCCTTCTTGATTGTGTGCCTACTCAGTAATCGCTGATTGTCGAAAGACATAAAGCTGGTTAAGTTTGTAAACTTTCACAACTTTGCTAAAAAGTCGCTGTGATTGTGCATTTTATTTTGCAAAGATTTAAACTTGTTTTATTTCTTTATTTTGTTTAAGCATCGGACATCCTCTGCGTATACGTGAGTATCGACCTGGATGTTGTTGCCTAAACGTTCTGCTTTATTTTCTTTGGTGTTTCGTTTAAGCTTTGGATCACCTCTGCGTATACGGGAGTATCGACCTGGTGGTTAAAGCCTAAACAACTTCAACTTATTTTTATTTTTCTTATTTTGTTTAAACATTGGACTTTCTCTGCGTATACGGAAGTATCGACCTGATTGTTAATGTTTAAACATTCTGCTTTGTTTTCGCACAAATCACAGTTGATAAAAGTTTAAAGGCATTACTTGAGATAGTGTATTGCATGATGAGGGGATATGCTGAGATCGTGGGGTCCATAAGAGCTTAGTGCAAAATTAATATACCTTAAAGTATCAGTAAGCAGATTGAAAGTTTTTAGATTGAGCTTAAGAGGACAAACATATCGTCAATCAACGTGAATCGTTTAGAACTGAAAATGCTTAAAGCTTAACGGTGCTAGTGATTGGTCAAAAACTGATATGATCCTCTTACACAATCTCACAAAAAAAAAATAGTGTTTGTATATATTTCTTTACTGCATTGCATTTCATTCTATACAAAAAGATTTTAGTGTGTTTTAGCATAAATTTTGAAAAATACAAAAAGATTTTCGACAACAGATGTTGAAGAGCTGATTTTCGAAATTTCAAGTGCTGAACATGATGAACAGGTTTGGGAGTGTGTGTGCTGAATTGTGAAATTTATTTTGAAAAAGAAAGTTAGATTAGTTAATCAAGGTCATTAATTTAAACTTGGTGTAACTATTACTAGTAAGTTTTTCTTATTGATTTAAGTAAAAACTTATGTTTTGGTGAGAAGTGTGCAGGAAATGTGCTGAACAAGAGTTAAAGCTAGGATTTAATCTTAAGGTAATAGCTAATTCCAGATGGCAATCCCATCATGATGAGAGGGGGAGTCTGACGAGGCTAGAGCCAAAGAGAAGATCTTGGTATATGCTAAGAAAGAAAAAAGACTGATAAAGACTGAAGATGCATAGACTCGACACTTAAGACTCGTCAACATCTGAGGGGGAGTCTGTTGGTGCACACATCTGTCGTCTTCGTCTTATGTCGAGTCTCGGGTTCGTTGCAATGCTGAACAAGAGTGATGACATCATATATGACATCATTGGATGACATCATACAGATGACATCATCCATTGCATCATGGAAGCATCATTACATAAAGACAAATCAGAAGTCAGATTGTATATGAAATATGAGATTTATGATGTAACCGTTTGAATTTGACATGTACGTTTGAAGTCAATGCATGACCGTTTGAAGTGTCATGACCGTTTGAAGAGTGGTGTGTCACCTTCAAACGGTCAGGGGTCTCTCCCTATAAATAGGCTTCAAGCTGTCATCATTTGTAACTTTCTGATTTCCGACGCCGAGGTGTTGTCGAGGTGTCTCTGTACTGTAAGTGTTCAAGATCAATAAACAAGACATTTATTAGTGAATCCAAGCTAAATGAAGACCGAATCAATGAATTCCGCCTCTGATTCTGTCTGAGCACTCTTCTGATCGACTCGTTAGGTCGTTTCACGATCCTACACTTTTATCGCTTTTCGAGTATGAAAGTCAAACTGCGTTTGACTTTCTGCATTGACCAGTTTATGGTCAATGTGAAGTTCATTTGAACTTCATAACGTGAGCGTAATCATGATGGTTATAGTCCCTAGTGACTATACCTACTGATTACCATGTTATCTAGGTGTAGTGACGAGTCGTAGTTTCGGCCAAAATGCACATTCTTGCGTGTTTTGTAACCAAACTACTTATAGGTATCAAAACCGTTTGTTTTGATACCAAATCTATTTTCTAAATTCGTTAAACATGTTTTAGCATGTTTAGCTCGTCACTTTTAGTTTAGTGCTTGTGTAGAGTCGTAAGTCAAGCAGACTAAACACCCGCTTAGACTTTCGAACACGACCCGTTTGGTCGATCATTAGGATCCGACCAAACATGTTTAGTGACCATAGTTGCATAGGGAATAACCTTCCAAGGTTATACCTTATGGTCACTTAGGGTTAATTAGCTGTATGATAGGTAGTTTATATGCCTTAGGTAAATGACCAAAATGCCCTTTTCATGCATAATTGGTAATTAAGCATATGTAACACAAACTTTTGTCACTTAATTGATTATGCAACATATTTAATCATGTTTAGGCATATAATACTTGTCATAGGACTAATTAGACGTCTCGAACGCGCTTTGCGCGCACGACGCGTTAAAGTAGCGTAAGCTACCTTAATGGGTCGCAATGGGTCGAAAGCACTTAGGTTAGGTTTCAATTTAGGATGTAGACTTTTTTAAACCATGTCATATGAGTTCCAATACTCATTTGGTTTACAAAACCTCATCCTATCCGATCTTCCGACTTAGGTCCGGGCTATTTATATAGTTATTAGGTTGCCGATTGATTCCGTGCTCCCTCTAGCTTTGCTTGGTTGTTGTTCAAGACCTCTAAGCATTCTCAGGTGAGTACATAGTTCCCCTATTTTACTGTTTTCAATTGTTTTGGGGTGATTCATATGTGCTAAATGTTTTCAAGGTTTTAACGATGGTTTTCAAAATGATTTTCGATATTATAACAATGGTTTCAAAAACAATTAAAATGGTTTATATTAAATTAATAACGATTTCGATATAGTAAACAAACTTGTTGGTTGTATTTACATAACGAATAATATCCATTAGTTTTGGCCGAACCGACCAGTATTAGCTTATGGTACCATAGGATCTGACAAATCCCGTTATCAGACTACGCCCATGGTTAGGTGTGGGTTAGGTGGGTAACGACTGAATCTGTGATTGTTAATTTACCCTTTGGTGGTTTATTAATGCGAGAAGCGATAGGCGAGATAGTCGAGTCACGAAGGTTTGGATGTTATTAGCGAGACAATCAAAAGTAGTTTTCACGACTTAAAACGAAAATGATTTAAACGACTAAAGCGATTTTTAACGAATTGAACGATTTGGGTAAACGATTGGTTTTTGGTTAGTGTTTAGATAACGGGACGGGTGTAATGTGATGAAAGTATGGTGGATACGCCGCTGGTACTTCCTATATATAAGTGTTTTCATCGTATTACATACCGTGGCGTTATTTAGTTCACGTGGGTAAACGATTTTGAAACGATGTCACACAAACGAGGTTTTCGAAATGATATAAACCATACGAGTTTTATTAACGAGATTTATTAACGAGTTTTATTAACGAGATTTATTAACGAGTTTTATTAACGAGTTTTATTAACGAGATTTATTAACAAGTTTATACGAGATGTTTTACAATTTGATTTAATAAATTTTTTGGGTTAAGAATCATGGCTACGAGATTTTATAAATTTTAACCAACTTGATTTGAGTTGGTTAATTATGTCGCAATATAATACTTTTCAAAACAAGGTTTTTTTTATTAAGTATTGCAACATGTAAACTAGCCATGAATCCGACACTCTCAAAAACCTATGTACTCGCCAGCATTTCTTTGCTGACTTTGTTTTCACATATGTTTCAGGTGTTGTTGAATGATGTTGATTGCTAGGATGCATGCTCACATAGGACTGGACGAGGCCATAGTGACTTAATAACAATGATAGACTATGTTTAAATTGTTTATTTAGATTTCCAGACGATGTAAATATTTAATGTTTAATAAAACGAAACTTCAAATTTACGTGTGTTTTGAAACAATGATTTTGTTACAACACCCCCCGACGATTCCGTCGCGATTTGTTGTTTTACGCGGTCGGAGTGTGACAATACGTATGCACCAACAGACTCCCCCTCGAATGTTGACGAGTCTTCAGTGTCGAGTCTTCAACGTCTTCAGTCTTTATCAGTCTTTCTGCTCTTTCTGAAGTATCTGACAGTGTAAAACATTCTCAATCTTCTCTCTTCTTCTCTCTACCAGGATCTCAATCTGACTCCATCTTCTCTTGATCAGATCTCTTGATTTCTTAAATTGATCAGCATCAGCATTACCAATATCGTAACGTGGCTTCACATTCTGCTCAGTATCAGGAACCTGGCTAACCTGCACACATCTCTACCTCACAATAAATTTCACAAATTTAAAATTTGACAAATTTATATATCACTTGCAGGTATTAAACAATTATCAAATGATTTTTACACTGTTAATCTCTGATGCATGACTTGTAGAAATACCATTTTTTTATTCAAACAATTTCTTATTTCAAACAGACTCCCCATCACTGGTTATCCATCATGTTTAGCACTTGGAATTTTGAAAATCAGCTTTTCAGCATCAGTTGTCGAAAATCTTTTTGAATTTTTCAAAATTTATGCTAAAACACACATAAAATCTTTTTGGATTTTTGAAAATAAATGGAATGCAGTAAAGAAATATTTACAAACAATATTTTTGTGAGTTTGTGTAAGAGGATCATATCAGTTTATGAGACAAATCACCAACACCGTTAAGCTTTAAACATTTTAAGTTCTAAATGATTCACTTAGATTGTCAGTATACTGATCCACTTAAATTCTCACACAAAGTTCAACTGTTTCGAGATACGAGATTAGTGTTTTAGATACTTAAACTTATTCGCGTGTCCCACCTCAGAATATACTCCCGTATCCAGATCCCAATATTCAGTCTTACAGGTGAGTATACCTAGATGATATCTATAAAGGGTTAAATGCGAGGGCCATGAGAGCTCAGGCTATTGCTTCCGCAAAATCAGAGAGATGATGGCTTCGACTTTAGGTGTGTTCCCTTTAGAGAATCTTTTCTTCAACAGCACATGATTAGCATTTTGCAATGTTTCATCATTTTTTTATGCTGAGGGTGGTGCTATATTTCAAGCAAGCGAAAAGTATTATATGGGGACTAGGCCATTGCTTCCGCAAAATCAGAAGTCCCGGGATAATACCCCAGATATCACTGAGTATAAAGACCTAGTATCTCAGAAAAAGGGACCTTTCAAACAAGATTTCGGGGGTTACCCATATATCCGAGAGATGTTCCCCACGAGATAAGTAAGTTTGAAATTTAGGTTTATATCTCGACACAATCTACTAAATGTGTAAAAACCTACTGGCACATCATCAGTGAGACCGTTTATCACATTTTGACTTTCCAATTCTTTAGCATGTTGTGATAGTCCACTAATGTACTATCATTTCCTCTTTTTCACAAAAAAACTCGTTTTTGATTTTATCATGTTTTTGGCTTTTTCAAATTTTCAAATGTTTTTGGATTTTCTAAAATTTCTTACTCCCCCTAAAATTCAAAATCATTTAAAGGAAATTTGAAAACAAACTGTACAAGTAAAGTGACAACTATTGTGAATTGCTTCAAATCGCCATCCACTTGGCATAAACAATCAGAACTCCCCCTTACAACAAACTATTTTCTCATTATGATTTCAAAACACTTAAGTTTGTTTTAATCAAATGGTTTTTCCGGAAAATAAGTTTTGTTGATATTCACAAACCACTTGTAGATTAGGGGATCAATTCATCACCTTGTTCATATTTAACCATTTGAAAAATTTAACAATTTTCAAATCAACCATCATCACTACTTGTAGGAAATCAAGTACAGCTTAATGTCCCTGATTTACCACTTGTAAGTAACAAACCCATAACCATTTGTAAGTCTTCACAAAGATACAAAATTCAAGAAAAATGCCGATACCTGCTTCACACTTACCAACCTGGAAGCTCCGGCAAGTCATACTTATCACATATGAAAAACAGACATCCAAGCCTCAAACTTGGATGTTACCTCCTCTTCTTCACTCGGGGTGTAAGTTGCCTTCTTTGTTTCATAAAACTCTTTTACCGCTTTGACCTTTCCCTCGACCATTTTCCCAAAAATCTTTTTAACATTTCCATTAAAAAAATTTTCAACATCAAATTCTTTCTTCTCAGAATAGAATTGATTTGAAATTTCCACTTTACCAACTTTTTGTTTAAAATTTTCAGCCCGCAATGGTGGAAAATTAACATCATCCATTGGCGGTACTGACGTTTCTATTTTTAGCTCAACTTGTGGCTCCTCTGACTTTAACGAATCAGATTCATCGCCAGATTTCACATCTGATTTCTTAACAACCCACTTCTGGTTGTCAATATTTACTCTTCTTTTGTAAAATCTTTTCGAACATTCACCAACTTCATATGTTGAATTTTTAAACACTTTAAACTTTTCAGTTGGTGGTTCGGTTTTATCAACAATCTTTTCTTTAAGTTTAGAAACAACTTCCTGTTTGATGTTGGTTGCTTTAGGACAGTTCCAGGCAATGTGACCAACTTCTTGACATCGATAACAGGTTCTTGTCTCCTTTCTCTGATAAGCTCCATTCTTCTCAAATTTTTGTTTTTCTGCAAAGAACTCTTTGTTCGATTGCTTCCATAATGAGCTCTTTTCTTCTTCCATAGAATTTGCCCCTGAAACAAATACAATTTTTGGTTAATAAGTTTTCTCATTTTTATGATTTTTCGGTGGAATAAAACCTAAGCCTTTCTTTTTGAAATTACCGTTATGGTTTGGTTTCTTTCGATAACCTGAACCAGAACTGTAACCCTTTTTCTTGTTTAACCTTTGTTGATATCTTGAGGTGTAAGATTTAGTTTTTTCAGAAAGATTTACATCTTTTATTTCAGAAATATCAATTTCTTTTAATTTGAAAACCTTTTTAATCATTTCAGTTTTAACACCTCTTATTGGAAATTCCTTATCAGAATATAATTTGTATGAATCATTCAAAGTATATGCCACTTTGATTGGTTCGTCATTCAAATTAGATTTTGATAACAAGAATTCTTTATTGTAAACCCTTTTAACCGATGGTTTTGAACTGTTGACCAACGAACTCGATCTTTCTGACTCAGACTTTAACTCTAACTCTCCATCCTTATCCAACACCTGATCGACCACTTTCTTTATTAACTCAGCCTCATGATCAGTGTCAGACGATGTAAATGTGACATCAATGTTTTCTGGTAAATCGTCGGTTGTTTCGGACTTTAACTTTATATTGACAGCCTTTTTTACTTGCTCCTCATTTGGTTTTCTGGGAGAATAACCTTCCCAGATCGGAGGCGGACACTTGTTATAATTTGCACTTTGTTTCTTATTAGTATCCTTATCTTCAGGCTTCTTGTCTTGAAATGCTTCAAAACCTGCAACAGTTGGATAAATCCGATCAATCAAATAATCAGAACTAGAATAACTTTGCAACAATCTTCTAATTCTTTCATTTTCAATCCTTTCTGTCTCCAACTCCTGCTTCAGCTTTGCACATTCTTCAATGTAATGATTAATAGCCTTCTGCTTTGTCATCATCACCGCATTCATCATTGTTAATGCATCGTCTCTTTCAGAATTTGTCTTTTGTAGACCATTCACTGTTCTATTCAAAACATCATATGATTCTTTCACATAGTTGACATTGAACAATAAATTTTCTTTCATCTTATCTTGCTCACTCAATTTCTTATCTTTCTCTTCACACAGCTTGCACAACTCCAAACACTTTAAGCAAGGTTTGATTACTTCAACAATCTTTTCCACTTCGATAATTTTTTCAACTTCAACAACTTTCTCAACTTCAACTACCTTTTCAGTAGCTTTGTCTTCATCACTTTGTTCAGAAATCTTTTCCTGAGCAACATCTTTACTTTTCACATGTTTCTGATTCTTTGCTGCATGTTTTTCCTTCAGCTTCTCCACTCTATCTGCAAAATAAAATTGAAAACTTTCAGGAGATAAATGAGTTTTTGCAATATTAATATGCATTTCTTCCTCATCATCACTATCATCAGTTGATGATTGATCAAACACTTGTTTCTGTTCTGAACTATCATCTGAAGAACTAGATTCATCATCTTGATTCTTCTCATCAGTAGCAAACACTTTCATCCATTCCGTCATCAAATCTGGCTTTTGAACTATTTGTGCAATGAGAGCTACTACTTTTGAATCAGGCGGAATATATTTGTCCCAACTGAAACCTTCTGCCACTTTTTCATCATCTTGATCAATTATGCCATAATAAGCTTTCTCATTTGCTTCTTCGGTCATTTTAGCATGTGCAGTTTGTGATTCTTTTTGTTGATAAGGTTGATGAGCAACTTGTTGATATATGGCTTTTCGATAATAATCATTACCACCAAACGGATTCTTTGCTCCACTTGCTTCTCGATTGGTACATTCCCTCTTGAAATGTCCTTCTCCCTGCATCGAAAACAAGTAACTTTAGATTTATCAAAACCTAAAGTAGAAACATTTGCATCCAGAAAATCATTTCTTCCTGTAATCATCTTGAATTTTTCTGCTTTTCTCAAAACACTCACTAAACACCATTTAATGTCCATCAGCTCCATTTCCTCATAATCGATCTGATCGTAATCCTCTTTTGTCAACATAGAATTTCCGATCCTTCCTGCAACCAAACCTTCATATGATTCCAACACTGTAACAAGTAATGCCATATGACTTTTGACAACTTCTTCAGAAAAATTTTGACCATTCTGAAGATGCAACGCAATGTTGCAATTTAAGACATGACCATTGTTGCTGTTTGAGCTTTGAAATTGATGACTTGAGCTTGAAGCTTTCGGATTAACATTCGGATATGAGGAGAATCCACTACTGCTGCTGTTAGAACTTTGATTAATTGATTCAGATGAGTTTTCGGTACTAAAAGCAGTTAGGATTTTCAGGCTTGCTTCGACATTCTGAACACTCCCTTTGTAGTACATCTTAACATCTTGTTGTGCACTTGGATTGTTCATTCTTGCAATCTTTTGTTGCTCAAGATCTTGTCCTTCAATTTTTTCAATGAACTGGGAAATTTTCAAACCCTCATATTCTCCAGTATTCTTTAATATCATCAAAAATGTACCCCATTCTTTCTGTGGTAAAGCATCAGCCAATTTATCGACCCATTCTTCTCGATCTTTGTTAATATTTAACAATGACATTGATCGAACTAAGTGACAATATCTTTCAATTAATTTCTTTGTATCTTCTCCCGGCAAACTTGTAAATAGATCAAATTCTTTCTTTAACAATGCCTTTTTACTCTTGATCATCTTCTCACTTCCTTCAAATTTAATTCGAAGTGCTTCCCAAATTAATCATGAAGTTTTATCATGTTGAAGCAAAATGAACATGTCTTCTTTAATAGCTTGCTGAAGTAAACTAATCATCATCTTTTCTGCTTCGTACATGTCTCGTTCTTTATCCATAAATTCAAAAATCTTTTTCTCAACTCCCAAATCTGTACGTGGTAGAACATACTTTTTTCTCAACACACTCCCAAGACCTCAAATGATTAGCTTGAACCCATTTTTCAAAACGATCTTTCCAACCATAATACTCCTCAATTCCCATTAGCTTCGGGGGTTTTTGTAAAGTTCCAGTTTCATTTTCCATGTTCATGCTTTGAGCAATGGTAGCCGGAGTAGTCGGGGCAGTAGCAAACGCGTTATAGAATTCCTCTTCCATGATTCGATAACAAGTTTCTCAAAATCAGACACTTTCAAACGAAATCACTTTCAAGCGAAATAACCTCTTTCAAAGGAAATAACTTGTTGAAGCGAAATATCCTACAAAACAGTTTCAAACGGAATAACAACTCACACGAAATCAGAAGTTTCACACGAAATATGATTTCGTGCGAAATTAACTTGGATTCAAACAAAAATAGCCTCTTTGGAATGAAATAGAAATTTCGTATGAAATATCTCAAACGAAATCTGATTTCATGCGAAATCAACAGCAATTTCAAACGAAATTAATCACAAAATGTAATTTCGTGCGAAATTAAGAGACTATTCTGTGCGAAATACTGCTGATGTCATCATCTCGAACTGATTTTGTCAAAATTGATTAGGTTTTTGTCCAATTTTAAGTCTGAAACTTTCAAGGGTTTGTTAAAACAATATTACGCGTATAATATGTGAAATTCAAGACATTTTAACCGTGAAATCAAGTTAATTTTGAAAAAGAAGGTGTAGAAAACAGAATTTTCAGCTGAATTGTTATGAACTCTTCCTCTTGAGCTCTGATACCACTTGTAGGATCATTTTCTGACCCAAACGAGTCGTTCAGAAGAGTTTTTGCTCAATACGAGAGGCGGAAACAAACGTATCAAGTCCAATTCAGCTAGATATTCACTTTAAACTGTCTTTTGATTGATTTGACAAAGTTTTACAGCGAGTAGACACTTCGGCAGTACTTCGGCTCTCAAACCAGAAAGTTGGAACTACTTCAAACGAAATCACAAGGCTCCTATTTATAGGCTAGCTAATTTCGCATGAACAGGCTCAAGCGAAATCACATTCACACGAAATTACAATTTCATGCGAAATTACCAAAGCTAATTTCATGCGAAATTACACTATGTAATTTCGTGCGAAATTACCTTCTAACCTACTTGTGACAATTTTCTCGTATAACGTGCCCTGATCTATACAATCTAATACAAGACTCGATACAAGACGAAGTCGACAGACGTATGCACCAACAATGGAAACAAAGGGAGAAAAGATTTGAAGAGGAAAAGAAAGTTTTTATGGCTAAGGAGGCACATGGTACTTCAAACAGAAGAAAAACTACCAGAAAGGTTAGCCAACCCAAAACCACACATCCCAAAACTACTAAACCACCTCCTAAAATCCCCAAAAGTTCCACACATCAAACCTCCAAACCAACAGATGTTAAAACACTTGTTGTATCAACAGTTGCTGGTACTTCAGTGGTTTCAACAGATGTTATTTCAACCACTGCCCTCACCACTTCATCAACCAACACTCAATCCACTGCCATACCAAAAACAACATCACCATCACAAAAACCACCCGCCAAAAAGCAGAAGACAACAGTTGATACATCAACAGTTGTAGTGACAACTGTGGTTGAAACACCAGTTGTTTCAACAGCTGTTAGTCAATCACCCATCACTTCAAACACTCCTTCTCAAGCCATAATTCTTTCTGTTCCTAAGACTCAAAGAAAAACACCTTCTCCCAAAAAGGTGTATACTAGAAAAAGAAAGTTTCAGGTGTATGATGATGATATACCAGCACCTATTTCCATTTCATCTGCACCCTACAATGTAACCGAACCTCGACCATTCATTCCTCCCACCTTAGCCAATCCAATCAAAGATCCAAAGGTAATTGAAGGACATGATCCTGCTGATGTTCTACCAATAGCATCCAGTTATCCATTAGAATTGCATGCAGTAAAGAATGAAATGAAGCAGTTCTACCTAGTGGATGACCCTTTAAAAAAAAGTTTCCTTCTCTTACTGGTTTTAGAGATCCAAACAACATGGATGAATACTTGAAACTCAAAGCCAGGCAAGCTGAATTAAGAGTCAAATATGAGTGCAAAGGGAAGGGTGATAATGCTTTCTCAAATTAAATGCAGTTTCTGCTCACAAGAGTTAAACAATTAGAAGATTATGCAAGAGATTTGAGCAAAGAAATGTCCAACCTGCCACCAGAGGGTGATTTACAAAAAGATCTTAGAGAAAATCTTCTGGAACAGATCATGAGTGAAAAATTCTACCCTGCCAAAGTTGAACAATTCCAAGACTGGCCACTCATTGCTCTCAAGACAGAACTTAATTGAATTGAAAGAATAAAAAGGATCCAGGTATGAAAAGATCAGCACCAAACTGGAGCAAGTACAATAAGAAAATTGCAGATCTTACCTTGGATTACAAGAGAAAGAGAGAAGAGTTGGTTGCAACACAATATGGAACAGCCAGGCAGATATCAAGATAGTCAAAGCAAGTTATTGATCAGACCTACAAAAGGCTGGAAGAGCTAAGGAAAAAGGACCCCGCTGCTCCAAAGAAACCAGTTTACAAAACCACTGACAAGCCAAAGCAACAGGCCCTTTCTTCTGAACCACTGTTCACATCATCTGACACCTCCATCATTGAGTTAAACCAAAGAAAGAGGCAAAAACAGGCTGATGCTGAAGATGTTCCAGATGAAGTTGTTTACATGAAAGAGGCCATGAAAAGAATGATAGAAGAGGATCCTAACTCAGCTAAGCTTCAAGACATTGCCAAAAGAGTTCTGAGCAGGCCCCCATCACCTAACTCATCTAAAATAAAAACTCTCCCAAGAAACCCACTGGACTCAAAGATACTAAAGTGGAAGTCTGATCAAAAGACCCATGTATTGACTCTGCTCAAGTCCAGTGGTGAAGTGAAGCATATATCAAGGGAAAATGCACTTGGCCTGAGTGTAGAAGATTTACAAGATCTCCTTGAGCTTACACTGTGCAGGGATGAGGATGATGAGGATTCCATGAACTTTGAATTACAATTCAAAGGGCAAGTTAGGGAATTCTTGATGAGGCAATAAAAATCCAGAATAATGAAGTGTTTTGGCATCATCTGTTCCAAGGGGAGATTGTTGGGATTGAACCCTACAAAAGAACAGTTGATAAAGCCAAAACTGGTTCAGATCAGTGGATTCATCATAAGCAGTTGTTTGTAACAGATCTTTCCCCTTGACAGTGGCCCAAACATCTGATGACCTCAAGTGCTGACCACTACAACTGATGCTGATCTAAAAGACTGTTGAAGATAAAGCACTGATGCTCAATCTACTGATGTGACTCAAGTTTGCTGAAGACCTAAAGCACTGCTGGAGCTATAACAGTGGAATGAAGAATCAGTAGTTTACTTTATTCTTTGTATTATACTTGTAATCAATTATTTAGTTATCAGTGGTTGTAATAGTCAGTGGTTGTAGGTTGTTAGGAGGTTCGATGTCACTTTCATGGTGACGTTAGCCAAAGATGCTCAGTGGTTGTTCTGTACTATAAATAGAATAGTACCCTGTACTGTTCTATTAGCTCTCTTCATCACCAAGTCATTCTGTATGAACATTCAAGTGAGCTCAGGCTGAGGGGGAGATTTGTGCATGCATGAATTGTAATTGAGTACTGTAATAAATTCAATCATTCAATTTCATGACAAACATGTTTGCTTAAACTTATTCTCTCTTTGATTGTGTGTTAAAAGTTTATTTCATATTCTCGCTGCAATTTCTCTGTTTCATCTTCATTACTATTAAAAAAACACAATCTAAGAAACTCAGATCCTAACACCAGATGGAAAACCAGGAGGATTACCAGAAAACCGAAAACCACTATTATTAACTACGCCAGTTGGAGTTATAATTAGAATTATTATTATTAAACGGACCCCTAGACTGACCAGCTATAAACTCTACCTGCTCGAGTGTAAGGGTAGGACAATCTATCGTGTCGTGGCCCCCTACAAACCTCACACCTATCAACCTTTTTCTTAATCTTATTCAACTCTTGTTTGAGACCCTCTAGAACAGCAGCTACCGATGAATCCAAGCCAAATTGGTTTACCCCTCGAGTGGCCGACGAGGTAGTCACAGGAATGGAAGTCCTGCTGGTAGTGCTATAGTCCATATCAGAATGGGCGAAACTCTCAAACAAATCATTGCACTCATTAACTGTCTTTTTACCTATAAGTTGCCCTCCAGCAGAAGTATCGAACCGGGCTTTGATCTTGGGGGTGAGACCATTGTAGAACTTTTCAACAAGTGCCTAATCCAACAAACCATGCTGAGAACAACGAGAAAGCAAAGTTTGAAAACGCTCCCAGGCCAGGTGATACGGCTCATCGGGCTCCATCCGGAACGAATGGATCTGATCGCGTAGACGAGATGCTTTGGCGGGTGGGAAGTATTTAGCTAAGAAAGCATCTACTAAACCTGCCCAAGTAGTGAAAGTTCCCGCTGGCTGCGAATCGAACCAGACGGCTGCGCGGCCAGCGAGAGAAAATGGGAAAACCTGTAGGTACCTGGCATCTAGATTAACACCTTCAATAGAGAAGGAGCTACAAAGGGGGGTGATGCGGTTAATGTGGGCGGGAGCATCCTCATCATCACGGCCATGGAATTGGCACGAATTGGTGATGGCCGTCATGATGTAGGATGGAATCTGCCAGGACCTATCATTAGCAATGTTGGGAAGGGTGATGGGGGAATTAGCACCGGTGAAGCTGGTAGTGGCTTGTTGGTAAACGGTTCTATTAGCCATTTGAACTATGGGTGTAGGACTAGGTGCACGGGAACGGGAATGTGGTGGGGAATTGTGCGGTGACGACTTCGGAGTGAAGTCAAAGGCTGGTGGTTTATATTGGGATGTAGAGTCAGAAAGGGCGGAAGATGATGTGGAAGTTTTACTAACCTTTAAACTAGAAGACGAGAAGGCAGACAAGTCAATCGGCAGCTTCGGTGGTCCCTGAGAACGTGTATGGGGCATTCACTGCAAAACCGACAATAAACAAGTAAGACAACTCTAACAAGGACTCTAAAATAAAAACAAAAGACACTATGACTATTTAGACTCCTACGACTCGAAGACACACAAATAGCACGTAGTGAAATCAAATGAAATCCAAACAAAGTAATCAACACAATTGCCAAGAGTCCCCGGCAACGGCGCCAAAAACTTGATGTGCTAAAAGTAGTTTAATAAAAACAATTAAAATTAACCTAAATCTAGACTCAAAGTAATACTCTAGACTCTCTAAACTCGACTAAACTACTAACCGGCAAGTGGACCGATCGACTCTAGTAAAGCTAAGTAAGTCTGGATATCGAACCCACGAGACTCTAATTAATTACGCTAATTACTTTATCTAAATGGACGCTGGCATTAAACTCAACTATTTTTATGTTTTAAGGGGGGGGGGGGGTTCTAAAAAGTCTAAGAATGTAATTAAAACTAACTTAATTAACTAAGCTAATTAACGAATTACTGAGAACTTCTTTCAGATGACCAAAACACTACCTAGACAGGAATCCTGAATGCTTTTAGTTAAGATTATATTTGGAAGTTGTCTACTATGGAACTGGGATCTTAATATTCTCACCTCTCGGGAAATCTGAGGACCCTTAACCCTTCTCAAGAGCGCACTATGATCCCCTAAAGGTTGTTAAATTACCGGTTATTAGACTCCTTTGCAAGACATCTAATGGATTTATAAAAGTATCCTAAAAGGCTCACTCCCTGTCGAGATCTAAACCTAGGATAGACTTGTTTTCTCAGTTAGAGTTGCTAGACAGCAGCTAATAGGTTTACTTCCTAGGAAGGACCCACCTTACGGTTTAATCGCTTTGACCTAGCAATAACCCCGCACCTTGTAGCTATTGATGATTAGTAGAACACTCGATTTTATAAGATTACCAATTATTACTTCTAAGGTTAGTTGCGCAATTTCACCCTAAAGAGTTAAGATTTATTACGTGATATAGACACTCACCAAAATCTAAAACCCTAGCATGACTCTATTATGTGATAAAGACCGTCACCAAGAATCATACGAAGCAATAATCAATATTCAAACAATATCAAGCACGCATATACATCTAACCGATTGAACAAGTCGTTTACAGTTCATAAATAATCCATAGCTTCCATAAATTCAAAATATAATCAAAACTATAGCAATCAATCATCCATGTCTACGTAGTTACAAAGATTTTAGCCAAGAATAGTCATGAACAACATCAAAATCAAAGTATTAACGAAAAGACAAAACATGGCGGTAAAGAAATACGAAAGTAAAGACACCCGAATGATTCCCGCACTTCGTATCTTCAACCGGTAGCTTCCCGTGCTGGAAAACGCTCTGAAAGTACTCTGAAATTCGTCCACAGCTTGCACAATTCATAATTAGGATTTGTGGAATGATTTATGATTAATTTATACTAAACCCTGGTCAACAAACAAGAAATTTCCGTCAACATACCCCGTCGCGTCGCGCGACGGGTATAAGGCCAGACAGTCGCGTAGCGCGACAGCAAGAATTGCCAAAATAATGTTTGTTTAATGGTAGCGGGGCGCGAAAGCAAGGCTAGATGGTGGTGGCGGAACGCGAAGGCTTGTTTTTCACAGAACTCTCCGTTTCTTATCAGCTTCAGCCTTGCAAACATCTAGAAATTATTCTAACTCCCAAACTCAGCTCATTCTTCTTCGTTTTGCAACATTTTCAGCACCAACGACCTGTAAAACGAGATTTGATCAAAGTAACGAAATTCTCAACAAATCTAAACTAAACTAATACGAAATATGCACAAACTCTACACGATAAATGGATGTATTTTGCAATACATCATAATGTATCTTACAAAGTAGAATATAGAAAAGTTGTTGTTGATGAGGATGTTACTAGTTCCGTATATCTCAACTCTGAATCAGAAAATGAGGAAGAGGTTGAGATCTCAACAGATAGAGATCAGGAAACTGATCAAGGAAATCTAGTGAAAGGTAATTTGTTTACCCCAACAACTTATGGAGAATCATTCACTGATATGATTCAAGGACATAAGGAAATCCAGGATGAAAATTTGTTTTTCGCCTCTGGTGGAGATGGTTCTGGCACACTTAAGGTTGTACCAGATTCTGGTAAAACCAAAAGTGATCCAATCATTTCCAAAATAGCTAAAAATGTGTTTACAGCTGGAATGTTAGCAGGAACATCTGTTGTTCCAAATATCCCTGAATGGCCCATGACACAAGAAAATCTGGAAACTGTCTTAGAAAATGTTTTCAAAGCCTGCAAAAAGAGTCATGTAGAAGAAAAGCTTGATTTATTGCTGACAGAGATACAAGGTCAAAGAGCAGATATGAAGACCTTATCAAAATCAATGGAAGTCATAAAGGCACAAACTAAAAGAAACACTGAAGCACTAAAGTCTCTGCAGAAGCTAAAGGAAAAGGCACCAGAAACCAGCATTTCTGCATCAGAAATTCAAAAGATTTTCACAGAAATGGAGAAAATCAAAACACAAGTTACAAATGCTATGGAGTCAAGGCAATCAAGCAGTGCAAATAAAGTCTCGGAGGAAGTCACCATTCTAAGGGCAAGCAACAACAGTATTACTGATGCCTTTGAAAAATTGATAAAAGAATGGGCTTCCATGCAGGAGAAAAATCAAACTGAATTTTCAGAAGTTCAGAATAGCATAGCTAGCAACACAAATCTGGCAGGAGAAGTGTACCATCTTATGAAGAGAATGCACTTCAACATTGCTAGACTGGCTAAGCTTGATCCCAAAGAAATCATGAAGGCAATTCCTGTTGAACAATCTCACCAAGAAATCCCAAAGTCAGCCACACAACAATCATCTGCTACGCCAATCACTGAAGCTGGAACCACTGTAATGGGTCCACCTCTTAATATTCCAAAAGATGAAATGTTGAAAAGGTTAGCAACTTCCAAACCTCAAGTTATCACAAATTTGAAACTCAAAACTTCTCAAACTGGTCCAAAACCAACTTCTTCTGATGACACTGCCATAAGTAAAATGATGAACCTGGAAGCAATGAATGAATGGGAAGAAGAAGCTGATTCAAGAAGACCACATATTGTCAAAAGAAAAATCTTTGAAACTCAATTTGTCATGGTTAGGAGATTGACAGGGATATTATGATATTCCCTGAATATAATCTGGTGAAATACTATTGGTCAAATGAAGATGTACCAGTAAAGCCACCAACTCCTTACAGATTGGCTATAAGGGAAGAAAGGTTAGAAAGAGGTCCAAGAAGCATTCACTACACCAATGTGAATCCAGTAAAAAGAATCATGAAAGTGGATGAAGTAAAAATTGGAACTGATGGTGTTGGAGGAACTTATCTGCAGAACAGATACACACTTCTCAGAGAAAATGGTGAAGAAGAAAAAGTAACTGATGGAGACCTTGCTGATAAATTGCATCCTCTGGACATTCTGTTCATGAAGGATCACTATGAAAAGGAAAAGGGAAACACAAAAGAAACCAGAAGAGCTTTGAAAAGCATATCAAATGCTGGAGTAAAGTTATTTGAAAGAGTTGCTTTCTCTGACTTTGATTTATGCATCAACTATGATTATGTGCACAACAAAAAGGTCTATCTTAGTGCACCAGACACAAGCATTCCCTCAGAGATGATAGAAGATGCAAGATCTGGAGACATCATTGAACTACCAATGATAAAAGACAGACATAACTACAGTGTAGTCTACATAGATTTTGAGAATAACAAGGCTCTATTCAGAAGTGTTGATATCTGCAAGTACTCAAATCAGACTCTGAAGTTTATTATGAAATGCATGAACAAGAGACAAGAACAACTTCAGAAGACAGGGATGAACAAATAGAATCAAAGGCAGGAAATTGAACAAATGATTGAAGAATGGATTCAAGCAAGAAGCTGGTACAAAGATATGTATGATATCTGCAACAAATACATCTATTACAAGAAGAAATTGAAGGATGGAGATGTACTAAAAAGGGCAAAGCTGTTTTGAAAAACATGTTTGTTTAAATTTTATTTCATCATGTAATTTGTTTTCAGAATAGTATTAACTTGTTTGATTTGCAAATTGTATGTTTCCACTGTTTGGGAAATTTTCTGTTCATGAAGTAGTTCATTTTCTTACAATACTCAGGGGGAAACTGTTAGGAAACTTTATTTGAAAGTATTGAAGAAAATCAAATTCAGCCTGATTTATGAAGAAGATAAAGTCCTGAAGATCAAATAACAAGAAGATAACCGGATAGGGCAACAGAAAAGAACAACATCTACTTCAAAGAATCATAAGTTGATCAAGGAACTAAAGAAGATTATCAGAGAAGGCCATTCTGATGGATCTGATGATATTTCTGATGAAATATCATCAGTTTCTGGCAAATCTGATCATCAGACTTTCTGATGATTTGTTCACCAGAATTTCTGGTGAAGTGGTTATCAGAAATTCTGATATAACCCCACTTGTCTGAAATCAGTTCTACCCTGCCACAATAACCGAAGCAACTTGACATTATTGGATATCATGATGACAAAGGCAACTTGATTATTGGATTTAATGAATATGTTAAAAAGCTACTTTTTTGCAGGACATATACATGAATAAACAAATGTTTATTCATGTATCCAGACCTTCTATAAATAGAAGGCTCATCAAGCAAAGGACGATGAGTTAAGCCAAGCATTCAATACATACAACAAAAACTCCATTATCCTTTCACCTCAAAATTCACAAGTATTCATTTGTAATAGATAATAATCTTACAATCACCTTGTAAACCATTTTGTTTCAAAGTGATATAAACTTGAAAATTCTATAGGTCTTGTTTCTTGAAAGTCTGATTTCTATTTCCGCACACTATTTTCATATTTGTTGAAATCACTTGCCATATTACGTGAAAAGAAGTTTTTAAGTCCAAACTGGGACCAACACTACCTGTCTAATCTTTGTCTCTCTCTTACTCCTCTCTCTGTCTCCTAATCTATGTCTTGATATGGGAGAAGAAAATGAGATGGGAAGCGGTGGAGGTCTGGAGACCCCACGTGTGTTATGTTAAATACCTAAAATGCCCTAACCACTAATCACTGTTCATTTTAGTTTGCTTATTAACAAATATGAATGAATTGCTAAAAAAATTAGGATTTGATTCAACTAATTAAAATGACCAAAAATCACACCGACTCAAATGGTAAATAAACTCTTTTTAGACTGATTAAAATTTTAGAGTAAACTGCCATTTTGGTCCCTGTGGTTTGGGCACTTTTGCCACTTTAGTCCAAATCTCAAACCTTTTAAATCTGGGTCCATGTGGTTTCACTTTTATTGCCATTTTAGTCCAAAATTCAAAAACCCCCTTTTTTCACTGTTGCAACCTGCCTATTTTGTCTTTTTGTTCAGGGGCATTTTGGTCATTTTAATTTTATTATAACATATTAAAGCAAGAGCCTCTGTGCTATTGGAGTATTGGACCTGGACAACAATCAACATCTGCAGACCATCATCCTCTTCAAACAAACCCAAACCCTAACCGGATCTGCAACTGCCAACACTCCTCCACCCGCCACCGCCCCACCAGAAAGACAGCCTCCACCTCTTCTCCACCCCCACTGCACCACCACCACCACTACACCACCATTCATATCTCTCTCACTAAAACCTAAAACCCTAGCTTTTACCCTCTCTTTCTCTCTCTAAACTCGTTCTAGGGTTTGTGAAAGGTAGGTGGTGGCGGTGTGGGGGTGATGGCAGTCATCTACAGATAAGAGAGAGAGAGAGTAAGGCGGTGGCATCTGGTGGAGGAACGACGAGCGGTGGGTGAACTATGTGTTTAGGTTTGTTTTAGCCATCCTTGTTTGATTTGGGGAATTTGTGAAGAAACGTTGAAGTTAGTTAGGGTTAGGGTTTCGACACGAAATTGGGGGATTTGGGGACGGAGAACGAGCCACATGATGAAGATGATGACGCCAGTGATGAGGATGATGCCGATGATGAAGATGATGACGCCGGTGGTTGGGTGGCCGGTGGTGGTGGTGGTGGTGGCGGGGTAGCCGGTGACTGGTCTGGATTGATCGGCCATTGAGTGAAATGGTTGTTGTTAATGATGAGGTGATGATTGGTGGTTGTTTGGGGAATATCCGGTTTGTGAAAGGTAGGGTTTGTGGTTTGGGAGGGTTTAGGTTTGAACTTTGAAGAAGATGAAGTCTGTCATGTGTTTTAGATATTAATATGTGATAATAAAATTAAAATGACTAAAATGCCCCTAAACAAAAAGACAAAATAGGCAGATTGCAACAATCAAAAAAGGGGGGTTTTGAATTTTGGACTAAAATGGCAATAAAAGCGAAACCACAGGGACCAGATTTAAAAAGTTTGAGATTTGGACTAAAATGGCAAAAGTGCCCAAACCACAGGGACCAAAATGGCAGTTTACTCAAAATTTTATAATACAAGTATCAAGTATACGATATGTAACAAGCTAAACTAATGAATGGAAATTGTGACCAGCTTTATGAACCTGACAAATTAACCACATGGCGCAAAACACCCATGGGTCTGTGTTAACCACTACACATGGTCTTACCTAACTTGAATGATTAAGGTTTACTTTATTATATATTTTATGTTTATAATCTTCAAATTTTTAACCTGTCTAACTAGTGAACGAACTAAAATTTTGACGTATAAACGATTTAAAAAAAGAAACATCATCAATCATTTAGTATAAATTAGTCCAATTATTGTCAAATTTTATAAGTAATAAAATAAAAAGTCAAATTAGGGTAAACACTATAATTAAATCTGTAAAAATGGAGGACCCCGTTCCCAACCAACCATAACGTGCGTGATTGAAAGAGAAGTACTTGAAAGATTCTTCCACCAACAAATGAGTAGCGTTACTCTTGTACTTTAAATGTCTTCTTCTTCTTCCGCTATTTATAAGATTCCAAACCCATTTCATGAATATTGTATAAATACATGTTTCATCTTATTGTAAAGGATAGTATTTTTTAAAGGATAGTTGGTAGTTACCAATCCTAATTTATTTTTATTTTTATTTTTATTTTTTTGCTAATTAGGTGGTTGTGAAGTGGTAAGGAAAGACTTGGTGTTATAAGGGACCAATTTGATTCCTGCCCACCCCATTATTTTCTGCGGCACCTGGTGATGATGCGAAACTAAGCGAATTGGTGGGGATCGCTAGTTCGATCCTTGAACTGGGCGAGTTTTACCTCACTGCATTGTCGTGCCTTCGGGCGAGTGTTCGCGGGCTTCGGCCTTAGGTGAGGGTTTTCCCCAGTTTGGAGACGAGTGTATCCTGATGTGAATTTCGCCAGTAGAATATTTGAAGAATTCGTTTGCCGTTAAAAAAAATTAATTTTGAATATAGAACTACACCGATCGCATAAATATATGAAATTTCAATAAATAAGTTGTTTACATCACTACTGTTTTTATTATCATATGTTTATATATCTGTTTACATCACTACTTTTTTTTTTTATTATCATACGTGTCAAGTGCAACTACATATTAAGATTCTTGTAACTCTTTGCAATTATTAGCTTGGAACTGATTTTATATTTAACGCGCCACTGTGGTTCATAAGTGTTGATGCAACAAATGTTAGACTAAGGATGGTAGCTGAGCTGGTTAGGCAAAAGGGTTGAAGGGTTTAACTTTGCCTAACGCAGGTCGTGAGCTCCCCCCACGTTTGCAAGACGTGGAGAGAAGTTTACTAGTTTGTTTTTGTTGTTTCTCGAGATCTTCCACTAAAACGTGTTCAGCTTCGGATGTAGGAGCAAAGGGAATGTGTGTGTTGAATGTGAAAGAAAGTGACTTACATGAAGCAAGTACTCAAGAACAATGACCAGAGATTCGCCTGGAATCAGAGCTGATCGGAATGTTTTTCACACTTAATGAAGTGTCACATTTATAGGGAAAGTCATCGCTCAAAGAGGGAGCTATTTGACTAGTGAACATGCTTGCAGTGGGGGTTTTGCCCTTTTGGGGGTTAAAGCCTTTTGACCTGCGGATAAAAGGCTGTGCTCTGTGGACTTGTGTTACTTTTGCGGCTGGAGAAGTTGGTGAAGCAATCAGAGATGTGACTACCTACTGTTCACGTATTGTTTTATCTAAACTCCCGGATTTCCAACCTTTCAACTTTTTAACCTTTTAAGCTTTACTGTGTCTAAGTCGTTTTATTTGGTCTTGGGCTACCCCCGTCATCAGCCCCCCAAGTCAGAGGTTTTTGGGAAGTGAGCTCAAAGACTTCTGACTTTTGCACATTTACTTTTATTGCTTAAAGACTCGAAAGCTGAAAGGCTTGGATTCAGTTGAGAATTTTTGAATTTTAAAAACTGACAACTGATTTGATTGATGTGTGGCAGTTTGTAGGTCGGCAGTTTTTTGCAGAGAGTAGGTTAATGACTGTTGTGTAATCATAACCTCTATTTGGGTTTTATTTTCATTTATTATCCAAGACAAACAACAGTTTTTCATTTTCTCTTCAAGTTTTCTCCACATTTCCTTTCCATCTTTCAGGTTAGTTCCGGTTTCCTCTATTTGTTTTACTTTGTTCTTTTTTCTTGATCATGGGTGCACGGAAAGATTTGGCAAAATCGTCTTCTCGATTAACCCAAGAGGAAGTAGAGTTGTTTTGTATGGAATGGGGAATCAGGATGAAATTTAAACCAACTGCTCCGGCTTGTGACGTTCTGATCGACAAATGTCCGACCGGTTTGATTGCTATTTATTGTCGTCATTTTGAGTTTTCTAACCTCCGTCATCCATTTTCTCTTTTTGTATTGAATGTTTTGGAGTATTACCGTGTTTCCTTTGGCCAAATTCATCCAAGGGTATGGCTAGGGTTTTACACTTCGAGGTTTTATGTCGTGCCCTTGGTTATGATCCTTCGTTGTTGTTATTCCATCGGTTTTTTCGTTTGGCAAAAAACGGTGATTGGTTCACCTTTGAAACATCCAAGGTCGATACTTGCCTGATTTCTTTCATGGTTACCACACTTGGTACTTCAAAATGGTGTGGAGGCACCCGGATGCCGTTCTCAATGAACCGGAACCTTCTAAATCCGATTTGAATGAAGTTTTTCTCAAAGCCATCCGAGAGTGCCCTTCAAGGGTTCGTCCTTTCCCTGAGCATTTGCTAGTTTTGTTAGGGATTAGTAAATTGTGGGAAAAGGCCAATCGGGATCCGGTTCTTATGAGGAATGGCCAAGGCATGCCTTTTTTCTTGTTTTGTCTTTGGGAACATCTTTGTTTAGTGACTTATTTGTTTTTTGTTTTTTGAAACATGTTGCAGTCATGTCTGCTTTGGACTTTATCTAGAGTGACGATACATCTGACGTTGTTTTTATGGATGCCCAAGCCGCTGAAGGGGATGATGCTATTACCAGAGGTATAGAATAGAGGTTTGAGGATGCTGGGTATGTTAGTGTCTCCAATGTTAAGGGTTTTTCTAAGCCTGCTGCTCCCAGGGCTTCAACCCGTCGATCTACTCGCCGTTTGTTGAAGGGTGCTCCTCAATCCACTTCTTCTGAACCAGTGGAATTGAGTGATGATATCGAGGTTTCTGAAGATCAATGTGTTGATATGGATGCTGTGAAGGAGAAGAAACTGGTGGTTCATGGCAAGAAGACTCCAGCCAAGAAGGTTATGGCTACTCCTGTTCAGGGTTCTTCAAGTAGGGACGTTGAAGGGTTAAATGAGGGTGAGGTTTATGTGCCTGATTGGTCTGTGAAGGTTGATGATAGTTTTAAGGATGATGTTGTTTGTGAGGATGTTTTGAGTCATATTGCTCCTCCTTCGGTTCATGGTACTATTGCTGAGATGGATGATGACATGATGTTGTCTCGTATGATTTTAAGTACTTGCAACCTTGCTGCCATGCTTCCTCAAGGAGTTGCTCGTTTTCTTAAGAGGATGCATGAGTTATGAGGAATTTTCCAAAAAGAAGGAGAAAATGAAATCTTCGATGGCTGCAATGAGGAAATAGATTGATGGGTTTGCTAAGAGGGAAGAGGTATGGGTCAAAAATGTTGGTGAATTGACTAGAAGGCATGAAATTGAGATAAGTGATCTCAAGAAAAGCTTTGAAGCCGATCAGTTGAAGCTAAAAACTGATAGGGAGGCCCTGGCTGTTCAACAAAAGGCCTTTGATGAAGAAAAAGATGGTTTGAAAGCTTTGGTTGCTCAAGCCACCAGTGATAACCAATGGCTAATTGAGCAGGGTTTCCAGCAAGTTGTTACTTACATTCTTCACTCCAAGGAGTTCAATTCTGCTCTTGGAGAAGTTTATACTAAATTGCTCAACTTGGGGAAACATCAAGGTCTCATTGCCGGTTACAAGCTTCATGAGTCTGACCATTCTTTAGAAAAGTCTCCCTTATATCGTCCTGAAGCTTCTGAGGTTTTCAAGAGTTCTGTTGAATAGATGGAGAGGCTGACCTATCCGTATGTTAATCAGGTTTCTACTTGTTTTGGTAAGCCTCTTACTGTCTTGCAGGAGCTAAAACCGGATGGCCTTAATGAAAAAGTTTGTGCTGAAGTCCTCGGTTCCCTTTCAAGAAAGCGATCTTATTCAGGAGATAGTTACGATACCCTTTCGGGAGGACCTGGTGCTTCGAAGGATGCAAGCTTGGAAGGTTCGGCAATAGGTGGTGATGGCGGCATGAAAGCTAAGAAGTCAAAGAAAGCAAAGAAGGTTAAAGGTGATGGTTCCGGGGCTTCCAAGCCTCCTTCTGATGCTTGATGGACATTCGTAGCTTTCTTAGCACCCTTGAAAACAATTTGTGGTTTGTATGTTAACTAAAACAATATTAGGTTTCACAGGAACCCTTAAGGTTCTTGTTATGTGGGTGTGGTTAGGCCTGTATGGCCGTTTGAACAATTTCTAAGCTTACAAGTCGTTAGGGCTTGTTTTAACTTTGTTTGGATGCTTGGAGCTCTTTAAGGCTTCCTTTATTATGCTACTAAGTTTAACTATTAGCCTTGTGTTATGTTTTTTATGCTTGTGCCTATTTTGTTAAGGCAGCTTGATTGGCTTCAAGCCTTCGAGGCTTCTGGCTGTCCTGCTTGTAGGTTGAAGCCTTTGAGGCTTCTGGTTGTCACGTATGTAGCTTGAAGCCTTATAGGCTTCTTTTTACTACCTTAGTTTTGTGACTTGACTTTAGTTTCATGACTTGGTTTGTATTTTTGAGTTTTGTAACTTTTTTGCTCATGTTGTTGTATTGTTCCTTAGATTATCTCTTTTCCTTCTGGCTTTGTCTTTGTTGGGTTTGTGTTATCTTTATGTTTTTCATACCTTGAAGGGTTCAGTGCTGCAGTCACTTAGCCTTGGTATTTTTAACAAAAAGACATTGCACCTATCCTATTCATTATTTTTCTTATTTTCATTTGATTTCGTAAGCCTGTTTGTTGATTATTTTTCTAGGGCTTAAGGAACATTTGGTGTAGGCTGTTCAAACCTGTCTATGAGACCATTTTTTTTTCAATAATGAATCTCATGGAGTTGTATTGATTTAGGAACTCACCCCTTATATAGGTCCGTTCAACCCTTGAACCTATTGAGCGATGTGGCCTGGGAGCTCATCCCCTTACATGGCCCTTGCCATGGAATTTTTTGCTAGGTTCTCAACCTGATTTTAGGATAGAAAGACAAATTTGATAAAAACAACTTCATTCATTCAAGAGATATCGTTTTTACAAAAGGTGATCATAACTCTTGAAATACAACTTTGTGAAATACAAACCAATCTTTCTTGATTAGACATGGAACCTCTTCAAGGTTTTTCCATTCCAGTGTCTTGGAATCTTTTTACCCTCTGAGTCTGCTAGCTTGTAAGATCCACCCTTATGTGCTTCAAGGATGGTATACGGGCCTTCCCATTTTGGGTCGAGCTTTCCTTGGTTCTCTTTTTTACTAGCTTCATTGTTTCTAAGCTCCAGGTCTCCTGGCTTGAAACGTTCATCTTTTGTTATAGTAAGCTTCCATTCGTTGTTTGTACTTGGCCTCTTGAATTGCAGCTTGGTCTCGTGCTTCCTCTAGGAGTTGTAAGTTCAACATGGTCTCTTTTTGGTTTGTTTCTAGATCCATGTTGACAGTTCTTTGTGTTACAACTCCTACTTCAGCTGGAATCACGACTTCAGACCCAAATACCAAGCTATAGGGTGTTCTTTTGTGGCTTGTTTTTTCGGTTGTTCTTATGGCCCATAGAACACTTGGCAATTCTTCAAGCCAATTGCTTTCATACCTTCCCAATCTGGCTTTGATTCCTTCAACTATGCTTTGATTCATCCTCTCAACTTGACCGTTTGACTGTGGATATGCCACTGAGCTGAACACCTGAGCGATTCTGAATTCTTTGCACCAAACGCTGAAAGGCTTCTTGGCAAATTGCTTTCCATTGTCGGTGACAAGTACTCCCGGTAATCCATAACGGCAAATAATGTTTTCCCAAACAAAGTCAATTACCTGTTTGCCCGTGATTTTTGCAAGTGGTTTAACCTCAGGCCACTTGGTGAAGTAATCTATGGCCACCAACAAGAACTTCACTCCACCTTTAGCTGGTGGGAACGGACCAACGATGTCCATCCCCCATTTATAAAATGGCCATGCGGAGGTTATCGGGACAAGATCGTGCTTGGGACTTTTTGGGACTGGTGCATGAATTTGGCATGAATCACACTTCCTTAGCTGCTCAGTGGTGTCTTGGTGCATTGAGGGCCAAAAATACCCAACGTTCATTAGTTTAGCAACCACCATTCTAGCTCTAAAATGAGCTCCGCATATTCCTTCATGAACCTCCTTGATCAAATACTGGCTTTGCTCGGGACCGACACATCTTAGCAAAGGTGCAAGGTAACCCTTTTTGTAGAGGATTTCTTTTTGTAGCACGTATTGCCTGGACTTGACTTTAACCCTTTCGGCCTCCGTTTGATCAGCAGGTAACTCACCATTTTCAAGGAATTTTTTAATTGGAGTCATCCAGTTGGGGCCTTCCTCAGTGATTACGTCTTGAACTTCCAATTCTTCAATCGATGGAGCTTTCAACACTTCTACCAGCACCTTTTTGGTGAGGTGGGCGAAGGTAAGAGAAACGAGCTTACTCAAGGCATCAGCCTTCTTGTTTTGAGACCTGGGAATTTGCTTGATGGTACACGTTTGAAATGTGTTCATCAGCTCTTTGGATTTCTCTTTGTACCTTTTCATGTTAGGTTCCTTGGCAATGTAGCTTTCATTCACTTGGCTGGATACCAGCAACGAGTTCGTGAAGACTTGAAGCTTTTTGACCATCATTTCCTTAGCTAGCCTCAAGCCAGCTATCAACGCCTCGTACTCGGCCTCGTTGTTGGTGGTCTGAAATTCAAATCAAAGAGCATACGTGAACTCTAACCCTTCAGGGTTGATCAGAATGAGTTCAGCCCCTGACCCTTCAATGCCTGAAGCCCCGTCGGTAAAAAGCTTCCAGGCTTCAAGTTCGGAGGGTTCAGTGGCAGTTGTGTTTACTTTAGTGACTCTTTTCTTTGGAACTTCTACAATGAAATCAGCGAGGACTTGGGCTTTAATGGCTTTCCTTGGAACATAGGTGATGTTGTGTTCACCTAGTTCCACGGCCCATTTAGCCAGTCGTCCTGAGTTTTCTAGCTTTTCAAGCACACTCTTAATAGGCTGGTCGGTGACCACCTGTATAGGGGGTGCTTGGAAATACCTTCGAAGCCTCCTAGCTGTTTGTACTAGGGCTAGGGCAAGTTTTTCCAAAGGAGGATATTTGACCTATGATAATTTTAGAGTTTTGCTGAAGAAATAAACGGGTACCTGAACCGCGTTCCGTTCGATGGTGAGGACCGCACTTATGGCTTCTTCAGCGATTGAGAGGTATACGGAGATCAGTTCACCCGTTTCTGGGGCTGCGATGTCTGGGAGCGAAGCCAAGTGTTGCTTCATTTGGTTGAAGGCTTCTTCAGCTTCCTCCACCCATTTGAAATCCTTCTTTTCGGAGCATCCCTTGAGTGTTTTGAAAAAGGTAATGACCTTTCAGCCAACTTTGAGGTGAAACGCTTCAAGGCTGGCCGCTTCCCTTTTAAGCTTTCTACCTCCTTTTTGCTTTGTGGTGGCTTGGTTTCCATGACAGCTTTCACCTTGTTTGGGTTGGCTTTTATGCTTTGCTTTCCGACGATGTGCCCCAGGAACTTTCCTTCCTCAAACCCAAATGAGCATTTTTCGGGGTTAAGCTTCATGTTGACCTTTCTTAGGTTCTTGAAGGTTTCTTGGATGTCATCCAACATTTGGTACTCCGTTTTACTTTTTATAACCAGGTCATCGACGTATGCTTCCATATTTTTGCCGATTTGATTGGCAAAAGCTTTGTCTACTAAACGTTGGTAGGTTGCTCCTGCGTTCTTGAGGCCAAAAGGCATCTTTAGGTAGCAAAAGATTCCCTTGTCCGTATGAAAAGCCATTTTTTCTTCATCTTCTTCCTTCATGAGAATTTGATGATACCCCTTGTATGCATCGAGAAAACACTTAAAGGGGTAACCGGTGAGAGAGTCGACTTTGAGATCAATTTCTAGCAACAAGTAACAATCCTTAGGACAAGCCTTGTTTAAGTCTTTAAAGTCAATGCACATTCTCCATGAATTATCTGGCTTCCGGACCATGACCGGGTTTGCAACCCAGGACTGGTACCTTACTTCTCGAAGAATTCCGGCTGAAACAAGCTTTTCAACTTCTTGGCAGGCTGCCAAGCTTCTTTCGAGTGCAAGGCTTCACTTTTTCTGGACAACGGGCTTGATTTCGGGTGGTATTCTTAATTCATGCTCAGCGATGCTTCGAGGGATACCCGTCATGTCTTCCGGGCACCAGGCGAAAACATCACTATAATGTACCAACAACTTTTTGAGATATGAGAGGGTTTCTTGTGAAAGGCTTGGGTTAACTCGTATCCTTTGTTCAGGGTACTTCGGGTTAATGATTAACCTTTGCTTCCCTTCTTCTCTTTTGGAGCTCTCTCCTTCAACCATGTAGGCTTCTCGGGTAGGTTGAAGGGTTGCGATCCCTCTTTCGGTGGGAAACTTGACCGTGCCATGGCCTACAGAAACAGCCATGTAAAACGCACACTGCCCCGGTCCCCTATGATGACATCATAGTTTGAAGGTATATTGATGACCACGAAAGTGAGGGGTTGTAATCTTTCCATTTTCCCATCGCTGAACCGAACATCAAGAGTTAGTTGCCCTAAAGGCTTAAGGTGTATCAGCAATATCTTTTATGGAGGTCCCGGAGGGTTGGAGCTTCGAACGTTCCTCGTTGCTCAAGCTGTTAAAGAACTCCTCAAACATAATTTCGGTGGCAGCTCCAGTGTCTTTGTATGCCTTGTTGGTCTTTAACGTTCCCACAGTTGCTTCGACCACAAGGGGGTCGGAAAGCGGGTTCTTTTCTGTAGAGGGAAACAGACACATTGAAGCTCCCCAGCCTCCAACCGCTGTCTCTTACTTGGAACCTTCCCATCAAAATCCACCATGCTAACTTCCTTTCCTTTTGACTCGGCCATCTTGTCTCTTACCCCCTTTACTAAGTGGGCGAGTTCCCCTGATTTGACGGCCTCTTCAATCCGCTTCTTGAGTTGGAAGCAATCGTTCGTATGGTGGCCCTTCTCCTCGTGGAATTCACAAAATTGGTTGGAATTTTCGTTTCTTTTGCTTTTGGGGAGAGGCCTCAGAGTTCGAAAGTTTTGCTTTACCTCTTCTGTAGCAAGAATTTCTTGAGGGGTCTTGGTAAGGGGTGTGAAGCTCATGCCTTTATCCCTGCCGGGGGGGGGGGGGTTCCGGCCTTCAGGCCTTCGTTGTTCTGAACCCTTTTGGGGTCTGTCATAAGGATGAAAGCTTCCCCTTTTCTAGCTGGACTGTTGCTTCGCCAGCTTGAACCCCTTTTTCGTTGCTCTTTAATGTCTACAGCTTCTTCTCCCCTGATGTGGGCTTCAGCCCTTTCGAGAGCTTCCTCTAAGGTCTTGGGCAGGGATTTGTTGAAATCTCTTGTGAGATATTTGGATGTGATAGCGTTCATAAAACCGGCCACCCTCATTTTTCGTCTACCCCTACGTATGTGAGACCTTCTTTCTTGTACCTTTCTATAAATTCTCGGAGGCTCTCGTCATCCCTCTGTTTTATTTGAAAGATTACCGTAGCGTCCTTGACATATCGCCTCTGTTGTGATAAATTGGCTAGGAAACCTTTGCTCAAATCGTCGAAGCTTCGAACGCTTCTGGCTGGTAAATCGTTGAACCATATCCGGGCTGACCCAACGAGAGTTTGCATGAACATAAGGCAGCACTCAGCATTTGACCATTTCTCAATTCTAGCGGCTCCCGTGAAGATCTGAAGATGATCTTCAGGGTCCTCTGTTTCGTCATATGTCTTCTTATGGGATGGCATCTTAATCTTCGTTTGGAAATCATAGTCGGCTATTTGCTGTGAGAAGCATGAAAGATTACTGGGTTTGTAAGGTTTGGCTAAATCCTCTTCTACCCTTGCACCGATGTTACTGTTGTTGTTGTTCCCTTGAGTGGCCAACACTTGATTAATGAAGTGCTACCATGGGAAGCTCGCCATCATCCGGGGCATAAGGTTGAAGCCTTGAAGGCTTCTAGGTGCAACTGGGCAGTTTACCCCTAAAGGGGTGCTCATAACGGCACTTCTGGCTAAGGGGAGTACAGACAAAGCCTGTTCCCATGTGGTACTTGCTGAGGGTGGAAGGCTTGACACCGGAGATTGTAGGAGCTGATCCAAAGTCAGCTCATGTCCCAGCGGAGCACCAGCTGTAGCTGGTTGGGAAGAGAAAAGAGGAAACGTAGTTGGATTTGGCCTCGTATATAAATAAGGGCTAGGGTTTGGAGGAGGATTACTGGGACCAGCCTCATCCTTGGATATATCAGGTTGTGAGTTTGCAAAAGGAGGGATGGGGGGTCCAGGAGATAGAGTTGGTTCTGGTTCGTCATAGTCCAAACGAATCCTCACTCCCTTGTCTCTTTCTCTACTCACATATTCATTAAGGAGAGACCTCAATTCCAGGAAATTGTTGGCGACCCCTTCAGGGGTGAGTTCAACATGTGAGGGAGTGCTAGAGACACCAATGTTAGGGGAAAGAACCACTGATCTAGATGGAGTTGGAGTGTGGAAAGTGAGAAACTCGGGTGTGCTCCCCGGTGTCGAAAAAGATGATGGTATAGCCACATGAGCTTGGCTAGAATTTGGGGTGGAGGTATTTGGAACCTGATTCACTTATCCCGGAGACTCACTTTCTGACATGGTGATTTTAAGGAGATGGAGCTACACTACTAGGTCCTTTTGATGAAAGTTAGCGGCGTAGCCCCACGATGGGCGCCAACTTGTTGATGCAACAAATGTTAGACCAAGGATGGTAGTTGGGCTGGTTAGGCAAAAGGGTTGAAGGGTTCAACTTTGCCTAACGCAGGTCGTGGGGTCCCTCCATGTTTGCAAGACGTGGATAGAGGTTCACTAGTTTGTTTTTGTTGTTTGCTCGAGATCCTCCACTGAAACGTGTTCGGCTTCGGATGTAGGAGCAAAGGGAATGTGTGTGTTGAATGTGAAAGAAAGTGACTTACATGAAGCAAGTACTCAAGAACAATGACCAGAGATTCACCTGGAATCAGAGCTGATCGGAATGTTTTTCACACTTAATGAAGTGTCACATTTATAGGGAAAGTCATCGCTCAAAGAGGAAGCTATTTGACTAGTGAACATGCTTGTAGTGGGGGTTTTGCCCTTTTGGGGGTTAAAGCCTTTTGACCTGCGGATAAAAGGTTGTGCTATGTGGACTTGTGTTACTTTTGCGGCTGGAGAAGTTGGTGATGCAATCAGAGATGTGACTACCTACTGTTCACGTATTGTTTTATCTAAACTCCCGGATTTCCAACCTTTCAACCTCTTAAGCTTTACTGTGTCTAAGTCATTTTATTTGGTCTTGGGCTACCCCCGTCATCAATAAGTAACCTTAATTATATATAAAAACATTCCACTCTCATCAACTATTTCCCATGTTAGATAACCTAAGATGTATTAGGTCGATGAAACTCATAAAAGCAACTAACATACAATGAGTTTTAAACGGAAATTAACCGGTTAATGTTTCAAAATACCAGAAAAAGGAATACGAGAAAATGTAAAATTGTTAAAAAAAAATTTAACCGTGAAGATTCTATGATAATAGAACAAGGGCCAGCAAGCTGTAAAACCCAAAAGTACATGGAAAAAAACAAACTAAAGAAAAAACATAACGAAAATGTAAAATACCAACATTACATTATTATGTCTCTTATATTGAAATCCTTCCATCTCTCCCACACTAAATCCTTTAGTTTTTCTCTTTCTTTAATCCACAAAACGTCATCTCTTTTATTGCCTCCACCGTGTTTATTACTGACCCTTTTCATCCATTGAATTCCACCTCGTTCCTAGATTTCCAGATTTGCCACATTGTTGTCATAGCGATAGCCATAATTAATTTCTTCCAATTATTCGATCTGTTATACATGTCTATGCGATCAAATAATCCTTCACATGAGTTAATATCTTCGTGATTCGGCAATTTTAACCAAAACATAGTATTCCACCAAGTTGCACGAGCCATCAAGCATTTTATCAGTAGATGCTCAACCGATTCCTCCTCTATTCCACACCTCGAACACAGCTGATTTCCAATCTCTATTCCTCTTCATACCAGCTCGACTTTTACCCGTATACGTCCTTTTGTTGCTCTCCATATGAATAGATTTACTTTAGGTGGTACCCATTTGTTCCAATATTTCCAAGGCTTGTCACCAATTTCCAAGGTTCCTTTAGTAATTTCATCTCTTAACAATGCTACTATTAATTCATCATTTTGTTTTGATTTCCATCTCCAAGTATCTTCACCATTCTTTTTCTTATGTTCCATTAATACTTTTTTCAGTTCACCATATTGCTTCTGTTCTTCATCTCTCCTTGCCCCACGATGCCACCCCCAAGTCCAGTTATGTATTTCACCTTCTTTCCTTACACACTGATTTACCTTGATACTTTTGTCTTTCGCTAAAGTATACACGGCTGGAAAACGTTCCCTAAGAGGCATATCCCCCGCCCATAAATCTAACCAGAATTTTTTCTTGCTTCCGTCTCCTAATTTTACGATCTGGTTCTTATTCAAAGATAAATTTATTGCTGCAAATTCCTTTTCAATGCTGCTAATATCCTTCCATGTTCCACATAATTTGTTCTTCATAGGTATCAACGAGACCGAATTTTGTTTCGAATGAATACACTCCATAACTTTGACCCACAATGCATGAGGATTTTCTTTATACTTCCACCACCACTTTGCTAGAAGTGCTAAGTTAGCACTCCGAATATCCGCGATTCTCAATCCCCCGTACCCTTTTGCTTTGATTATTTTACCCCACGCTACCCATCTCATTTTTCATTTTCCATTCTTTTTCCCCCTTACAAAGTCCCCCCTAATGGCTTCAAGGTCCGTAATCACTTTTTTTGGTGCTAAAAAAATTGAGAAAAAGTAATTTGGTAGTGCCCCTAACACTGCTTTTGCTAACACAATTCTACCCGCCATCGAGAGGCATCTAGCCTTCCAAGACGAGAGCTTCGAATTGAACTTATCCACGATCGGCTTCCAGTTTTTTACTCGTTTCATATTTGCTCCAATTGGAATACCCAAAAAATTGAAAGGCATTTTCCCAGCTTTGCAGTTTAGATTTTTTGCCATCTTTTCAATTTCTTGTTCTTTTACCCCTACCCCAAATAAATTGCACTTACCCAATGTTGTAGAAGGCGCCAGGCGCTAGTCGGGCGGTGAGGTACCGCCTAGGGATTAATAGGGTTTAATCGGATTGGACTTTTTAAGTATAATTTTAAAAATTTATATATATATATATATATGTAGATAACTTTATACTTTATATTAATAAATTTACAAGTTTAGGAGATAACGTTATACTTTTTATTAATAAATTTAAAAGTTTAGGAACCATATGTAAACTAGTGAAAGATAGAGGGAGTTAAATGTTAAAATACCTAAACTTAAATGTTAAAATAGGTTTATAACTAAAATTTGGGGTTTAAACTATGGACCAGGTTTCAAAAATTGGGTTTATTGGGTCAAAAAACATGGGCCCGATTAGTCCGATTTTGACCGACTTTTACCGATTTTGACTGACTTTTACCGATTTTGTCCGACTTTTACTGACTTTGACCGATTTTGATCATACCGACTAGCTTAAATTTAGGCAGTAACCCACCGACTAGCGCCTAGGCGCCGATTAATCGGCCGCCTAGGCCGATTTCTGCAACATTGCACTTACCCAAATTTACCCTTACACCCGAACATAAATAGAAACATCTTAGGATTCTATTCAAGTTAATTATATTTGTTTCCGACCATTCGCCTAAAAATATGGCATCATCCGCATAGCATAAGTGTGAAATCATTGGCCAGTCCCTTGGTAAGCTCACCCCCTTGAATAAACCAACCTTTATTGCCCTTTTCATTATAACGTCTAGAGCCTCAAATGCTAGAATAAATAAAAAGGGCGATAAAGGGTCTCCTTGTCTTAACCCACGAGACATACTAAATTCCATGGTCGGCGACCCATTTACCAAAATCGAAGCTTTGCCTGACTTTAAACTTGCCCCTACCCATTTCCTCCACAAAAGCGGAAAATTCATAGCTTTTAGGTTCGATAAAATAAACTTCCAGTTTATGGAGTCATATGCTTTTTCAAGTTCAACTTTGAAAACAAAAATTTGTTTTTTGCTACTTTTTGCCCAAGCTAGAACATGGTTTACAATTAACGATCCTTCTAAAATGAATCTTCCTTCTATAAACCCCGTTTGAGTATTACTCACCAAATCCGGTATGACCGGTCTTATTCTT
Source organism: Helianthus tuberosus (assembly GCA_030545235.1). Taxonomy (NCBI): domain Eukaryota; kingdom Viridiplantae; phylum Streptophyta; class Magnoliopsida; order Asterales; family Asteraceae; genus Helianthus; species Helianthus tuberosus. The sequence continues at coordinate 134,606,644 of CM060371.1, read as the reverse complement.
CTAGCAAGTATCTTGGCAATAATTTTATATATCATTCCAATTAACGAAATAGGCCGAAACTGCTTAATCAAAGTTGGGTCACGTACCTTTGGAATCAATGCTATAAACGATGCATTACACCCCATCGGGATACTTGGTCGATTGTGAAATTGTTTCAACATCCTCATTACATACGGTTCAACTTGTGGCCAAAACCGTTTCATAAATTTGAATGTTAGCCCATCAGGTCCCGGAGCTTTTTCCTCACCACACGCCCATATAGCTTCCTTTACTTCCTTGCTTGTGAAATTTTCCACCAATAACTTTGCTTGTGCGTCTGATAATTTACTGAAATCTCTCCTGTCCATAGATGGTCTTTTTTTCATCGGCTCCTCAAACATCTTCATGAATACTTTCATGATTCCTGTTTTAACTTCTTTCGGCTCACTTATTTCCCTTCCATCTATTATTATTTTGTTTATTCGATTTCTTGATTTCCGACAGTTTACTATTCTTGAAAGAACCCCGAATTTTCATCCCCCAATTTCGCCTATTTGAGTTTTGCTCTTTGCTTTAGATCCGCTACCTTTTTTTTCTCTCATAGGACCTCATAATAAGCCTCCCCTTAACTCTTTCTTCCTTTTATTCTTCTTTTAGTTTCTGTATTTCAGCAATTTTTTCTATCTTTTCCACCATCTTCTTTGCTTCCAAAACCTCTTTTTCCTCCTTTTCTTTCTCCCTCTTTCTCCACTCTTTGATCTTAATTTTTATACTTTTTAATAATGCTCCCATATTTTTTATCCAATATTCTCCATTTACATGGTTCTCTATCGTACTTTTGATTATTTCATCGATCCCTGGTTTCAAAAGCCATGAATTATACAACCTGAAAGGGGCCGACCCATAATCCCTTACTATGCACGTCAATAATAACGGATTATGGTATGATAAATGTCTAGGTAAGGCTTCCAATTTTGCACCTAGCCACTTATTCATGAAAGCATCACATACTAGTACCTGGTCTATTTTACTCATACTTGATCCATTTTCTGTCATGAAGGTAAACCTGGATCCAATCATCTGATACTCCAATAGCCCAGCTTCCGCAATAAAACTGTTAAAAATCATTGTACTATTTGCATCAAACTTTGAAGACATTCTATCTTCTTCGATTCGAACTTCATTGTAGTCTCCTGCCATTAACCATAGACCTTCTATATGATTTTTAATTCCCAACAAATCCCTCCATACACTTCTTTTTTTTCTGCGTGTCGTTTGGTGCATATATATTACCCACATTTAGTTTTTCCTCCACCCATTCTATATTCCCAGAGATCACAACAAAATGCTCAGATTTTATTGTCTCTGTCCTCCGAAAAACCCGTGGATCCCAAATTATTAATAACCCTCCTGATTTCCCATGTGCATCTATTATATCCAGCTCCATTTCATCATATGGCCAAAACTTTCTAACTGGTTCCTCACTTAGTCCTATTGACTGTGTCTCTTGTATGCATGCACAGTTTACTTCATGCTCCATTATCATCTTCTTAACCCACCCTGCCTTATCATCCCTTTCCGCCCCCCGAATATTTATTGAAACAACATTCATTTTTGTTCGTCCGTCACCCTTTCTTCCTCCACAATCATTCTTAATTGACTTTGAAAATTACTTACCTGAATCTTCAAAATACCTCCCACTATTGTTGTTTGCTGCGTCTCCTTGTCGATCTCTTCCTTCCTTCTTGAATCTCCTTCCTCTTGGTTTACCTGTTCTTGGTATGCGTTGTTTTCACTTTCCTTTGTTTGAACTTCCTGTCCCAATTCCTCTGTTATGATAGCACTATCTTGGTCGTTTTACCCTCCTTCGTTAATGTCTGGTATCTTACAATTTTCCCCCTTCTGCCTTTTGGAGCTGTATTCATTCTTTCCTCCTTTCTTTCTTTTGGTTGCTTTTGTTTGGGGATTTATTTTCCAAATTAGGTCATCCAGATCAAAGGGGTCCGATGGATCGGGTATACCCACATTTAGGCCCGGTATTATTAATCTTCTTTTCGTTAATTCCTGACCCAAAATGTCCTTTTCTTTATTGTTGGACTTTCCTTTTCTCTTAGGCTGTCACACCCTGACTTTTACGGAAGCGTAATTATGTGTGAATTGCTTAATATCATTGCATTCAACCATAACAAACATCTATATGATAAAAAACAAGATGTTCATCCATTACTTAAGTTTAAAATATCACAAACATCATTGTCTTAAAATCCCAACACAGACTTTGAATCCAAATTACAAACCATGCAAATTGTTTTAGAGTTCCATAAGGACTCGACAAAAGACTTTAAATAAAACCAGACTTTGAAAGATGTGTCTTATCTAGGATAAGACACACTATCCAAACCCTTAGACTTCGGATGACATCTTTTATTCCCATCATTACTTGAAACCTCCAAACGCCCGCCAAATCCACATTTAATTCCCTGAAATACATGTAGTTTGAAAACATCAACAAAAGTTGAGCGAGTTCATGTGTTTTGTATGTGTGCATGAATAAACCTTTGAACTCACTGTAAGTATGTATGTTTGTAAACCCGGTATGAAAGCAACAAGGAAAAAAGATCATTAACGGTTTGCATGGCCATTAATATGTGTGACGTGATGCAGGAAGGCTCAAACCTAGCAGATTTTGCACCGGGCTTCCGGCAGTAAGACATAGTCACCTCATGGGCCAAACCCTGGTCCACATGGGTGGGGCTCGCTACACCCAAATAGATCTATCACTCATGTCCCTCGGTCCTACTATGAGGATTAATGGTCTTAAGCGTTGTACCCACCACTCACATGATCTAGCAGTACCTTTCCTTAGCTAACCATACCACATATAAACGTTTGTAAACAGTTTGTAACATGTACTTCACCCCCGAAGTTATAAAACTGAAAACAGTTAAAAGAAAAGGGGGAACATGAACTCACAGTTTTGCGTTCTTCAAATCAATCCAACGTAACTCACAGTTGTTACTTGTTCACACGACTTCCTATAAACGTACTACGGTCTATTAGACGAGCGGGTCGTGCCTTGACTTAGTCTTATTTAGTGCTATTGAGTCACCTTTCATTATGTCTTTAATATTATTCCAAGTTATATAATTATTTGTTACAATAATAAATATTTTAACTTAAATTATATTTATTAAATTTTGGAATAATAGTTAAAATAATATATTTTAACTTGTTGCTTTTTATGTATTTATCCATGTATATCCTTCCCAATGATGGGTGTATTTGTATTCGTATTCTTATACTTGTATATTTTGCCAAGTATCGGTGGCGTATTCCGGTGTGTATTTGTACGTACGAGAATACATATTTTCTTGTAATTATTAAGTATTCTTATACTTAATCTTTGTATTAACTTTTCCGGAATATTATCTTTAATAAAAATACATCAATACATATTTCCAAAATATATATTTTAAGAAATATTACTTAAAAAAATTATTCATAATTTTTCCATTGGCAAAAATATTTATAAATTTCATACAAGTCTCAAAAATAATATATTTTCAAGTCTAACTTAGAAAATATATATAAACTTATTTTTCACCCAAAAATAATGTATTTCATGTTTATTCAAGAAAATATATTTTTCACTCCAAAAATATTGTATTTCATGTTTGTTTGAGAAAATATATAGAGTTAATTACAAAGTTAGTCCTTGTGGTTTGTACAATATAACATACTTAGGTACTAATAGTTTAAAATCACCTTCTAGGGTATTAACTTTTCATTTTGTAACGTTTGGAGGTATTAACGTATTGGGTATTAACATAGTTAGTCCATGTGGCTTGCACAAAATAACATACTTAGGTACTAATAGAATGTGATTTTAAACCTACAAATAACGTTAATACCTCCAAACGTTACAAAATGAAAAGTTAATACCCCAGAATGTGATTTTAAACTATTAGTACCTAAATATGTTACTTTCTGCAAAACACAGGGACTAACTATGTAATTAACTCAAATATATATTTTCTTCCAAAAATAATACATCTTCTAATAATTCCAAGAAATATATATATATTTTTACTAGCCAAAAATAATATATTTTCTCCTTGTAAAAAATATGATATATTTTGTAATAATTGTAAAAATCATATTTTTGTTCTCTTGGTGTCCAAAATATTATTTACCAAAATATACTTACGAATAAATTTTTCGGAATAAATTTACCAAAATATACTTAAGAATATTTTGGGTATAATTTATATGTTCATTCTCTTGGAATTTTGGTAATACTTTGGATTGTAAATTTTGGTATTTTGATGAGTTATATTATTTCAAGTCCTAAAATAATATAACTAATACACATAATATACAAATAATCACACACATGGTGACTTCTAAATATATATTTTCCTAAATACATATTTAGTCACTTTTATTTATAAAAACCAACCTCCAATATTTATAGTTTTGTAACAAAAATTATGGCAAACTTTATGTGAAAATTCATGGTTTAAAATATACTTGTAAATATTTGTTTAAAATTATTTTTCTAAGTGTTTAATTTTTAGAAAAAAATTGCCATGGTTTCCCCTAAAAATGGAGGTTTCCATGCCTTCAAGGCGTATCATTTTCTTTTGTAAATCAACACAATCAATCTACACTTATCAATTTGCCAAAATCAAGCATAAACTACTACCTCATGAACTTGAAAATTTATAAAAATGTGTAGTAACTTACTAGTGTATTTAGTAAGTCTAGTTACCCTTTAAAGTGTGGTTATTTATTTAAAAACTTCATTTTTGAAAGAATTAGTTCTTTACAACTTGTAATTAATTTTTCTAAAAATGTTTCTTCTTGGATTTTTCTTGTTAAATACATGGTCCTACACTTGATTAACCACTAAAAATGTGGTTTGTTTATTTAAGAACCAAGATTAAGTTTGTATTTTTAACTTGGTTTCTTGAAAAATCATTCTTGAAATCTTAGATTTACAAGACTTTATACACACTTTGATCATCACTTAACAAGAAAACAACTTATTCTTTCAAGTTCATGATTTACATGAGGATGATCTCTTGATCTTTAACATTTTCGTCCTTTCATCTTGCTAGATTATGTTTTTAATCATTATCTAGCAAGATCATATGATGATCAACATCAAAAACACGAGTAAACAACAATCAACAAGCATAACAACACATAAACATCATGATTTCTTATGATTTTAAGCTTATGTTCAAGTTTCAAGTTTAAGATTCTTAGTGTTCATCATGATCATCAACTTGTATCTTCTTTTAACCACTAAAATAAGATGTAAAATGAAGGGTATGGTGTTCTTACTACTAGCTCAAGGCTAGGGACGATCACTAGATGAAATGGAGTGGATAAAAGCACAAGAGAAAGGTCATTTAGCTTCCAAAGGCTCCAAGCTTCCTTATATGTCTTCTAGCACCCTTGTATATGTGTGGTGCGAATGGAGAATGAGAGATGATGATGGTAATGTGGGTGTGTGTGTTCGGCCGTGAATGGGGAAGAAGAAGAGGAGAAAGCTCAAGTGTTGGTGTGAGTTAGAGAATTGAAGTTATGATCTTGAAGTTATTTATAAAATCCATCAACATAACTTAAACCCATGGATAATATGCCTCCTAAAGCACAAGACATGATCCATTAAAATAACTAAATAAAATCAATAGTGGGGCCCTTGTTGGCCCGTGAACTAGGTGGGGGGGGGGGGTCTTAGCTTAGGTTTCAACTAATAGTTAGTTTAGTTAGTTAGGATTCAAGTATTAGTTAGGTATTTACTTACTAAGTGTTATATGATGTGTTATGATGTTCGGGAACCATAACTAGCTTGGTAATGTTAAAACAATGCTTCTAGTGAAAATTTGGTGTTTCGGGTAGTGTCCGGTTGGTTACCGGTTCGTTAAGGTGCTAAACTATGCAGTTTAGTGAGCTTTATGTTACCTTTTGTGACAGTTTTGATTCCCGACACTTAGGAAAGCATTCAGGACCATTTAACCATATTTCTGCATAATATTAGAGTGTTTAAATGCTGAATTTTGCTGATTTCTGTAGAATTCTGCAGTTTATGTGAGTTTTAGGCACTTTCCGGCACTTAAACTATCTCTAGGAAGGCAGTTTGTGATCCTTACTTTCCTACACACTATACTAGTGTAACTCTTGGTTTCTTGCACATTCTGTATCTCAATACCATATCTGTCTATGTACTGAACTCCGTAAGCATTTTTCTGATTTGTCTGATAACTTGTGCTGCTGGTGTTTCGTGCATCATTCGAATCAACAAAGTTTGCATGCAGTAATGATATGTCATTTGCAATATATGATGCACATGTATGTATATGACAATAATCAGAAAGCAATTCAAGTAATTTAATTGTAATTCAGCACTAGTTACTGTTTAATAATTGTACGGATACATGCAAATTTGACAATTGTCACATAGGCCCAGTTTTCCTTTTATCTGTTTTCATTTGGGCTTTGAAGATCCCTTTACTTGTCGGCCCATTTATCCAATTTTCCTTATTCACCGAATATTCCGTAATTAATGGTTCCTCTTTATCATTCAAACTTTTATTTTCCTCATCGTTTTTCCCAAAGAATTTTTCCCAGTTCCCACAAAAAGTTTCATTTTGTTGCGTCTATTCATTCCCCGCCGTTTTTTCTTCTTCGTTGTTGTTTTGACTTCCCGACGTTTCATCTTTCTTGTTTCCGATCTCAGCCGTCACCGGAGTTTCCTCCACCTCCTGTTCTTTCATCGGAATATCTTGATTTTCCGGTGCCCTGTTTTGAACTACCTCGTTTATAAATAAATATCTCACCGGGATATATTCCGGCGCCCACATACCTGATAATTCCATTATCCAAACCGTGAATTCTTGTTCCCTATATCTTATTTTTATTTCTTCTTTGATCTCCTTCCCAATGTTCACTATTATCCCCATCCTAGCTTCATTCAAATTCCCACTATTGATGCTCATCCTCTCCTAGAACACTATTTCTCGGATTTCTTTTTCCAATTTTTCGCCCACCTCTTTGTTCCACAACATGATTGGGATTCCTACTAATTTGATCCATGCTAGTCTTTCAAACTTTTCTGCCTCTCCTTTCAATTCTCTAACCTCCTTAAACACTTCTTCCCAGCTTTCTTTGAAGCTAAGTCTAAAATCTTCAGCTTCTACTTGTGATCCAAATGTGATAAGAAACTTCATTCCCCCCAAATATCTGAGTTCCATTGTGTTGGGGAAAATTTCCAGTAACACATCCCCCAGTACTCTCAATTTCTCCATATCTATTACTTCCGCTACCAACGATCTTTTCTTCAAAACTTTGCTTATCTCTATTTCCTCTCCTGATAATTGCATCTTTTTCCCACCCCCTTCGTTCCCTTCATTCTTTTTGTTTCCAGCCAAAATATCCCGATATGTCATTTGCTCACTTTTGAATCTATTAACTCCATAGCCAGTTTTATTCCTTCCAGAATAGTCTTGCATTAGCTTTCTGTTAGTCCCTCCTCTCCCATTTTCCTTATATCATTGCCCTTCATTTTGTTGTCTTTGATTTTCTTTTTCCTCTGGTTTTCGTTCCTTCACATACTTTGACACATTCACCTTTATCCTTTTATTCCCTATCCAAACACTATTCAAAGCCTGTAACAACTTATTCTGATCCTTGATCTTCTTGAACCGCACAAAACCAAAAACTCTACCAGTGTTATCTCTTCATTTGGGAACAACTGCATCACATATGAATCCACATGGTTGGCATTCTATCCATAAGTCTCTCCCAGTGGTCCATTCCGGTAGGTTCGTCACGTAAAATGTTGTTGACATTTTGCTTGTACTCTGTTTCACATTCTTCGTTGGTACATCTATCCACGGTCTTTCTTCTTTCTCTTTTTCCTTTCTTTCTTCCCTTACCCTCCAAACTTTCTTCTCCTTTTCTCCCAATCCCTCTCTCACCATTTTTTGTATATCCTTTACCGGTTTAAACGCGGGGCTTTAAAAGGTTAATAGGATTCGTATATATCAAGCTGGACTATAAAGATAGCCGCAATTAATGACAGACCTACTAAGCAATCAAGGCCCGGAAAAACCAAATAAGGATCTAGAATGATAAAAGTCTGATTCAAAAACTCTCCCAAGCTCCGGCGAAAACCCCCGATGGCGAATGGAAGGATCGAAGACCGAGTTAGGGGGAAAGGTCAGGCCAGGATAACCGGCGACCTCGCTTGCTAACCCTGCGGTTTCCCCTTCGTCGAGCCTCCGGCAGGTTCAGATGATCGGCGGCTTTTAGACTTCTAGAGAGAGTTTTAAGATTCTGTTTTGGTAAAATTGTTAAATGAATTATGTTTTTTTATTAGTTTTTGTTTTACGTTTTTTTCCGGATTTGATCGTCGTTTGTTACTTAACATGATGTATAGTAGTCACATTTGGTCCATCAGGTTTCTTTTTGCTCCCTTGACTTTCTAACACGTGTCGATATAAATTCGACTCCCTCTATGTTTTACGTCACATAAGTCACTTAGTATTAGAAATTCGTGTTTCTATGTTACTTTTTTCCAGTTTTATTCGTCGTTCGTTTGCTTCCCCTCGCCTCGTTTGTTGATTATAAGCTAATGAAAAATTAAGACCAATATTGATTCAAATTGAAGAAGTTTTGATTGTTAAAGGAGAAAACTAGAATATTATATATTTGTTTAAATACAATACAATATTAAAAATATTTATTCTTTTAACACAACTTAAAAAGTTCTAATATCATTCACTGTAGCATCTCTATATTTATGTTAGTGTTGTCTCTATATCGTATGAAATGAAGTGGTTGTGAGTGGATTAGAGAGAAAATGTTAATGTTTATCAACTAATTTGCTAAAAATTTGTTCACCCTCTATAATTTTTCTAATATTTTTTTATAGTGGTCGTGAGTGTGGGAGAGATAAAAGATAATGATAAAAATAAAAAAATATATTATTTAATTAAAAGTGGTCATGAGTGTAGGAGAGATAAAAGATAATGGTAAAAATTTAAAATAAAATAAAATATTATTTAATCAAATTGGAAAAAGAATACATAGTAATTTTTAATGTAATTATACAAATGTAGATGCAGATGAAGATGAATATGAAGATGCTATTATGAATGCTCTAACATTGTATTTATAAAATATCTCTAATTCAACATGTGAGGCGTGAATCAGAAGGGAGATGAATGCTCTAACATAGTATTTATAAAATATCTCTAATTCAACATGTGAGGCGTGAATCAAAAGGGAGAGACTTTGATACGTCCAGTCGTGTCTTGAAAGCATAGTTTACACTTTGTAGATCTTTTACTAATTTTTGTTGATTTTGATCCAAATGAATAATTTATATCTTATGTTAATTTACTTTTTAATAATTAACACATAGCTTAAATTAGTATTTTTCAATACTGTTTCATATTTAACATTAATCTCCATTTCAAAATGTTTATTTTCCCATAGGAATAATTATCATTTATAATCATCATGGTTAATATATTTTTTGTAAGAATATTAGAATAAGTTTGAGAGAAGTATCCAGTCACAAAAGGACAAATGGCATGGGTCTAACTGCCGAAAGGACCGAAAGCAATATGCTGCCGTGGTACTCAGTACTCACAATATCTATATTACTTTTTTAGAAGCAATTTTTTAATTGAAGGTTGAAAGGGTGTTCACTTTTTTAATCAATTTTGTGTGGGTGGTGTTGGGTTGGTCAAAACTCATATTGGGTGGTTGACGTCTAAAGTCATTTGTGTACCTCTTCTTAAGCCTGGTCCACCCAATCAATTTAAACATATGGTGTTTATGTATGTGCATATGAATCAGTCTCTCTATCCCTAGAGATAGAGGTAAGGTCTGTCTACATCTTATCCTTCCTAGACCCTATAAGTAGATTGTTATTTGTGGGATTTACTGGGTATGATTGTTGTTGTTATATGAAGAAGGATATGATCATGTGGGTTGATTTTTAGGTTATTTGAGTTGTGTTACATTGGCCCTCATGCAGGTCGTATAATAAAGTGATTATGTGGTATACGGGGCGCATGATAGGGCTAAGATGGCTATACGATCCATGTGAGAGCAAGTTTCGCCCATATCATACGGCCATATGAACATACGACCTGATACAGAATTGACTATCATGCCAAAAATATAACCCATACAACCGGAATAACTTTTTCGCTAGTCTATACTCTATAAGGCGCACATGTCCCAAAAAGATGACAGTTGTCATGATGTCCACGTCCGGGGGCGATGTGCCAATAGCAGCAAGTTATAAATGATGTCAAAATGTTAAATTATGAAATAAACAATGTGACAAAATTTGTACCATACATGATGCAGACTTAACTCATTACCAAACCTCAACCACTGGGCTGCCACACGCATCACCCATTAAGGGGTGTTTGGCCTAGCTTTTATTTTTTTGGCTTATGCTTATATTTTAAAGTAGCTTATGCTTATTTTCTTTCATTTGATAAGCTATTTTTAAGTGTTTGGATTAGCTTATATTCTACAAGTTGATAAGCTCTTTGAAACAATGAAATTTTCACAAGATTGTATTATGGGAAGGGGTATAATATCATTGTGTGTATCATTTGAGGGCAATTGAGTAAAAAATCATCTTCTTCAAATAAGCTTATTCAAATAAGCTAAATAACCATCATCCCATAAGCTTCTTAGAATTAGCTTATATAAGCTAATAAGCATAAGCTTAAAAAGCTAAACCAAACACCCATTAGTGCTTATTTTACAAAAATAAGCTAAAAAAGCTATAAGCTTATATAAAAAAGCTAGGCCAAACACCCCCTAAGTTAGTTGTTTTTGTACTTTTTAGTGCATCTATAAGATATAAATAAAATGTTATTATTTATCAACTTATTCCAAGATCATATATATATATACATATAGGATCCATATCAAGAGAAAACCCTTCCAGGTTATGAGAACTTAGAGAATTCGAACTTTCCATGCGAGTTTTGCCCTTATTTTTTTCACACCCCTAGATTAAAATGTTAGAAAATATTGCCGTAAAAAAATTAAAAAAAAAAAAAATTCGAAGTGGTGTTTTTTGACCGCTTACAACGGCTGTAAAAAGCTAACGACATAAGCATGACATCATTTTTTTACAGCATTTACAGCTGTCGTAAATGAAAAAAAAAATTAGTTTTTGGTTTTGGAAAAGTTGATTTTTTAGGATTTTTGGTAAAAAAAGAATTTGAAAAAACCCTTCATAAGTCCGAGTTCTCTAAGTTCTCACAATTCGTATAAGTTTTCATTTTACCCCCTATATATATATATATATATGAGACCGCTAAAATGAAAACCACCTCTAGTTGTAAGAACCGTGAGAACTTTTTGAACCGGGGCGAGGTGGACCAATTTTTTTTCATAAACGTAGATGTGTGTATTATGAACACATTTGTAAAAAAAAATTAAAAAAAAATGTCGTGTGTGTAGTTTTGAGCACCACAAGTTTGCGTTTACGGGTACCGTAAATTTTAAAATTTACGGTACCCGTAAACGCAAACTTGTGGTGCTCAAAACTACACACACGACATTTTTTTTTTGAATTTTTTTTACAAATGTGTTTATAATACACGCATCTACGTTTATGAAAAAAAAATTTGGTCCACCTCGCCCCGTACGGTGTAGTTCTCACGGTTCTTACAACTAGAGGTGGTTTTCATTTTAGCGGTCCCATATATATATATATATATATATATATATATATGTCACACCCCCAAAATCCACACACGGAATACTACCGCTTGGAGGCGTGACATGACCAGGATCAAGCCACCAATCATATTGAACATAAGTATGTATATCAAAAGTCATTCATCAATACGATAGGTGTTTACAAAACCAAATATAAACAAGTGTGTCGCGGAAGCATTTAATGTAAACCCAACATAAGTTTAAGTACAAAATGTTATAATGTTTAACAACACGTTCACGATCCATGTCCACAACGACTGTGCCTCCCGTGCAAGCTCCAAAAGTACCTATGGTCCTGCAAGGCATGTAACAGAGAGTCAACAACTAGTTGAGCGAGTTCACAGTTGGTTATTCAGTTATAATGTACATTTCGTAAATCGTATGTTCGATTTGTAATCAGGTATCGTATGTAATAGCATCGCGGCCCTCAAGGCATGTTTGCGAAGTTTAGTGGGGGTTTCCCATGTTTTATAGACTAGTTATATTTGTATCGCGGCCCTCCAGGCATGTTTGCGAAGATCGTTTTAGTATAGTTCGCGGCCATTCCAGGCATGTTTGCGAAGATCGTTTTAGTATAGTTCGCGGCCATTCCAGGCATGTTTGCGAAGATCGTTTTAGTATAGTTAAGGTTGTTGTCCTACCCAAGGAGGACGAACGTACGTATTCTACCCAAGGAGAATACGCAGGATTAATATTGGCATCCTACCCATGGAGGATGGCGGTACATATCCTACCCAAGGAGGATATGTAGGCTTCTTTTAATTTCTTTAACCCATTCCCAACCACCGGGAATCCCATGCCTTAGAAAGTGTGTGAACTCACCTTGTTTTGCTCGGTATGCTAGGTATGTGCTCAAAGTAAGTCAATCACGTCCTAAAGTATGCACGTATGTGAAATCAGTTTGTGACCAAATTATGCACGTATAAACATGTAGCACGTAATCACAATCATATACAAGATGGCTACACTTAACAGCAGTTAAATATTCCAGTTAGCATTTAACAGAATTAACTCAAGTTACTGCACAGATCAGCTATTCGGCGAATCACGCATGTTGGCGAAACACAGATAGTGGCGAAACACATATAGTGACGAATCACAATATTGGCGAAACACATTCTGTTTCGTCGAGGTGTCCCCTGGCGAGACAGAACTTCTGATTCGTCGTCTACTCTTGGCGAAACACATTCTGTTTCGCCGAGAGTTCTGTTTCGTCGAACAGTTCAGTTTCGCAGACATCAGTTACAGCAGATGCGAAAAACACATAAACCCAACGGCCGTAAAACAGCAATTCCTCAATCATACAGAAATCATTCAACACAGAATCATCGTAACATCATCATAACATAAGCATCACCGTTCTTAACGTCTAGCACGAACCCTAGGTTATGTGTACAACATATAGATTAACATACAACATCATATCATCGATTCCTATCAAGATACTAATGTGTATTCAAAATCAGGCCATATAAACAACATTCTGAACCGAGTATCATCAACATACCCTCCTATAATCCAGAAATCAAGCATATACACAACATGTATAAAGAAAACAAAGAACAAAGAAACCGATTAGACGAGCACGCACTAACCGAGATATCCGGGATGAACAAGGGAGGATTCGAGAGAGAAAGTTGATGGTTGAAGATGGTTATCGCCTTTTCAAAAGAGAGAGTTCTAGGGTTTCTATTTTTGTTAAAAGTGTGAAACAGGAAGTCGGTTTCACTTAATATCCACGAATTACCGTTCTGGGCCCTTAATGGGCTTTGCGAATCAATGGGCCGACGAAACACATCAGTTTCGTCGTGAAGTGCTATGGCGAAACACATCAGTTTCGTCGGGATGTATATGGCGAAACAGTCTGTTTCGTCGGGTCCTTTCATGTTTTAAACAGTTTAAGTTTTCAACAGGTGTTTCATGTTATACAGCCAAACACAAAATCATGCAACCACAACGCGTTCATTATAAAATAACGTATACAGTTACAAGTTAAACAAGTCAAACAACTACACAGTCAAAGTCAACGTGCACTAAATGCGAAAAAGAAAGTCGGAAACTCGAGTTGTCACATTATCCCCAACTTGAAAGAAATTTCGTCCCGAAATTTAGCATGCGGTTACTGAGGAAGCTAGGTAAGTTATCGTTTACTGGTTTTCCTGGGGTGTCACATCATCCCCCCGTTGAGTTGGGATTTCATCCCGAACTTCTGTAGTAGCTTCAGCCTCAGTAGTAGTTGCATTGTTTTCGAACAACTGGGGATATTTGAGTTCCATTTGGTCTTCGCGTTCCCAAGTAAACTCTGGGCCACGACGGGAGTTCCAACGAACTCGAACAAGTGGTATTCTGGTGTTCTTGAGGACCTTAACATCCCGGTCCGTGATTTCAACTGGTTCGTCGACGAAATGCAATTGTTCGTCGATAGTGAGCTCCTTCAGAGGAACTATGTGGGTCTCATCTGACTGAAACTTCTTCAGATTCGACACTTGAAAGACGTTGTGAACTGCACTGAGTTCAGCCGGTAAGTTCAGTCTGTAGGCCACTTTGCCTATTTTCTCTATGACTTCAAATGGTCCAACATATCGTGGATTGAGTTTGCCTCGTTTGCCAAAACGAACAACACCCTTCCAGGGTGAAACTTTGAGTAGTGCTCGATCCCCAACTTGGAATTCGAGTATTTTCCTGTCTTTATCAGCGTATACTTTCTGACGGTCACGAGCTGCCGCCATGCGTTGTCGTATTTGAGCAATCTTTTCAGTAGTATCAACTACCATTTCCGGACCTGTGATCTGACTGTCACCCACCTCTGCCCAACAAAGAGGTGATCGGCATTTACGCCCGTACAATGCCTCAAATGGAGCAGCTTTAATGCTGGTGTGGTAACTGTTGTTGTATGAAAATTCCACAAGTGGCAGATGCTTTTCCCAGCCCTTGCCAAAGTCAATTACGCATGCCCGAAGCATGTCTTCTAGAGTTTGAATAGTTCGCTCAGACTGCCCGTCGGTCTGAGGATGATAAGCTGTGCTCATGTCTAATCGAGAGCCAAAAGATTTGTGCATTGCTTGCCACAGTTCTGAAGTAAAACGTGCATCACGATCAGAGATAATAGATGTGGGCACCCCGTGCCTCGAGACAACTTCCTTAAGGTATATGTCTGCTAGAGTGGAGAACTTATCCGTTTCCTTGATAGCCAAGAAGTGAGCAGACTTTGTGAGTCGATCCACGATCACCCAAATAGTATCATTCCCACGTTGAGATCTGGGTAGACCAGTAACAAAATCCATGGAAATTTGCTCCCATTTCCATTGTGGTATCTCAGGTTGCTGGAGTGGGCCTGATGGTTTCTGATATTCTGCTTTGACTCTCGCACAAGTCAAACACTTGCTAACGTAAGTTGCTATGTGGGCTTTCATGCTAGGCCACCAATATGTAGTTCTGAGGTCGTGGTACATCTTATCTGAACCAGGATGTACTGAGTAGCGAGACTTATGAGCTTCATCCATTACAAGCTCGCGTAGGTTGCCATAGAGTGGGACCCAGATGCGTCCTGTTACGTAGTAGGCGCCGTCTGCCCTTTGTTCTAACCTTTGCCTAGAGCCGCGTAGAGCTTCAGCCCTGACGTTTTCCGGTTTCAATGCTTCTACCTGAGCATCTCGTATCTGTGAAGGAAGACTAGACTGAATAGTGAGTTGCAACGCTCGCACACGCCTAGGTATAGTATCCTTTCGACTGAGGGCATCGGCCACCACATTGGCTTTGCCCGGATGGTACTTTATAGCACATTCGTAATCGTTCAGTAACTCGACCCATCGACGTTGTCGCATGTTCAGGTCTTTCTGCTTGAAAATATACTCAAGACTTCTGTGATCGGTGTAGATGGTGCACTTGGTGCCATATAGGTAATGTCGCCATATCTTGAGCGCAAAAACAACAGCTCCAAGCTCTAAATCGTGTGTAGTGTAATTCCGTTCGTGAATCTTAAGTTAGCGCGAAGCATATGCAATAACTTTATCCCGTTGCATCAACACACATCCAAGACCTTGGATAGATGCATCACAGTAGACTACAAAATCGTCCGTGCCTTCAGGCAATGAGAGGATAGGTGCGCTACAAAGTCTATCCTTTAAGTGCTGAAACGCTGTATCCTGTGTATCACTCCAATGGTAGGCAATACCTTTCTGTGTCAGTAATGTAAGCGGCTGTGCAATCTTTGAGAAGTCTTTGATAAACCGTCTGTAATAACCCGCCAAACCCAAGAATTGGCGTATTTCTGTTGGTGTGCGAGGTGCAGGCCAGTTCTTGATCGAATCTACCTTGGATGGATCAACATGTATCCCATCCTTGTTTACCACGTGGCCTAGAAAGTGGACTTCACGAAGCCAGAAGTCGCATTTTGAAAACTTAGCGTACAGTTGTTCCGTTCGAAGGAGTTCCAGAATAAGTCGTAAATGTTGCTCATGTTCCTCCCGACTCTTCGAGTAAATCAGAATGTCATCAATGAAAACAATAACAAACTTGTCAAGATAAGGTTTGCACACCCTGTTCATAAGATCCATGAAAACCGCAGGCGCGTTCGTTAGCCCGAATGGCATGACCAAAAACTCATAATGACCGTAGCGAGTTCTGAATGCTGTTTTGGAGACGTCCTCATCCCGGACTCTCAGTTGATGGTAACCTGACCTTAGATCAATCTTCGAGTAATAGCTCGACCCTTGTAACTGGTCGAATAAGTCGTCGATGCGTGGAAGTGGATAACGATTCTTCACGGTCACCTTGTTTAGTTCACGGTAATCTATGCACATACGAAAGGTACCGTCTTTCTTCTTTACAAATAATACTGGAGCTCCCCAGGGCGAAGAGCTAGGACGTATGAAACCCTTTTCCAAGAGTTCTTGCAATTGCTTAGACAGTTCTTCCAGTTCAGTTGGAGCTAATCGGTAAGGCGCTCGAGCTATAGGTGCTGCTCCTGGAGTTAGCTCAATCTGAAATGCGACCTGGCGATGAGGCGGTAACCCAGGTAACTCTTCAGGAAACACCTGAGGAAAGTCGCGTACTACAGGAATATCCCCAATCTTTTTCTCTGTCGTCGATGTATCAGTAACGAGTGCTAAAATTGTTATGTGACCTTTTCGCAGACACTTCTGAGCCTTCAAGAAGGAGATGATGCCACTCACGACACCACTCTTGTCGCCTTGAACTTCAAGAGGTTCTTTGCCAGAACGAGGAATACGAATGATCTTCTCCTTGCATAGGATCTCTGCTTGCTGTTGGGATAACCAATCCATACCGATGACAATGTCGAAACTACTCAGAGTTATAGGAATGAGATCGATAGAGAAAGTCTGACCAGCGAGGATAAGATTACAACCCTGAACTATGTGTGTGGCCTCTAGACTTTTACCGTTAGCTAACTCTACTACATGTTTGGTGCTTAACAGTGTTGGTGCGCGTTTAAGCATTTTACTAACTTTCAGAGACACATAACTGATATCCGCACCCGAATCAAATAATACCGTAACATAAAAGTCGTCGAGAAGAAACTTACCCGAAACCACATTAGGATCGTTCCTTGCGTCACTTTGACCAATCACAAACATACGACCCTTTGCACCATTGTTGTTGTTGTTTCCCCCATTGTTGTTCCCGCTGCCCTGATTATTGTTGTTGTTATTCTGATTCTGGTTTAACTGGGGGCAGTTCCGCTTGAAGTGACCTTCAGCCCCACACTGAAAGCATACCTTATTTCCTTGCTGTTGTTGCTGTGACTGGTTTCGTGGAACGGGTGACTGTTGTTGCTGGTTCTGATTCGCAGGCCTTGAGCTCCTGCAATCTTTAGCTTCATGACCTACCCTTAGACATCTTTGACAGCGGCCTTTACGACACTGACCACTGTGGTGTTTGTTGCACCTGTTACATAGTGGATGATTTCCCCGATATCCACTCTGCCCCTGACCACCAGACGATTGCTGACTCGGACTCTGGTAATCACTAGTCTTGCGCTGCTGTTGTGCTTGAGACTGTACAATAGCTGAACCTCTGCTAGAATCCCCTTCCCATTTCCGCTTGTTGTCACTGGGAATAGCAGGAGTAACTGGAGTGGTAACGGTAGTAGCGCTGATACGTTTAGGCAGCCTGTTCTGTTCCACCGCCTGATCGGTGAGGCGATGAGCTAGCTTGACGATCTGTTGAATAGTGCCAAGATTCGCTGAGGTTACGTGGCTTTGAATCTCCGGCACCAGACCATTGAGATACAGTTCGATACGCTTAATGGGAGGGTCCACCATAGTAGGACACAGAATAGCCAACCCATTCGATCTTCTAGTGTATGCTTCAATTTCTGACCCAGTCATTTTCAAGTGATAAAACTCTATCTCTAGCTTATGAATATCATCACGGCTACAGTATTCCTCTTTAATCAAATCCTTGAAATCATTCCAGGGTGTGGCGTTAGCAACAGCCAACCCTAACATCTGCACTTGCGCATTCCACCAAGTCAGCGCAATGCCTTCTAGTGTACCAGTGGCGTACTTCACCCTGCGAGCCTCAGGGCATTCGCACATTTCAAATACTGACTCGAGCTTTTCAAACCAATGGAGGAGTCCAACCGCTCCTTCCGTGCCACTAAAAGTAGTAGGACGACAGTCCATGAAAGTTTTGAAGGTACAAACAGGTGGCTGAGCGTGCTGACCTCCTGCTTGTGCGGCTGCAAGTGCCGCAGCAATTTGCTCGTTAATGAGAGCCGTCAGTTGGGCTTGCGTCATGTTGATACGTCCAGACATGATCTTCATATTAAATATGACATAAGTGAGAGAGGTTCGCGAGTAGTGCGATAACAAAAGGGAATAATCACACAAGTGTTCTCATGCAATAGTGTCAAGTTAACCTAAGCATACCCGGAGCAAAGTTCTATGCAATTCTAGCAAGTAGGCAATAAAACATGTACCATATTACCTAGAGTGATGAGTCTTGCACGTGGAGCGAGGCGTCGTTGTGGATCGTTGAGCACTGTTCTGGTTATAGTCTGGTTTTAATAAAAATGTTTTCTCCTTATTAAAACCGAGTTCTCTATAACCAATGGCTCTGATACCAATCTGTCACACCCCCAAAATCCACACACGGAATACTACCGCTTGGAGGCGTGACATGACCAGGATCAAGCCACCAATCATATTGAACATAAGTATGTATATCAAAAGTCATTCATCAATACGATAGGTGTTTACAAAACCAAATATAAACAAGTGTGTCGCGGAAGCATTTAATGTAAACCCAACATAAGTTTAAGTACAAAATGTTATAATGTTTAACAACACGTTCACGATCCATGTCCACAACGACTGTGCCTCCCGTGCAAGCTCCAAAAGTACCTATGGTCCTGCAAGGCATGTAACAGAGAGTCAACAACTAGTTGAGCGAGTTCACAGTTGGTTATTCAGTTATAATGTACATTTCGTAAATCGTATGTTCGATTTGTAATCAGGTATCGTATGTAATAGCATCGCGGCCCTCAAGGCATGTTTGCGAAGTTTAGTGGGGGTTTCCCATGTTTTATAGACTAGTTATATTTGTATCGCGGCCCTCCAGGCATGTTTGCGAAGATCGTTTTAGTATAGTTCGCGGCCATTCCAGGCATGTTTGCGAAGATCGTTTTAGTATAGTTCGCGGCCATTCCAGGCATGTTTGCGAAGATCGTTTTAGTATAGTTAAGGTTGTTGTCCTACCCAAGGAGGACGAACGTACGTATTCTACCCAAGGAGAATACGCAGGATTAATATTGGCATCCTACCCATGGAGGATGGCGGTACATATCCTACCCAAGGAGGATATGTAGGCTTCTTTTAATTTCTTTAACCCATTCCCAACCACCGGGAATCCCATGCCTTAGAAAGTGTGTGAACTCACCTTGTTTTGCTCGGTATGCTAGGTATGTGCTCAAAGTAAGTCAATCACGTCCTAAAGTATGCACGTATGTGAAATCAGTTTGTGACCAAATTATGCACGTATAAACATGTAGCACGTAATCACAATCATATACAAGATGGCTACACTTAACAGCAGTTAAATATTCCAGTTAGCATTTAACAGAATTAACTCAAGTTACTGCACAGATCAGCTATTCGGCGAATCACGCATGTTGGCGAAACACAGATAGTGGCGAAACACATATAGTGACGAATCACAATATTGGCGAAACACATTCTGTTTCGTCGAGGTGTCCCCTGGCGAGACAGAACTTCTGATTCGTCGTCTACTCTTGGCGAAACACATTCTGTTTCGCCGAGAGTTCTGTTTCGTCGAACAGTTCAGTTTCGCAGACATCCGTTACAGCAGATGCGAAAAACACATAAACCCAACGGCCGTAAAACAGCAATTCCTCAATCATACAGAAATCATTCAACACAGAATCATCGTAACATCATCATAACATAAGCATCACCGTTCTTAACGTCTAGCACGAACCCTAGGTTATGTGTACAACATATAGATTAACATACAACATCATATCATCGATTCCTATCAAGATACTAATGTGTATTCAAAATCAGGCCATATAAACAACATTCTGAACCGAGTATCATCAACATACCCTCCTATAATCCAGAAATCAAGCATATACACAACATGTATAAAGAAAACAAAGAACAAAGAAACCGATTAGACGAGCACGCACTAACCGAGATATCCGGGATGAACAAGGGAGGATTCGAGAGAGAAAGTTGATGGTTGAAGATGGTTATCGCCTTTTCAAAAGAGAGAGTTCTAGGGTTTCTATTTTTGTTAAAAGTGTGAAACAGGAAGTCGGTTTCACTTAATATCCACGAATTACCGTTCTGGGCCCTTAATGGGCTTTGCGAATCAATGGGCCGACGAAACACATCAGTTTCGTCGTGAAGTGCTATGGCGAAACACATCAGTTTCGTCGGGATGTATATGGCGAAACAGTCTGTTTCGTCGGGTCCTTTCATGTTTTAAACAGTTTAAGTTTTCAACAGGTGTTTCATGTTATACAGCCAAACACAAAATCATGCAACCACAACGCGTTCATTATAAAATAACGTATACAGTTACAAGTTAAACAAGTCAAACAACTACACAGTCAAAGTCAACGTGCACTAAATGCGAAAAAGAAAGTCGGAAACTCGAGTTGTCACAATATATATATATATATATAGGGGTAAGATCAAATAAAAAGTTTATTTTGCCTAAGTAGGATGAGAAGGAATTTTAACCATTCATTTTTCAAATCAATGGTTAAGATGAAAGTGTTGGAGAAAGGAGGAGTGTAAGGGTATCTTGGGAAAATCCAATTTATAGATTTTCTCTCTCCACATGCAAGGCACATGCATATTCCACCCCCGTTTTTTAAACGTTCATAACTTTTTTATACGACATTATTTTTTCATAAAAATTTTACCGTAAAATCGAGCGTTTTTTATCTTTAATTTGAGTACCATATTGCTATATAAAATATGAAGACTAAAAAAACTCACTAAAATGTGTTGTATTCTATGTTATATAACATTTTTTTGTGTTGAATTTTTTTGACTTAAATTTTTTTTTCTCAGTTTTTTGTGCTTGATTTTTTAGTACTACATTTTTTGCTGAATTTTTTTGTGCTATATTTTTTACTAGATTTTTTTGCGCTATATTTTTTTGTTCTAGCTTTTTTGAGCCATATTTTTTGTACTACATATTTTGTGTTATATTTTTTTGTACTAGATTTTTTGTTGTATTTTTAAAAAACAAAAGGGGTGCCACATGTCATTTTTACTCCTATTTATAAGGACCAAGTTGCCCTTCATTCCTACTTATTAGGAGTGTCACATGTCATCATCACAATCCTTTTTAGGCTACTTAGGCAAAATCCACTTTTTAATGGATCCTTCCCCTATATATAGGGTTAGGTTCTATACATAACTAATTTTTTTGCAGAACTATTGAGAATTCTTTAGAGCCATTGATCTATTAATCACTAGTTGAAAATAGATTAGGGTGAATTGTAATTAATTGAAAATTTGAAAGATAAATTATAGGTTACATAACGGTACAACTGTAAATAAACTTTAATTGAATTCAAATAACCCTCAAATATATGCCCTTTTTTCTCAGCTTGTCCATGTTCTTTTTCAATTTTGATCTATTGAATCAGGATTTTGATTTTATCGATGGAGTCTATTAAATATAAAAAAGGAATTGGGATTTTTATAATTATTGCTGAAAATGGATATCGTTCAAGTTTATTTGTTGATTTTGAAAGCTAACATATATGTAATAGTCACATGATTGCTGAAAATGGATATCGTTCAAGTTTATTTGTTGATTTTGAAAGCTAACATATATGTAATAGTCACATGATTACATATGTGTAATTCTTTTAGAAGTATAATAATTGGATATATGCACCGACTTTTACATTCAATTCCATTCCTAGTATTTTATGCTTCTTGCATAAAATGTTTCTTATAGAAATGGATTTAATGTTGTGTAAAAGTACTAATTTTGTGTCTAAAAAACGAAATTCCATATATGTAAATATATCAATTGCATAGATGTAAATAACATATTTACATATAAATATCATATTTACATATGTGTAAATAACATATGCATATGTTTATAAAGGGAGTGAAACATGTTTAAAGTGAATCAAGAAACCAACATCACAATAAAAGTAAAATTGTTTATATGTGAAAGATATATATAGTAAATCAATGAAAATGACAAAAAAAAAAAAAACGATATATTGAATGTATATACACAATATAGCTAGAGATTGCGTACGTAGTGCTTGAATGTATGAGATCGGTAAGCATGATTTATTTTTCTCTGAATTAATGTATTTGAGGTATTGACAATTTATAGTAATTCTGTAATTGATAAACCAGTCATGTCATTTTTCAAAAGTAGATCGAATACTGAATTTCAAATGGAGGAATTTTAAGGATAAAAAGAATGTAGATTTAATACTAAATTTCAGATGTAGATAATTTAGGAATTTTTAGAGATAAAGAATTCAACCACCAAACTTCGAGATAATCTAGGAGGTAAAGAACATGGATGGTTTGGAATAGTTGAATTTACCATAATAACCTTTAATCAAATAATAATAATAATAAATGTTAAATAAAATGATTGGTTATAAAGAGTTCAGTAAGTTCTGAAAATATTTATGGTTCTGAAATGATCCTAACCTTATATATATATATATAGGATAGGATGGTTCAAATGAAAACCACTTTTAACGCGAAAACTAACTAAAAAAGCTTAAAAACACACCAATTTTTTTTTAAATTTTTTTATCAAAAATCGCTACTTTTTGTATATAAAAAAACTTTTTTCAAAAAAAAAAAAAAACAAAATTGTAGTACACATGTGCACTACAATTTTTTTTTTTTTGAAAAAAAAAGTTTTTTATATAGTTTACATAGCGAAAATTGGTAAAAAAAAAATTGGTATGTTTTTTAGGCTTTTTTTAGTTAGGTTTCGAGTTTTCGCGATAACTAGTGGTTTTCATTTGAACATTCCCATATATATATAGTGTGAGATTCATTGGGGAACACTAAAAAGTGGGGAACAGTGGGGAACCGACTCAAACGAACTCCGATTGGATTCATTCCAGCGGCTTTGGGACCGGCTCGTCGAACCCTAACTATGATCTCTTAAGCTAGATCATAACCCCTAAACCCTAAATATATTAGGGTTTGGTTTTTAGGGTTTAGCTTTAGGTTTAGCCTTTAGGATTTATAGTTTAGATTTTACGGTATAGCTTAGGTTTTAGCCTTATTTTTTAGCTTTAGGGTTTGGAGTTTAGGAGTTAGGATTTAGGGTTTAGGGTTAAGAGATCCTAGTTAGGGTTCGACGAGCCGGTTCCAACGCCGCTGGAATGAGTCCAATCGGAGTTCGTTTGAGTCGGTTCCCCGCTGTTCCCCACTTTTTTTATTATTCCCTAATTAACCTTACCCTATATATATATATATATATATATATATATATATATATAGGGTAAGGTATTGAGAACCACCTTTATTGTGAGAACTGCGAGAACCAATGTGAACACAAAAAAATTGTTAGGGATAGAATTTCACACCTTATGGATCACGGATCCTCAAGTGTAGCTTGGATCACGGATCCTCAGTTCAGTTTGAATTAAGGATCCTTAGAAGACGATGCAAGAATAAGGATCCAGGATCCTCATTATTATCCTAAACTAACAATTGTTTCCATCACCTTTTGGCTTGTTTTGCAGGTATGTTTCGAAGAGGACTTATTCCATCCAAGATTCCAGGGGAATATGCTTTTATTTTCAACATGTGCACAAGCTGAGGACCGTTGGTGGTGATCGTAGGTGAATGGCTGATTTTTCGGATAGTTAGTTAGGATTTTTTTAGCCAAGTTAAGAGGGGTATTGAGCTAAATTTAGAAACCACTTACACTCCGGTGAACGTACATCATTTCTGTTGCTATCCCTCGAATACACACACTAGAATTCATTATATCAAGCTCAATACTTCCGAAGTTGTAAACTTGTTTATTCAATATACTTGATAGTGATAGTTTTCACTATCCGAGGTTTTTTATGCCGGAGATCATTCATTGATCAAGGGTTTTTTCCTCGTATAGATCCTTGTGTCTACCACTTAGTTCATTCATTCACTGTTCATATATATATTCAATCATTGAACTAAGCATCATACCTCACAAAATCAGATTTGATTGCATTATCCTTGTGTGATTTTTTACCAAAACAGTTTGGCGCCCACCGTGGGGCAATCGGTGCTTCATTCTTGAAAAATTTCGTTCATTTTATTCATTTATGTTCATAACTTTCAACTACATGGCTTCTCATGCGAAGAACGCTTCAAGCTCCATGCCGGCGATCACCTCTTCACAGGGTATTCCACCGTTGCCTCCTGCTCCTTCTGGATCCCAGAAGAATGCTGAGAATGCTGCCCGTTTTCTCAAAAGCAACTACTGCTGTTACTCCTAGTCCTACTAACAATGACCTTTATTCTTTGATTTTGCAGATGAAGGATTACATACAGCAGCAGGACAGAACTAATGACAAGATCCTTCGAGAAATTGATGAAATCAAGAAATTGAAAAGATCTGCGGAGGATCACTCTCCATTGGTGCCGAGATCACTGAATTTCAATACTCCAATCATAACTACCCAGCATTCCACAGCATCAGGCGTCCAATACCTGGGTGGATCATCGAGTATGCACTATGGATCATCGGCAATAACACAGGCTCAAGGATCCTACTTCCAGCCTTAAGGATCCTCTCTTCAGCCTCAAAGATCCTTCTTCTAGCATCAAGGATCCTTCTCTAGTTCAGGAGGATACATGGGGATGCAGACGGTTCAAGGATCCTACTCTCAATATCCAGGATCCTCATCTCAGGTTCAAGGATCCTCATCTCAGGCTCACGGATCCATGGATTATCCTTCAAGACCCCCAGCTTCGATGTATCAGGGATCTAACATCTTCCAGGATCAAGGATCCTTAAGGAGTGTACAACCCAGAAGTTCAGAGATTCACTTGGGAGACTTCATCCCCATGCAAACTATTGCTTCATCTGGTCCCTCGATAATACCAGAATCACATCAATTTGGATTCACACCCGGAATCCCAGCCTCGAACCAATCAGGAGGTAACATTTTAAACACATCCTATAATACTAACCATGGCTTTGTGTAGGAACCAGGTATCAACCAAGCTATGGCTAGGGAATTACAAAAACTTAAGGATATGATATCCAGCGTCCCAGGAGTGGTTAAGCCTATTCCTGAGATTTCGGATGAGAGTCACAGGATATCTCATTTTGCACCACCTATTTGTGATGTAGAGATACCAAAGAGGTTTCAAACACTAAACATCAAGTTGTATGATGGCTCAACTGATCCAGAAGAGCATGTAGCTCAATACAGGGAGAGAATGGAGACCAATCCCATTCCTGAAAGGTTGAAAGAAGCATGTCTATGCAAGGGTTTCGGATCCACACTAACAGGATCAACTCTTAAATGGCTGTTAAGTCTTCCACCTTACTCTATTACTTTATTTGCTAATCTAGTTAATTTATTTAATAGCCAATTCTCATGCAGTAGGAGATTTGAACGATTAACTAGTGATCTGTATAGGGTAACACAATGTCAAAATGAATCACTTAGGGATTATATAACCAAATTCAGTAGAGAATCCTTATAAATTCCTAACTTGGATATTGCTACGGCTGTAGAAGCTTTCAAATGGGTTCACTTAAGGATTCACAATTCTAAGATGATCTTGTCATGACCCCTTGCAGGAATCTTGATGAAGTAAGAACTAGGGCCCTTAGATTCATTCGTTTAGAGGATGATAAAAGGATCCAAGAGAGACTTTCAGGATCCTCAAAGCAAGAAAAGCAAGGATCCTATTTTAAGAACAACAAATCCAAATCATACAACAAGTCTGATAATCAAAATGTGCATGTAATGGAGCAAGAAGAAGATGATGAAGATTATCCACCCATTTCTAAATATTGCTTTGCTGTTGATAATAATGAACTAATCCTTGCAATGTAGAATCTAGGTGAAAAAGCAAGATGGCCCAGAAAGAGTGATAAGCCAGCTGCTACAAAAGTCAAATCCAAATGGTGTGCCTATCATGAAGATTTCAGTCATCTCACTGATGAATGCATAGCACTCAGGAAAGAGATTGGTTACTTGTTAAGCAAAGGGCATTTGAAGGAGCTATTTGGAAGGAAAAAGTCAAGGATCCAGGATCCTGAAAAGATTCCAGAAAGAGCTCCTGCTCCTCCAGCTGATGCATAAATTATCAACTTCATTTCTGGTGGATCAGACATATGTGGAACTTGCTTTTCAGCAGCCAAGAGGCATGCTAAAGAAACGAAGATGGAGAATGGGGATAGGCCTATTCGAACCTCAATCCTTTCACAGGAGAAAGTTATATCCTTTGATGAGGATGATCGTGTGGATATTCAGGATCCTCATCATGTTGGTCTTGTAATTACATTGTTTATTTCTAACCATTTTGTTCGTAGGATTCTCATAGAAGGAGGAAGCTCAGTGAACATTATTCAACTTGATGTCCTTAAGAAGATGAACATCCCTGAATCAGAAATTATCCCAAGATCATCAGTTCTTGTAGGATTCAGTGGAGAAACCAAGAACACATTGGGGGACATTAAACTTCCCATTTACATAGAGGAAGTTAATTCTTTTCAAAAATTTTGTGTCATAGATTGCTTATCCTATTGCAATGTTTTCCTTGGCAGGCCATGGATACATGACATGAAAGCAGTTCCATCTACATATCATCAGTGTGTGAAACTCCCTACTCCATGGAGTGTGGTGAAGATAGAAAGTGACCAACAAGAAGCCAAAAATTGTTACACTTCATCCATGAAACCAGCCTCAAGACCCAGGGAGCATTAGCGATTAAAGTATCCTCCAAGAGATGTCCTGGAGGCGAGAGAACAAGATGTGAAAGATATCCTGATGGATCCTCAGGATCCTGAATCCAAAGTTTTCATAGGAACCGGGATCCTCAACAATGTTGAACAGGATCTAGTATCCTTCCTCAAGAGGAGAAGACCTACATTTTCCTGGAAGCATGAGGACATGACAGGTATTTCTAAAGATATTATTAGTTATAAACTTGGCATTGACAGGTCATTCAAACCCATACATCAAAAGAGGAGAAAGTTTGCACCTGAAAGGAATGCCATTATCCCGGAGGAGGTAGATAAACTGCTCAGAGCAGGTATGATTAGGGAGGTTAAGTATCCAAGGTGGTTAGCCAATGTGGTTGTTGTTCAAAAGAAAAATGGAAAGTGGAGGGTATGTGTCGATTTCACTGATTTAAACAAGGCATGTCCTAAGGATCCTTTCCCATTACCCCACATTGACTCCATGGTGGATGCTACCGCGGGTCATGAGTTGTTAACTTTCATGGATGCTTCATCTGGATTTCAACAAATTCAGATGGAACCATCTGATCAAGAGGATACAGCCTTTATGACCCCTACCGGAATCTATTGTTATATTGCTATGCCATTTGGACTAAGAAATGCAGGTGCTACATACCAAAGGCTAGTCAATATGATGTTTAAAGAACAAATTGGACACACAATGGAAGTCTATATAGATGACATGGTGGTTAAGTCCAAGAGTGCTGAGGATCACCTTAAAGATTTGGAAGAAGCATTTGATATCCTTGATAAATTCAACATGTAATTGAATCCTTCCAAGTGCCACTTTGGTGTAAAAGCTGGCAAGTTCCTAGGTTACATGGTGACAAAAAGAGGGATAGAGGCAAATCAAGGCGATCGTGAATATTAAGTCTCCTGCCAATGCTAAGAATGTGCAAAGATTGACAGGAAGGATCGCAGCCTTGAACAGGTTCATCTCAAAGTCATCAGAGAAATGCAAGGAATTCTATGACACTCTGAGAAAGAACAAGAAATTTGAGTGGACTGAAAAGCATGAGAATGCTCTCAAGGCCCTTAAGGATTACCTATCCTCAGCTCCAGCCTTAATGAAGCCAGAAAAAGGGGATATATTATCCTTATACCTGGCAGTTTCTTCTAAGGCAGTAAG
Organism: Helianthus tuberosus; assembly: GCA_030545235.1. Lineage (NCBI taxonomy): Eukaryota > Viridiplantae > Streptophyta > Magnoliopsida > Asterales > Asteraceae > Helianthus > Helianthus tuberosus. The sequence goes on along the minus strand of CM060371.1, from coordinate 134,578,293 downwards.
TGCAGTCCTTGTAAAGGATCATGAAGGTACCCAACATCCTGTGTATTATGTAAGTAAAAGTTTGCTTGATGCTGAATCCAGGTATTCACATTTAGAAAAACTTATCCTTGCTTTAATTATGGCATCTACTAAATTATGGCATTATTTTGAAACTCATGCTATTATTGTTAAGACTAACTTTCCAATTAAGAATGTTCTTAGGAAACCTGAAATGTTAGGAAGGATGGCAAAATGGGCAGTAAAGCTTAGTGCTTATGATATCATATATAAACCAAGAACTGACATCAAATCCCCAGCCTTGGCTGACTTTGTGGCTGATTTCAGTAGTGATACAAAGGGAAGCTGAATTGGAAGTTCAACAGCTTGAAGAGACTAAGGATCCTTGGATACTCTTCACAGATGGGGCTTCAAATGTCAAAGGAACTGGACTAGGCATACTACTAAAATTGCTACAGGGGGACATAATACCCCACTCAATTGCTTGTGAGTTTCAAACTACTAATAATGAGGCTGAGTATGATGCCTTAATAGCTGGTTTGCAAATTGCCAAGCACATGAGGATCAGGTATCTTGAGGTACATGTAGATTCATTGTTAATTACTAACCACTTTAATGGTTCTTATGCTGTTAAAGGTGAAAGACTAATCAAATATCTAGAGATAGTCAAGAAATTGGCAGATTCTTTGTTTCTTTTAGTTTGACACAGGTACCCAGGGAAGAAAATGCAGAAGCTGATGCTTTAGCCAACCTTGGATCATCATTGAAGATTCCAGAGGATACCAAAATTCCCATTATCCATATATTAACTCTTGTTATTGAGGATCATAAAACTATGGAAATAGTGGAGGATTCTGCAATCATACCTAGTGATGGTGCACAGTCACATTCGGGATCCTGGATCCTTCCAATTATGAGATATATACAACATGGAGAGATTCCTACAGGAGAAAATCCCAGAGCTTTCAAAGTCAAGGTATCTCAATTTACAATACTAAATAACATGTTATATAAACGATCTCTTGCAGGTCCATATCTAAGGTGCATCGAGGATCCAGAAATCCAAGAAGTACTGAAGGATTTTCATGAAGGAGATTGTGGAAACCACACTGGGGGCAGAGCACCGTTCTCAAGGATCCTTAGGACAGGATACTATTGGCCTACTATGAAGAAGGATGCTGTGGATTATGCAAAGAAATGTGATGCTTGTCAAAGACATAGCAATATCCTTTATCAACCAGCAGAGCTCCTGCATCCTATATCCTCTTCTTGGCCATTTATGAGATGGGGAATGGATATAGTTTGCAAACTTCCCAAAGCACCAGGAGGAAAAGTGTTTATACTTGCTATGACTGATTACTTTTCCAAATGGATAGAAGCTGAAGCCTTTGCACAAGTCAGAGAAAAGGAAGTTATATCCTTTATTAAAAGAAACATTATTAGCAGATTTGGTATTCCTTCTGAAATTGTTTGTGATAATGAATCCCAATTTATTGGGAATAGAACTACTAACTTTTGTGACAGTTGGGGGATTAAGATGATAACATCAACACCAGTCCACCTACAAGCTAATGGTTAAGCAGAATCAGCCAACAAGATCATCATCAACAACTTGAAGAAGAAGCTTGGATCCAAAAAGGGAAAATGGGCAGAAGAGCTACCTTATGTGTTATGGGCTGATAGAACAACTCCCAAGAATGCTACTGGCCAAACTCCATTTTCTTTAGTGTTTGGAGCTGAATATGTGATCCCCACTGTTTTGGTCAAAAATCAAGTTAGGATAATGCAACCAAATCTTTTGTTGTGATGTATGATGCTTGAATCAATAAACAAATGTATGAACAAACTTCAAATGAAATGAACAAGTGACACAAGGATTTATACGAGGAAAAAGCCCTTGATCAAGGGATGATCTCCAGCATAAAAAACCTAGGGTGATGGAAACTACCGATCACCAACTATATTTAAACAAATGATTGTTACAACTCGGGATGATAACCAGCTTGTTACAAGGATCACTAGTGTGCAAGAGTGTATGAAATCGCCAATGTATTGCAGAGAGTTTGCGAGTGTGTGTGTATTAGCTAACTTGTTCTAATTCAAGTTGTTATACACTTTTTAAAATTAGAAATAAACTAAAAAACTAACTATCCACAAATGGTGCTAGCTACCCACGACTTCCATAACGGTCACTAGGCTATGCACGTGCAGAATATTGAAAGCATATTCCCCAAGAATATCGGCAAGACCAAGTCCAATGCGTACACTCCTGCAAAACAAGCTTAAACATAGTGAAGGCAACCGTTAGTATAAGGATAACAATAAGGATCCTGGATCCTGATCCTGCAACGTCTTCTGAGGATCCTTAATTCAAACAAAATTGAGGATCCGTAATCCTGGCAGTACTTGAGGATCCGTGATCTTTAGGTGTAGAAAATCTATCCCTAACAGTTGCCCCCAAAATATGAGGAATAAAATATAACTTATGAGTCATATTTTTCAACATTATCTGCAACGAACTATCCAGTGGAAATATAGCCGTTAGGATTGAACTAGCAGTTACACATCATACGTCACCGAAGTGACAATCCTACATAATCATCATTATATATAGGTTAGAGACAAGGATCGATTTGCATTTAAATTCGAGCGATACTTCCCTTTAAATCCTCATTCAAAGATTGATCAGGTATCTTTCTCCTCCTCCTCTCTTCATCTTCTTACTCTGTTCTTCTTTTTTATCACCACCCTTGGCAAAGATGGTTCTTAGATCCTCACCGGCTAAGGATTTAAAGAAGGATAGTCCCTTGAAAAGCCAAGGCATTATCAAAAATCTTTCAAAGGAACTCTGCTGCTTCACTGACCCGGAGATTGATCGGGTTCGCCACTGTTTTCTGGCGGATACCGTTTTCAAACCTTTTGATCCTACTGCCAAAAGTGACTCCGTTTCTGACACTTGGGTTGCTTTTCCGGCCACCCCATTCTTGATAGGATTCTCCTATCCTTTCCCTGCCTTTACCCAATCTTTCTTTTCTCTCACCGGCATGTGCTATATTCAGGCCATGCCAATGATGTGGAGGGTTTTATATACCCTAGAGAACATCATCGAGCAGGAAGGCATAGAGTTGGGGATGTCGGAACTGGCTGAGTTTTACAATCTTGTGAGCCATGGTTCACACCGTTACTTGTTTGTTAGGGGAGGATTTTTGAATGATCATTGATCCTCAATTACTGTTGGGCTTAGGGATCCTCAATTCTGTCTGAATTAGTGATCCTCAGAGAGTATGGTAGGATCAGGATCCAGGATCATCATAAGGATCCTTATACTAACGATTGTTTGCTTTGAATATGATGTTGTTTTGCAGGAGTACGAGCTTGGACTTGGTCTTGGCGATATTCCTGGAGCATATTCCCTTTTTATTCCACACGTGCTTGACCAATATGGACGTTATGGAGTTCGTGGGAGACTTGCATGGAATGCGGATAATTAGTTAGCTTAGATATTTTCCATTTTTAAAAAGGGGATAGCGAGCAAGATTAGAACACTTGGCTATTTTTAGCTTAACACACACACTCGTAACTGCTCTCATCAGCTCTCGACAATTAACTTGGCGATTACACACTTTTTTGCACATTACACTCTAGTGATCCTTGTAACTAGCTCGCTATCATCCAAAGTTGTAATAACTTGTTTGTTTAATCTGAGTTGGTGATCGGTAGTTTCCATCACCCGAGGTTTTTTATGCAGGAGATCAACTCTTGATCAAGGGCTTTTTCCTCGTATAAATCTTTGTGTCACTTGTTCATTACATTTCTGAGTGATCCTTAGCATTGTTCATTGATTCAAGCATCACACCTCACAACAGAAAGTTTGGTTGCATTATCTTGGCTTGATTTTTGACCAAAACAGTTTGGCGCCCACCGTGGGGCAATTGGTGCTTCGTTCCTGAGAAATTATTGTTCTGGTGATCCTTTCGGTTCATTACAATCAAGCAAATGGCTTCCTCAGCAAAGAACACATGAAGCTCTATGCCGGCGATGAGTTCTTCACAGGGCGTTCCTCCTTTGCCTCTACCACCTTCTGGATCCCAGAAGAATGCTGAAAATGCTGCGAAGAGACAAACCCCCATTTTCCAAAAACCACCAACTTCTTCTGTTTCCACTAATCCTACTACTAATGATCTTTTTAATCTGATTTTTGCAGATGAGGGATCGCATGCAAGAGCAGGATAAAACCAATGAACGGATCCTCCAAGAGATTGGTGATATCAAGAAACAGAAGAAATCAGTGGAGGATCACTCTCCTCTGATGCCAAGGTCATTGAATTTTGACACTCCAGTTGTAACTACCCTACAATCGGCAGTTCCGGGCATCCAGTATCAAAGTGGTCCATTAGAAAGGCGTTATGGAACAACAAATATGAGTCAAGAATTTGGCTCTCACTCCCAGCCTCAGGGATCCTATTTTCAGCCATCGGGATCCTCTTTTCAGCATCAGGGATCATTCGTCAGCTCAGGAGGATATTTAGGATCCTCCCAGGTCCAAGGATCCTACCAGGTCCAAGGATCCTCCCGGGTCCAAGGATCCTTTCAGGTTCAAGGATCCTCTCAGCCTCAAGGATCCAACATCTTTCAGGATCAAGGATTCTTAAGAAGTATGCAGCCTCCAAGCTCGGATGTTCATCAAGGAGACTTCATACCAATGCAGACCATTGCTTCCTCTGGTCCTTCAGTCATACCAGAGTCCCGTCAATATGGATTCACATTTGGAATTCCAAACATGAATCCTCTGGGAGGTAACACTTTTAATAATTCATATAACACTAACCATGGCTCTATGCAGGATACAAGTATCAATCAGGCTATGGCCAGGGAGTTACAGAAGCTCAAGGATATGATATCCAGCGTACCAGGTGTGGTTAAACCCATTCCTGAGATCGCAGATGGTAGCCATAGGATATCTCGCTTTGCACCTCTCTTATGTGATGCTGAGATACCCAAAAGATTCCAGATACCATCCATGAAGCTGTATGATGGTTCAACGGATCCAGAGGAACATGTAGCCCAATACAGGGAGAGGATGGAGATCAATCCAATTCCTGAAAGGTTAAAAGAAGCATGCCTATGCAAGGGTTTTGGATCCACACTCACAGGATCTGCTCTTAAATGGCTGCTAAGTCTTCCCCTTACTCTATTACTTCATTTGCAAACCTAGTTAATTTGTTTAATAGTCAATTCTCTTGTAGTAGAAAGTTTGAACGATTAACTAGTGATCTATATAGGGTAACACAAGGTCAAAATGAATCACTTAGAGATTACATCACTAAATTTAGTAAAGAATCCTTAGATATCCCCAACCTGGATATAGCTACGGCTGTAGAAGCCTTTAAAATGGGATTGCTTAGGGATTCATTGTTCTATGATGATCTTGTCATGACCCCTTGCATGAATCTTGATGAAGTAAGAACCAGGGCCCTTAGGTTCATCCGCCTAGAGGATGACAAAAGGATCCAGGAAAGATTGACAGGATCCTCCAGACAGGAAAAGCAAGGATCCTACTTCAGGAACAACAAATCAAAATCATACAACAAATCTGATAACCAGAATGTGCATGCAGTGGAACAGGAAGAAGATGATGAGGATTATCCTCCCATTTCTGAATACTGTTTCTCTGTTGATAACAATGAACTAATTCTTGCAATGCAGAATTCAGGTGAGAAAGCTAGGTGGCCGAGAAAAAGTGATAAACCAGCTGCTACAAAGGATAAGTCCAAGTGGTGTGCATATCATGAGGATTTCGGGCATATCACTGAAGAGTGTATTGCACTTAGAAAGGAAATTGGTTACTTGTTAAGCAAGGGGCATTTGAAAGAGCTTTTGGGACGAAAGAAGTCAAGGATCCAGGATCCTGAAAGGATCCCGGAAAAGGCTCCTGCTCCTCCAGCAGATGCACAAGTTATAAACTTTATATCCGGTGGATCAGACATTTGTGGTACTTCCTTTTCAGCAGCCAAAAGACATGCCAAGGAAACCAAGATGGATAATGGAGATAGACCCATCCGGACGTCCACTGTCACCGAGGATAAGATCATAACTTTTGATGAGGATGATTGTCTTGATGTTCAGGATCCTCATCATGATGGTCTTGTTATTACCCTGTTTATTTCTAATCATTTTGTTCGCAGGATCCTTATTGATGGAGGAAGCACTGTGAACATCATTCAGCTTGATGTCCTCAAGAAGATGAATATCCCGGAGTCTGATATTATCCCAAGATCCTCAGTCCTTGTGGGATTCAGTGGGGAAACCAAGAACACACTGGGAGACATCAAACTCCCTATCTATATTGAAGGACTCCATTCTTATCAGAAGTTTTGTGTTATAGATTGCTTATGTTGTTGTAATGTTATCCTTGGCAGGCCATGGATACATGACATGAAGGCAGTCCTATCTACTTATCATCAGTGCGTGAAGCTTCCTAGTCCATGGGGAGTGGTGAAAATTAAGAGTGATCAACAAGAAGCTAAGAATTGCTATACCTCATCAATGAAGCCAGCCTCAAGACCAAGGGAGCAATAGCAATTAAAGTATCCTTCAAGAGATGTCTTGGAGGAAAGAGAGCAGGATGTAAAGGAAATCCTCATGGATCCTCATGATCCTGAATCCAGGATCTTCATAGGATCAGGGATCCCTAGCGAAATTGAACAGGATCTAGTATCCTTCCTTAAAAGAAGGAAAACTACCTTTTCCTGGAAGCATGAGGATATGACAGGTATATCTAAAGATATAATTACTCATAAACTCGGCATTGACAGGTCATTCAAGCCAATTCATCAAAAAAGAAGGAAGTTTGCACCTGAAAGGAATGCTATTATCCAGGAGGAGGTAGATAAGCTAATTCGGTCAGGTATGATAAGAGAGGTTAAGTATCCAAGGTGGTTAGCCAATGTGGTTGTTGTTCAAAAGAAAAATGGAAAGTGAAGGGTATGTGTCGATTTTACAGATTTAAACAAGGCATGTCCCAAGGATCCTTTCCCATTACCCCACATTGACTCCATGGTGGATGCTATCGCGGGTCATGAGTTGTTAACTCTTATGGATGCTTCATCTGGATTTCAACAAATTCAGATGGAACCATCTGATCAAGAGGATACGACCTTTATGACCCCAACTGCTATATATTGTTATATTGCTATGCCATTTGGACTAAGGAATGCAGGTGCTACTTATCAAAGGCTAGTCAATATGATGTTCAACGAACAAATTGGACACACTATGGAAGTCTATATAGATGACATGGTGGTTAAGTCCAAGAAAGCTGAGGATCACCTTAAAGATTTGGAGGAAGCATTCAATATCCTTGATAAATTTAATATGAAACTAAATCCTTCCAAGTGTCATATTGGTGTTAAAGCAGGTAAATTCTTAGGCTATATAGTGATAAAGAGGGGCATTGAAGCAAGTCCAGAGCAGATTAAGGCTATTGTGAATATCAAATCTCCTACCAATGCCAAGGATGTTCAAAGATTGACAGGCAGGATCGCAGCCTTGAACAGGTTCATATCTAAATCCTCAGAAAAGTGCAAGGAATTCTATGACATTCTGAGGAAGAACAAGAAATTTGAATGGACTGAGAAGCATGAAAGTGCCCTCAAAGCTCTTAAGGATTACCTATCCTCAGCCCCTGCCTTGATGAAACCAGAAAAGGGGGATATATTATCCTTATACTTAGCGGTATCCCCAAAAGCAGTAAGTGCGATCCTTGTTAAGGATCACCAAGGTACACAACATCCTGTTTATTATGTAAGTAAGAGTTTACTTGATGCTGAATCCAGGTATTCACACTTAGAGAAACTTATCCTTGCATTAATTATGGCATCTACTAAATTAAGACATTATTTTGAAGCTCATGCAATTATTGTTAAGACTAATTTTCCAATTAAGAATGTTCTCAGGAAACCTGAAATGTCAGGAAGGATGGCTAAATGGGCAGTGAAGCTTAGTGCTTATGATATAAGATATGAGCCTAGAACTGCCATTAAATCCCAGGACTTAACTGACTTTGTGGCAGATTTTAGAAGTGACTTGCAAAAGGAAGCTGAGTTAGAGGTCCAACAGCTAGAGGAAACTAAGGATCCTTGGATACTATTCACTGATGGAGCCTCTAATGTAAAAGGAACAGGACTTGGAATACTACTAAAATCGCCACAGGGGGTCATAATACCCCACTCCATAGCTTGTGAATTTCAAACTACCAACAATGAGGCTGAATATGAAGCCTTGATAGCTGGTTTGTAAATTGCCAAGCATATGAGGATCAGGTATCTTGAGGTACATGTATGTTCTTTATTGATCACTAATCACTTTAATGGATCCTATGCTGTTAAAGGTGAAAAGCTAATCAAATATTTAGAGATAGTCAAAGAATTGGCACTCTCTTTTGTTTCCTTTAGTTTGACACAGGTACCAAGGGAAGAGAATGCAGAGGCTGATGCATTAGCCAATCTAGGATCATCCTTGAAGATCCCGGAGGATATCAAGATCCCTATTATCCATATCCTAACCCCTGCTATCGAGGATCATGTAGCTATGTGTTATGGGTGGAATTTCGAGCATATATCCTGAAGGCATATCCTGATATTATATGCTTGATGCTGTGGCCAGGATACTGAACCAGGATATTGGTAACATCCTCTGGGGGTATCCTGGTTGCAGCTAACGATTTTCTTTGGTTGCAAGGTACCAACGTTAAAGGACTATATACCTGAAGATTCGCTCAAGGTGGTTGAAAAATGGACGTAGATGGTGGAAGAATGGGTCTTGTAACGGTCAGAATAGAAGAAAGGCATATTCCGCGAGAATATCGGATGCTGGTCAATGCTATTGATGTTGTAACGGTCATATGAGCTGAAGACCCGGTTTTATAGTTAATATGCATGTGGAAAACAAGTTAAAAAAGTCCCCCAACGTTCAGAATGGAATATTCCCAGCATCCCGGGATAATAGGAGAGTTAGTTTGTTATTTGTAACTATAAATAGAAGGCCAGATCGATAGGAACACACACTTTACTCTCTACTCTCGAACTCACACTTCTTTTTTCTTTCTATCACGTACAAACACTCAACACTTGTAATCGTTGTACCACTTAGCATTGATCTACGCCATATCCTGCACCGTATCCTGATATTTGAAGTAATAGAAGAACAAGGCAGCTGCGATTGTAAGCTCCCGAGGTTTTGTTCCGGCGATCTAGATTGATCAAGGGCTTTCCTCGTACATCCTATGTCACCCTTTACATTTTTGCTCATTGTTTGATCACAGATACAACTCTATATCCTGAGCCATATCCTGAAACTGTTTTTGCAAATAACTTGAATAACATATTTTCGACACACTTTTCTAGCACACTACCTCACTTAACTAATTTGATCACTTAATTGCTTCGGTAATTTTTAACCAAAACAATTTGGCGCCCACCGTGGGGCAAGTGGTGCTATTTCTACTAAAAGCTTTTGCAAAATCATTACTTGGTTTTCTATTTCCAAAACTTTTTGCTACACTATTTTTAATGGCCTCGAGATCAAACATGAGCTCTTCCACCGTGTCTGCTACAACCTCTATTACAATTGGTTCGATGCTTCCACCACCTCCTCCGAGAACGCAAACCTCTTCACAAGGAACCGAAATTCATGTGGCTAGGGATGTTATTCCCACTCAGAATATTCAGGGATCTGGTCCTGTTTTGGCCTCTAATGAAGAAATTCTAACTTTATTTGGTAGTGTACAGGAACAAATGAGGCAGCAGCAGGAGACCAACCTAATGCTGATAAGAGAGATACAACTCTTGAAATCCAGCTCAAGCAGGCCCGCTGAGGATACTGTCACTCCCTTGCAACCAAGTGCTTTAAACTTCAGTTCTGCAGTATATGCTGAGGATAACAGGGGGAATATTGTGCCTAGCCATTCCCGGAGTCATATTCCTGAGATACCCTCTTCGACCAGGATGTCGACTGTGAGGGATCCAGGATATGCTCCAGGATGCGCCCCAGGATATAGCCAGAATCACCAAGCTGGTAACTTGTCTGTTAACACCAGTATCCCTGTTACTAATAATCTTGGATCATTGCAGGATGCAGGTGTGACATCAGTGATAACTAGAGAGCTTCAAAAGTTGAAGGATATGATATCAAGTGTGCCTGGGATAGTGCAGCCTATACCGGAAGTATCCCGGGATAGTCACAACATATCCCGCTTTGCTCACCCCATTTGTGATGCAGAAATCCCAAAGAGATTCCAGACTCCTAACATGAAGCTGTATGATGGGACGACGGATCCTGAGGAGCATATTGCCCAGTATAGGGAGAGGATGGAAATTAACCCTATCCCGCCGGATCTTAAAGAAGCATGCTTGTGCAAGGGCTTCGGCTCCACTTTAACAGGATTAGCCTTGAAATGGCTTCTAAATGTTCCACCTCATTCAATTACATCATTTGCTCATTTAGTTAATTTGTTTAACAGTCAGTTTTCTTGCAGTAGAAGCTTTGAAAAACTAACAAGTGACCTCTACAGGATAACACAGGGACCTCAAGAATCCCTAAGGGATTATGTGAACAAATTCAGCAGGGAATCCTTGGATATCCCGCACCTTGATGTTGCTACAGCAGTCCAAGCATTCAAGATGGGACTACAAAGGGATTCCCAGTTTTATCAGGATCTTGTGATGAATCCTTGCAGGAACTTGGACGAAGCTCGAAACAGGGCTTTCCGATATATCAGGCTTGAAGACGATAAGAAAATGCAAGAGAGGATGAATGCATCCTCAACATATGAGTCAACAAACAGGAAAATAGAATCTTCGCATAAACCATACCGCTCTAGGCCGTATAATAAAAATGAAAACAAAAGAGTGAACGTTGTCCAAGACGAGGATCCTGAGGAGTATCCTGAGTTGTCAGAATATTGTTTTTCTGTTAATATACCTGAACTAATGTATGCTATGCAGGGTTTGGGAGACAAAGCCAGGTGGCCTCGAAAGAACCAACAGAAAGCTGATTGGAAGGATAAATCCAAGTGGTGTGCCTTCCATGAGGATTTTGGACATGTTACGGAAGATTGCATAGCCCTAAGGAAGGAAATAAGCTATCTGCTAAGCAAAGGATATCTGAAAGATCTTCTAGGAAGAAATAAGAATAAGGGTCAGGATACTGAGAAGGATCCTGAACGAGCAGCATCACCTCCTGCAGATGCCAAGATAATTAACTTTATTTCAGGACGATCCGACATTTGTGGGACTTCGTATTCTGTGGCCAAGAGACATGCAAAGGAAGCTAAGGCCGAAAGGGGAGATAAACCAGCCAGGATGACCACCCTCACAACTGATAAAGTGATCACTTTCGACAGTGATGACAGGGATACTGTCCAGGATCCTTACCATGATGCTCTCGTAATAACTTTATGTATTGCTAACCATTTTGTGCGCAGGATACTGGTGGACAATGGCAGCTCCGTCAACATAATTCAGCTGGACACGTTGAAGAGGATGAATGTATCCCCAATGGATATTACTTCGAAGCCCACTGTGCTTGTTGGTTTCAGTGGAGAAGCCAGGAATACCGTAGGGGAGATAAAGTTGCCCATGTATGTTGAAGGGGTCAACTCAATACAACGCTTCTGTGTCATGGACTCCTTATCCTACTACAATATCATATTGGGTAGGCCATAGATCCATGATATGAAAGCTGTACCATCAACCTATCATCAGTGTATCAAGATCCCTACTCCTTGGGGGTTGTCAAGGTGGAAAGTGATCAACAGGAGGCAAAGGAATGTTACTCATCCTCGATGAAATCCTTAACCAAGCCTAATGCAGCATAGCAATTAAAGATGCGGGCCCAGGATATCGTGGAGGCTTCAGAGCAGGATGTAAAGAAAATTATCCTGGATCAGGATAATCCAGATATCTCGGTGCTAGTAGGAGCCAATATCCCTCAGGATATTGAAAATCAGTTAACTAACTTTTTGAAATGCAGGATGTCAACATTCGCATGGAAGCATGAGGATATGACAGGTATTTCTAAGAATATTATAACTCACAAGCTTGGAATTGACAGGTCTTTCAAGCCTATCCAGCAAAAGAGAAGGAAGTTTGCTCCAGAACGAAACGTAATTATTCAAGAAGAGGTTGAAAGACTATTGAAGTCCAAGATGATCAGGGAAGTCAAATTTCCTAAGTGGCTAGCAAATGTGGTCGTGATTCAAAAGAAGAATGGGAAATGGAGAGTTTGTGTAGATTACACAGACTTGAACAAAGCATGTCCTAAAGACCCATTCCCTCTGCCTCATATAGACTCGATGGAACGTAATTATTCAAGAAGAGGTTGAAAGACTATTGAAGTCCAAGATGATCAGGGAAGTCAAATTTCCTAAGTGGCTAGCAAATGTGGCCGTGATTCAAAAGAAGAATGGGAAATGGAGAGTTTGTGTAGATTACACAGACTTGAACAAAGCATGTCCTAAAGACCCATTCCCTCTGCCTCATATAGACTCGATGGTGGATGCCACTGCTGGTCATGAGATATTAACCTTCATGGATGCATCCTCAGGATTCCAGCAGATCCAAATGGAACCTTCAGACCAGGAGGATACTGCTTTTATGACACCAACATGTATTTACTGTTATACTGCTATGCCTTTCGGTTTGAAAAATGCAGGTGCAACGTACCAGAGATTGGTGAACATGATGTTTAAAGACAAACTGGGGGACACCATGGAGGTGTACATTGACGACATGGTAGTCAAATCCAAGAAGGTGGAGGATCATCTCCAGGATATTAAAGGAGCATTTGATATCCTGGATCAGTATAACATGAAACTAAATCCTGCTAAGTGCCATTTCGGAGTGGGGGCAGGAAAGTTTCTAGGATATATGGTAACCAAAAGAGGAATAGAGGCAAGCCCGGAGCAGATTAAAGCCATCTTGGATATCAAATCACCTTCAAATATGAAGGATGTTCAACGGTTAACAGGGCGAGTTGCAGCATTGAACAGACTTATCTCAAGATCCTCCGAGAAATGCATGGAATTTTATGATATCCTGAAGAAAAATAAGAGGTTTGAGTGGGGAGAAAAGCATGAAGCAGCCTTACAGGAATTAAAGCGATATCTTTGAACCGCACCTCTGATGATGAAGCCCGAGGATGGTGAACCATTATCCCTGTATCTTGCAGTATCAGGGAATGCAGTAAGTGCTGTTTTGGTTAAGGATCACGAAGGTCAGCAGTATCTTGTTTATTATGTTAGTAAAAGTTTATTACATGCTGAAACTAGGTATTCCAACTTAGAGAAAATGATATTAGCCCTAGTTATGGCATCAACGAAACTTAGACATTATTTTGAAACACATAGGATTCATGTTAAAACCAACTATCCTGTTAAAAATGTGCTTAGGAAACCCGAGATGTCAGGTAGGATGGCTAAGGGGTTAGTAAAATTAAGTGCTTATGATCTAGTATATGAACCTACAAATGCAATAAAGTCTCAGGCTTTAGCTGACTTTGTGGCTAATTTCAGTAGTGATATTCAAAACGAAGTAGACCTAGAAGTGCAACAGCTAGGAGAAAACTTAGAATCTTGGACATTATATACTAACGGTGCATCTAATGTAAGAGGTATAGGTTTAGGTATACTACTAAAATCGCCACAGGGGGACATATTACCCCAGGCTATTAAATGTGAATTTTCTGCTACCAATAATGAAGCTGAGTATGAAGCTCTGATAGCAGGATTAGAATTGGCTAAAAATATGAATATTAGATGTTTACAAGTATATGTTTATTCCCTGTTGATTACTAACCATTTCAATGGATCTTATGCAGTAAAAGGTGAAAAGTTAGCTGAATATCTTGAAATTGTTAAAAAATTAGCAGGATATTTCGAAATTTTTACACTTGAACAGGTACCAAGAGAAAAGAATGCTGAAGCTGACGCTCTAGCAAACTTAGGATCTACTGTCAGGATACCGGAGGAAACTCAGATACCAATAGTGCACATCTTGTATCCTGCAATGGAACATTTAAAATCTCAGGATAACGAAGTAGCATGTATCCCGGATCCTGGTGATGGATATCCTGAGAAGGATCCTGAATCCTGGATGACTCCAATTGTGAAGTATCTTCAAGAAGGAGATATCCCAAAGGATGCAAATCCTAAGGCTTTTAGGATGAAGGTATCTCGTTTTACTATTATAAATAATATTTTGTATAAGAAATCCCTTGCAGGTCCGTACCTAAGGTGCTTGGAAGATCCTGAAACCAAGGAGGTACTTCAGGATATACACGAAGGAGACTGTGGCAACCATACTGGGGCAGATCTCTGTTCTCGAAGGTGTTGAGAATTGGATATTACTGACCGACCATGAGAAAGGATGCCGCGGAGTATGCTCAGGAATGCGATGCATGTCAAAGACACGGCAACATCCCGCATCAGCCTGCAGAACCATTATATCCTATCGTATCCCCTTGGCCGTTTATGAAATGGGGAATGGACATAGTGGGAAAACTTCCAAAGGCTCCAGGAGGAAAGGTTTTTATGATGGCAATGACAGATTATTTTTCCAAGTGGGTCGAAGCCGAGGCCTTTGTTCAAGTCAGGGATCAAGAAGTGGTATCCTTCATAAAGAGGAATATCCTGACCAGGTTTGGAGTACCAGCTGAAATCATTTGTGACAATGGATCCGAATTTATAAGCAAGAGGACTACTGACTTTTGCAAGAGTTGGGGAATCAAAATGATCACATCCACTCCGGTACATCCTCAAGCAAATGGACAAGCTGAATCCTCAAACAAGATAATTGTCAATAACTTAAAGAAGGGACTAGGGGCTAAAAAAGGAAGATGGGCAGAAGAATTACCCTTTGTTTTGTGGGCTGATAGAACAACGATAAAAAATGCAACTGGCCAAACTCCGTTTTCCTTGGTATTTGGAGCAGAAGCAGTGATCCCAATGGAAATGGTGATACCGACAGCTAGATCAAGCCTATGGGATCCTGAATCAAATCCTGAAATCTTATGTCAAGAATTAGATACTATTGATGAGACAAGAGATGCAGCAAAGCTAAGGATGTCGGCATATCAACAGAGGATATCCAGAGCATATAACAAGAATATAAGGACTAGAAGGTTCCAGGTCGGAGATTGGGTGTTGAGGAAAGCATTCCAGAATACAACCAACCCTGCCGATGGAAAATTAGCTCCAAAATGGGAAGCACCCGATGAGGTTGAATCAGAATCTGGGAAAGGAGCATACCGACTCAAGAATATGGAAGGGGATATGCTACCAAGATCTTGGAATGCTGTACACCTAAAGCTCTATTTCAAGTGAGTTTAGAATTTAATTTCTAACTCAGGATGGTATGAATCCTATCTCTTTTAATATATTTGATATTATTATTTTGAACCCAATACTGACTTAAGCATCGGAGGGGTGTTAGCCAGGCTAACACCCACCTTAGGTTACAGTTGTTTTGCAGTATATGCTTTGGGATATAGCTCCAGGATACACACTCAGGATACTTCGAAAGATTAGAGGATTGGCCCCCTCTCTCATGTTTAAGGGATCCTGACCCCTTCACAGGTTTAAAGGTATTCACCTTTCTCATGAATTGGGTTTAAACACCCCGCCTGGAGCGCAAGTTATCCAGGGATAGTTCAAGGTGGCAGGACCAGTTCATGTAAAAGTGGCCGACAATTTCGTTACTGTTGGCTATACCCTGGATCCTAAAGGTATATGTGGATTGATCACCCTCTCTCGCGAAAGGGTATTTTCATACTCTCTAAGGTTTAAAGGTTTTCACCTTTCTAAGTCTTGGAGTTTATACACTCCCGCCTGTAGCGCACGAAAATTCAGGATTTTCCCCAGAATACTTATGGGTTTATCCCCAATACATTAAGGATTTATCTCCAGTATATTTTAGGGTTTATCCCCTGTAATATAAGAATTATTCAAACGGTTGCAGCTGATGTCCAGAAAATTTCTAAGTATTCGAAGTCATTATGCACAGGGGACATTCCTACTGAGGCAATTGTGTAAAGCTCAAAGGATCAAGCTCGGACCTAGTACACTAAGTGTCTCAGACTGGGGACATCTTCGTTGGAAAAGTTGCAAAAGGATTGAAGTTTGAGAATAGGGTTACACTCTATTCCTGGTATGATCTTTCCTTTGTAAACGTTATTTAAATCATTTGAGTTTTTGAAACTATGTTTGACAAAAGCTTAAGCATCCTGATTAGGATATATTCTCGGGATATATTCTCAAAATGTATTTTCAAAATATGTTTCAAGATATTTGATTGGAATATTTGGGACATGATACTTGGATTAAAAACTGAAACAGTGTTCTAGTCAAACAAGTGTTTTCAAAACCAACTTTGTAAATTAAAAATGAACTGTCCTCTTTCTCTGAAAACTTTATCTGAATTGCTTGAGTTATAAAAACCCTATTTGATGGAAGTCTTAATAGGATATTTGCGAGTATACTGATCAAGATATTTTCATAAAAAGTAATAATTGCACTAAGTTTGGAACATTGGAATTCAGACTAAGCAATGCATAACAAATAACAACATGTAAGGTTAAAAGGTTAGTTTATTATTAATTGTATTCTTGGTTTCATCTAAAAAAGAGACCCATCCACCAAGAACACAATTAAGTTTTTAAAGCATATTTACATAAAAAGTTGAAGGCTTCATCCTGAAAACACGAGATCCCTCCACCTCCAACTGTTAAATTGTTCTAAAGCTTGCAGGAAATTAAAATTGTTCTAAGTACAGGATGACCAGATGATTCAGACCCCACAAAGAAAAATACAGGTATCGTTAAAGACAAACTAACCAGGATACAGGTTCAGTATATGTGTACGGGATACAGGATTTGGATATTTACCTTATTAAGGAAGGAGGTCATGGGCTCGATGGATTCCATGAAGCCAAGGTCATCATAAGAGAAACCTTCGGCAGCAACAGTGGAGGGCTTAGAGCAGGTGGCAACAGATGATTCTTTTTTTTCCAGGACAGGCTTGGAGTAACTGTCAAGCTCCTCAAGATCGAAGACAACAGGGACCTTAGCAGAGTCTACAGAAAAGGGAGTAGTTTCAATCTTATCATATTATGTGCTGATTAACCAAACATATGCAGGAATGTTCAAAATAGATATCCTTACCAGACGTGCCAGAAGACTACCTAGTTATGAGAAAGTATAACCTTGGAAGTTGCGCGAAGTCACATCAACATCTATATCCCATTACGTGCATCGAGCAACACAACAAAAAGTATACCCGTTTGGATTTCAGGATCCTAACAGATATATTTTTGGGGACAATTGTTATGAGTGGAATTTCGAGCTTATATCCTGAAGGCATATCCTGATATTATATGCTTGATGCTGTGGCCAGGATACTGAACCAGGATATTGGTAACATCCTCTGGGGGTATCCCGGTTGCAGCTAACGATTTTCTTTGGTTGCAAGGTACCAACGTTAAAGGACTTGATCTACCTGAAGATTCGCTCAAGGTGGTTGAAAAATGGACGTAGATGGTGGAAGAATGGGTCTTGTAACGGTCATAATAGAAGAAAGGCATATTCCGCGAGAATATCGGATGCTGGTCAATGCCATTGACGTTGTAACGGTCATATGAGCTGAAGACCCGGTTTTATAGTTAATATGCACGTGGAAAACAAGTTAAAAAAGTCCCCCAACGTTCAGAATGGAATATTCCCAGCATCCCGAGATAATAGGAGAGTTAGTTTGTTATTTGTAACTATAAATAGAAGGCCAGATCGATAGGAACACACACTTTACTCTCTACTCTCGAACTCACACTTCTTTTTTCTTTCTATCACGCACAAACACTCAACACTTGTAATCGTTGTACCACTTAGCATTGATCTGCGCCATATCCTGCACTGTATCCTGATATTTGAAGTAATAGAAGAACAAGGCAGCTGCGATTGTCAGCTCCCGAGGTTTTGTGCCGGCGATCTAGATTGATCAAGGGCTTTCCTCGTATATCCTATGTCACCCTTTACATTTTTGCTCATAGTTTGATCATAGATACAACTCTATATCCTGAGCCGTATCCTGAAACTGTTTTTGCAAATAACTTGAATAACATATTTTCGACACACTTTTCTAGCACACTACCTCACTTAACTAATTTGATCACTTAATTGCTTCGGTAATTTTTGACCAAAACACTATGGAAATAGGAGAGGATTCTGAAATCATCCCTAGTGATGATACTCTATCTCATTCAGGATCATGAATCCTTCCAATCATGAGATACATACAACATGGAGAGATTCCTACAAGAGAAAACCCCAGGGCTTTCAAAATCAAGGTATCTGAATTTACAATATTGAATAACATGTTGTATAAACGATCTCTTGCAGGTCCATATCTAAGATGCATTGAGGATCCTGAAATCCAAGAAGTCCTAAGGGATTTCCATGAAGGAGATTGCGGAAACCACACTGGGAGCAGAGCATTATTCTCAAGGATCCTGAGGACAGGATACTATTGGCCTACTATGAAGAAGGATGCTATGGAATATGCCAAGAAGTGTGATCCTTGTCAGAGACATAGTAATATCCTTCATCAACCAGCAGAGCTTTTGCATCCTATATCCTCTTCATGGCCATTTATGAGATGGGGAATGGATATAGTTGGTAAGCTTCCTAAGGCACCTGGTGGAAAAGTATCTATGCTTGCTATGACTGATTACTTCTCCAAGTGGATAGAGGCTGAAGCCTTCGCTCAAGTCAGAGAAAAGGAAGTTATATCCTTTATTAAAAGAAACATTATTACTAGATTTGGTATCCCTTCTGAAATTGTTTGTGATAATGGATCCCAATTTATTGGGAATAGAACTACTAACTTTTGTGACAGCTGGGGGATTAAGATGATAACATCAACACCAGTCCACCCACAAGCTAATGGCCAGGCAGAATCATCCAACAAGATCATCATCAACAATTTGAAGAAAAAGCTTGGATCCAAGAAAGGAAAATGGGCAGAAGAACTACCTTATGTACTTTGGGCTGATAGGACAACTCCCAAGAATGCTATTGGTCAAACTCCATTCTCTTTGGTATTTGGAGCATAATCAGTGATTCCTACAGAGATGGTGGTTCCTACTACAAGAACAAGCTTTCGTGATCCTAAAGAAAATGCTGAAAACTTGGTTCAAGACTTGGATACTATAGAAGAGCTCAGGGATTTGGCAAGGATAAGGATGGCCAGTTATCAACAAAGGATGGCTGGCGCTTACAACAAAAATGTCAGGATCAGGGAATTCCAAGTTGGAGATATGGTGTTAAGGAAAGCATTTCAGAATACCACCAACCCTGTTGATGGAAAGTTGGCACCAAAGTGGGAAGGCCCTTACTTGATCGAAGATGAGGCAGGAAAGGGGGCATATCGATTGCTAACAATGGAAGGTGACTTGCTACCAAGAGCTTGGAATGCTGTCCATTTAAAGAAATACTTCATGTGATAAGGATCCATGATCCTTACCTGACAAGTATCCTTGAAGGATCCTTACCGGACAGATGATCCTCATCGTGGTAATATTTTAATCTCAAACTATTTCATTCTTTAGTTATCTTATATAAGGATAAGGATCCTGCATCCTTTATCCTCCTTTCACTTGATTCTGAGTTTTGAAGGTTCAGGTATCCTTAACATAGGATTGAGTATCCACAGAAGTATCCAGTTATTTGGGCTTGACCCCAGTTATTTGGGCTTGACCCCAGTTTGGGTCTGTCCCCAGTTTTGCCAGTAGCGCACGATGATCCTGGTGCAGTTTAAGGCAATGGGACCAGTACCCGCTTTAGGAGCTGACAATTTCATTGTACTGACTGTATTCAGGATCCTACATATAATGGTAGACGTACCATACATTCGTTCCTAAGGTTTCTAACGTTTTCACGTTAGTTAAGGTTTTGGCATTTTTATGTCACTAAGTTTGGATAGTCGCCAGTGAGGGCCATACTCCAGTTTACTCATGATCCATTGGGCTTGTCCCCAGTTATCCTTTGGGCTTGTCCCCAGTTATCCTTTGGGCTTGTCCCTAGTATATTGGGCTTGTCCCCAGAATTGTTGGGCTTGTCCCCAGTTACTAACTTTTATCTTATATTGGCTTAGTCCCAAGTTGTATCCTATTTCAGGTTTTTGAAGCTAAACGACCAAGGATCCTTGATCCTTACCTTCTACTAAGGTTTGTCTTTTGGTTAGTAGAATATAAGTGTTAAAGGTTAGGATCCTAACTTGGATTCTTAGGTATGATCCTTAACTATTTTGATTTTATTCATTATTCATCTGAGTTACCCTTATCCTTTGACAACTGAACTTGTGATCCTTAAACTACACTAGTTTTCAGAAGTTGTTGACTATAGGATATGTGATCCATGATCATATCCTAAACTTTTTGAGAATATTTATTAAATTTTTCTTCTTTACTTAATAAATTCAGATAAAATATGTATCACAACAATTGAAAAATAAAGTACTTACAAGGATAAAAACACAGGAAAAAGCCAAAAAGTTAAAGTTATTTTATTCACAAAACATTAAACCCTTTAAGGTTGTCAAAATTGCCAACCCATGTTTCTACCAGCAAGACGTGGCCCGTCCACATGGGTTGGCAAAGGGTGTCCATTGTTAACGAGTCTTAAGAGTGCAGGAAATAAAAGATGGCAGGATAACGAGGGGCTTCATCCCCCAAACAGAGGATCCATCCACCACCCATTATCCTACCTATTGTCTGAGGATCCATGATCCATAACCCTAGAAACTATTGTTCAAATACAACCCAAGATTGTTTCAAAACACCATAACCAAAATAAAACTACCAAGTCCTAAAAAATGGGCTCCGGCCACGTCTAGAAATATCCATCATCGCCCATTCCTGCAGCCTACACCTTTGCTGCATCACCATCACGTCCTCCAGCTCCAGTATCACCTGCATGATCCTTCATCCCACTGCTGCCAACCTCGATTTCCAGGATATCACCAGCCTCTTCTTCATCGTCCAGCTCAGCCAATCTATCCTTCCAGCCCTCTACGTCCCAGCTGCTCTTGTCAAAGTCAGGATCCAGAGCTTCTTGGGCCATCTGCAACTGAGTTTTGTACATAGCAATGGCAACGGAGACTTTGGCATCATTTGTGATCTCATTCTTCTCCTGATCAGCAGTGATATAAGCCAGGACAAGTTCCCTTTTCACCAGATTGACATCGTTTTCGAGGGAGGCGATCTTCTGATCCTTGGCCAGCATGATCTTTTGGAGGTCTAGACACTTTTGCTCAACCTCTTCAACATTGCCTACGTAGTCCTTGATTTCAGCAAATTTCTGCAAAAAGACAATGTGAAGTTTAGGATCATATGGTCCTCAAGTGGGCAGGATAACTTAGCTAAGTCAGTGATTCTTACATCAGCAAAGTACTCAAGGAACTGGTGGCGGATTAGAGGCAGGCCTTCTAGATTGTCAGCCTCAGAGGCTTTCCTCTTCTTTCCCTTGGAAGCAGTAGCCTTGGGGATGGCAGTACTTGAGCTAGCAGCAGCCTTCTTCCTTCCAGACCTGGGACCAATAGTGGTGAGATCGGTGACACTGAAACGGGTAGCAGACTTCGATGATTTTCCAGCACCTACGCATCCAAAACAGATAAGTATCCTTATTTCATTTTTATTTAAACATTTAATTATGTACAAAATGGGATACTTACTTGACATTGTGACAGAACCTGAGGATACCTCTTGAGAATCCTGGGTATTTGCTTGGAATGATCTTATCGCAGGATCAAGCCTCCGGAAAGCAGCAAGCCTTTCCCTCGTTGCAGGTGTTGTAATAAGGTGTGAAACAGTGATAGCTGCAAAATGGAAACAAAAGGATGTTAGTGATCCTCAACAAAAACAAGGTTATCCTGTGATCCTTCTCAGGATCCTCTATCCTACCATGGGTGGTCCATTTTCTAGGCAGATCCTTTCCATCGGGGATAGAATCCCTTCTGACAAAGAAGAATCGTCGTTTCCATTTGGTGTCATTCTTAGTGGCTTTGAAGATGGGGTGTTCTTCACCAGGTTTATGTTTGAGTAGATATCGGTGAGATCCATGGCTCACAAGGTCATACATCTCTGCAAACTCCGACATTCCCAGATCAATACCTTCACGCTCAATGATTCTTTCAAGGGTATACAAGACCCTCCAGATCATTGGCATTGCTTGGATGTAGGAGATGCCGGTGAGAGAGAAGAATGATTGGGTGAAATCTGGAAAAGGATACGAGTATCCTATTGTAAATGGGGTGACCGGAAAAGCTACCCAGGTTTCGGAGACAAAGTCGCTCAGGACGGTGGGATCAAAAGTTTTGAAATCGGTGTTCGCCGGAAAACAATGGCGAATCCTATCTATCTGTGGATCAGTAAAGCAACATCGTTCCTTTGCAGAGTCGTCGATGATCTTTTGGCTCTTCAAGGGACTGTCCTTCTTGTGATCCTTGGCTGGTGAGGATCTTAGCATCATCTTGGTTATGACGGTGGTGAAGAAGAAGAAACAGAGCGAGAAGATGAAGAGAGAAAGGAAAGAGGAGTACCTGATCAGATCTTCGAATGAGGATTTAAAGGATGAAACGCACGAATTTAAATGCTCTCTAACCCTTATCTCTAATTTCAATTTATAATGATGATCTTGCAGGATAGTCACTTCAGTGACGTCAGGATGGCAACGGCTAGTCAGAATTTAACGGCTATATATCCGTTGGTTTGTTACGGATAAGAACGAGAAAATACAACTCGTTTATTTACACTTCACTCCTTATATTTTGGGGGCAATTGTTAGGGGAGGATTTTTGAATGATCATTGATCCTCAATTACTGTTGGGCTTAGGGATCCTCAATTCTGTCTGAATTAGTGATCCTCAGAGAGTATGGTAGGATCAGGATCCAGGATCATCATAAGGATCCTTATACTAACGATTGTCTGCTTTGAATATGATGTTGTTTTGCAGGAGTACGAGCTTGGACTTGGTCTTGGGGATATTCCTGGAGCATATTCCCTTTTTATTCCGCACGTGCTTGACCAATATGGACGTTATGGAGTTTGTGGGAGACTTGCATGGAATGCGGATAATTAGTTAGCTTAGATATTTTCCATTTTTAAAAAGGGGATAGCGAGCAAGATTAGAACACTTGGCTATTTTTAGCTTAACACACACACTCGTAACTGCTCTCATTAGCTCTCGACAATTCACTTGGCGATTACACACTTTTTTGCACATTACACTCTAGTGATCCTTGTAACTAGCTGGCTATCATCCGAAGTTGTAATAACTTGTTTGTTTAATCTGAGTTGGTGATCGGTAGTTTCCATCACCCGAGGTTTTTTATGCCGGAGATCAACTCTTGATCAAGGGCTTTTTCCTCGTATAAATCTTTGTGTCACTTGTTCATTACATTTCTGAGTGATCCTTAGCATTGTTCATTGATTCAAGCATCACACCTCACAATAGAAAGTTTGGTTGCATTATCTCGGCTTGATTTTTGACCAAAACATTGTTTAAACATAAACCTGGTGATCCTCATCCAATCCTTAAAACCACAAAGAATGATACCAACTGGAAAAAGCGTTTCTTCTTTGTTAAGAGAGATTCTATCCCAGACGGGAAAGATCTCCCCAAAGAATGGACCACCCATGGTAGGACATAGGATCCTTATAGAAGGATCATAGGATAACCTTGTTTCTGCTGAGGATAACTGATCCTTTTCTGTTTTTTATGCAGCTATCTCAGGCTCTCATATCATTCAGTCACCTGCAACAAAGGAAAGGATCGCTGCTTTTTGGAGCCTTGATCCTGCAGTTAGATCATTCCAGGCAAACACAAAGGATTCACAAGAAGTATCCTCCGGTTCAGTAACCATGTCAAGTAAGTGTTCATTTTTATGTAAGATTAAATAGATTTAAATCAAGGATACTTATATGTTGTTTACCGTTTGTAGGTGCTGGAAAGTCCTCAAAGTCAGCCACTCACTTCAGCGTCAGTGATCTTGATGTTGTCTCTGCCCGGTCCGGAAAGAAGAAATCAGCTGCTAGCCCAAGTATCACAATCCCTAAGCCTGTCAGCACCAAGGGCAAGGGAGGAAAAAAGAGGAAGACCTCTGACGATCTTGAAGGCCTGCCCCTCATCCATCATCAGTTTGAAGAATACTTCTCTGAGGTAAGGATCCCTGATCCTTAATTCTATCCTGCCCATTTGAGGATAATGGATCCTGAATTGTATCTTTCCTTTTTTGCAGAAATTTGCTGAGATCCAGATACTCTTAGATGCGTATGTTGAAGAGGCTGAGCAGAAGGAGCTGGACTTCCAGAAGATTTTCCTGGCTAAAGATCAAACCATCTCTACCCTCGAGAAGGAGCTCAACTTGGTGAAAAAGCAGTTGGTCATGGCCCACATCACTGCTGATCAGGAGAAGAATGAGGTGATGGAGGATACTAAGCTCTCTGCCGCCATTGCTATGTACAAGATCAAACTGCAGATGGCCAAGGAAGCTGAGGATCCTAGCTTTGACAGGACCAGTTGGGACCAGGAGGGCTGGAAGGCTAAGCTGGCTGAGCTGGATGATGAAGAGGAGGCGGGAGAGGTCCTGATGATTGAGACAAGCGGCAGCGGGGCGAAGGATCATGCTGGTGATGCAGGGGCTGGAGGTGATGGTGATGCAGGGAAGGTGTAGGCTGCAACAATGGGTGATGATAGATTTATCTAGATGCGGCCGGAGCCCATTTTTTATGGTTTGGTAGTAATTTTTTGTTTGATGGTGTTTTTCTTGAACAATGGTGGTCTGTACTTAAACAATAGTTTTTAGGGTTAAGGATCATGGATCCTTGGACAATAGGTAGGATAATGGGTGGTGGATGGATCCTCTATTTGGGGGATGAAACCACTTGTTATCCTGCCGCCTTTATTTCCTGCACTTAGACCTTGTTAATATGGACACCCTTTGCCATCCCAGGTGGACGGGCCATGTTTTGCTGGTAGAAACTTGGGTTGACAATTTTGACAACCTTAAAAGGGTTTAACTTATTGCTAAATAAATAAAGGTTTAATCTTTTGGCTTATCATGTGTTGTTATTTCTGTGAATACTTTATTTTTCAATTGTTATGATATACTTTGTTTGAATTCATAAGTTAAGAATAAAAGTTTAGTAAATTATATCAAAGAGTTTAGGATATGATCAAGGATCAAATATCCTATAATCGAGAAATTCAAAAAAGTAGTGTAATTTAAGAATCATGTGTCCTGTTGTCAAAGAGTAAGGGTCACTTAGATAAATAAAGAATAAAATTAAAGTGATCAAGGATTATACCTGAGAATCCAAGCCAGGATCCTAAACCTTTAATATTTACAATCAGGATAACCAAAAGACAAACCTTAATGAAAGGTTAGGATCAAGGATCCTTAGCTGTTTAGCTTCAAAAACCTGAAATGGAACATAACTTGGGACTAAGCCAATATAAGAGAAGAGTTAGCAACTGGGGCAAGCCCAACAATTCTGGGGACAAGCCCAATATACTGGGGACAAGCCCAAAAAACTAGGGACAAGCCCAAAGGATCTTGTGTAAACTGGAGTAGGCCCTCACTGGCGACTATCCAAACTTAGTGACATGAAAATGCCAAAACCTTAGCTAACGTGAAAACGTTAGAAACCTTAGGAACGGATGTATGGTACGTCTACCATTATACGTAGGATCCTGAATACAGTCAGTACAATGAAATTGTCAGCTCCTAAAGCGGGTACTGGTCCCATTGCCTTAAACTGCACCAGGATCATCGTGCGCTACTGGCGAATCTGGGGACAGGCCCAAAAACTGGGGAGTAGCCCAAATAACTAGGATCAAGCCCAAATAATTGGGGTCAAGCCCAAATAACTGGGGTCAAGCCCAAATAACTGGAGACTTCTAGGATATATCAATCTCCTGCAAAACTCAGAACTAAATGAAAGAAGGATAAAGGATCCAGGATCCTTCTCCTTGTATATAAGATAATTAAAGAATTAAATAGATTGAAATTAGATCATTACCAGAATGAGGATCATCTATCCTCTAAGGATACTTCATGAACATCAGACATGAAAATGGCTAAGGATCCTGGATCCTTATTACATGAAGTATCTCTTCAGGTGGATAGCATTCCAAGCTCTTGGTAGCAAATCACCTTCCATTGTTAGCAATCGATATGCCCCCTTTCCTGCCTCAGCTTCAATCAGGTAGGGGCCTTCCCACTTTTGTGCCAACTTTCCATCAGCAGGATTTTTGGTATTCTGAAATGCTTTCCTCAATACCATATCACCAACTTGGAACTTCCTGATCCTGACATTCTTATTGTAGGCTCCAGCCATCCTTTGTTGATAACTAGCCATTCTTATCCTTGCCAAATCCCTGAGTTCTTCTATGGTATCCAAGTCTTGAACCAAGTATTCAACATTTCCTTCAGGATCACAGATGCTTGTTCTTGCAGTAGGAACCAACATCTTTGTAGGGATCACTGATTCTGCTCTAAATACTAAAGAAAATGGATTTTGGCCAGTGGCATTCTTGGGAGTTGTCCTATCAGCCCATAGTACATAGGGTAGTTCTTCTGCCCACTTTCCTTTCTTGGATCTAAGCTTCTTCTTCAAGTTGTTGATGATGATCTTGTTGGATGATTCTGCCTGACCATTGGATTGTGGGTGGACTGGTGTTGATGTTATCATCTTAATCCCCCAGCTGTCACAAAAGTTAGTAGTTCTACTCCCAATAAATTGGGATCCATTATCACAAACAATTTCAGAAGGGATACCAAATCTAGTAATAATATTTCTTTTAATAAAGGATATCACTTCTTTTTCTCTGACTTGAGCAAAGGCTTCAGCCTCTATCCACTTGGAGAAGTAATCAGTCATGGCAAGCATAAACACTTTTCCTCCTGGTGCTTTGGGAAGTTTACCAACTATATCCATTCCCCATCTCATGAATGGCCAAGAAGAGGATATAGGATGCAAGAGCTCTGCTGGCTGATGAAGGATATTACTGTGTCTTTGACAAGCATCACATTTCTTGGCATAATCCACAACATCCTTCTTCATAGTAGGCCAATAATATCCTGTCCTAAGGATCCTTGAGAATAATGCCCTGCCCCCAGTGTGGTTTCCACAATCTCCTTCATGAAGATCCTTTAGAACTTCTTGAACTTCAGGATCCTCAATGCATCTTAGATATGGACCTGCAAGAGACCGTTTATATAACATGTTATTCAATATTGTAAATTGAGATACCTTGATTTTGAAAGCCCTGGGGTTTTCTCCTGTAGGAATCTCTCCATGTTGTATATATCTCATGATTGGAAGGATCCATGATCCTGAATGAGATTGTGTATCATTACTAGGGATGATTACAGAATCATCTCCTATCTTCATAGCTACATGATCCTCAATAGCAGGAGTTAGGATATGAATAATAGGGATTTTGATATCTTCTAGAATTTTCAAGGATGATCCTAGGTTGGCCAATGCATCAGCTTCTGCGTTTTCTTCCCTAGGTACATGTGTTAAACTAAAAGAAACAAAAAAGAGTGCCAATTCCTTGACTATCTCAAGATACCTGATCCTCATGTGCTTGGCAATTTGCAAACCAGCTATCAAGGCTTCATATTCAGCCTCATTATTAGTAGTTTGAAATTCACAAGCTATTGAGTGGGGTATTATGTCCCCCTGTGGTGATTTTAGTAATATTCCAAGTCCTGTTCCTTTGACATTAGAGGCTCCATCAGTGAAGAGTATCAAGGATCCTTAGTCTCTTCAAGCTGATGAACTTCCAACTCAGATTCTCTTTGTAAGTCACTGCTAAAATCTGCCACAAAGTCAGCTAAGGCTTGGGATTTGATGGCAGTCCTTTGTTCATATCTTATATCATAAGCACTAAGCTTCACTGCCCATTTAGCCATCCTTCCTGACATTTCAGGTTTCCTGAGAACATTCTTAATTGGAAAGTTAGTCTTAACAATAATGGCATGAGTTTCAAAATAATGTCTTAATTTAGTAGATGCCATAATCAAAGCAAGGATAAGTTTTTCTAAATGAGAATACATGGATTCAGCATCAAGCAAACTCTTACTTACATAATAGACAGGATGTTGTGTACCTTCGTGATCCTTAACAAGGACTACACTTACTGCTTTAGAGGATACCACTAGATATAAGGATAATATATCCCCTTTTTCTGGTTTCATCAAGGCAGGAGCTGAGGATAGGTAATCCTTAAGGGCTTTGAGAGCATTTTCATGCTTTTCAGTCAATTCAAATTTCTTGTTCTTTCTCAAAATGTCATAGAATTCCTTGCACTTTTCTGATGACTTTGGTATGAACCTATTCAAGGCTGCGATCCTCCCTGTCAACCTTTGCACATCCTTGGCATTGGAAGGAGATTTGATATTCACAATTGCCTTAATTTGCTCTGGACTTGCTTCAATGCCTCTTTTTGTTACCATGTAGCCTAGTAACTTCCCTGCTTTAACGCCAAAGTGACACTTTGAAGGATTCAACTTCATATTGAACTTGTTAAGGATATTGAATGCTTCTTCCAGGTCTCTAAGGTGATCCTCAGCTCTCTTGGACTTAACCACCATGTCATCTATATAGACTTCCATAGTGTGTCCTATTTGTTCCTTAAACATCATATTGACTAGCCTTTGATAAGTAGCACCTGCATTCCTTAGTCCAAATGGCATAGCAATATAACAATAGATACCAGTTGGGGTCATAAAGGCTGTATCCTCTTGATCAGATGGTTCCATCTGAATTTGTTGAAATCCAGATGAAGCATCCATAAAAGTCAACAACTCATGACCCGCGGTAGCATCCACCATGGAGTCAATGTGGGGAAATGGGAAAGGATCATTGGGACATGCCTTGTTTAAATAGGTAAAAACGACACATACCCTCCACTTTCCGCTTTTCTTTTGAACAACAACCACATTGGCTAACCATCTTGGATACTTAACCTCTCTAATCATACCTGCTCGGAGTAATTTGTCTACCTCCTCCGGGATAATGGCATTCCTCTCAGGTGCAAACTTTCTCCTCTTTTGATGTATGGGTTTGAATGACCTGTCAATACCAAGCTTGTGAGTAATAATATCTTTAGAGATACCTGTCATATCTTCGTGCTTCTAGGCAAAGGTAGTTTTTCTCCTCTTAAGGAAGGATACCAAATCCTGTTCAATGTTGCTGAGGATCCCTGATCCTATGAAGATTTTGGAATCAGGATCACGAGGATCCATAAGGATATCCTTCACATCCTGTTCTCTTGCCTCCAAGACGTCTCTTGGAGGATACTTTAGTTGCTATTGCTCGCTTGGTCTTGAGGCTGGCTTCATTGATGAGGTATAGCAATTCTTCGCTTCTTGTTGATCACTCTCAATCTTTATCACCCCCATGGACTAGGAAGCTTTACACATTGATGATAAGTAGATGCAACTGCCTTCATGTCATGTATCCATGGCCTGCCAAGGATAACATTGCAACAGGATAAGCAATCTATAACACAAACTTTTTGATAAGAATGAAGTCCTTCAATGTAGATGGGAAGTTTAATATCCCCCAATGTATTCTTGGTTTCTCCGCTGAATCCCACAAGAACTGAGGATCTTGGGACAATATCCGATTTAGGGATGTTCATTTTCTTGAGGACATCAAGCTGAATGATGTTTACTGAGCTTCCTCCATCTATCAAGATCCTGCGAACAAAATGGTTAGATATAAATAAGGTAATAACAAGACCATCATGATGAGGATCCTGGACATTAACACGATTATCCTCATCAAAGGTTATAACTTTTTCCTGTGTAACAGTAGAGGTTCGGATGGGTCTATCCCCATTATCCATCTTGGTTTCCTTGTGTGACACCCCGCGCTTACGAGGTTAACGTCGTAAAATTATCTTATCCTATTTATATAAACGAATGGACTTGTATGACTAATTGATTATATACCTATCCAATTTATTTTGCGAATATTTGAAACCAAATCTCTATCATGCTGAACCGACCCGAACCATTAAACCATAGCATGTTTAATATATATATATATATATATATATATAATATTTTTTTAGCGTATATCTCTTAAGATTAGTTGTGAAGTAAAAAAAACAAAAGATTAAATATGAGCTTAAGCGATCAATAAACGTGAAGTGGAAAATTTGTCATGAAAGTTGGAGGACCTTATTTACAATATATAAAAGTGAAAAATTAATTGTGCATCATTATTATAATCGAGGGACCAAAAGTGGCGATATGTTGAAAGTGCATTAATTCATTTAGATGTTAAGAAGAAAAGTGGGCAGATTCTTTGTTGACCGAATTTGAGTAGGCTGACTAAAAAAATATGTATGTTGTCTGCATGCAATTATTTTGTATTTGGGCCTTTGGCAATCGTGTGCCAGGCCAATTTTTCGTTGGAGTCACATGGAGCAGCATACAAGAGCTAGCCCATGACGTGAATAGAGGTTGGACTCAATTTGATATACATTATTGGGTGGTATGATAAAAGGAATAGGACCCTACGACAGAAGGGGAGGGCGACATATTATTCTAGTTGGCGACGGCAAAGAGAAGGCAGTTCCCCTTCATTGATTATCCTCTAATCCTTCCTCTTGTTCCTTTAATCTCTACTCAAGGTTGGTTTTGATTATTATGTGTTAAAGCTGCGTTTTGCGATGATCATGATGTTCTATACCTAGGGTTTGTTGTGATGTCTGATATGCTAGATGATACTAGATAGGTTAACTTGATATCCGTCGCTATTACTAAGTTATATGATCGTTTGAACCTGTTCTAGTATAATAAAGATGAAAACAGAAAGCTGATTAACATTTATAGCCAACTTCAGTTGGCTGTAAACAGGTCGTTATATATCGAAAAACTAATTTTCTAAAGTCTAAAACGTGTTATTTTGAAATACGCTTCTAATGGCGCTAGAATCATGATTTTTGGACATCGTTTTCTATTTTTAAAGGTCCGTTTTGTACAGCAGCAAAAGCTGCGTTTTTTCTGCAGAAAATGCATGTTATGTTTTTCGTCATAACTTGAAACCTGGATAGAGTTAGGTCACGAAATTTGTACTGTATATGGCCACTGATGTCGGTGTAATTCACTAACAGGAATTTCGTCAATCGGACTTACGATGAAATTTAAATGAATTTTTCTGTGGATTGCAGTTAGAAAGTGACGAATCTGATTGCAGCCTGGTAAATGATTTTTATAAAATAATTGGTAATGAATTGGATTTCGATATTTTTACACAATGATATTTGGATCGTTTAAAACATTCTATAAAATTTGGGAATTTTTGGAATAAGTTAACTATTTTATTAAAATTCTCGAAAACAGCCCAATTTTGGATGTTAAAGCTGAAACGACATAAGTAGTAATTTGCGTGTCTAAATTTCGGGTATGTTATCTGAGGATGATCTAACATGTTATATGTCAATGAAAGTGTTATGTGCAATATCGTATGCTTGCTTTTGAATGGTAATAGATGGGAAGTTTATATGGGCGTGAACTGTTAAAGTGAGTGCATGTTATGTGGTAAATGCGTGTAGGAACTTCGTGCTTATTTGATGTCACTAATAAACTAAGTGGTAATCATACTAGGACGTGATTAACCAACACCGATTGTTAGCTATTTTAAGAGTTCAACCGAGTAACCAAAGGTGAGTTCACACTCTTAAGGCATGGGATTCCCGGTGGGTTGGGAATGGGATTAAGAAGCTAAGATGAAACCTGTATATCCACCACTAATAGACTACATTAAACCTGCATATTCTTGGATTGGGAAGAATACGTACCACCGTCCTCGGATTGGGAAGGACGCCTACACTAAACCTGTGTATTCTCGGATTGGGAAGAATACGTACCTCCGTCCTCGAATTGGGAAGGACGCCTACACTAAACCTGCGTATTCTCGGATTGGGAAGAATACGTACCTCCGTCCTCCAATTGGGAAGGACGCCTACACTAAACCTGCGTATTCTCGGATTGGGAAGAATACGTACCTCCGTCCTCGGATTGGGAAGGACGCCTACACTAAACCTGCGTATTCTCGGATTGGGAAGAATACGTACCTCCGTCCTTGGATTGGGAAGGACGACTACATTTAACCTGCGTATTCTCGGATGGGTAGAATACGTACCTCCGTCCTCGGTTGGGAAGGACGCCAATGTATATAACTAGTCTAGTGGTTTACAACATGGGGTAGCCCCCACTGGTTATGGTTTGGGAAACAAGGAACTTGTTAACTCTTGGTTTTCGAATGAACTTATGGTTTTTGGAATAACTTTAAAATGGACAACCAACTGTGAACTCGCTCAACTTTGTTGTTGATTCGTTACTATATGCCTTGCAGATCGTTAGGTGTTTACTTGGAGCTTGCACGAGAAGGAGAGGTCGTTGTGGGACATGGACTGTTGAGTTCCATGTTAAACTTTTGAACTTTAAAACTTATGTTTTGGTTTTACACTTTATGCTTCCGCTGATAACTTGAGCTTGGTTAATTTGTTTTGGATACTAATTATATTGTGGTGGGTTTTTATCTTTATTATTATACATTGTTCAATATGATTGGTGGCTTAATCCTGGTCATGTCACGCCTCCTGCGGTGATACTCCGCTTGTGGATTTTGGGGGTGTGGCACCTTGGCATGTCTCTTGGCTGCTGAAAAGGAAGTACCACAAATGTCTGATCCACCGCCTATGAAATTTATAACTTGTGCATCTGCCGGAGGAGCATGAGCTCTTTTTGGAACCTTTTCAGGATCCTGGATCCTTGACTTTTTTCTTCCCAAAAGCTCCTTCAAATGCCCCTTGCTTAACAAGTAACCAATCTCTTTTCTCGGTGCAATACATTCTTCAGTGAGATGCCCGAAATCCTCAGGATATGCACACCATTTAGATTTGTCTTTTGTTGCAGCTGGCTTATCACTTTTTCTGGGCCATCTTGCTTTTTCACCTAGGTTCTGCATTGCAAGGATTAGTTCATTGTTATCAATAGAAAAACAATATTCAGAAATGGGAGGATAATCCTCATCATCCTCTTCCTGTTCTACTGCATGCACGTTCTGGTTGTCAGACTTGGACTTGTTGTTCCTGAAGTAGGATCCTTGCTTTTCCTGCTTCGAGGATCCTGCCAGTCATTCCTGGATCCTTTTATCATCCTCTAATCGGATGAATCTAAGGGCCCTAGTTCTTATTTCATCAAGATTCCTGCAAGGGGTCATGACAAGATCATCATAGAACAATGAATCCCTAAGTAAACCCATTTTAAAGGCTTCCACAGCCGTAGCTATATCCAGATTAGGAATATCTAAGGATTCTTTACTAAACTTAGTGATATAATCTCTAAGTGATTCATTTTGACCTTGTGTTACCCTATATAGGTCACTAGTTAATCGTTCAAATTTTCTACTACATGAGAATTGATTATTAAACAGATTAACTAAATTAGCAAATGAAGTAATAGAGTAAGGGGGAAGACCTAGCAGCCATTTAAGAGCTGATCCGGTTAGTGTGGATCCAAAACCCTTGCATAGACATGCTTCTTTTAACCTCTCCGGGATGGGGTTGATCTCCATCCTTTCTCTGTATTGAGCCACATGTTCTTGGGTATCTCAGCATCACAAATAGGTGGTGCAAAACGAGATATCCTATGGCTTCCATCTTCAATTTCAGGAATGGGCTTAACCACTCCTGGAATGCTGGATATCATATCCTTCGTCTTCTGTAATTCCTTAACCATAGCTTGATTGATACCTGTATCCTGCATAAATCCATGGTTAGTAGTATAAGAATTATTCAAAGTTTTACCTCCCGGAGGATTCAAGTTTGGAACTCCAGATGTGAATCCATATTGACGGGACTCTGGTATGACTGAAGGATCAGAAGATGCAATGGTCTGCATTGGAATGGAGTCTCCTAGATGAACATCTGAACTTCCTGGTTGCACACTTCTTAAGAATCCCTGATCCTGGAATGTCACACCCTGTCTTTTGCGGAAGCGTATGATGTGTGACTAGCTTGTTATTATTGCATTCAATCGTAATAAACAACTACATGATCAAAACGATGTTCATCCATTCATGAAAATTTGAGTATTACAAACACGTGTTATTTAAGTTTTCAAAACACGACCTTTGACAAGGTTACAATTCAACAAAAGTGGATGACATCTAAACTTGTAGTCTACTTCTAGTTACGACACTTGCGCCCAAGATCCATCATGTCACCTGAAATACATGTAATTTTTGGAAAACATCAACATAAAGTTGAGCGAGTTCATGCGTTTTTGTATTTCACGATTTTATACTTTGTATGAAAACATAGTATGTGTCATGTATAATTCAAGTCTTTCTTGAGTACCCCACGTACTCAAGTATAATTCTCGTTTTCTTGAGTACCCCACGTACTCAAGTATCATTCAAGTGTTCTTGTGTACCCCACGTTTTAAATGATTGTTTATACAAGGACATTAAGGCACGTGAGGACATAGGGAGCTTTAGTATATTCTCCTTCAAGGCATGTGAGGACATAGGAAGCATTAGTATATTCTCCCTCTAACTATGTCGATTTCCCTCGACTGTGTCGATTAACCTCGACTGTGTCAATTTCCCTTGACTGTGTCGATTACCCTCGACTGTGTCGATTACCCTCGACTGCGTCGATTTCCCTCGACTGGGACACCGAAGCACTCAAGTGGTCACATAAGGACCATGAGTGGGGCTCGGCCGTACCCGTTAGATCTAACCCTCGTCCCTAATTAAGTATTAATGGCATCTCAGTATCTAGTTTAAGCTCACATGATCTAGTATTTTCTAGGCTTTTCTTAAAGCTCATTATATTGCACTCACCGCGAGTGCTTCTCGTATTCTTAAATCATATTGCACTCGGTTCTCGTTCTCACCAAGAGTGCTTCTTGTATTTTTACCCTTTGTAAAAATTATAATATTTGTAACATGTATTTCACCCCCGAGAGTTATAAAACCAAAAACAGTTAGAGAAAAGGGGGAGCATGAACTCACAACTTTGCGTTCCTGCGTCGTAAACTTCACCGGATTTGCTTATCTAGCGTCGTGACCTATACGTGTTTTCTTAACGTTAGTCACTAGACTTGTATCGCACAAGTACAGTCACTATCTCTTGTGTACGTATTCTTGTGTTAAAAATATTCTATATTTTTAACTACGTATCTTACTTATATTATTTTCTCTAAAATTAATATAAGTATCTCGTGTTTTGCACTTTGCACCCGAATTATGTATCTTGTATGTTGTATGTGTATTTTTATGTTTATACTTCTCATGAGTATTTAGTGTATTTTTAAGTCTTAATACACTAGCACGTATAACACATACTATACACACTTAGCACAAAAGTTGGTGATAAAATAATATATATTTTTCTCTCAAAAATATACATATTTATATCCATTTTCATTCTTGAAGAAATCCTCTTTTCTTATCACCAAAAATTAGGGAAACCTTGGTAATACTCTTAAATACATTTTTAGGGAATTAAGTTTCTTAAAAACTTATATTTTCTAAGTGTCAAAATTTATAAAAATTTTGACAGAGTTTCCCCTAAAAATGGAGGTTTCCCATGTTTTCAAAACATGTGTTTATTTTCTTTTAAATCAACAACAAACTCAACAATACAATCTTTATTTATCAAACTTGTCAAAACAAGCATATACCACAACTTATGAACTTGAAAGTTTGTAAAAGTATGTAGTAACTTACTAGCACATTTAGTAAGTCTTGTTACCTTTAAAAATAAGTTTAGTTTCTTAAAAACTTTATTTTTAAAGAATATGAAGTTTCACAACTTCTAGTCAAGATTCACAAAAATATTTCTTTGTTGAACTTCCTTGTTACACAAGTGTTTACACACTTGTTTATTTACTAAAATACATTTAGTTCATGTAGGATCCGGGTTTTAAACAAGACTAATATTTTTGCTTGGTTCTTCCGAAAAA
Source organism: Helianthus tuberosus (assembly GCA_030545235.1). Lineage (NCBI taxonomy): Eukaryota > Viridiplantae > Streptophyta > Magnoliopsida > Asterales > Asteraceae > Helianthus > Helianthus tuberosus. Next base: position 134,542,192 of record CM060371.1, on the reverse strand, counting down.
CCACTTGTAGATCTTTAGATCTACATGTTTAGAGTCTTATTTTACAAGAAAATTTACTTTTACTCAAGTTCATGTTTCATGGGTGGAAGGTTCATCATCTTTCACATCTCTAGCACTAACATACTACTAGTTCATGTTCTTGAACATGATCTAGTATGGTTAGATGATGATCCATCCCACTTCTAGCAACAAACAACATAAAATAATCACAACTAACCAAGATTTTCATGATTTACACCAATAGTTTCTTTTTATCCAACATATTCATCTTACTTTCAAGACTTTAAGTTATGATCTCTAGTGTTCATAATTTTCAACCAACAAATCTCTTATTAACCACCCTAGACAAGATCAAGAAGGTGATTAGAAGCACTTACAACTAGCTCTAGGCTAGGGAAGAAACTAGTTGGAAATCGTGTGGATAAAGGCAATGTAGTGAGGTCCTTCGCAATCCGAGTGCACCGAGGTTCCTTATACGCGATCCTTAACCCTTGTAGATGCTTGGAATGGCTTGAATGAAATCGAAAAATGATGGATGGGTGCTTGGGGGTTTCGGCCGAACTCAATGAGAGGGAGAGAGAGGAGAGTGAATTTTTTCTAAGTGTGGGTTATGTAATGTTATGAACTTATGGTTACATTTATAATCCCATCTTCTAATTACCCTCTAGATAATGTGTCTTCAAGATATGGGGCAAGCAAGATTATTATAATCAAAAGTATTAGTTGTCACACCCCGACCGCGTAAAACAACAAATCGCGGCGGAAACATCGGGGCGTGTTGCGACAGAATTAATTGTTTCAAATCCATGGCAAACAAAGTGTATTTTATTTATTAAACAAGGGTGTTACATTGTTTCAAACAGGAAATTTACGAGTTCAGCACATAATTAAACATAGTCTATCTTCTTTTAAAGTCTCTAAGGCACAGGTCCGCCCTAGTATCATGATCAACATCCTATGGAAAAGCACCTGAAAACACATGTGAAAATAGGTACGTCAGCATAAAAATGCCTGTGAGATACATAGGTTTTGTGAAAATAGGATTCATGACTTATGTTTAAGAAAAATGTTTAGTCATGAACCTTGTAATTTGCTTTGTCTTGTAAATCATTTGAAAACAATAAGATCAGATGATATGTATAAGTAAATGTCAGGTTAAATAAATAACCATGTAAAAATGTGTTTGTATAAGATAAGTTGTTTGTAAATCAATGTCTTGTGAAAAGTATGTTATTTGTATAAAATGTTCTATTTCTCAATATTGAAATGATTCAAATAACGTTACGACATGTAATACCATACAAACACTTATATATAGGAAGTACCAGCGGCGTATCCACCATGCTTGTATCATATTACACACGCATCGTTACTTAATCACTTAATCAAACCAAACCAAACAATGTAAAAAGTCTATGTTTAAACCAATTGTCAAATGTATTGAATGATATGTCAAGTGTTCATGTCAAGATGTAAATCATATAGTGTGAAACAATTGTCAAACATGTTATGTGTCAAAAGTAAATCATGTCAAATGTCTATGTCAAATATCCATGTCAAATGTCTATGTCAATTGCCTTTGTCAAATGTCTTTGTGTAAAATGTCGATGTCAAAATGTCATGTATGGCAAGTGAAATGTCTCAACTAAACCATATGCACAAAAACAAGATATTGAAGTAAAACTTGGTTTAAATCAAAGCTATGTTTTGTGTAAATGCATGCAACTATTTAATATGAACATTTATGTGGTATTGTGAATATGCATACATCCAAGCCTGGCGACTGTGGTGATAAACCCTTTAAACAAATTAAAGGTCTATCTGTCTTAATGTCAACGAATTCGGTCATTCCTTTCTGTCCCCTTACCCTGGGATGTCCGGAACGGGAGTTGTCAATTCCTATGGTACCACTACCTACTAACGAACGGCGTAGCTAATGTTAATGGATATATTGTCCCATGTAAACAAACCAAATGTCATAACAAAATGTGAGCATGTGAAAACAATGCACTAAGTATGTAATCAAATGAACATACATAGCGTGAAATGTCATGTAAAACGATGTACTAAGTAATGCACACAATGGGCACACCTAGCAGGAAATGTCATGTAAAACAATGTACTAAGTAATGCACACAATGGGCACACCTAGCAGGAAATGTCATGTAAAACAATGTACTAAGTAATGCACACAATGGGCACACCTAGCAGGAAATGTCATGAAATCATGTACTATAATGTACTAACGAACATAGCATGTATATGATGTGAAAACATGGAAAGCATGAAAGTAACAAGTAGGCACATGTGTTCCACCCCAAAACAGTTTGGAAAACAGTAAAAGAGGGGTCTATGTACTCACTTGAGATTGCTCAGTTGTATAAAGATAACCACCAAGCAATGCAAGAGATCTCGGAATCAAACGGCACCTAGTATAGGTAACTATGTTAATAAACCGGACCTAAATCGGAAGATTGGGTAGCATTAGGGTTTGTAAACCAAATGAGTGTCGGAACTCACGTGATATGGTTTAACAAAGCCTACATGCTAAATGAAACTTAACATAATTGTTTACGACCCATTACGATCCGTTTAGGAAGCTTATGCTACTTTAACGTGTCGTGCGCGTGAAACGCGTTCGGACCGCCTAACTAGTCCTATGACAAGTATTATATGCCTAAACATGTTACATAATCAGTTACGTGACAAAAGTTTAGGTTACATATGCTAAATTACCAATTATGTATGAAAAGGGTATTCTGGTAATTTACCTAAGGCATATAAACTACCTATCATACAACTACTTACACGTCGTGACCATAAGGTATAACCTCGGAAGGTTATTCCCTACACTATGGTCACCTAATGTATTTGGTCGGATCCTAATGATCAACCAAACTGGGTCGGGTTCGAAGGTATAGGCGATTTATTAGATCGCCTACCCTACGACCCTAGACAACGTGGTAATCAGTAGGCATAGTCCCAAGGGACTATGACCATCGTGATTACAATCACGTTGCGAAGTTCTAACGAACTTCGCATTGACCATCACTGGTCAACGCTGAAAGTCAAACAAAGTTTGACTTTCTGACTCGGAAAGCAGTAAAAATAAGGAAAAGAACGAAAGAATACTTACGAAGGGTCCCCGAATGCTAATCTAGATCAGTATAGTTCAGGTATGAAACAAGGTTTCAACTTAGAACACAACTAATAAGATTCTTGTGCCTTAAAACAATGAAAGGCATGGGGTATATATAGTATTCGGGTAACCGTTAGGATCGTTTGTCGATTATCGTGCCTTAATCTCGTGCGTACACTTGTCACAAAGGTTATGGAGCCACATATGCTCCTAATCTTAGTGATTAAGCAAGTTGCAAACATGTGGTTGTGGTTTAATTGGTTGCAACTTGTGATAAAAACACTGAATCTGGTCCAGATAGGGGCTCGCGTGACGCTAAGGACCCTCGCGTCACGCTAGGCCCCTGTTTTGGCAGATTTTGCAGAAATGGTCCCTGCACGTGTTTTAAGCGATTTTCGATGCGTTTGAACCCCGTTAACCTCATTTCAAGGCTCTAAAATGAAGTTAAAGTATAGGGAACTCAAAACATGTTCAAAAATATGCCGGATGATGGTTCGTTTGGTCGTACGAACGCGATGTTCGCTTAAGTACGACGGAATGCGCATAAGCGCGAAAAACGATCCAAATGACGCGACGAATGGATTTTTCTTAAGGCGAACACTAAAATAAAATATAGTCATGCTTCCATAAATTTTTGGATATCCAGATGTATTCAGAACGTAAGTTATGCGCGAAAATGCAAACTTGTGCACTTTTTGACACTTTTAGTCCCTGAATGTTCCAAAAGTTTATTTTAGCACACCAAACCCCTCAAAGCCTATTTCTAAGCTATGTAAAGGATATTTAAGGTGTGTTTAACTTATGGTCATGTTCCGGAATGTTCGTTACAGTTCAAATTGACATACTTTCGCAGTTTGTCATATTTAGTCCCTGTAAGCGAATTAACTTGTTTTTGCCATACCAAAGCCTTCAAAACTTATTTCTAAGTTATGTAAAGGTTATTTAAGGTATGTTGAGTATATGTTGATGTTCCAGAGTATTTCTCGCATTAAACTGAGTACGTTTACGCACTAGTTTGCGTATAACTCTCCAGAAAGCGATGTAGAGTTTGAAATTACATAAAAGTCAAAACATGAAAAATGTAAAACATAACAAAACAAACATTGTGATCAAATAACATTGTTTTATTGATAACATAACTGTTCATAGTGATTACAAGCACAGTTGTTACAGTCTCCCCTACTTGTGGAAATTTCGTCCCGAAATTTATTTAGAGGAAACTCGTGGAAAAAGATGCGGATATTTCGCTTTCATTTGATCTTCGCGTTCCCAAGTAAACTCGGGTCCACGTTTAGCTTCCCAGCGAACTTTGACCAAAGGAATGCGCTTGCGTTTAAGCCACTTGACTTCACGTTCCATGATTTCCACTGGCTTCTCAACAAATTTCAGTGTTTTGCCAACACGAATTTCGTCAAGCGGTATGGAGAAATTCTCATCAGCTGTACACTTCTTGAGATTGGACACGTGAAAAGTTGGATGAATATTTCCCAGTTCAGGAGGTAACTCAAGTCTGTAGGCTACCTTTCCGATTCTTTCGACGATCTTGAATGGTCCAACGTATCTAGGTGCAAGTTTTCCTTTCTTTCCAAATCTGATCACACCTTTCCAAGGTGAGACCTTAAGTAATACTCGATCACCGACTTGAAATTCAAAGGCTTTGCGTTTTGGGTCCGCGTAAATCTTCTGACGGTTTCTAGCTGCCTGAAGGTTATCAGGAACTTTCTTGACCTTGTCAGTTGTCTCTAAAATGAGGGCAGGTCCAGTAAGTTGAGCCTCGCCAATCTCATTCCAGCAGACTGGTGAACGACATTTTCGACCATAGAGAGCTTCGAAAGGAGCCATTTTGATGCTAGTGTGATAACTGTTGTTGTAGGAGAATTCAATCAATTTAAGATGTGAATCCCAGCTACCACCAAAATCGATCACACAAGCTCTTAGCATATCCTCCAGAGTCTGGATTGTTCTCTCAGATTGACCATCCGTTTGCGGATGATAAGCTGTGCTCAGATTAAGTTGGGTCCCCATGGCAGATTGCATGGTTCTCCAAAAATGAGAAGTGAAACGAGCATCTCTGTCAGAAATGATGTTCAACGGAACACCATGTCGAGCTACAATTTCATCTACATAGATTTGAGCAAGTTTGTCAGTAGGAAAATCCTCGCGGATTGGCAAGAAATGTGCTGACTTTGTAAGACGATCAACGACTACCCAGATGGCATCATGACCTTTCTTTGTGCGCGGGAGTTTGGTAATGAGATCCATAGTAATGTTTTCCCATTTCCAAACTGGGATCTCTGGTTGCTCCAATAAACCAGAAGGACGCTGATGTTCAGCCTTAACCTTTAGACAAGTAAGGCATTTGGATACGTATAAGGCAATGTCTTTCTTCATACCAGGCCACCAATAGTGTGCACGAAGGTCCTTATACATTTTATCTGAGCCCGGATGAATAGAATAACGAGACTTATGGGCTTCATCCATAAGCAAGGCACGAAGATCATCCTGGCTTGGGACCCACAAACGGTCCATGAAGTAATATGACCCATTGTCCTTCAGTTCCAGAGCAGGTGTTATGTGATAGGGAAATTCCTTATCCATTAAACCTTGTGAAACACAGGATTGTTGAGCTAGAGAAATGCGGGCTTGAATATCGGATCGAGCTTGAATAACAGATTGAACACGTACACAATGAAGCTTAGTACGTTCCTTGCGACTCAATGCATCAGCTACGACATTCGCCTTACCAGGATGGTAGCGAATTTCGCAGTCATAGTCGTTTAAAAGCTCAACCCAACGTCGCTGTCTCATGTTGAGTTCTTTCTGGTTGAAGATATGCTGAAGACTTTTGTGGTCAGTGAAAACCACACATTTTGTACCGTACAAATAGTGTCTCCAGATTTTGAGAGCAAAGACAACTGCACCCAACTCAAGATCGTGAGTGGTGTAGTTCTTCTCATGTATCTTCAATTGTCTTGATGCATAGGCTATGACTTTGTTCCTTTGCATAAGAACACAGCCAAGACCCAATTTCGATGCATCACAATACACAACAAAATCATCATCACCTTCAGGCAATGATAGGACAGGCGCATCGCAAAGCTTCTGCTTCAGGTGTTGAAAAGCTTCCTCTTGTCTGAATCCCCAGTAAAAGGGCATTTTCTTCTGAGTTAGAGCAGTTAGAGGAACTGCAATCTTAGAGAAGTTTTCAATGAAGCGGCGATAATAACCCGCTAGACCAAGAAAAGAACGAACTTCAGTAGGAGTAGTAGGTGTATCCCAATCCTTAATCGCACTGATCTTGGAGGGATCTACATGAATACCTTGTTCGTTGATAATGTGTCCCAAAAATTGAACTTCTTTAAGCCAAAATTCGCACTTGGAGAATTTGGCGAAAAGTTGCTCTTTCTTCAGGAGTTCCAGAGTAAGACGAAGATGCTGCTCGTGATCAGCTCGCGTCTTAGAGTAAATCAAGATGTCGTCAATAAAAACAATGACGAACTGATCCAAATAAGGTTTGCAGACCCTATTCATTAAGTCCATGAAAACAGCAGGAGCATTAGTCAAACCGAATGGCATGACTGTGAATTCATAATGCCCATAACGAGTGCGGAATGCTGTCTTCGGAATGTCTTCTTCTTGCACTCGAAGTTGATGATATCCAGATCGCTGATCAATCTTCGAAAAATAAGAAGCGCCTTGTAACTGATCAAAGAGATCATCGATGCGAGGTAGGGGATATCGATTCTTGATGGTAAGCTTGTTAAGCTCACGATAATCGATACACATTCTAAAGGATCCATCCTTCTTCTTGACAAAGAGAACGGGAGCACCCCAAGGTGAAAAGCTGGGACGGATAAAACCTTTGTCAGAGAGCTCCTGAAGCTGTTTAGACAACTCTTGCATCTCAGATGGTGCAAGACGATATGGAGCTCTGGCAATGGGATTTGCACCAGGTACGAGATCAATACGGAACTCGACTTGGCGTGCTGGAGGTAGACCAGGTAAATCTTCAGGGAACACTTCAGAATAATCCCGAACGACAGGAATATCTGAAATAGACTTACCCTTGCCTTTATCTTCTGTAACATGTGCTAAGAAAGCCACATAGTTCTTCTGCAGATACTTCCGAGCTTTAAAACAAGACATGAGTTTGAGACCACCGGTAGGCTTCTCACCTTGAACCTGCAGAATCTCGCCTGACGAAAGCGGCACACGAACAATCTTCTCAGAACAAACTATCTCTGCGTGATGCTTGGATAACCAATCCATTCCCACAATAACGTCGAAGCTTCCAAGTTGCATAGGCGTGAGATCGATAGGGAAAAGATGATCATTCAGGTTCAACTGGCAGTTGCGTAGAACAGAATCAAGAATAATGGGTTCACCACTAGCAACTTCTACCGTCAAAGGTTTTCCTAGTTTCGTTCTAGACACTCGAAGCATTTGCTCAAAAGACAAAGACACGAAACTCTTATCGGCACCGGAATCGAAAAGAACAGATGCAGGCTGATTATTAATAAAGAACGTACCGTTCACCACATTATCGTCAGCCTGTGCCTCTTGGGCATTCATGTTAAAAACTCGGCCTCTAGCCGGAGCCTGATTCTGGTTCTGGTTGACTAGTCTTGGGCACCGATTCCTATAGTGGGTCAGATCCCCACAATTGTAACAAGCACCCGGTGGGTATTGTGGTCTTGCAGCTTGACCCTGTTGCGGAGCAGGAGGCTGAGCAACTTGTTGAGCCGGGTTCTGAACCGCGGGATTCTGAGCAGATCGACAAACATTGGCGAGATGACCTGATTTCCCACAGTTAGTACAGAAACGGCATGGAAGTTGCGGCTGGTGGTGACTGTTGCATCTATTGCACAAAGGTGCATTCCCTGTATAGGGTTTCTTTGCTGGAAACTGTGCGGGTTGGTTGGGAGCTACCTGGTTAGCTTGGGCAGTGATAGCAAAATTTTGGGAAGCCTTACGCTTCCTTGACCTCTTCGAAGAACCAGAGTTCTTTCCATTCAAGTTTTGACCTTTCTTGCTATCTTCCTTGTCAGCCGACTGCTTCTTGCCCTTGTCACCCTTCCTGTGTAGCTTTCCCTTTCTAATCTGCGACTCAGTCAATGTCGCAGATAGCTCGATCGCCTGACGAAGTGTGGCAGGGTTACTACCAGTAAGAATGTCTTGTACCGAGTCAGGTAGGCCATCGATGTATCTCTCGATAGCTTTGTCGAGTGGGGTAACCATTGTTGGGCAAAGCAGACTCAATTCTTCAAACCGATCAGTATAAGCCCTGTGCTCACCACTATCTTGCTTCAAAACATCAAACTCCTTCTCCAATGCTCGCTGCTCATGGCGAGGACAGAATTCCCTCATCATAAGGGCTCTAAGTTCAGCCCATGTCTGTGCGAGAGCAACTTCAGCACCCTGGTCTCTCATAACCCCGTTCCACCATGTCAAAGCCCTCTTCTGAAATACGCTCGAGGAGAACTCGACCTTGCGATTATCCGGACACTGCACATGGCGAAAAGTATTCTCTATGCTCTCGAACCACTGAAGAAGCCCAGTCGCTCCCTCAGAACCACTAAACTTGAGTGGTTTAGCCTGGTTAAAATCCTTGTATTTGCATGGAACGTTGTTGTTGTTGTTGGCCTGGTTCCATTGAGCAAAGAGATTTGGAAACTGAGCAGCCATCTGCTGCGCAATAATTTCTGCCAGCTCGGCAGTAGCTATCTGATTCTCGCGTCGAGGAGGCATTCTAAAAGAGGAAAACATGAAAAGAAACGAGTGAGATGATTGGTTGAAAAGAATGAGATGATAAAAACAAGAATTGCAAACAGCATAGATGGTGGTCATTCGTCCGTATCACAAAGCAAACAAACGACTCACAGTGACTAATCAAAGTAAATGGGTCAAAAATAATGTATAATGAAGACATGCTCGCCTATAAGTGAACACTCACTCCAAGAATTCCCAGGTAAGCACAACTGGTCTCGCGTCTGGTTGAGATGTATACGAAGTGCTTGCCTAGACAGAAAACCCAGAATACAGGCATTCACCCTTCCAGTTTGCACATGTTCACATTATTTAAAACCCAAAACGTTTGACGGGATTTTTGAAAATTAGAAGGCACAAGGCCAAAAACCAAACTTGAAAAGGGTTCAAAACCATAAAACAGAGGGTTCAAAACCTTACAATTGAGGGTTCAAAACCTTGTAAAAATTTATTCAAAAACAGATGATTGTTTTTCAAAAATCGTTTCGGAAAAATTTTGGTTCCTTGTTTTGTTAATCACCTAAGGATAGGTGATGTACATGTTTTAAGATCTAAACACAAGATAACTTGTGTTAGGTTCCTAGAAAAGTTATAGTCTAGGTCAAAGCATTACTAATAACCTAATTCCCTATAACCATTGGCTCTGATACCAACTCTTCTGTCACACCCCGACCGCGTAAAACAACAAATCGCGGCGGAAACATCGGGGCGTGTTGCGACAGAATTAATTGTTTCAAATCCATGGCAAACAAAGTGTATTTTATTTATTAAACAAGGGTGTTACATTGTTTCAAACAGGAAATTTACGAGTTCAACACATAATTAAACATAGTCTATCTTCTTTTAAAGTCTCTAAGGCACAGGTCCGCCCTAGTATCATGATCAACATCCTATGGAAAAGCACCTGAAAACACATGTGAAAATAGGTACGTCAGCATAAAAATGCCTGTGAGATACATAGGTTTTGTGAAAATAGGATTCATGACTTATGTTTAAGAAAAATGTTTAGTCATGAACCTTGTAATTTGCTTTGTCTTGTAAATCATTTGAAAACAATAAGATCAGATGATATGTATAAGTAAATGTCAGGTTAAATAAATAACCATGTAAAAATGTGTTTGTATAAGATAAGTTGTTTGTAAATCAATGTCTTGTGAAAAGTATGTTATTTGTATAAAATGTTCTATTTCTCAATATTGAAATGATTCAAATAACGTTACGACATGTAATACCATACAAACACTTATATATAGGAAGTACCAGCGGCGTATCCACCATGCTTGTATCATATTACACACGCATCGTTACTTAATCACTTAATCAAACCAAACCAAACAATGTAAAAAGTCTATGTTTAAACCAATTGTCAAATGTATTGAATGATATGTCAAGTGTTCATGTCAAGATGTAAATCATATAGTGTGAAACAATTGTCAAACATGTTATGTGTCAAAAGTAAATCATGTCAAATGTCTATGTCAAATATCCATGTCAAATGTCTATGTCAATTGCCTTTGTCAAATGTCTTTGTGTAAAATGTCGATGTCAAAATGTCATGTATGGCAAGTGAAATGTCTCAACTAAACCATATGCACAAAAACAAGATATTGAAGTAAAACTTGGTTTAAATCAAAGCTATGTTTTGTGTAAATGCATGCAACTATTTAATATGAACATTTATGTGGTATTGTGAATATGCATACATCCAAGCCTGGCGACTGTGGTGATAAACCCTTTAAACAAATTAAAGGTCTATCTGTCTTAATGTCAACGAATTCGGTCATTCCTTTCTGTCCCCTTACCCTGGGATGTCCGGAACGGGAGTTGTCAATTCCTATGGTACCACTACCTACTAACGAACGGCGTAGCTAATGTTAATGGATATATTGTCCCATGTAAACAAACCAAATGTCATAACAAAATGTGAGCATGTGAAAACAATGCACTAAGTATGTAATCAAATGAACATACATAGCGTGAAATGTCATGTAAAACGATGTACTAAGTAATGCACACAATGGGCACACCTAGCAGGAAATGTCATGTAAAACAATGTACTAAGTAATGCACACAATGGGCACACCTAGCAGGAAATGTCATGTAAAACAATGTACTAAGTAATGCACACAATGGGCACACCTAGCAGGAAATGTCATGAAATCATGTACTATAATGTACTAACGAACATAGCATGTATATGATGTGAAAACATGGAAAGCATGAAAGTAACAAGTAGGCACATGTGTTCCACCCCAAAACAGTTTGGAAAACAGTAAAAGAGGGGTCTATGTACTCACTTGAGATTGCTCAGTTGTATAAAGATAACCACCAAGCAATGCAAGAGATCTCGGAATCAAACGGCACCTAGTATAGGTAACTATGTTAATAAACCGGACCTAAATCGGAAGATTGGGTAGCATTAGGGTTTGTAAACCAAATGAGTGTCGGAACTCACGTGATATGGTTTAACAAAGCCTACATGCTAAATGAAACTTAACATAATTGTTTACGACCCATTACGATCCGTTTAGGAAGCTTATGCTACTTTAACGTGTCGTGCGCGTGAAACGCGTTCGGACCGCCTAACTAGTCCTATGACAAGTATTATATGCCTAAACATGTTACATAATCAGTTACGTGACAAAAGTTTAGGTTACATATGCTAAATTACCAATTATGTATGAAAAGGGTATTCTGGTAATTTACCTAAGGCATATAAACTACCTATCATACAACTACTTACACGTCGTGACCATAAGGTATAACCTCGGAAGGTTATTCCCTACACTATGGTCACCTAATGTATTTGGTCGGATCCTAATGATCGACCAAACTGGGTCGGGTTCGAAGGTATAGGCGATTTATTAGATCGCCTACCCTACGACCCTAGACAACGTGGTAATCAGTAGGCATAGTCCCAAGGGACTATGACCATCGTGATTACAATCACGTTGCGAAGTTCTAACGAACTTCGCATTGACCATCACTGGTCAACGCTGAAAGTCAAACAAAGTTTGACTTTCTGACTCGGAAAGCAGTAAAAATAAGGAAAAGAACGAAAGAATACTTACGAAGGGTCCCCGAATGCTAATCTAGATCAGTATAGTTCAGGTATGAAACAAGGTTTCAACTTAGAACACAACTAATAAGATTCTTGTGCCTTAAAACAATGAAAGGCATGGGGTATATATAGTATTCGGGTAACCGTTAGGATCGTTTGTCGATTATCGTGCCTTAATCTCGTGCGTACACTTGTCACAAAGGTTATGGAGCCACATATGCTCCTAATCTTAGTGATTAAGCAAGTTGCAAACATGTGGTTGTGGTTTAATTGGTTGCAACTTGTGATAAAAACACTGAATCTGGTCCAGATAGGGGCTCGCGTGACGCTAAGGACCCTCGCGTCACGCTAGGCCCCTGTTTTGGCAGATTTTGCAGAAATGGTCCCTGCACGTGTTTTAAGCGATTTTCGATGCGTTTGAACCCCGTTAACCTCATTTCAAGGCTCTAAAATGAAGTTAAAGTATAGGGAACTCAAAACATGTTCAAAAATATGCCGGATGATGGTTCGTTTGGTCGTACGAACGCGATGTTCGCTTAAGTACGACGGAATGCGCATAAGCGCGAAAAACGATCCAAATGACGCGACGAATGGATTTTTCTTAAGGAGAACACTAAAATAAAATATAGTCATGCTTCCATAAATTTTTGGATATCCAGATGTATTCAGAACGTAAGTTATGCGCGAAAATGCAAACTTGTGCACTTTTTGACACTTTTAGTCCCTGAATGTTCCAAAAGTTTATTTTAGCACACCAAACCCCTCAAAGCCTATTTCTAAGCTATGTAAAGGATATTTAAGGTGTGTTTAACTTATGGTCATGTTCCAGAATGTTCGTTACAGTTCAAATTGACATACTTTCGCAGTTTGTCATATTTAGTCCCTGTAAGCGAATTAACTTGTTTTTGCCATACCAAAGCCTTCAAAACTTATTTCTAAGTTATGTAAAGGTTATTTAAGGTATGTTGAGTATATGTTGATGTTCCAGAGTATTTCTCGCATTAAACTGAGTACGTTTACGCACTAGTTTGCGTATAACTCTCCAGAAAGCGATGTAGAGTTTGAAATTACATAAAAGTCAAAACATGAAAAATGTAAAACATAACAAAACAAACATTGTGATCAAATAACATTGTTTTATTGATAACATAACTGTTCATAGTGATTACAAGCACAGTTGTTACATTAGTGGGGTGCCCCCTTGGGGAGCCGATTTCGTTGGGGGGGGGGGGGTCTTATGGTTGGTTTCCAACCAAGTGGTTAGACAATAGTTAGTTAATTAGGAGGTTAACTTAGTTACTAGCATGTGGTGAGTTGTAACGGGTGTTAGGGTATTCGGGGACCCTAACTGGCGTAGAAAAATAAAAACAATGCTTCTAGCATTATTTTGGTGTTCCGAGTAATATCCGGTTGTTCGGTTAGGCACCGGTTCGTTAAAGTGCTAAATTACACTTTTTAGTGTCTTTTAAGTGTCCCTTTTGTAACACTTTCGATTCCCGACACTTGGGGAAATATTCTGAATGATAAAACGTAATTTCTGCATAATATTTATACGTTTAAAAGCTGATTTGAGCTGAATTTATTAGAATTCTGCACTTAAAGTGCGTTTCGGGTGCTTTTTAGTGCTTATTTTTGCTTTCGCAATGTCTATAAATTAAACCCTTACATGTACTCTTGGGTTTTAATGTACTTTTGTCGTCGGACCTACACCTAGGCCTCAATTTTATTGTCTGACTGCTTTCTGCAGCTCCGTTGACACATAGTGTCCTACCGGTGAGTTTACTAATATTTTTGACGCAACGCTATCATAAGGTAATTCTTGTAGCATATATCATGCACGAATTCACTTGTATAGAATTCAGAAATTTATTTGTCTGGTAAACCAGATCATGCACAGTCATTTAAGCACAAATTACTGTTCATTTCGTGTACAGAATGTACGGAAAAGTGACGGTTGTCACAGTCTCCCCCCGTTAAAAGAATTTCGTCCCGAAATTCAAGCGATGCCATCGGTCGCAGGGGAGTGGTGAAACCAATATGGTCACTTAGATTCATGATTTGTCTTCATGTTCCCATGAAATCTCTGGGTCATGCCGTGAATTCTATCACACTCAAGTAGATCAATCATGTCCTTTCTGTATCTTGTGGACTCTTGGTCCATAACCTCAACAGGTTTCTATAGTATCACGGACTCTTGGTCCAAAACCTTAACAGGTTTCTATAGTAATTCTTGTTGTTTTTCGTTGACCTGAATTTTATTTATGAGAACAATGACCGTTGCTTAAGTCAGACTCCTCTACAGACTAGACACATGAATGCGTCGCGATCACTACTGATCTTTTTCTGGGAGTTTCATCTTGTGAACAATGGTTCTGATCCCTACACCGGGGATTCAACCTTTTCGTTTTCCAACTCACACTACGCCTTCTCTAGGCGAGGCTTTTATTAAAGCCATACTTCTTGTCTCAAATTCTTTCGACTTCTGCCGCTTATCGGCGCTATCTTTCTGTATTCTGTGGGTTGTCGTGATATGATCACATATCTGGACGATCTGGCCTCTAGTTTTCCTGGGCCATCCCGGGCCAGTTGATTGTTTATTTCTGGTATCCGTTCGACATGACGGGAATTGACTCTTTATGTTCCGTCTAAAGCTTTACAAGAAGCGGTTTAGACGGCGGTGTGATAAATACTGTTGTAGGAAGACTCCACTAAGGGCAAGTGAGTGTTCCGACTTTTCATTAAAGTTTATCACACAAGCACGTATTGTGTTCATACAGTCTGCATCGTTCACCAGCTCAGTTCATATTCGAGTTCCTACGATCATCGGTGTGCTGCAGCCCTTGTGATCAATAAAGATCGTGCAACGTTTTCTTTCAGGTAATGACGTCCAGTTTGCGGCGCGCAATTACTGTATCTATCTCAAGGTCTCTTCTCATGATTCCTTAATCAGTGTGTCGCGTATGCAATGTTGTGGTCTCGTTGCATCGACGTACAATCGAGACTTTGCCGAGAGGCGTCACATAATTGCAACTCTAGCCCCTTAGCTCTTGGTTGCAAGGTCAGCATGAATTTCGTCCTTACCCATCATGTATCTTAAATTTCTCCCTTCGCAAACTCGAAATCCGCTTTTCGTCATCGTTGCACCCAACTGTGCTTTCTCTAAGTGTTGCAAGGTAAAATGCAGCTGTTGCTCACGGCCCTCCTAGGTCGTTGGCCATATTAGAATGTAGTCAATAAGTATATGACTTATCCAGGTATGGCTCACACGTTCGATTCATGAGATCCATGAATATTGTCGATGCATGTGTCAAGCCAAATGATACGACAAGGATCTCGTAATGCTCGAAGCAAGTCCTAAGGGTCGTTTTAGGGATATTTCCACTTGTATTCACAGTGGAGGACCTCTTGTCCTCAAGTTGATCTTTGAGTGGTAACTGGAACCTTACGATTGGCTCATTTGTGTCATCAGTCCTTGGCAAAGGATTCTGATTCTCACTTTTCTGAAGTTCATGTAAAGTGGAGACTACCAACTTTCTCCTTGTCTCCTTAACTAAGGATGTCATGTCTTTAATTTCCCTCTGTCTGGCAGCTCTTGCAGTTATATCAGAGGATCATGCTTTATTGGTGAAGCTAGTCGGTATGACGTCATTCGTCCCTGGTGCTGCTCCTGGCACGTGATTTATCCTGAACTCCTCTCGTCGCTACGGAGAGACGTTCCTGGCAAGTCTTCTGAAAAGGCTATTGGGACTTCCTCCGTCACGGGGATGTTCTCAGGCTCTGCAGTCTACTCGGAGGCGTTTCTATGCCTTTTCGACCAATGAGGGGTGTCGTAGATCTACCGCCTTGTGGAGTCTAGCATCCTTGCACTTATTGCAGGAAAGTTGGATTTCATCAATCCGCAGGAGGGATGCGACTGATTTTCTCATATCAAACGACGTCAGCTGTATACTTGGATTTCTGATCCATGCTGACTAACATATTATGACTTCGCAAGTCAATAGTAACAGAAGGTTCCGGCCTTCTGAGTCCCTAAATACAATCCTTAATCGTTTCGACTGTTTAAACTAGCCTCCTATATGCCCATTTCTAAAGAATACGGGGCGTCTATTTTTACTCGAAACTAGGCCCAGCAGTTTCTTATGTTCTTAAGCATGCAAGGTAAAAGTTGATGCCAGTGTTAATTAAAAGTAAATGCATTAGGTTGGTTAATAGGGAACGTACCCGTAACCGCATCTGGATCCTGGCGTGCTTCACGAGTTTCAATCCTGAAAACCCTTCCTTGCTTGTTTCTTCCCAGGACAATTCTTCCTAAAGTGCCCTGCTTCACCACATCTGTAGCAACCTCGTATTCTCTTATTTCTTCCATCTGGGTCCTTCGCCCAACAGGCGTCCTTGCTGTGTCCTTCTTTTCCACACTTTCCGCACTTGGGCCTCAGACATCGACCTTCATGGTGAAAGTTGCATTCCCCACACCTCGGCTTAGTCCCCGAGTAGATTTTACCACCGGCCTTATAAGTGGCTCCATCAGTTTTCCTGTAATGCGGCGGTTTCACTTTCTTTCTTTTGTTTGTTTTAGAGCTTCTATAGCTAGCTTGGGTGCTTATCTTTAGGTTCGAAGACTTCCTCTTCTTATTGCTTGATGACTCCACATGAGTTTCTTTCTTGTTATCCTCCGATTCCGAAAATTTTCCCGCACGTAGAGCTTCTTCGGTAAGAGTGACACTCATATCGATAGCCTCTGTAATAGTTGAGGGCTTTGAGGTAGTAACCATACTCCTGATCTGAGATGCAAGTCCCCAAATGAATCGTTCAACCCTTTTGAATTCCGGTTTGACTAAGTAGGGGACGACCCTAGACAAGTCGTGAAATCGTTGGACGTATTCAGGAATCTTCGGTCCATCCATTTTCAAGTTCCAGAACTCCACCTCAATCTTCTGGATTTCAGCCCTAGAACAGTATTTCTTTTCCATCATTTCCTTGAGCTCGTCCCAGCTTAGTGCATAAGCAGCATCCGCACCAAGGGTTTGAACCTGAAGGTTCCACCAGGAGAGTGCGCCATCTACGAATAACCCTGAGATATACGTAACACTCTGTCGGGGTGAACAGTTACTCATTCTTAGAATGGAGTCAGTCTTTTCTGCCCAAGGAACAAATGCAACGGCACCTCCTGTGCCATCAAAATTCAATGGCTTGCAGTCCAGGAATTGTTTATAGGTGCAGCCAGTTGGAGGGTTATTTTCAGTAGTGCCACCGCTGTGTTCGAAGCAGAGGGCTTCATGTCGAGCAATTGCCTGTGAGATTAGCTCTTGAAGCTCAGCTTCTGTTCTTGGCAACGTACTGGTGTTTGTGTCACGTCTGGGCGGCATTCTCTGCTGTCAAAATGGTATGAAGTAGGTTAGACAATATTCCACAATTGTCTTAGCACCATAAGTCATCATGTAATCACCCAATTTCACATGTGTATATATAATCAATGTATGGGCGAGGAAACAATTACTGAGCCTTCACATAGGCTTGCCAACTTAGCTTTGTAATAAATGAGCTCGAGGCTACATCGTCTCGGTCATTCAAGTTTTAGTTATTTCCTGCTACATTGGTTTTTCTTTTGGCTTTACTGGTGCGTATATTTTCCCTTAGATGGGGTTGTCCGTGTCGAGGTGGTAGAAAGTGTATCATCACTGATTCTTCCTGAATGTCATTTCACCTCTCTTGCTTAAATATCATTTTCTCAAACGTCTCGTATGCAGGTAGAAGTGTCAGTCACGAAGTAGGCTAAGACAGGCTTCCTACTTTCTAACGAGCTAAAGCACTGATCTATGTTTTGTTCTACCAGATGAAGGTGAGGACACCTATAGATTAATTTTGTATGGTTTTCATTAGCTCGGCCCGCAGAGTCCACCAGGATTCCTGTGCACTACAAGTCGTTATTATGTGGGCCCCCGTAATAATAAATTGTCTTGCACAGTTACCCCAATTTTCTCTCGTCCAGCAGATGATCAATCAAAGAGGGGACACTACTGTCCTTATACCTCTGTCATGGAAAGGACCTTTGCGATGGTCCACACGTTAACATTCGTTATCGTTACGCGCGTATAGGCATGATGATTAGATGAAGTAGGGATAGAGAGAATTCCTAGTAGTTGGAGGGGCACCTTCAAGATGAATACTTCATCTTCCTTTTCTGGTCAAGTACGTCTCAATCTTGCTTCTCATAACCCGTAGGGATCTCATCCCGATGATCAAGAATTTGTTCAAGGTTGCCGCCTCTGCCTCGTCATCATCGCCGTAGGTTGGCATCTTCATGTTCGAGAGGGAAGAGCAGCCATCTCCTACGGAAGTAAGCTCAGCATCTTGTTTGGTAATCACTCCCAGCCATGAGCTTTGCAAAGGACGCGAGGTCGGTAGCTTCATCGTGCTAGTTACGTATAGTAATAGGAGTCGGAGTCGAAAGTATCTTATTCACGTCAATAATCATTCCGTACACTTATTTGTATGTATGTATATCAATAACATATATGCTACTTAGCATAAACAAGCATTTTAATGCATTATATCACGTATAACTCTCGTTTTTGGGGGTCATTTTGTTTTTGGCAAGTCTAACTCGTGTAGACTATGCTTTGGTTGGCACCTTATTTTGAAGGTATTCCTCACTAATGTCCTTGCCTTATCACTTTTTAAAAAGTGTCTGACTTGTGGATCTTGGCGCTTTCGTGAATGCAATGAAAACCTTTTTGTAAAATGTTTTCGTGAGAGAACTCTAGTGATTGTAGTCTAGACTCGAGAAAGAATCCTAGTTCACTACAATCGAAGCTCTGATACCAAACTGTCACACCCTGTCTTTTGCGGAAGCGTATGATGTGTGACTAGCTTGTTATCATTGCATTCAATCGTAATAAACAACTACATGATCAAAATGATGTTCATCCATTCATGAAAATTTGAGTATTACAATTATTTAAGTTTTCAAAACACGACCTTTGACAAGGTTACAATTCAACAAAAGTGGATGACATCTAAACTTGTAGTCTACTTCTAGTTACGACACTTGCGCCCAAGATCCATCCTGTCACCTGAAATACATGTAATTTTTGGAAAACATCAACATAAAGTTGAGCGAGTTCATGCGTTTTTGTATTTCACGATTTTATACTTTGTATGAAAACATAGTATGTGTCATGTATAATTCAAGTCTTTCTTGAGTACCCCACGTACTCAAGTATAATTCCCGTTTTCTTGAGTACCCCACGTACTCAAGTATCATTCAAGTGTTCTTGTGTACCCCACGTTTTAAATGATTGTTTATACAAGGACATTAAGGCACGTGAGGACATAGGGAGCTTTAGTATATTCTCCTTCAAGGCATGTGAGGACATAGGAAGCATTAGTATATTCTCCCTCTAACTATGTCGATTTCCCTCGACTGTGTCGATTAACCTCGACTGTGTCAATTTCCCTTGACTGTGTCGATTACCCTCGACTGCGTCGATTTCCCTCAACTGGGACACCGAAGCACTCAAGTGGTCACATAAGGACCATGAGTGGGGCTCGGCCGTACCCGTTAGATCTAACCCTCGTCCCTAATTAAGTATTAATGGCATCTCAGTATCTAGTTTAAGCTCACATGATCTAGTATTTTCTAGGCTTTTCTTAAAGCTCATCATATTGCACTCACCACGAGTGCTTCTCGTATTCTCAAATCATATTGCACTCGGTTCTCGTTCTCACCAAGAGTGCTTCTTGTATTTTTACCCTTTGTAAAAATTATAATATTTGTAACATGTATTTCACCCCCGAGAGTTATAAAACCAAAAACAGTTAGAGAAAAAGGGGGAGCATGAACTCACAACTTTGCGTTCCTGCGTCGTAAACTTCACCGGATTTGCTTATCTAGCGTCGTGACCTATACGTGTTTTCTTAACGTTAGTCACTAGACTTGTATCGCACAAGTACAGTCACTATCTCTTGTGTACGTATTCTTGTGTTAAAAATATTCTATATTTTTAACTACGTATCTTACTTATATTATTTTCTCTAAAATTAATATAAGTATCTCGTGTTTTGCACTTTGCACCCGAATTATGTATCTTGTATGTTGTATGTATATTTTTATGTTTATACTTCTCATAAGTATTTAGTGTATTTTTAAGTCTTAATACACTAGCACGTATAACACATACTATACACACTTAGCACAAAAGTTGGTGATAAAATAATATATATTTTTCTCTCAAAAATATACATATTTATATCCATTTTCATTCTTGAAGAAATCCTCTTTTCTTATCACCAAAAATTAGGGAAACCTTGGTAATACTCTTAAATACATTTTTAGGGAATTAAGTTTCTTAAAAACTTATATTTTCTAAGTGTCAAAATTTATAAAAATTTTGACAGAGTTTCCTCTAAAAATGGAGGTTTCCCATGTTTTCAAAACATGTGTTTATTTTCTTTTAAATCAACAACAAACTCAACAATACAATCTTTATTTATCAAACTTGTCAAAACAAGCATATACCACAACTTATGAACTTGAAAGTTTGTAAAAGTATGTAGTAAATTACTAGCACATTTAGTAAGTCTTGTTACCTTTAAAAATTAGTTTAGTTTCTTAAAAACTTTATTTTTAAAGAATATGAAGTTTCACAACTTCTAGTCAAGATTCACAAAAATATTTCTTTGTTGAACTTCCTTGTTACACAAGTGTTTACACACTTGTTTATTTACTAAAATACATTTAGTTCATGTAGGATCCGGGTTTTAAACAAGACTAATATTTTTGCTTGGTTCTTCCGAAAAACCACTTGTAGATCTTTAGATCTACATGTTTAGAGTCTTATTTTACAAGAAAATTTACTTTTACTCAAGTTCATGTTTCATGGGTGGAAGGTTCATCATCTTTCACATCTCTAGCACTAACATACTACTATTTCATGTTCTTGAACATGATCTAGTATGGTTAGATGATGATCCATCCCACTTCTAGCAACAAACAACATAAAATAATCACAACTAACCAAGATTTTCATGATTTACACCACTAGTTTCTTTTTATCCAACATATTCATCTTACTTTCAAGACTTTAAGTTATGATCTCTAGTGTTCATAATTTTCAACCAACAAATCTCTTATTAACCACCCTAGACAAGATCAAGAAGGTGATTAGAAGCACTTACAACTAGCTCTAGGCTAGGGAAGAAACTAGTTGGAAATCGTGTGGATAAAGGCAATGTAGTGAGGTCCTTCGCAATCCGAGTGCACCGAGGTTCCTTATACGCGATCCTTAACCCTTGTAGATGCTTGGAATGGCTTGAATGAAATCGAAAAATGATGGATGGGTGCTTGGGGGTTTCGGCCGAACTCAATGAGAGGGAGAGAGAGGAGAGTGAATTTTTTCTAAGTGTGGGTTATGTAATGTTATGAACTTATGGTTACATTTATAATCCCATCTTCTAATTACCCTCTAGATAATGTGTCTTCAAGATATGGGGCAAGCAAGATTATTATAATCAAAAGTATTAGTGGGGTGCCCCCTTGGGGAGCTGATTTCGTTGGGGGGGGGGGGTCTTATGGTCGGTTTCCAACCAAGTGGTTAGACAATAGTTAGTTAATTAGGAGGTTAACTTAGTTACTAGCATGTGGTGAGTTGTAACGGGTGTTAGGGTATTCGGGGACCCTAACTGGCGTAGAAAAATAAAAACAATGCTTCTAGCATTATTTTGGTGTTCCGAGTAATATCCGGTTGTTCGGTTAGGCACCGGTTCGTTAAAGTGCTAAATTACACTTTTTAGTGTCTTTTAAGTGTCCCTTTTGTAACACTTTCGATTCCCGACACTTGGGGAAATATTCTGAATGATAAAACGTAATTTCTGCATAATATTTATACGTTTAAAAGCTGATTTGAGCCGAATTTATTAGAATTCTGCACTTAAAGTGCGTTTCAGGTGCTTTTTAGTGCTTATTTTTGCTTTCGCAATGTCTATAAATTAAACCCTTACATGTACTCTTGGGTTTTAATGTACTTTTGTCGTCGGACCTACACCTAGGCCTCAATTTTATTGTCTGACTGCTTTCTGCAGCTCCGTTGACACATAGTGTCCTACCGGTGAGTTTACTAATATTTTTGACGCAACGCTATCATAAGGTAATTCTTGTAGCATATATCATGCACGAATTCACTTGTATAGAATTCAGAAATTTATTTGTCTGGTAAACCAGATCATGCACAGTCATTTAAGCACAAATTACTGTTCATTTCGTGTACAGAATGTACGGAAAAGTGACGGTTGTCACATGGAAGATGTTGGATCCTTGATGTGCTGTGGCTGGGGGACTTGGAGGATACTCCATGGATCCATAAACCTGAGATGAGGATCTCTGAACCTGTGAGGAGGATCCTTGAACCTGAGTGGAGGATCCTTGAACCTGAGTGGAGGATCCTTGAACCTGAGTGGAGGATCCTTGAACCTGGAAGGATCCCGGACCCTGGGATGAGGATCCTTGAACCTGAAAGGATCCCGGAGCCTGGGATGAGGATCCTTGAACCTGAAAGGATCCCTGACCCTGGGATGAGGATCCTTGAACCGTCTTCGCTCCCACATATCCTCCGGAACTGAAAAAGGATCCCCAATACTGAATTGAAGATCCTGAAGGTTGAAAGTAGGATCTTTGAGCTTCTGTTATCGTTGATGACCCGAAACGCATTCCCGATGATCCACCTTGAAGCTGGACATCAACTGGAGCAGAGTGTTGGCTAGTTATGGCTGGAGTGTCGAAATTCAGTGATCTCGGCACCAATGGAGAGTGATCCTCCGCTGATCTCTTCAATTTCTTGATGTCATCAAACTTTCGAAGGATCCTGTCATTAGTTTTGTCCTGCTGCTGCATGTAATCCGTCATCTGCAAAATCAAAGAATAAAGATCAATGTTAGAAGGACTAGAAGAAATAGCAGAAGTTGGTGGTTTTGAGAAAACGGGGGTCGGTTTCTTCGCAGGATTCTCAGCATTCTTCTGAGATCCAAAAGGAGGTGGAGGCAAAGGTGGAAGGCCCTGTGAAGAAGTGATTGCCGGCATGGAACTTGAAGTGTTCTTTGCTGAAGAAGCCATCTGGTTGGAGATAATGAACCGAAATGATCACAATAACAAAAATTTCTTAGGAATGAAGCACCAATTGCCCCACGGTGGGTGCCAAACTGTTTTGGTCAAAAATCAAGTTAGGATAATGCAACCAAATCTTTTGTTGTGAGGTATGATGCTTGAATCAATGAACAAATGTATGAACAAACTTCAAATGAAATGAACAATTGTCAGCACCTGCATGCACTCTTAACTTTGTTAAGAAAGGAAATGCTTTATGCCAAATTATCGAAGTGTGAATTTTGGCTATAGGAGGTGCAATTTTTAGGTCACATGGTGAATCACGAAGGTATTCACGTAGATCCTGCTAAGATAGAAGCAATCACCCAATGGAAATTCCCGCAATCAGCTACAGAATTTAGAAGTTTTCTAGGATTTGCAGGATATTATAGGCGCTTTATTAAGGATTTCTCTAAGATAGCTGTGCAATTAACTAAGCTAACTTGTAAAACAGTTAAGTTTGAATGGGGACCTAAGCAAGAAGAGGCTTTTAGGATTTTAAAGCAAAGATTAACCAACACCCCAATTCTTGCCTTACCAGAAGGGACAGAAGATTTTGAAGTATACTGTGATGCTTCTAAGCTAGGATTAGGATGTGTGTTAACGCAACGCAAAAAGTTAAATGCGTATGTGTCAAGGCAATTGAAAAAGCACGAGGAAAACTATACGACGCATGACTTAGAATTAGGATCGATAATTTTTGCCCTTAAGATTTGGAGACACTGTCTGTATGGAAGTAAGTTTACTGTTTATACAGATCATAAGAGTTTAAAGTACATATTTGGGCAAAAAGAATTGAATATGAGGCAAAGAAGATGGATGGAAATTCTAAGTGACTACGACTGTGATATCCAATATCACGAAGGAAAAGCAAACGTAGTTGCAGATGCCTTAAGTCGTAAGTATCACGAAAAGCAAAAGCGAGTTCCTGCTCTTAGATTAAGTTTACTATTAGACTTAATGGAACAACTGAAAAATATTCAAGAAACAGCAATCAAGGATGATGTTGAAGGAATGAAAGGAAGAATAAAGGAATTAGAGCAAGGAGTTGATGGAATTTGGAGATTCCATAAGAAAAGAATTTGGGTACCTAAGCAAGGGGAATTAAGAAATAAGATTTTAGAGGAAGCCCATAAATCTAGGTATACCATGCACCCGGGAAATAATAAAATGTACAAAGATTTAAGAAATAATTTCTGGTGGATAGGGATGAAAAAGGATATAGCTAAATATGTATCCAAGTGTCTTACTTGTTCACAAGTTAAGGCAGAACACTAGAAACCTTCAGGATTACTCTAACCATTAGAAATGCCTGTTTGGAAATGGGAACTTATAACAATGGACTTCGTTACTAAGTTACCCAAAATCAGAAAAGGTAATGATGCTATTTGGGTAATTGTGGATCGACTAACCAAATCAGCTCACTTTCTACCCATGAAGGAAACCTTTAGCATGGAAAGGTTAGCAAAGTTGTACGTAGACGAGGTAGTATCCTTACATGGAGTCCGACTCTCCATTGTATCAGATAGAGATAGTCGTTTCACTTCACGTTTCTTGACAAGTTTCCCGGAAGCCATGGGAACGCGATTAAATTTAAGTATAGCTTACCATCCTCAAACAGATGGACAAAGTGAAAGGATGATCCAAACCTTGGAAGACATGCTCAGGGAATGTGTAATAGATTTTGGTGGAAACTGGGACGACCACCTACCCTTAATTGAATTCTCCTATAACAATAGTTACCATGCGAGCATTGAAGCTGCCCCATTCGAAGAACTATATGGACGAAAATGCAGAACCCCAGTCTGTTGGGCAGAAATAGGAGAAAGCCAATTATCAGGTCCCGAAATTGTACTAGAAACCACCGATAAGATCACTCAAATCAAGGAAAGACTGAAAACGGCTCGTGATTGCCAGAAGAGTTATGCAGACAATCGACGCAAGCCACTGGAATTTCAAGTCGGAGATAAGGTACTCTTGAAAAATATGCACGGGGGCGTGTTCAGTGAGCACGACCCGTGTTCAAGCTACTGTATCTGGGTGTTTTATGAAAAATATGCAGCATGGCCCCGTGTTCAGCGAGCACGGCCCGTGTTCAACCTACTGTAAATGCAAAACTAAACTAAAATGCAGAAAAATGTGCGCGCGTTTTGAAAAGATTTTGAAAAACTGATTAGGCCATCGATTTTAAGCTTTCTTAAAATCCTTGTGTCCCCGGCAGCGGCGCCAAAAACTTGATGTGCGTAAAGTGTGATATGGATTTAAGTATATTTTAAGCCCTTTTTACACGTTAGTCAAGTTTTAAATTTGTAAAACACGATATTTTACTAACACCAAGCACACATATGGGCAAGTGCACCCATCGTGAGCGTAGTTTAGTGTTGGCAATATACCGAGGTCGTCCAAGGACACAAGAGCTTTTAGTACCAGTTTATCCTCAACGTATAATCAAATCAAAAATTTAGAAAAAGGTTTTTAAACTAAAAAAATCAAAACTAACTAAAATGCTGAAAAATAAAAATAAAAATAAAAACAGATAGACAAGATGAATCACTTGGTTCCGACTCGTGTTTAGTGTAACCTTTGATTATTTCCGCACTTTTGCACTTTTTAAGAGATTATCTTAGTTATTGTAGTAGGCCCCTCTTTTGAAGGTGACGTTACCCTCAACCCAGTAGTTTGAGTCAGCAAGGATACAATCCTAAAGGGTCGGATTATTGAAAGATAATTAATTAAGTTATTAATGCATATTATGGTAGGCCCCTCTTTTGAAGGTGACGTTACCCTCGGATAAGTAGTCTGAGTCAGCAGGGATACAGTCCTAAGTAGCCGGGTTAAAGTATTAATAGTAGCTTACATATGAGGGGATCAAAGAGTTTAGACCCCCGCCATCCAATACCGGTGGGTATTGAAGGAGGTCCTACTAAATTTGACCCAGGTCCTTGCAGGATCTATACACTAAACAAGGCAAGACTCTTACCAAACCGTTCCCTTAACCCCCGACCAGGTAGCCAACATACCTCCATATAGACCGTGGAGATATGAATGGTCAAAATATTTTATTTTATATAGACAGTAAAATAAAGCCAAGACACCACAGACATACGATAAGGAAGAATCACCTTCAACATAAGAAACTAGTTATTAAAGTCATTAATACATAACCAAGTAAAAAGTGCGAAAAGATTAAAAATAAAAAGTAATACACTAGACACTTGTCTTCACCAAGTGATGTAAGAGACTTAGGCAAACATGGCCTTTGATTGTCAAGGACTCTTACGATCAATCTTGGATACCGAGACGACTCACACACTCTATGATGGACAATGGATGATGGTGGTGGATGATGGTGTTATGGTGGTGGTGGGTGATGGGTGAAGTGTGAGAGAGGCGGTGTGCCAAGGGATGGTTTGCAAATGAGCCAAGAACCCCTATTTATAGTCTGAACAGTAGCTCGGGCACGGCCCCGTGTCCATTGGGCACGGTCCCGTGTCCATTGGGCATGGCCCCGTGTCCATCCTCTTCTCTGTCTTCATTAATTGCAGTTTGTCTGCATTAGTCGACCACTCCCCCGTGTCCACTGGGCACGCCCCCGTGTGCAGAAGCATATCTGTACTATCAAGATTTTCCTGTATTCTGTGAATCTTACAGTTGACCATGGCCCCGTGTCCGTTGAGCACGGCCCCGTGGTGGGCGATAGAAGCTTCTATAGCTGTCTTTTATGCTGGCACTTGGGCACGCCCCCGTGTTCACTGAGCACGAGGCATGTTCAGCCTTATGTTCTCTAGTTTTGCTTGGGAAGATGCTGTCGGGGAGGTCGGGCATGCCACGTTTGTTCCTTTTCTTGTATTTATGTTAGATTTAGCTGCTTTTTTTGCTTATTTTGTTCACAACGTTTATGCGAAAGTATTATTCGACTCCGGTGCAAACCAAAGTTTTATACTGCCAAGCTCTTAAGCTACCTTTAACAAAACTTAGGCAAGTTTTTACAGTAGAAACGACTGATGGGAATTCTGTTAACATAGATATGATTTTGCAAAAAGGAAACATAGAACTTTCAGGTCATAAATTTTCTGCAAACCTCTTACCTATGAATTTAGCTGGATTCGATGTAGTATTAGGAATGGATTGGTTAGTAGCCAACCATGCTCGAATCCTCTGTGATAAAAATTCCATAGAAATCCATGCACCCACAGGAGAAGTAATTATGATTACAGGGGATAAGCCGCGCAAACCCATGAAGTTCATTTCAGTAATGAAAGTTGCTAGTTATGAACGAAAGCAAGGAATAATGTATATGATTTCAGTAATCATTAGCACTAAGGGTAAGGAACTTAAGGAAATTCCAGTAGTATCAGAATACTCGGATGTATTTCCAGAAGAATTACCAGGATTACCACCAGATAGGGAGGTAGAATTTAGAATTCATTTGATTCCTGGAACTACACCCGTAGCAAATGCACCTTACCGATTAGCACCCACTGAAATGTTGGAACTGAAAAAGCAATTAGATGAATTGCTCAGTAAAGGATTCATACAACCTAGTTCTTCCCCTTGGAGAGCACCAATGTTGTTCGTAAAGAAAAAGGATGGTTCGATGCAAATGTGTATCGATTATAGGGAATTAAATAAGGTTACGATCAAGAATCGATACCCATTACCTAGGATTGATGATCTTTTTGATCAACTTCAGGGAACTAGATATTTTTCTAAGATAGATTTACGCTCCGGATATCATCAGTTGAAGGTACAAGAAGAAGACATACCTAAAACCGCTTTCAGAACTAGGTATGGTCACTATGAGTTTACAGCCATGCCCTTTGGATTAACAAATGCTCCAGCAGCATTCATGGACATGATGAATAGAATCTGTAAACCGTATTTGGATAAATTTGTAATTGTCTTCATCGACGATATACTTATTTATTCCAAAATTCAGGATGAGCATTGTCAGCACCTGCATGCACTCTTAACTTTGTTAAGAAAGGAAAAGCTTTATGCGAAATTCTCGAAATGTGAATTTTGGCTACAGTAGGTGCAACTTTTAGGTCACATGGTGAATCACGAAGGTATTCACGTAGATTCTGCTAAGATAGAAGCAATCACCAAATGGAAAGTTCCGCAATCAGCTACAAAAGTTAGAAGTTTTCTAGGATTAGTTGGATATTATAGGCGCTTTATTAAGGATTTCTCTAAGATAGCTGTGCCACTAACTAAGCTAACATGTAAAACAGTTAAGTTTGAATGGGGACCTAAGCAAGAAGAGGCTTTTAGGATTTTAAAGCAAAGATTAACCAACACCCCAATTCTTGCCTTACCAGAAGGGACAGAAGATTTTGAAGTATACTGTGATGCTTCTAAGCTAGGATTAGGATGTGTGTTAATGCAACGCAAAAAGGTAATTGCGTATGCCTCAAGGCAACTGAAAAAGCACGAGGAAAACTATACAACGCATGACTTAGAATTAGGATCGATAATTTTTGCCCTTAAGATTTGGAGACACTATCTGTATGGAAGTAAGTTTACTGTTTATACTGATCATAAGAGTTTAAAGTACATATTTGGGCAAAAAGAATTGAATATGAGGCAAAGAAGATGGATGGAAATTCTAAGTGATTATGACTGTGATATCCAATATCACGAAGGAAAAGCAACCGTAGTTGCAGATGCCTTAAGTCGTAAGTATCACGAAAAGCAAAAGCGAGTTCGTGCTCTTAGATTAAGTTTACAATTAGACTTAATGGAACAACTAAAAAATATTCAAGAAACAGCAATCAAGGATGATGCTGAAGGAATGAAAGGAAGAATAAAGGAATTAGAGCAAGGAGTTGATGGAATTTGGAGATTCCATAAGAAAAGAATTTAGGTACCTAAGCAAGGAGAATTAAGAAATAAGATTTTAGAGGAAGCCCATATATCTAGGTATACCATGCACCCGGGAAATAATAAAATGTACCAAGATTTAAGAAATAATTTCTGGTGGATAGGGATGAAAAAAGGATATAGCTAAATATGTATCTAAGTGTTTTACTTGTTCACAAGTTAAGGCAGAACACCAGAAACCTTCAGGATTACTCCAACCATTAGAAATGCCTGTTTGGAAATGGGAACTTATAACAATGGACTTTGTTACTAAGTTACCCAAAACCAGAAAAGGTAATGATGCTATTTGGGTAATTGTGGATCGACTAACCAAATCAGCTCACTTTCTACCCATGAAGGAAACCTTTAGCATGGAAAGGTTAGCAAAGTTGTACGTAGACGAGGGAGTATCCTTACAGGGAGTCCCACTCTCCATTGTATCAGATAGAGATAGTCGTTTCACTTCACGTTTCTGGACAAGTTTCGAAGAAGCCATGGGAACTTGATTAAATTTAAGTACAGCTTACCATCCTCAAACAGATGGACAAAGTGAAAGGACGATCCAAACCTTGGAAGACATGCTCAGGGCATGTGTAATAGATTTTGGTGGAAACTGGGACGACCACCTACCCTTAATTGAATTCTCCTATAACAATAGTTACCATGCGAGCATTGAAGCTGCCCCATTCGAAGCACTATATCGACGAAAATGCAGAACCCCAGTCTGTTGGGCATAAATTGTAGAAAGCCAATTATCAGGTCCCAAAATTGTACAAGAAACCACCAATAAGATCACTCAAATCAAGGAAAGACTGAAAACGGCTCGTGATTGCCAGAAGAGTTATGCAGACAATCGACGCAAGCCACTGGAATTTCAAGTCGGAGATAAGGTACTCTTGAAAGTTTCTTTTTGGTGTTATTATATGTGTTTTGGTGATATTATATGTGTAATTGTGTTTAATGATTTTACAATTTGATTCGATTCCAATTTCAAGCTCTAAATCGCTTTCTGGAAGGTTATACGCAAACTGGTGCTTAAACGCAGTCAGTATAACGCGAAAAACACTCTGGAATAGTGACATAGGCTTAACATACCTTAAATAACCTCCACATACCTTAGAAATAAGTTTTGAATGGTTTGGTGTGTCGAAATCAACTTTGTTCGATCGCAGGGACTATTTGTCTCAAACTGTGAAACTATGCCGATTTGTATAGTAACGAACATTCCGGAACTTGATCATAAGTTAAACATACCCTAAATAACCTTTACATAGTTTAGAAATAGTCTTTGAGGGGTTCGGTATGCTAAAATAAACTTTATGCTCATTCAGGGACTAAAAGCGTCAAAAAGTGCATAAGTTTGCATTTTCGCGCATAACTTATGTTCTGAATACATCCGGACATCCAAAAATTTATGTAAGCATTAAAATATTTTATTTTAGTGTTTGGCATGATAAAATTCCATTCGTCGCTTAATTTGGATCGTTTTTGCGTTTGTTACGACTTCCGTCGTAATTAAGCGAATAACCCAACCGTACGACCAAACGAACCAACATCCGAGATGTTTTTGATCATATTTTAAGTTCCCTATACTTTAACTTTATTTTAGAGCCTTGAAATGGGGTTAACGGGGATTAAAATTCGCAAAAAAATCAAGTTTTACAAGTGCAGGGACCATTTTTGAAATTTCTGGCAGATTCAATGAACCTAGTCCATTTTGTAGTGTTGATGGTTTTCACCCATGGTTTTGCAAAACCATGGGCTGGTATTCAATGAACGTAATCCATATTAGGGGCTCCCATGGTTTTAGAAAACCATGGGCACACATGTAAGGTCCAGATCAAAGCTCAGTTTTCGAGGAACGGTCTTAACGGTTCAAGGAAATCTATAAATACCCCTCCATTCTCATTTGCAAAACCCACAATTTGAAATCTGATTTATGCTCTCTAAGTGGAAGTATATGCTTCCTACCTGAGAGAAAATCGGAATCAAATCTTGCGGGGACCTTCTGTAAGTGTTCTTTCGTTCTTTTCATTCGTTTTAGCGTTAAAGTCAAACTGCGTTTGACTTTCTGCATTGACCAGTTTATGGTCAATGTGAAGTTCGTTTGAACTTCATAACGTGAGTGTAATCACGATGGTTATAGTCCCTAGTGACGAGTCGAAGTTTCGGCCAAAATGCGCATTTACGCCTATTTTGTAACCAAACTACTCTAGGATATCAAAACCGTTTGTTTTGATATCAAAACCTGTTTTCTAACTTAACTAAACATGTTCTAGCATATTTAGCTCGTCACTTTTTAGTTTAGTGCTTGTATAGGGTCGTAAAGGTAAGCGATCTAATCAATCGCTTATACTTTCGAACCCGACCCGTTGGTCGATCATTAGGATCCGACCAAACACATTAGGTGACCATAGTTGTATAGGGAATAACCTTCCAAGGTTATACCTTATGGTCACGATGTTTAGTTAGTTGTATGATAGGTAGTTTATATGCCTTAGGTTTATTACCAAAATGCCCTTTTTACGCCAAAATTTACTTTAAGCATATGTAACATAGTTTTTGATATCTAAACTGATTTGGCAACAATATTAAACTTGTATAGGCATATAATACTTGTCATAGGACTAGTTAGACGTCTCGAACGCGCGTTTACGCGCACGACGTGTTAAAGTAGCATAAGCTACCTTAATGGGTCGCGATGGGTCGAAAGCACTTAGGTTAGGTTCCGATTTAGGATGTAGGCTTTGTTAAACCATATCACATGAGTTACAACACTCATTTGGGTTGCAAGACCTCATTCTGTCCGATCTTCCGATTTAGGCGTCTATTGTTTTACTAGTGGTTCGATTACTAGGTGCTGCTTGATTTATCTGGTTTACTCGAGTTTGTTGAAGTACTATTGATTAAGGATACCTTGCACTACATGTGAGTACATAGTTCCCCTATTTTACTGTTTTCAAATGTTTTGGGGTGATTCATATGTACAAAATGTTTTCAAGGTTTAAACGACGATTTCAAAAACGAATAGAACGATTTATACTAAACTAATAACGATTAGGAAACGATGTTAAACGATTTGGGTAAATGATTGGTTTTTGTTTAGTGTTTAGATAATGGGACGGGTGTAATATGGTGAAAACATGGTAGATACGCCGCTAGTACTTCTTATATATAAGTGTTTTCAACATATTACATACCGTGGCGTTATTTAGTTCACTTGGGTAAACGATATTGAAACGATGTCACTCAACGATGTTTTCGAAATAATATACGAGTTTTATTAACGAGTTTATACAAGATGTTTTACAAGATGGTTTTCTAAAACAAAAGCTTTTGGGTTAAGAATCATGGCTACGAGGTTTTATAAATTATAACCCGCTTTATTGGAGTTGGTTAATTAAGTTGCAATGTTATACTCTTTTCAAAACAAGGTTTTCAAGGTATTGCAATATATGTAAACAAGCCATGATTCCGATACTCTTATAAAACCTATGTACTCGCCAACATTTCTTTGCTGACTTTGTTTTTACATATGTTTCAGGTATTGTTGCTTGATTGACGTTCTAGGATGCATGCATCACATAGGATCTGGACGAGGCCTTAGTGACATAAAACAATGATAGTCGATATAAAACTTGTTTGTTATGTGTTAAAACAATGTTAATGTTTAATATTATCAATAAAACGAAACACTTTTTGTATCCATGGTTATGAAACGATAATTCTGTTACAACACTCCCCGACGTTTCCACCACGCTTTGTTGTTTTACGTGGTCGGGGTGTGACAGAAGAGTTAGTATCAAAGCCGATGGTTATAGGGAATTAGGTTATTAGTAATTCTTTGACCTAGACTATAACTTCTAGGACCCCAATGCAAGTTTATTTGCGTTTAAATTTTTAAAACAAAATCGTCACCTATCTTTAGGTGATAACCACAACGAGAAACACAATTTTTGAATCAGCTTTAAAAATTAATCATCCATTCTAGGATGATTGATTACTAGGTTTTGAACCCTCTATTGTAAGGTTTTGAACCCTTCCAGTTTAACTCATTTTTGGCTTAGTGCCTTCTGAGTTTTCAAAATCTCGTCAAAGTTTGGGTCTAAATAATATGAACACGTGCAAACTGGAAGAGTGAGTGCCTGTACTCTGAGTTTTCTGTCTAAGGCTAGAGTGTTCGTAAAAATCCACATAATCGGACCAGTCACTCTTACCTGGGAACTCTTGGGGTGAGTGTTCACTTATAGGCGAGCATGTCTTCGTGATACATTATTTTTGACCTATTTACTTTGATTAGTCACTGCGTGTCATTTGTTTGTTCGAGGTAACAAACGAATGATCACCTCCCTTGTGTTTTGTTGATGTTTTCGATACCTCTTGTGTTTTTCCAATTGTCGATCCCGCTCATGGATGAGAATTCAATCTGAATGCAAACGAGGCTCGAGCTGACAACCTCGTTGTCAAAGGTACCTTTCTTGTCAATGGTACGTTTCTTGTTAACAATCAACCTGCATCTATTCTTTTTTATTCTGGTGCCGATAGAAGTTTTGTTTCATTGTCATTTGAGCCCTTGCTTGCGATACCTAGAACTAAACTGAGGAAACCCTTATCTGTTGAAGTTGCCACTGGTAAACCTCTTGTTCTCGATTCTATTATTCGTAATTGTCAGTTGAACCTTGATAACCATCTTTTTCCTATTGACCTCACACCGATGCAACTTGGGAGTTTCGATATTATCATTGGAATGGACTGGTTAACCAAACACCACACTGAGGTGGTTTGTTTCGATACGATTGTTCGTATTCCTCTTCCGTCTGGCGATGTTCTGGAAGTTCATGGCGAGAAACCACCAGATGGTTTGAAGCTTATGTCGTGTATGGAAGCCCAAAGTTATTTGCGAAAAGGATATGTTGCTTTTCTGGCACATGTCATCGAGGAGAAAGACACGAGCAAGAGTATACAGGATATCCCGATTGTGCGGGATTATCCCGAGGTGTTTCCTGATGAACTACCTGGTTTGCCTCCAGTTCATCAAGTCGAGTTTCATATTGACCTTGTACCCAATGCCAACCCGATTGCAAAAGCACCTTATCGTCTTGCACCGTTGGAGATGCAAGAGTTATCGAAACAGCTTCAAGAGTTATCTGATAAAGGATTCATCCGACCGAGCTTTTCACCTTGGGGAGCTCCTGTCCTCTTCGTGAAAAAGAAAGACGGATCCTTTCGAATGTGTATCGATTATCGTGAGCTTAATAAGCTTACCATCAAGAATCGATATCCCCTACCTCGAATTGATGATATCTTCGACCAGCTGCAGGGTGCTTCATGCTTTTCCAAGATCGATCTGCGTTCTGGGTATCATCAACTTCGTGTTCTCGAAGAAGATATTCCCAAAACTGCTTTCCGCACAAGATATGGGCATTACGAGTTCACTGTCATGCCTTTTGGTTTGACAAATGCTCCAGCTATCTTTATGGACTTAATGAATAGGGTCTGCAAACCTTATTTGGACAAGTTCATTATTGTGTTCATCGACGATATTCTCATTTATTCAAAATCTCGAGCCGAGCACGAGCAACACCTTCGCTTAACATTGGAACTCCTGAAGAAGGAACAACTTTTTGTTAAATTCTCCAAGTGTGAATTCTGGCTTAAAGAAGTTAAATTCTTGGGTCATATAGTCAATGAGCGGGTATTCATGTGGATCCATCCAAGATTGCTGCTATTAAGGACTGGAATACACCGACGACGCCTACAGAGATTCGATCTTTTCTTGGTCTTGCTGGTTATTATCGTCGATTCATTTCAAATTTCTCGAAGATTGCGGTTCCACTCACTGCTTTGACTCAGACAAATAAGCAATTTGAGTGGGGACCCAAGCAAGAAGAAGCATTCCAAACGCTGAAGAAGAAGTTATGTAATGCTCCTGTTCTATCTCTGCCCGAGGGAAGCGATGATTTCGTTGTCTATTGCGATGCGTCTAACTTAGGCCTTGGTTACGTCCTTATGCAACGAGGTAAAGTTATTGCATATGCATCTAGGCAGCTGAAAGTTCACGAGAAGAACTACACAACTCATGATCTTGAGTTAGGAGCTGTGGTTTTCGTGCTTAAAATCTGGAGACACTACCTCTATGGAACGAAGTGTGTGGTTTTCACAGACCACAAAAGTCTCCAGCACATTCTTAATCAGAAAGAACTGAACATGAGGCAACGACGTTGGGTTGAGCTCTTAAACGATTATGACTGCGAGATTCGCTACCACCCTGGTAAGGCGAATGTTGTAGCCGATGCGCTTAGTCGAAAGGAGCGAGCCAAGCTTCATTCTGTTCGAACACTATCTGATCTTCAAACTCGTGTCCTTCAAGCTCAGCAAGTTTGTGTTTCACAAAATTTGACAGGTAATGAATTACCACGTTAACTTGAGCTTAAGCTCGAAGCGAAAGACGATGGTTTGCTCTATTTTAAGGATCGATTGTGGATTCCGAAACAAGACGATCTTCGCACTTTAGCGAGGGACGAATCACATAAGTCTCGATATTTTGTCCATCCTGGTGCTGATAAAATGTACAAGGATCTTCATACTAAGATCTGGTGGCCTGGTATGAAGAAAGATGTTG
Organism: Helianthus tuberosus; assembly: GCA_030545235.1. NCBI lineage: Eukaryota > Viridiplantae > Streptophyta > Magnoliopsida > Asterales > Asteraceae > Helianthus > Helianthus tuberosus. Next base: position 134,506,605 of record CM060371.1, on the reverse strand, counting down.
CCTTGTATGTGTCAAAATGCCTAACTTGTCTCAAAGTCAAGGCAGAACATCAACGACCTTCTGGTTTGCTTGCACAACCAGAGATACCGGTTTGGAAATGGGAAAACATTGCCATGGATCTCATTACTAAGTTACCACGTACGTCTAAAGGTCACGATGCTATTTGGGTTGTAGTTGATCGTTTGAAAAATCTGCTCACTTCTTACCAATCCGTGAGGATTTCTCTGCTGAGAAGCTTGCCAAGGTTTATGTAGACGAGATTGTATCACGACATGGTGTTCCTTTAGAAATCATTTCCGATCGTGATGCTCGATTTTCATCTCATTTTTGGAAGGCCATGCAATCTGCTTTGGGAACCCAACTGAATCTAAGCACTGCTTATCATCCCCAAACAGATGGCCAATCTGAGAGAACGATTCAAACTTTGGAGGATATGCTTAGAGCATGCGTGATAGACTTTGGTGGTAATTGGGATTCTCATCTTCCACTGATCGAGTTCTCTTACAACAATAGTCATCATGCTAGCATTAATATGGCGTCATTCGAAGCTCTCTACGGTTGAAAATGTCGTTCACCTGTCTGTTGGAACGAGACCGGTGAAGCTCAGCTTACTGGACCTGAGCTCATTCTGGAAACAACCGACAAAATCAAGAAAATCCGTGATAATCTTGTGACAGCTCGAAACCGTCAAAAGAAATATGCGGATTTGCAACGCAAGCCCTTAGAATTTCAAATCGGAGACCATGTCCTACTCAAGGTGTCACCTTGGAAGGGAGTGGTGAGATTTGGAAGGAAAGGAAAACTTGCACCTCGATATGTGGGACCATTTAAGATTGTGGAAAGAATTGGAAAGGTTGCCTATCGACTAGAGCTACCTCCAGAGCTTGGAAATATTCAGCCAACTTTTCACGTGTCCAATCTACGAAAGTATTTAGCTGACGCTGATCTACACATTCCTCTCGACGAGATCCAAATCGATGAAACAATGCACTTTGTCGAGAAACCCGTGGAGGTCATGGACCGTGCTTTCACACAGTTGAAGAACAAACAGATTCGATTAGTCAAAGTTCGCTGGGAATCCAAACGTGGCCCAGAGTTTACTTGGGAACGTGAGGACCAGATGAAAACGAAATATCCGCATTTGTTTTCACAAGCTTCCTCTAGTTAAAATTTCAGGACGAAATTTCCTGAAGTAGGGGAGACTGTGACAACTGTGTTCTGTAATCGATGTACGATGTAAAACAATGATGATTATTAATAAAGCAATGTGCTTTGGTGTTATTATATATGTTTGGTGTTATTATATGTGTAATGGTGTTTAGTGATTTTACAATTTGATTCGATTCCAATTTCAAGCTCTAAATCGCTTTCTGGAAGGTTATACGCAAACTGGTGCTCAAACGCAGTTAGTATAACGCGAAAAACACTCCGGAATAGTGACACAGGCTTAACATACCTTAAATAACCTCCACATAACTTAGAAATAAGTTTTGAATGGTTTGGTGTGTCGAAATCAACTTTGTTCGATCGCAGGGACTATTTGTGTCAAACTGTGAAACTATGCCGATTTGTATAGTAACGAACATTCTGGAACTTGATCATAAGTTAAACATACCCTAAATAACCTTTACATAGCTTAGAAATAGGCTTTGAGGGGTTCGGTATGCTAAAATAAACTTTATGCTCATTCAGGGACTAAAAGCGTCAAAATGTGCATAAGTTTACATTTTCGCGCATAACTTACGTTCTGAATACATCCGGACATCCAAAAATTTATGTAAGCATTAAAATATTTTATTTTAGTGTTTGGCATGATAAAATTCCATTCGTCGCTTAATTTGGATCGTTTTTGCGTTCGTTACGACTTCCGTCGTAATTAAGCGAATAACGCAACCGTACGACCAAACGAACCGACATCCGAGATGTTTTTGACCATATTTTAAGTTCCCTATACTTTAAATTTATTTTAGAGCCTTGAAATGGGGTTTAACGGGGATTAAAAGTGCCAAAAAATCAAGTTTTACAAGTGCAGGGACCATTTTTGAAATTTCTGGCAGATTCAATGAACCTAGTCCATTTTGTAGTGTTGATGGTTTTCACCCATGGTTTTGCAAAACCATGGGCTGGTATTCAATGAACTTAGTCCATATTAGGGGCTCCCATGGTTTTAGAAAACCATGGGCACACATGTAAGGTCCAGATCAAAGCTCAATTTTCGAGGAACGGTCTTAACGGTTCAAGGAAATCTATAAATACCCCTCCATTCTCATTTGCAAAACCCACAATTTGAAATCTGATTTATGCTCTCTAAGTGGAAGTATATGCTTCCTACCTGAGGGAAAATTGGAATCAAATCTTGCGGGGACCTTCTGTAAGTGTTCTTTCGTTCTTTTCATTCGTTTTAGCGTTAAAGTCAAACTGCGTTTGACTTTCTGCATTGACCAGTTTATGGTCAATGTGAAGTTCGTTTGAACTTCATAACGTGAGCGTAATCACGATGGTTATAGTCCCTAGTGACTATACCTACTGATTACCACATTATCTAGGCTCAGTGACGAGTCGAAGTTTCGGCCAAAATGCGCATTTACGCCTATTTTGTAACCAAACTACTCTAGGATATCAAAACCGTTTGTTTTGATATCAAAACCTGTTTTCTAACTTAACTAAACATGTTCTAGCATGTTTAGCTCTTCACTTTTTAGTTTAGTGCTTGTATAGGGTCGTAAAGGTAAGCGATCTAATCAATCGCTTATACTTTCGAACCCGACCCGTTGGTCGATTATTAGGATCCGACCAAACACATTAGGTGACCATAGTTGTATAGGGAATAACCTTCCGATGTTATACCTTATGGTCACGATGTTTAGTTAGTTGTATGATAGGTAGTTTATATGCCTTAGGTTTATTACCAAAATGCCCTTTTTACGCTAAAATTTACTTTAAGCATATGTAACATAGTTTTTGATATTTAAAATGATTTGGAAACAATATTAAACTTGTATAGGCATATAATACTTGTCATAGGACTAGTTAGATGTCTTGAATGCGCGTTTGCGCGCACGACGCGTTAAAGTAGCATAAGCTACCTTAATGGGTCGCGATGGGTCGAAAGCACTTAGGTTAGGTTCTGATTTAGGATGTAGGCTTTGTTAAACCATATCACATGAGTTCCAACACTCATTTAGGTTGCAAGACCTCATTCTGTCCGATCTTCCGAATTAGGCGTCTATTGTTTGACTAGTGGTTCCATTACTAGGTGCTGGTTGATTTCTCTGGTTTACTTGAGTTTGTTGAAGTACTATTGATTGAGGATACCTTGCACTACATGTGAGTACATAGTTCCCCTATTTTACTGTTTTCAAATGTTTTGGGGTGATTCATATGTACAAAATGTTTTCAAGGTTTAAACGACGATTTCAAAAACGAATAGAACGATTTATACTAAACTAATAACGATTTTGATAATGTGAACGAACTTGTTGGTTGTAGTTACATAACGAATGACATTCATTAATTTTGGTCGAACCGACCAGTATTAGGTTATGGTACCATAGGATCTGACAAATCCCGTTATTGCACTATACCCATGGTTATGTGTGGGTGTTGTGGGTAACGACTGAATATGTAATTATTAATTTACCCTTTGGAGGTTTGTTAATACGAGAAGCGAGTGAACGATGAACGAGTCACGAAGGTTTGAATGTTATTAACGAGACGACCATATATAAGTTTTCACAATTAAAACGAGGATGATTTAAACGAGTAAACGATTTGGAAACGATGTTAAACGATTTGGGTAAACGATTGGTTTTTGGTTAGTGTTTAGATAATGGGACGGGTGTAATATGGTGAAAACATGGTAGATACGCCGCTGGTACTTCTTATATATAAGTGTTTTCAACATATTACATACCGTGGCGTTATTTAGTTCACTTGGGTAAACGATATTGAAACGATGTCACTCAACGATGTTTTCGAAATAATATACGAGTTTTATTAACGAGTTTATACGAGATGTTTTACAAGATGGTTTTCTAAAACAAAAGCTTTTGGGTTAAGAATCATGGCTACGAGGTTTTATAAATTATAATCCGCTTGATTTGAGTTGGTTAATTAAGTTGCAATGTTATACTCTTTTCAAAACAATGTTTTCAAGGTATTGCAATATATGTAAACAAGCCATGATTCCGATACTCTTATAAAACCTATGTACTCGCCAGCATTTCTTTGCTGACTTTGTTTTTACATATGTTTCAGGTATTGTTGCTTGATTGACGTTCTAGGATGCATGCGTCACATAGGATCTGGACGAGGCCTTAGTGACATAAAATAATGATAGTCGATATAAAACTTGTTTGTTATGTGTTAAAACAATGTTAATGTTTAATATTATCAATAAAACGAAACACTTTTTGTATCCATGGTTATGAAACGATAATTCTGTTACAACACTCCCCGACGTTTCCGCCACGCTTTGTTGTTTTACGTGGTCGGGGTGTGACAAGGGAGCAGTAATGTTTGCACTCAAGATACAGAGACATTACTTGGACGGTACCAAGTGCACCATTTACACCGATCACAAGAGTCTCCAGTATATCTTCGATCAGAAAGAGTTGAACATGCGACAACAATGATGGGTCGAACTCCTTAACGACTACAAATGTGCAATCAAGTATCATCCAGGCAAGGCCAATGTTGTGGCTGACGCCCTCAGCCATAAGAAACCAAACCTAAGCGTGTACGTGCGTTACAGCTTACTATTCACTCCAGTCTTCCTGCCCACATTCGGGATGCTCAGGTTGAAGCATTGGAAGAAGGGAACCTTTTTAGCTGAGCCCATGCGAGGCATGGAAAAGCAACTTGAACCCAAGGAAGACGGTACTCACTACTTCATGGGACGTGACTGGGTTCCATTCTTTGGAAACTTACGAGAACTTGTGATGGACGAAGCACACAAGTCTCGCTACTCGGTGCATCCTAGTTCTGGCAAGATGTACCAAGACCTTAGAACTCTTTGTTGGTGGCCCCACATGTTGGCTAACATAGCGACCTATGTTAGTAAATGTTTGACCTGTGCGGGAGCCAAGGTTGAATACCAGAAGCCATCAGGCCTACTTCAACAACCAGAGATCCCAACATGGAAATGGGAGCCAAATTTCCATGGACCTTGTGACTGGCTTACCTAGATCTCAACGAGAAAACGACACCATATGGGTGATAGCTGCTCGACTGACAAAGTCTGCGCACTTCCTGGCTATCAAGGAAACGAATAAGTTCTCTACCCTAGTAGACATCTACCTGAAGGAAGTAGTTGCGAGGCACGGGGTGCCAACTTCCATCATTTCTGATCGTGGCCCACGTTTTTACATCTGATTTGTGGTAGGCAATGCACAAATCCTTTGGCTCACGCCTAGACATAAGCACAACGTATCACCCACAGACGGATGGGCAGGAAGAATGCACCATCCAGACTCTCAAAGACATGCTTCAAGCATGTGTAATCGACTTTGGTAATGGCTGGGAAACGCCTCTACCCTTGGTGGAGTTTTCGTATAACAACACTTACCACACCAGCATCCAGGTTGCTCCATTCGAAACTTCGTACGGATGGAAACACCGATCACCCCTATGCGGGGCAGAAGTTGGCGGCAACCAAAATACTGGCCCATGATTCGCTCTCTACATGACGGAAAAGATTGCCCCAACCCGATCATGAATGGCGGCAGCTCGTGACCGTCAGAAGAGCTACCTTGATAAGCATAGGAAACCGCTCGAGTTCCAGGTTGGGGATCGAGTACTGCCTAAAGTCTCACCTTAGGAAGGTGTAGTTCGTTTTGGCAAACGAGGCAAGCTTAATCCGCCTTACGTTGAACCTTTCGAAATCACTGAGAAAATCGGCAAAGTGGCATACGGACTGAATCTGCCCGAAGAGCTCAGTGGTGCTCACAAGGAACTCACTATCGACGATCAGTTGCGATTTGTCGAGGAACCAGTGGAAATTACGGACTGGGAAGTTAAGACTTTCAATCGTACCAGGATACCCATTGTTCGAGCTCGTTGGAACTCCCGTCGTGGCCCAGAGTTCACCTGGGAACGAGAAGACCAAATGAAACGCATGTATCCCCAGTTGTTTAAGAAAAGTGAGTCCCCTACTGAAGCTACCGCGGAATTTCGGGACGAAATTCCAAAGCAACGGGGGGATGATGTGATACCCCAGGAAAACCAGGAAAACCATACAACCTAACTAGCTTCCTCAGTGACTACGTGCTAAATTTCGGGACGAAATTTCTTTCAACTTGGGGATGATGTGACAACTCGTATAAATCCTTGTTACGTTTCGCGTACTTTATAAATTCATGTATGTTATGTGACTTTATGTGCTATGTGACTTATACATTATTTAGTGAACCTTTGTGAAACCGTAATTAATTACCCGTAACATGCTATTGGCGTACTCATATTTGGAGTCTAGAGTATAATGTAGCCTAAATTTTGAGGATCAAATTTCTGTAACATGGGGAGGATGTGACAACCTGTATTTTTAACACTGGTTAATTACGTAAAGTTACCTACGGAAATACTGTAAAACCTCACACTAATTTAGCGACATAACTCGTACTTACTCGATTTTCGGGACGAAAATCCTTTCAACTTGGGGATGATGTGACACCCCACGCTTACGAGGTTAACGTCGTAAAATTATCTTATCCTATTTATATAAACGAATGGACTTGTATGACTAATTGATTATATACCTATCCAATTTATTTTGCGAATATTTGAAACCAAATCTCTATCATGTTGGAGGACCTTATTTACAATATATGAAAGTGAAAAATTAATTGTGCATCATTATTATAATCGAGGGACCAAAAGTGGCGATATGTTGAAAGTGCATTAATTAATTTAGATGTTAAGAAGAAAAGTGGGCAAATTCTTTGTTGACCGAATTTGAGTAGGCTGACTAAAAAAATATGTATGTTGTCTGCATTCAATTATTTTGTATTTGGGCCTTTGGCAATCGTGTGCCAGGCCAATTTTTCGTTGGAGTCACATGGAGCAGCATACAAGAGCTAGCCCATGACGTGAATAGAGGTTGGACTCAATTTGATATACATTATTGGGTGGTATGATAAAAGGAATAGAACCCTACGACAGAAGGGGAGGGCGACATATTATTCTAGTTGGCGATGGCAAAGAGTAGGCAGTTCCCCCTTCATCGATTATCCTCTAATCCTTCCTCTTGTTCCTTTAATCTCTACTCAAGGTTGGTTATGATTATTATGTGTTAAAGCTGCGTTTTGCGATGATCATGATGTTCTATACCTAGGGCTTGTTGTGATGTCTGATATGCTAGATGATACTAGATAGGTTAACTTGTTATTAGTCCCTATTACTAAGTTATATGATCGTTTGAACCTGTTCTAGTTTAATAAAGATGAAAACAGAAAGCTGGTTAACATTTACAGCCAACTTCAATTGGCTGTAAACAGGTTGTTATATATCGAAAAGCTGATTTTCTAAAGTCTAAAACGTGTTATTTTGAAATACGCTTCTAATGGCGCTGGAATCATGATTTTTGGACGTCGTTTGCTATTTTTAAAGGTCCGTTTTGTACAGAAGCAAAAACTGCGTTTTTTTTTCTGCAGAAAATACGTGTTATGTTTTTCGTCATAACTTGAAACCTGGATAGAGTTAGGTCACGAAATTTGTACTGTAGATGACCACTGATATCTTTGTAATTCACCAACTGGAATTTTGTCAATCGGACTTACGATGAAATTTGAATGAATTTTTCTGTGGAGTGTAGTCAGAAAGTGACGAATCTGATTACAGCCTAGTAAATGATTTTTATAAAATAATTGGTAATGAATTGGATTTCGAGATTTTTACACGATGATATTTAGGTCGTTTGAAACATTCTTTAAAAATTTGGGAATTTTTGGAATAAGTTAACTATTTTATTAAAATGCTCGAAAACAGCCCAGTTTTGGATGTTAAAGCTGAAACGACATAAGTAGTAATTTGCGTGTCTAAATGTCGGGTATGTTATCTGAGGATGATCTAACATGTTATATGTCAATGAAAGTGTTATGTTCAATATCGTATGTTTTCTTTTGAATGGTAATAGATGGGAGGTTTATATGGGCATGAACTGTTAAAGTGAGTGCACGTTATGTGGTAGATGCGTGTAGGAACTTCGTGCTTATTTGATGTCACTAATAAACTAAGTGGTAATCATACTAGGACGTGATTGACCAACACCGATTGTTAGCTATTTTAAGAGTTCAACCGAGCAACCAAAGGTGAGTTCACACTCTTAAGGCATGGGATTCCCGGTGGGTTGGGAATGAGATTAAGAAGCTAAGATGATACCTGTATGTTCACCACTAATAGATTACATTAAACCTGCGTATTCTCGGATTGGGAAGAATACGTACCTCCGTCCTCGGATTGGGAAGGACGCCTACACTAAACCTGCGTATTCTCGGATTGGGAAGAATACGTACCTCCGTCCTCGGATTGGGAAGGACGCCTACACTAAACCTGCGTATTCTCGGATTGGGAAGAATACGTACCTCCGTCCTCGGATTGGGAAGGACGCCTACACTAAACCTGCGTATTCTCAGATTGGGAAGAATACGTACCTCCGTCCTCGGATTGGGAAGGACGACTACATTTAACCTGCGTATTCTCGGATGGGTAGAATACGTACCTCCGTCCTCGGTTGGGAAGGACGCCAATGTATATAACTAGTCTAGTGGTTTACAACATGGGGTAGCCCCCACTGGTTATGGTTTGGGAAACAAGGAACTTGTTAACTCTTGGTTTTCGAATGAACCTATGGTTTTTGAAACAACTTTAAAATGGACAACCAACTGTGAACTCGCTCAACTTTGTTGTTGATTCGTTACTATATGCCCTGCAGGTCGTTAGGTGTTTACTTGGAGCTTGCACGAGAAGGAGAGGTCGTTGTGGGACATGGACTGTTGAGTTCCATGTTAAACTTTTGAACTTTAAAACTTATGTTTTGGTTTTACACTTTATGCTTCCGATGATAACTTGAGCTTGGTTAATTTGTTTTGGATACTAATTATATTGTGGTGGGTTTTTATCTTTATTATTATACATTGTTCAATATGATTGGTGGCTTGATCCTGGTCATGTCACGCCTCCTGCGGTGATACTCCGCTTGTGGATTTTGGGGGTGTGACACCTTGGCATGTCTCTTGGCTGCTGAAAAGGAAGTACCACAAATGTCTGATCCATCGGATATGAAATTTATAACTTGTGCATGTGCCGGAGGAGCAGGAGCTCTTTTTGGAACCTTTTCAGGATCCTGGATCCTTGACTTTTTTCTTCCCAAAAGCTCCTTCAAATGCCCCTTGCTTAACAAGTAACCAATCTCTTTTCTCGGTGCAATACATTCTTCAGTGAGATGCCCGAAATTCTCATGATATGCACACCATTTAGATTTGTCTTTTGTTGCAGCTGGCTTATCACTTTTTCTAGGCCATCTTGCTTTGTCACCTAGGTTCTGCATTGCAAGGATTAGTTCATTGTTATCAATAGAAAAACAATATTCAGAAATGGGAGGATAACACTCATCATCCTCTTCCCGTTCTACTGCATGCACGTTCTGGTTGTCAGGCTTGTTGTAAGACTTGGACTTGTTGTTCCTGAAGTAGGATCCTTGCTTTTTCTGCTTCGAGGATCCTGCCAGTCATTCCTGGATCCTTTTATCATCCTCTAATCGGATGAATCTAAGGGCCCTAGTTCTTACTTCATCAAGATTCCTGCAAGGGGTCATGACAAGATCATCATAGACCAATGAATCCCTAAGTAAACCCATTTTAAAGGCTTCCACATCCGTAGCTATATCCAGATTAGGAATATCTAAGGATTCTTTACTAAACTTAGTGATATAATCTCTAAGTGATTCATTTTGACCTTGTGTTACCCTATATAGGTCACTAGTTAATCGTTCAAATTTTCTACTACATGAGAATTGACTATTAAACAGATTAACTAAATTAGCAAATGAAGTAATAGAGTAAGAGGGAAGACTTAGCAGCCATTCAAGAGATGATCCTGTTAGTGTGGATCCAAAACCCTTGCGTAGACATGCTTCTTTTAACCTCTCCGGGATGGGGTTGATCTCCATCCTTTCTCTGTATTGAGCCACATGTTCTTCTGGATCCGTCGAGCCATCATATAGCTTCATGGTTGGTATTTGAAACCTCTTAGGTATCTCAGCATCACAAATAGGTGGTGTAAAACGAGATATCCTATGGCTTCCATCTGCAATTTCAGGAATGGGCTTAACCACTCCTAGAACGCTGGATATCATATCCTTCAGCTTCTGTAATTCCTTAGCCATAGCTTGATTGATACCTGTATCCTACATAAAGCCATGATTAGTAGTATAAGAATTATTCAAAGTGTTACCTCCCGTAGGATTCAAGTTTGGAACTCCAGATGTGAATCCATATTGACAGGATTCTGGTATGACTGAAGGACCAGAAGACGCAATGGTCCGCATTGGAATGAAGTCTCCTAGATGAACATCTGAACTTCCTGGTTGCACACTTTTTAAGAATCCCTGATCCTGGAAGATGTTGGATCCTTGATGTGATGTGGCTGGGGGTCTTGGAGGATACTCCATGGATCCATAAACCTGAGATGAGGATCTCTGAACCTGAGAGGAGGATTCTTGAACCTGAGTGGAGGATCCTTGAACCTGAGTGGAGGATCCTTGAACCTGGAAGGATCCCGGACCCTGGGATAAGGATCCTTGAACCTGAAAGGATCCCTGACCCTGGGACGAGGATCCTTGAACCGTCTGCGCTCCCACATATCCTCCGGAACTGAAAAAGGATCCCCGATACTGAATCGAAGATCCTGAAGGCTGAAAGTAGGATCCTTGAGCTATTGTTATTGCTGATGACCCGAAACGCATTCCCAATGATCCACCTTGAAGCTGGACATCAGCTGGAGTAGAGTGTTGGCTAGTTATGGCTGGAGTGTTGAAATTCAGTGATCTCTGCACCAATGGAGAGTGATCCTCCGCTGATCTCTTCAATTTCTTAATGTCATCAATCTCTCGAAGGATCCTGTCATTAGTTTTGTCCTGCTGCTGCATGTAATCCCTCATCTGCAAAATCAAAGAATTAAGATCACTGTTAGAAGGACTAGAAGAAACAGCAGAAGTTGGTGGTTTTGAGAAAACGGGGGTCGGTTTCTTCGCAGGATTCTCAGCATTCTTCTGAGATCCAAAAGGTGGTGGAGGCAAAGATGGAACGCCCTGTGAAGAAGTGATTGCCGGCATGGAACTTGAAGTGTTCTTTGCTGAAGAAGCCATCTGGTTGGAGATAATGAACCGAAATGATCACAATAACAAAAATTTCTTAGGAATGAAGCACCAATTGCCCCACGGTGGGTGCCAGACTGTTTTGGTCAAAAATCAAGTTAGGATAATGCAACCAAATCTTTTGTTGTGAGGTATGATGCTTGAATCAATGAACAAATGTGTTTTGGTAAAAAATCAGGCTAAGATAATGTAACCAAATCTTTGTTGTGAGGAATGATGCTTAAATCAATGAACAATGTTAAGGATAACTCAGAAATGTAATGAACAAATAACACGAGGATTTATACGAGGAAAAAGCCCTTGATCAAGAGTTGATTTCCGGCACAAAAAACCTCGGGTGATGGAAACTACCGATCACCAACTAAGATTAAACAAAAGAAGTTTACAACTCGGGATGATAACAAGCTTGGTACAAGGATCACTAGTGTACAATGTGCAAAAATGTATGAAATCGCCAAGTAGTGTTCGAGAGCTGATTGAGAGCTGTTACGAGAGTGTGTGAATGCCAAAATTAGCTAAGTGTTCTACTCAAGCTTGTTATCCCCATTTTAAATTAGAAATAACAACATTAACTAACTATCCGCAAATAGTGCAAGGATAACAATAAGGATCCTGAATCCTGATCCTGCAACACCTACTGAGGATCCTTAATTCAAACAGAATTGAGGATCCATGATCCCGGCAGCACTTGAGGATCCGTGATCCTTAGGATTGGAAAATCCTCCCCTAACAATTGCCCCCAAAATATAAGGAGTAAAGTGTAAAATAACGAGTTATATTTTCTTGATCTTATCCGCAACAAACTAACGGATATATAGCCGTTAGGATCTAACTATCCGTTGCAGATCCCACGTCATTGAAGCGACATCCCTGCAAAATCATCATTATAAATTCAAGTTAGAGATAAGGGTCTAGAGGCATTTAAATTCGTGCGTTACACCCTTTAAATCCTCATTCGAAGATCAAGCAGGTACTCTTCTCCCCTTTCTCTCTTCACATTCTTGCTCTGTTCTTTCTTTCTTGAAATCTCTGAATCACAATGAAGTTACGATCATCCCCTGCTAAGGATCATCAGAAAGACAGTCCTTTGAAGAGCCAAGGGATCATCAAAGATTCTCCGAAGGAACGTTGCTGCTTCACTGATCAAGATATAGACAGGATTCGCCATTGCTTTCCGGGGGACACTGTTTTAAACCTTTTGACCCTACCGTCTTGAGCGACTTTATCTCTGAAACCTGGGTTGCATTCCCGGCCACCCCATTCCTGATAGGATACTCCTATCCTTTTCCTGCTTTTACCCAGTCTTTCTTCTCTCTTACCGGCATATCCTATATCCAGGCTATGCTAATGATGTGGAGGGTTTTATTTACCCTTGAGAGGATCATTGAGCAGGAGGATATAGATTTGGGAATGTCGGAGTTGTCTGAACTATATAACCTCGTTAGCCATGGTTCACATCGCTTTCTATTCAAACACAAACCTGGTGAGGCACACCCGATCCTGAAGACCACCAAAAACGACACTAAGTGGAAGAAACGATTCTTCTTCGTTAGGAGGGATTCTATCCCGGATGGGAAGGATCTCCCTAGAAAATGGGCCACTCATGGTAGGATAGAGGATCCTTATAGAAGGATCATAGGATAACCCTGTTTCTGTTGAGGATCACTAACATCTTTTTGTTATTTTTTGTGCAGCTATCTCTGTTTCTCACATCATTTCAACACCTGCAACCAAGGAGAGGATCACCGCTTTCCGGAATCTTGATCCTGTAGTGAGGTCATTTCAAGCAAGTACCAAGGATTCTCAAGAAGTATCCTCAGGCTCTGTCACAATGTCAAGTAAGTATCCGAGTTTGTATATAATTAAATGTTGAAACGTAAATAAAACAAGAATACTTATCTTTTGTTTTGGATTAATAGGCGCTGGAAAATCTTCAAGGTCAGCCACCCGCTTCAGTGTTACCGATCTTACTGCTGTTGCTCCCAGGTCTGGGAAGAAGAAGACTACTGCTAGCCCGAGTGCCGTGGTTCCAAAGCCTGTCTCCTCTAAAGGGGGAAAGAAGAGGAAGGCCACTGAAGCTAACAATCTCGAAGGCCTGCCCCTCATTCGCCATCAGTTCCAAGAATACTTTGCTGAAGTAAGGATCACTGACTCTGCTTGATTATCCTGCCCACTTGAGGATCATGGATCCTAAACTTTACCTTGTCTTTTTTGCAGAAATTCACTGAGGTCGAAATGCTGTTTGATGCATATGTTGAGGAGGCGGAGCAAAAGCATCTGGAGTATCAAAAATTCTTCCTAGCTAAGGATGAGACTATCTCTCGCCTTGAGAAGGATCTAGCTCTGGCAAAGCAGCAGGTGGTCATGGCCCAGATAAATGCTGATCATGAGAAGCACGACCTGCTGGAGGATGCTAAAGTCTCTGCTGCCATCACCATGTATAAGATCAAGCTGCAAATGGCTCAGGAGGCTGATGATCCTGACTTCGACAGGACCACTTGGGACAAGGAGGGCGAAGCTGGCTGAGCTAGACGATGAAGAGGAGGCTACAGAAGTCTTGGCGATTGAGGCAAGTGGCAGCGGGAAGGATCAAGTCGGTGGTGATGATGCTGGTGGTGATGCAGCCAAGGTGTGAGCTACAGAAATGGGCGATGATGGACATTTCTAGACGTGGCCGGAGCCCTTTTTTTAGGATTTGAAAGTTTTTTGGTTGTGATGTTTTGAAACAATGTTGGGTTGTACTTTGAACAATAGTTTTTAGGATTGTGGATCAAGGATCCTTGGACAATAGGTAGGATAATAGGTGGTGGAGGGATCCTCTGTTTGGGGGATGAAAACACTTGTTATCCTGCCCTCTTTTATTTCCTGCACTTTCAAGACCTGTTAACAACGGACACCCTTTGCCAACCCAAGTGGACGGGCCACGTATTGCTGGTAGAAGCTTGGGTTGGCAATTTTGACAACCTTAAAGGGTTTAACTTTTTTGAACAAATAAAACTTCAAGTTTTTGGCTATTTCCCACGTCGTTATCCTTATGAATTCTTTATTTTTCTATTGTTGTTATTCATTTTCTTTGAATTTGTAAGTAAAGAATAAAGGTTTAGTAAATCATGTTTAAAAGTTTTTAGGATATGATCAACGATCAAATATCCTATAGTTGATAAATTCAGAAAAGTTATGCAACTTAAGGATCATTAGTTCTGTTGTCAAAGGATAAGGGCCACTTATATGAATAATGAATAAAATCAAAGTGATTAAGGATCATACCTGAGAATCCAAGTTAGGATCCTAAACCTTTAACAATTACAATCAGGATAACCATAAAACAAACCTTAGTAAAGGGTAAGGATCAAGGATCCTTAGCTGTTTAGCTTCAAAGACCTGAAACAGAGCATAACTTGGGACTAAACCAATATAAGAGAATAGTTAGTAACTGGGGACAAGCCCAACAATTCTGGGGACAAGCCCAAAGGATAACTGGGGACAAGCCCAAAGAATCTTGTGTAAACTGGAGTATGGCCCTCACTGGCGACTATCCAAACTTAGTGACATGAAAATGCCAAAACCTTAGTTAACGTGAAAACGTTAGAAACCTTAGGAACGGATGTATGGTACGTCTACCATTATACGTAGGATCCCGGATACAGCCAGTACAATGAAATTGTTAGCCCCTAAAGCGAGTACTGGTCCCATTGCCATGAACTGTACCAGGATCATCGTGCGCTACTGGCGATACTGGGGACAGGCCCAAAAACTGGGGACAAGCCCAAACAACTGGGGTCAAGCCCAAATAACTGGGGTCAAGCCCAAACAACTGGATACTTCTGTGGATACTCAATCCTTTGTTAAGGATACCTAAACCTTCAGCAAAACTCAGAATCAAGTGAAAGGAGGATAAAGGATCCAGGATCCTTGTCCATGTATATAAGATAATTAAAGAATGAAATAGTTTGAGATTAGATCATTACCAAAATGAGGATCATCCATCCTCTAAGGATCCTTCAAGGATGTGGATCATGAATATTGCTAAGGATCACAAATCCTTATCACATGAAGTATCTCTTCAGGTGGACAGTATTCCAAGCTCTTGGTAGCAAATCACCTTCCATTGTTAGCAATCGATATGCCCCCTTTCCAGCCTCAGCTTCAATCAAATAGGGGCCTTCCCACTTTGGTGCTAACTTTCTATCAGCAGGATTGGTGGTATTCTGAAATGCTTTCCTAAATACCATATCACCAACTTGGAACTTCCGGATCCTGACATTCTTGTTGTAGGCTCCAGCCATCCTTTGTTGATAACTAGCCATCCTTATCCTTGCCAAATCCCTGAGTTCTTCTATAGTATCCAAGTCTTGAACCAAGTTTTCAGCATTTTGTTCAGGATCACGTATGCTTGTTCTTGCAGTAGGGACCACCATCTCTGTAGGGATTACTGATTCTGCTCCAAATACCAAAGAGAATGGAGTTTGGCCAGTAGCATTTTTGGGAGTTGTCCTATCAGCCCATAATACATAGGGTAGTTCTTCTGCCCATTTTCCTTACTTGGATCCAAGCTTCTTCTTCAAGTTGTTGATGATGATCTTGTTGGATGATTCTGCCTGACCATTAGCTTGTAGGTGGACTGGTGTTGATGTTATCATCTTAATCCCCAAGCTATCACAAAAGTTAGTAGTTCTACTCCCAATAAATTGGGATCCATTATCACAAATAATTTCAGAGGGGATACCAAATCTAGTAATAATATTTCTTTTGATAAAGGATATCACTTCTTTTTCTCTGACTTGAGCAAAGGCTTCAGCCTCTATCCACTTGGAGAAGTAATCAGTCATAGCAAGCATGAACACTTTTCCACCAGGTGCCTTGGGAAGTTTACCAACTATATCCATTCCCCATCTCATAAATGGCCAAGAAGAGGATATAGGATGCAAAAGCTCTGCTGGTTGATGAAGTATATTACTATGTCTCTGACAAGGATCACACTTCTTGGCATATTCCACAGCATCCTTCTTCATAGTAGGCCAATAATATCCTGTTCTCAGGATCCTTGAGAATAGTGCCTTGCCCCCAGTGTGATTTCCACAATCTCCTTCAAGAAAATCCTTTAGGACTTCTTGGATTTCAGGATCCTTAATGCATCTTAGATATGGTCCTGCAAGAGATCGTTTATATAACATGTTATTCAATATTGTAAACTGAGATACCTTAATTTTGAAAGCCCTGGGGTTTTCTCCTGTAGGAATCTCTCCATGTTGGATATATCTTTTGATTGGAAGGATCCATGATCCAGAATGAGATTGTGTATCATCACTAGGGATGATTGCAGAATCCTTTCCTATCTCCATAGCTATATGATCCTCAATAGCAGGGGTTAGGATACGGATAATAGGGATCTTGATATCCTCTAAAATCTTCAAGGATGATCCTAGATTGGCCAAAGCATCAGCCTCTGCATTCTCTTCTCTGGGTACCTGTGTCAGACTAAAAGAAACAAAAGAGAGTGCCAATTCCTTGACTATCTCTAGATATTTGATTAGCTTTTCACCTTTAACAGCATAGGATCCATTAAAGTGATTAGTAATTAACAAAGAATCTACATGTACCTCAAGATACCTGATCCTCATGTGCTTGGCAATTTGCAAACCAGCTATCAAGGCCTCATATTCAACCTCATTATTAGTAGTTCAAAACTCACAAGCTATGGAGTGGGGTATTATGTCCCCCTGTGGTGATTTTAGTAGTATTCCAAGTCCTGTTCCTTTGACATTGGAGGCTCCATCAGTGAAGAGTATCCAAGGATCCTTAGTTTCTTCTAGCTGTTGGACTTCTAACTCAGCTTCCTTTTGCAAGTCACTACTAAAATCTGCCACAAAGTCAGCTAAGGCTTGGGATTTGATGGCAGTCCTTGGTTCATATCTTATATCATAAGCACTAAGTTTCACTGCCCACTTAGCCATCCTTCCTGACATTTCAAGTTTCCTGAGAACATTCTTAATTGGAAAATTAGTCTTAACAATAATGGCATGAGTTTCAAAATAATGTCTTAATTTAGTAGATGCCATAATTAGTGCAAGGATAAGTTTTTCTAAATGTGAATACCTGGATTCAGCATCAAGCAAACTCTTACTTACATAATAGACAGGATGTTGTGTACCTTCGTGATCCTTAACAAGGACCGCACTTACTGCTTTAGAGGATACCGCCAAATACAAGGATAACATATCCCCTTTTTCTGGTTTCATCAAGGCAGGGGCTGAGGATAGGTAATCCTTAAGAGCTTTGAGAGCATTTTCATGCTTTTCAGTCCACTCAAATTTCTTGTTCTTCCTCAAAATGTCATAGAATTCCTTGCATTTTTCTGAGGATTTGGATATGAACCTGTTCAAGGCTGCGATCCTGCCTGTTAACCTTTGCACATCCTTGGCATTGGCAGGAGATTTGATATTTATAATAGCCTTAATTTGCTCTGGACTTGCTTCAATGCCTCTTTTTGTCACCATATAGCCTAGGAATTTACCTGCTTTAACACTAAAATGACACTTGGAAGGATTTAGTTTCATATTAAATTTATCAAGGATATTGAATGCTTCCTCCAGGTCTCTAAGGTGATCCTCAGCTTTCTTGGACTTAACCACCATGTCATCTATATAGACTTCCATAGTGTGTCCAATTTGTTCTTTGAACATCATATTGACTAGCCTTTGATAAGTATCACCTGCATTCCTTAGTCCAAATGGCATAGCAATATAACAATATATACCAGTTGGGGTCATAAAGGCTGTATCCTCTTGATCAGATGGTTCCATCTGAATTTGTTGATGTAGAATCGTTTTCAGACCCGAATGAGTCAATCAGGAGAGTTTATCTCAATACGAGTGGCGGAAACAAACGTATCGAGGTCAATTCAGCTAGAATATCACTTTAAACTATCTGTATATTGATTTCAGATCAATTACAAGCCTGTAGACACTTCGGCAGCACTTCGTTACCGGAAACAAGAAGATTACCCCTGAATCCGCTTGAATGGGTATATATATAGGCATTGGGTTTCGCTTGAATGTGGTAAGAAGTCAGTTCAAGCAAAATCTCAACATGTTGATTTCGCTTGAAACTGACCAGGCCTCTTTCAAGCGAAATCACTACCTTCAAGCGAAAACACCTTTATCACATCCTAAAATCTCATATTTTCTTATACAACGCACCCTGATCTATCAATAATCAAACAAGAATCGATACAAGACGAAGTCGACAGACGCATGCACCAACAGACTCCCCCTCGAATGTTGACGAGTCTTCAGTGTCGAGTCTTCGGTTGTCAAACCTTCAGTCTTTATTAGTCTGCTTACTTTCTCCAAAGATTCTCCATTGTAAGTATCCTCAATCAATCTCTTTCTCTTTCTCGTAATCTTCAGGATCTTCAGACTCCCCCTTTCGCTAAACTGGGATCGTAGTCTGGAATTCACTTTTCACAAGTTCTTTCATCGAAACCTGACACTCATCTAACTCAGGTATTAAAACCTGTATAACCTGCATAACTCTACCCAAAAATAAGTTTCACAAATTTTAAAATTTTGCAAATTTAGAAACTACTTGTAGGTATCATTCACAAAAATGATTTAATCTTTGATAACCATTTAACATACTTTCTTCATACATTCTTTCCCAAACCTGTTCATCAAGTTTAGCACTTGAAATTTTGAAAATCAGCTCACCAACATCAGTTGTAATTTTCAAAAATTTATGCTAAAACACACTAAAATCTTTTTGGATTTTTGAATGTAATGAAATGCAGTAAAGAAATATTTACAGACACTATTTTTGTGAGCTGGTGTAAGAGGATCATATCAGTTTTTGAGACCAATCACCAACACCGTTAAGCTATAAACATTTTAAGTTCTAAACGATTCACATAGATTGACGATATTGTTGTCCACTTAAACTCAATCTAAAAACTTTCAAAATGCTTACCGATACGTTAAGGTATATTAATTTTGCACTAAATTCTTATGGACCCCACGATCTCAGCATATCCCCTCATCATGCAATACACTGACCCAAGTAATGCCTTTAAATTTTTATCAACTGTGATTTGTGCAAAAACAAAGCAGAATGTTAAAACATTAACAATCAGGTCGATACTTCCGTATACGCAGAGAAAGTCCAATGTTTAAACAAAATAAGAAAATAAAAATAAGTTGAAGTTGTTTAGGCTTTAACCACCAGGTCGATACTTCCGTATACGCAAAGGAGGTCCAAAACTTAAACGAAACACCAAAGAAAATAAAGCAGAACGTTTAGGCAATAACATCCAGGTCGATACTCACGTATACGCAAAGGATGTCCAATGCTTAAACAAAATAAAAAATAAAACAAGTTTAAATCTTTGCAAAATAAAATGCACAATCACAGCGACTTTTCAGCAAAGTTGTGAAAGTTCACAAACTTAACCAGTTTTATGTCTTTCGATAATCAGCGATTACTGAGTAGGCACACAGAGAAGAAGGACAAAACTAAGTACTATGCTTTAGACCATGTTTCCCACTAGAACTAGGCTTTTTCATTTAAGTTTGTATCGTTATTGCAAATCTACTAGTCTAGCTGAGCCTATCGTCACATCTTTAGTGTGATCGTTTATCACATTTTATCTTTCCATTTCTTTAGCATGCTGTGACAGTCCACTGATGTACTATCATTTCCTCTTTTTTTACACAAAACTCATTTTGAATTATATCATGTTTTTTACTTTTTCAAAATTTCAAATGTTTTTGTATTTTCTGAAATTCTTACTCCCCCTAAAATTCAAACACATTTTAGAAAATTTGAAAACAAACTGTACAAATAAAGTGACAACTGATATCGAATTGCTTCAATTCTCCATCCACTTGTCATAAACAATCAGAACTCCCCCTCACAGCAAACTATTTTCCCATTGATTTCAAAACACTTAAGTTTGTTTTAATCAAATGGTTTTTCCGGAAAATTAGTTTTGTTGATTGATTTTAACCATTTGTAGGTTAAGGGTTTGGTTCATCACATTGTCTTTCATCCAAATATCACTTGTAGGAAAATGCAAGTACAACTTAATGTCCTTGATTTACCACTTGTAGATAAAAACCTTTTTCAACCACATGACTTACCAACCAATACCAATTGTAAGTTACCATATGTAGGTTGAATTCTCAAGATGCCGATTCCTACTCCTCGCTTACCAACCTGGGAGTTCCGGCAAGTCACACTTCTACAAAAACAAATTTCATAAACAATGAATGATGCTGATTCATGCTCCGCGATTACCAACTTGGAAGCTCCGGCAAGTCAGATTTTTATTCTTTGAAAAATATAGACACCCAGGCCTGACCATCCTTGGGTGTAACCACTTCTTCACTGTTACTTTCAACCGACCTATGAACACTCCTTTTGGAAGCATAGAAGTCTTTCACTCCTTTGGCCTTACCATCGACCATTTTTCCAAAAATGTGTTTCACAGTTCCGTTGAAAGCCTTTTCAACATCAAACTTATTCTTTTCAGAATAAAATTGATTTGAAATTTCCACTTTTCCAACTTTTTTTTTAAATTTTCAGCCTTTAGTAATGGAAAATTTTCATCATTCACAATCGGAACAGATTTCTCATTTTTCTCAACAATCTGTGGCTCCTCTGTCTTTGTGGAAACAAATTCATCGCCAGTAGATAGCTCCTCTGATTTTGACAAATCAGATTCAACACTAGAACTGCTTCCTGAACCCTTAACCACCCACTTTTGATTTTTCAAGTTTTCTTTTCTTTTTAAAACATTCTTTGAACACTCTCCAACCTCATAAATTGAATTTTCAAAAACTTTGAATCTGTTTGTTGGTGGTTCGGTTTTCTCAATAACCTTTTCTTTTAGTTTACCAGAGACTTCCTGTTTTGATTGCATTGTCTTTGGACAGTTCCTGGCAATGTGACCAACTGTTTTACATTGAAAACAGGTTCTAGTCTCTATCTTCTTCTGAATAACACTTTTCTTCATCTCTTCTTGCTTCTTTGCAAGGAATTCTTTGTTCGTTTGCTTCCAGAATGAACTCTTCTATTCTTTTTCAGCACTTGTTCCTGAAACAAAAACAGTTTTAGGTTTATAAATTTTCTCATTTTTATAGTTTTTTGGTGGAATAAAACCAAGTCCTTTCCTTTTGAAATTACCATTATGATTTGGTTTTTTTTTTTAAATTGTAACCATAATTGTAACCCATTTTCTTGTTTAAACGTTGTTGAACTCTTGAGGTGTAAGATTTAGGTTTATCAGAAAGATTTAAATCTTTTATTTCAGAAATATTAATTTCTGTTAGTTTAAAAACCTTTTTAATCATTTCAGTTTTCACACCTCTTATTGGAAAAACCTCATCAGAATATAATTTGTCAGAATCTTTCAAAGTATATGCTACTTTGATCGGTTCGTCATCCAAATTAAATTTTGATAACAAGAACTCTTTATTATAAATCCATTTTTCCTGTTTGACTTTTTTACTTGGCATGTCAGACTTTGACTTGGACTCTGATTTCGACTCCGACATTGACTCCTCTGTTTCATCTTTATCCAACACCTGATCGACCACCTTTTTTATTAATTCGGACTCATGATCAGTATCGGACGACGTGAAAGTGACATCTATACTTTCTGGAAAGTTATTTGACGACTCAGACTCCCACTGTAAATTTGTTGCCTTTTCGACTCTTTAAGAATTTGGATTTCGAGGATAATATCCATTTTCAACCGGGGGTGGACATTTGTTATAGACAACACTTGGTTTCTTACCAGAAATCTTCACTTCATCATCTTCTTTTGTTTCGGACTTCTTCTCTTCCGAAGTCTTCTCTTCTTCAAACGTCTTCAATCCTTCCACTATCGGGTAAATCCTGTCAACAACAAAAGTAGAGCATGAGTAACTTTTTAATAATCTGTTAACTCTCTCAGTTTCAATTCTCTGAGTTTCCAGTTTCAGTTCAAGCTTAGCACACTTTTCAGTGTAATAGTTGACATTGTCAAGCTGTCTCATGTATGCCCCTTTGAGTGTATTCATTGCTACAGCTTGTTCATTACTTGAATTGTTGTACTTATTCATTTCTCTGTTCAAGGTATCATATGATTCTTTCAACCTTTTTATGTTGTGTAGCAACTCATTGTTTTGCTTGATCAAAGAATCACAATTCATACACTTCTCAGGAACTTTGACTGCATCAATATCTGTTTTAATTTCAAACTCTGGAACTTCTTTGACTATTCTCACTTGAACTTCTTCTGCTCTTTTCTTTTTCTCAGCTTCAGCTTTTCTCCTTTCTTCTTCTTCTTCATATCTTTTCCATTTCTCCTCTTCAGCTAATTTTTCTATATTTTTCTGCCCAATATTCATCAGAAGCATTAGCTACAAAAGCTTTAGCATTTAAAATCTCTTTGGCCATGAATTCTTTGTCTGGACAAAAATTGTCCCAACTGAAACCTTCTGGCAATTTTTCATCTTCTTGATCTGCCAAACATACTTTACTATTCGTTGGAATGTATTTATCCCAACTGAATCCACTTTCCATGCCCTGATTAACCAGACATGCTCTCTTTGAATCTTCAATTTCTTTTCTACCATGTGCAGTTTATGCCTGTTGTTGTTGATGTGGCTGTTGTGTAACTTGATGATAGATCACCTTTTTATAGTAGTCATTGTTTCCGAAAGGATTTTGAGCTCCATTTGCTTCACGATTTGTGCACTCTCTCTTGAAATGCCCTTTCTCCCTGCAACGAAAACAAGTAACTTTAGACTTATCAAATCCTAAAGTTGAAACATGTGCATCGCGAAAATCATCTCTGCCTGTAATTTGTTTGAACTTTTCAGCCCGTCTCAACACACTAGCCATGCACCATTTTATATCCATCAATTCCATCTCTTCAGCATCAATTTGATCGTAATCCTCCTTCGTGAGCATTGGATTCCCGATCCTTCCTGCAATTAATCCTCCATAAGATTCAAGCACAGTCACCAACAAAGACATGTGGCTTTTAGCAACTTCCTCGGTATAATTCTGATCATTTTCAAGGTTCAAAGCAATGTTGCATTGAAGAACTTTGCCACTTTTTGTTGTAGAAAAATGTGGATCAAATGTTGGAAATGAAGAGAATCCAGTTTTGCTGCTTGATCCCTGAGATGAGCTTTCTGAATAATCTTTTACACTGAAAGCAGTTCCAACTTTTGGAGAAAGATTTTTCTTTTCACCAACACCACTTTTGAAATACAATCCGATGTCTTGTTCTCCATCATAGTTCGTCATCCTAGCAATCTTTCTTTGCTCCATCTCTTGAGCTTCAAGATGTTTAATGAACTCACCCAGTGTTAACTTTTTATATTCCTTTCTATTATTTCTCAACATCATCAGATACGTTCCCCAAATATCATGTGGTAACGCATCAGCTAGTTTTTCAATCAGCTCATCTGTATCCTTTTTGATGCCTAATTTCGACATATTTTTCACCAAGTTACAATATCTTTCAATAATTTGCTTGGTGTTTTCTGATTTCAAACCACGGAATAAATCAAATTCTTTTTTCATAAGTGACATCTTGTTCTTGAGCATATCATCACTTCCCAGAAATATTGCTTCCAATTCATTCCAGATCGAATAAGCACTTCCATCATGTTGAAGCAGAACCAAAATGTCTTCTTTAATCGCTTGCTGTAACAGACTCACCATCAATTTCTCATCTCTATAATTCTTTTTTTCATCAGCACTCATTTCTCTTATTGGCATTATCTGATTACCGTTCTTTGTTGGCCTTTCATATGGAACCTCAGTATGTTCCCAAGCATCCAAATGATAAGCTTTAACCCAGTTACCAAAACGTTTGGACCAACCGTTATAATCATCAATATCCAAAAGCTTAGGCGGTTTTTGTGATGTCCCCGTTTCATTTTCAAGCAATGTACTTTGAGTAATATTCATTGGACCAGCAAACGCATTATAAAAATCGATCTCCATGTTTCGTTTTTCAAAAATTTTCAAATAATCAGTTCAAGCGAAATAACACACTTCAAACAAAAACTCCTCAAGCGAAATCACACTGTTGAAGCGAAAACCTTTCAAGCGAAATACCTAATTTCGCTTGAACTACACTGTTTTCAAGCGAAATGAGGTCTTTGAAGCGGAATAGGTGATTCAAGCGAGAACACTCAAGCGAAATAGCCCATTTGAAGCGTAATAACAAGTTTGAAGCGGAATCAGTCAATTTCTTAAGCGAAATCCATGTTTTCAAGCGGAATAAACCATCAGATTCAAGCAGAATCTGCATGATGTCAGCAAATCGATCTGATTTTGGTTCAATTAGTCAAGAAAATGGTCGAATTATGATCTAAAACTTTCTAGGATTTGTTGAAACAGCATTACGCACATAATATGTAAAAATCAGATGTTTTAACCCTGAAAACTAGGTTAATTTTGAAAGAAGGTGTAGAAAATCAGAATTTGTGGCTGAATTGGTATGAACTCTTCCTCCTGAGCTCTGATACCACTTGTAGAATCGTTTTCAGACCTGAATGAGTCAATCAGAAGAGTTTATCTCAATACGAGTGGCGGAAACAAACGTGTAACACCTGTGCCTCCACGGCCATCAAACAAATACCGAACCAATGAAATATCATATTTCATACTTGGGATTTGTAAAAATATGTGTATCATTTGCACATATCAATTTTTGTTCGATTCCAAACTCTAAATCGCTTTCTGGAAGGTTATACGCGCACCGATGCGTAAATATAACCAGTTTAATGCAACAAACACTCTGGAATAGTGACATAGGCTTAACATACATTAAATAAACTTTACATAACTTAGAAATAAGTTTTGGAAGGTTTGGTATGCCGAAATCAAGTTAAATCGCTTACAGGGACTAAATTTGACAAACTGCGAAAGTATGCCAATTTGAACTGTAACAGACATTCCGGAACATGACCATAAGTTAAAGATACCATAAATATCCTTCATATAGCTTAGAAATAGGCTTTGAGGGGTTCGGTGTGCTAAAATAAACTTTTGGGTCATTCAGGGACTAAAAGTGTCAAAAAGTGCACAAATTTGCATTTTCGCGCATAACTTACGTTCTGAATACATCCGGACATCCAAAATTTTATGTAAGCACTAAAACATTTTATTTTAGTGTTTGGCATAAGAAAAATCCATTCGTCACGCAATTTGGATCGTTTTTCGCGCTTATGCGCATTCCGTCGTAATTAACCGAACAACGCAATCGTACGGCTAAACGAACAGACATCCGAGATATTTTTTAGCACATTTTAAGTTCCCTATACTTTAACTTCATTTTAGAGCTTTGAAATGGGGTTAACGGGCCTTAAACGCGTCGGAAATGACCTTATAGCACAACAGGGACCAAAATGGTAAATCTGCCAAACTTGGCCCTTGCGCACCGTAAGGGTTATTTGTTACGGTGCGCAAGCAGTGTCCAGATGCAGCAAATCGTTTTTGGCTGCTGTTATCTGCCCCTAAACATTCCCCAAAGGTCAAGTGCCACTTGTTAAACTCTTGTGGTGGCCAAAATCAGTTACCATAACATCTTGACAAGTGTACGGGCTAGATCATTCCCTCTTCTCCAAGAAACGATCCTAACGGTGAACCGAAAACTATAAATACCCACTTACCCCAACTTCATTTCTCACTAGAATCTGATCAATTGTGCTCTAAGTTGAAACCTTTGTTTCATACTTGAGCTATTTTGATCTAGATTAGCATTCGGGGACCCTTCGTAAGTGTTCCTTCGTTCTTTTATTGCTTTTCGAGTCCGAAAGTCAAACTTTGTTTGACTTTCTGCATTGACCAGTTTATGGTCGATGCGAAGTTCGTTTGAACTTCATAACGTGAGCGTGATCACGATGGTTATAGTCCCTAGTGACTATACCTACTGATTACCACGTTATCTAGGCTCAGTGACGAGCCGTAGTTTCGGTCAGAATACGTATTCTTGCGTATTTTGTAACCAAACTACTTATGGGTATCAAAACCGTTTGTTTTGATACCAAACCTGTTTTCTAAAGTTAGTTAAGCATGTTTTAGCATGCTTAGCTCGTCACTTTTAGTTTAGTGCTTATATAGGGTCGTAAGGGTAAGCGATCTAATAAATCGCTTATACCTTCGAACCCGACCCATTTGGTCGATCATTAGGATCCGACCAAACACATTAGGTGGCCATAGTATATAGGGAATAACCTTACGAGGTTATACCCTATGGTCGCTTCGTTTAAGTAGTTGTATGATAGGTAGTTTATATGCCTTAGGTAAATTACCAGAATACCCTTTTCATGTATAATTGGTAATTAAGCATATGTAACCTAAAATTTTGACACATAACTGATTATATAACATGTTTAGGCATATAACACTTGTCATAGGGCTAGTTAGGCGGTCCGAACGCGTTTCACGCGAACGACGCGTTAAAGTAGCATAAGCTACCTAAACGGGTCGTAATGGGTCGTAAGCACTTAGGTTAGGTTTCATTTAGTATGTAGGCTTTGTTAAACCATACTACATGAGTTTCCATACTCGTTTGGTTTACGAACCCTCGTTCTATCCGATCCTCCGATTTAGGTCCGGATTATTAATGTAGTTACCTATATTAGGTGCCGTTTGATATTCCGAGATCTCTAGCATTGCTTGGTGGTTATCTTAAGACTTCTGAGCAATCTCAAGTGAGTACATAGACCCCTCTTTTACTGTTTTCCAAACTGTTTTGGGGTGAAACACATGTGCCTACTTGTTACTTTCATGCTTTCCTGTTTTCACATCATATACTTCCTACGTTCATTAGTACATTATAGTACATGATTTCATTACATTTTATGCTATGTATGTCCATTGTGTGCATACTTAGTACATGGTTCTACATTACATTTCTGCTATGTATGTTAACTGATAGCATGCTAGCACATTGATTTACATGACTTTTCTGCTTTGTATACTTAGTACATTTCTTATTCATCATATGCTTACATTTTGGTATGACATTTGGTTTGTTTAAACTATACTATACATTCATTAACACCGATCATGCCGCTCGGTAGTAGGTAGTCGTACCATAGGACTTGACAAATCCCATTCCTGAAATCTCGGGTTTGTTTGGACGTAAGGAATGACCGAATCCGAATACATATTCTTTTGATAACTCATTTTTACATAGTTATCCGACTGTCGCAAGGCTTGGATGTATGAATTTTCACAATACCGCATAAATGTCTAATATCAGTATA
Source organism: Helianthus tuberosus (assembly GCA_030545235.1). Lineage (NCBI taxonomy): Eukaryota > Viridiplantae > Streptophyta > Magnoliopsida > Asterales > Asteraceae > Helianthus > Helianthus tuberosus. Next base: position 134,478,960 of record CM060371.1, on the reverse strand, counting down.
GCATATATTTACTACACAAAACATAACTTTGATTTAAACCAAGTTTTACTTCAATACTTTGTTTTGTGCATTTTCACCTATGGTTTAGTTGATGCATTTCACTAGCCATACATATCATTTTGGTTACACATTACATGATTTACATTTGACAAATAAACATTTTCGACATTGGTTATACATAACATTTGTTGCACATTACTTGACTACCTTTGGACTATTAACATTTGATATGATTTATACAAGGACTTTTGACTATTGGTTTAAACATAAACTTATTACATTGGTGGTTTGTTTAAGTGACTTAAGTAACGAGGCGTGTGTAATATGATACAAGCATGGTGGATACGCCGTTGGTACTTCCTATATATAAGTGTTTGTATGGTATTACATATTGTAGCGTTATTTAAATCATTTCAATTTGAGACATATAACATTTTATACAAATAACATACTTTTCACAAGACATTGTTTTACAAAACAACTTATCTTATATATACTCATTTTTACTTGGTTATTCATTTAACCATACATTATTCTCTTACTTATACATATCATCTGATCTTATTGCTTTTCAAACGATTTACAAAACAAAGCAAACTACAAGGTTCATGACTAAACATTTTCCTAAACATAAGTCATGAATCTCATTTTCACAAAACCTATGTATCTCACAGGCATTTTTATGCTGACGTACCTATTTTCACATGTGTTTTCAGGATATGATGCATAGGACTTGTCAAGATACACTTAGGCGGACTTGGGCCTTAGCGACAATAAAAGATACAAGACTAGTTATTTACGTTATGTTTCTTTGATTGTCAAGACATTGTAACTACTTAAATCAATAAAACAATATTTCAAATTTCCATGTGTTATGAAACAATGATTCTGTTACAACACTCCCCGACGTTTTCCGCCACGTTTGGTTGTCCTACGTGGTCGGGGTGTGACAAAACGTATCGAGGTCAATTCAGCTAGAATATCACTTTAAACTGTCCGTATATTGATTTCAGATCAATTACAAGCCTGTGGACACTTCGGCAGCACTTCGTTACCGGAAACAAGAAGATTACCCCTGAATCTGCTTGAATGGGTATATATATAGGCATTGGGTTTCGCTTGAATGTGGTAAGAAGTCAGTTCAAGCGAAATCTCAACATGTTGATTTCGCTTGAAACTGACCAGGCCTCTTTCAAGCGAAATCACTACCTTCAAGCGAAAACACCTTTATCACATCCTAAAATCTCATATTTTCTTATACAACGCACCCTGATCTATCTATAATCAAACAAGACTCGATACAAGACGAAGTCGACAGACGCATGCACCAACAGTTGAAATCCAGATGAAGCATCCATAAAAGTCAACAACTCATGGCCCACGGTAGCATCCACCATGGAGTCAATGTGGGGTAATGGGAAAGGATCCTTGGGACATGCCTTGTTTAAATCAGTAAAATCGTCACATACCCTCCACTTTCCATTTTTCTTTTGAACAACAACCACATTGGCTAACCACCTTAGATACTTAACCTCTCTTATCATACCTGCCCGAAGTAGTTTATCTACCTCTTCCTGGATAATAGCATTCCTTTCAGGTGCAAACTTCCTCCTCTTCTGATGTATAGGCTTGAATGACATGTCAATGCCAAGCTTATGAGTAATTATATCTTTAGATATACCTGTCATGTCCTCATGCTTCCAGGCAAAGGTAGTTTTCCTCCTCTTAAGGAAGGATACTAGATCATGTTCAATGTTGCTAAGGATCCCTGATCCTATGAAGACTATGGATTCAGGATCATGAGGATCCATAAGGATTTCTTTCACATCTTGTTCTCTTGCCTCCAAGACATCTCTTGAAGGATGCTTTAATTGCTATTGCTCCCTTGGTCTTGAAGTTGGCTTCATTGATGACGTGTAGCAATTCTTAGCTTCTTGTTGATCACTCTTAATTTTCACCACTCCCCACGGACTAGGAAGCTTTACACATTGATGATAGGTAGATGGGACTGCCTTCATGTCATGTATCCATGGCCTGCCAAGGATAACATTACAACAAGACAAGCAATCAGTAACACAAAATTTTTGATAAGAATGAAGTCCTTCAATATAGATGGGGAGTTTGATGTCCCCCAATGTATTCTTGGTCTCTCCGCTGAATCCCACAAGAACTGAGGATCTTGGGACAATATCTGATTCAGGGATGTTCATTTTCTTGAGGACATCAAGCTGAATGATGTTTACTGAGCTTCCTCCATCTATTAGGATCCTGCGAACAAAATGGTTAGAAATAAACAGAGTAATAACAAGACCATCGTGATGAGGATCCTGAACATCGAAACGATCATCCTCATCAAAAGTTATAATTTTATCCTTGGTAACAGTGGAGGTCCGGATGGGTCTGTCTCCATTATCCATCTTGGTTTCCTTGGCATGTCTTTTGGCTGCTAAAAAGGAAGTACCACAAATGTCTGATCCACCGGATATGAAGTTTATAACTTGTGCGTCTGCTGGAGGAGCAGGAGCCTTTTCTGGGATCCTTTCAGGATCCTGGATCCTTGACTTCTTTCGTCCCAAAAGCTCCTTCAAATGCCCCTTGCTTAACAAGTAACCAATTTCTTTTCTAAGTGCAATACACTCTTCTGTGAGATGTCCGAAATCCTCAGGATATGCACACCATTTGGACTTGTCTTTTGTTGCGGCTGGTTTATCACTTTTCCTTGGCCATCTTGCTTTCTCACCTAGATTCTGCATTGCAAGAATTAGTTCATTGTTATCAACAGAAAAACAGTATTCAGAAATGGGAGGATAATCCTCATCATCTTCTTCCTGCTCTACTGCATGCACATTCTGGTTATCAGACTTGTTGTAGGACTTAAACTTGTTATTCTTGAAGTAGGATCCTTGCTTCTCCTGTTTTGAGGATCCTGCCAATCTCTCCTGGATCCTTTTATCATCCTTTAATCGGATAAATCTAAGGGCCCTGGTTCTTACTTCATCAAGATTCCTGCATGGGGTCATAACAAGATCATCATAGAATAATGAATCCCGAAGCAAACCCATTTTAAAGGCTTCTACAGCCGTAGCTATATCCAGATTAGGAATGTGTAAGGATTCTTTACTAAACTTAGTGATATAATCTCTAAGAGATTCATTTTGACCTTGTGTTACCCTATATAAATCACTAGTTAATCGTTCAAATTTTCTACTACATGAGAATTGACTATTAAACAGGTTAACTAGATTAGCAAAATGAAGTAATAGAGTAAGGGGGAAGACTTAGCAGCCATTTAAGAGCTGATCCGGTAAGTGTGGATCCGAAACCCTTGCATAGACATGCTTCCTTTAACCTCTCAGGAATTGGATTGATCTCCATCATCTCCCTGTTTTGAGCTACATGCTCCTCTGGATCCGTTGAACCATCATATAGCTTCATAGTTGGTATTTGAAACCTTTTGGGTATCTCAGCATCACAAATAGGTGGTGCAAAACGAGATATCCTATGGCTGCCATCTGCATTTTCAGAAATGGGTTTAACCACTCCTGGAACGCTGAATATCATATCCTTAAGCTTCTATAACTCCCTAGCCATAGCTTGATTAATACATGTATCCTGCATAGAGCCATGGTTAGTGTTATAAGAATTATTGAAAGTGTTACCTCCCAGAGGATTCAAGTTAGGAATTGCAGATGTGAATCCATATTGACGGGATTCTGGTATGATTGAAGGACCAGAAGAGGCAATGGTCTGCATTAGAATGAAGTCTCCTTGATGAACATCTGTGCTTGGGGGTTGTACACTTCTCAAGAATCCTTGATCCTGAAGGATGTTGGATCCTCGAAGCTGGGAGGATCCCTGAGGCTGAGAGGATCCTTAAACTTGAAAGGATCCTTGAGGTTGAGAGGATCCTTGAACCTGAAATGAGGATCCTTGAACCTGAGAGGATCCTTGGACTGTATGCATTCCCAAATATCCTCCTGGGCTGACGAAGGATCCCTGATGCTGAAAAGAGGATCCCGAAGGCTGAAACCAGGATCCTTGAGGCTGGAAGTGAGAACCAAAATCCTGACTCATAGTTGTTACTCCATAATGCCTTCCCAATGGTTCAGTTTGGAACTGGATGTCTAAGGCTGCAGATTGCTGGGCAGTTATAGCTGGAGTGTCGAAATCCAGTGACCTTGGTATCAGAGGAGAGTGATCCTCCCCTGATCTCTTATGTTTCTTGATGTCACCGATCTCCCGGAGGATCCTTTCGTTGGTTTTGTCCTGCTCTTGTATGTGATCCCTCATCTGCAAAATCAAAGTAAAAAGATCACTAGTAGTAGGATTAGAAGAAACAGAAGAAGTTGGTGGTTTTGGAAAAATAGGGCTTTGTCTCTTTGCAGCATTTTCATCATTCTTTTGGGATCCAGAAGGTGGTGGAGGCAAAGGTGGAACGCCCTGTGAAGAACTCATTGCCGGTATTGAACTTGAAGTGCTCTTTGCTGAAGAAGCCATCTGCTTGGTTGTAATGAACCGAAATGATCACAAAAACAAGAGTTTCTTAGGAATGAAGCACCAATTGCCCCACGATGGGCGCCAAACTGTTTTGGTAAAAAATCAGGCTAAGATAATGTAACCAAATCTTTGTTGTGAGGAATGATGCTTAAATCAATGAACAATGTTAAGGATAACTCAGAAATGTAATGAACAAATAACACGAGGATTTATACGAGGAAAAAGCCCTTGATCAAGAGTTGATCTCCGGCACAAAAAAACCTCGGGTGATGGAAACTACCGATCACCAACTAAGATTAAACAAAAGAAGTTTACAACTCGGGATGATAACAAGCTTGTTACAAGGATCACTAGTGTACAATGTGCAAAAAATGTATGAAATCGCCAAGTAGTGTTCGAGAGCTGATTGAGAGCTGTTACGAGAGTGTGTGAATGCCAAAATTAGCTAAGTGTTCTACTCAAGCTTGTTATCCCCATTTTAAATTAGAAATAACTACATTAACTAACTATCCGCAAATAGTGCAAGCTCCCCACGATCTCCATAACGTCCACAAGAGCCAAGCACGTGCGGAATATTGAGGGAATATGCTCCAGGAATTTCGGTGAGACTTGGTCCATGCCTTTGCTCCTGCAAAACAAGCTTACGTACAAGGTAAACAATTGTTAGTACAAGGATAACAATAAGGATCCTGAATCCTGATCCTGCAACACCTACTGAGGATCCTTAATTCAAACAGAATTGAGGATCCATGATCCCGACAGCACTTGAGGATCCGTGATCCTTAGGATTGGAAAATCCTCCCCTAACAAAATGTATGAACAAACTTCAAATGAAATGAACAAGTGACACAAGGATTTATACGAGGAAAAAGCCCTTGATCAAGAGATGATCTCCGGCATAAAAAACCTCGGGTGATGGAAACTACCGATCACCAACTATATTTAAACAAATGATTGTTACAACTCGGGATGATAACCAGCTTGTTACAAGGATCACTAGTGTGCAAGAATGTATGAAATCGCCAATGTATTGCAGAGAGTTTGCGAGTGTGTGTGTATTAGCTAACTTGTTCTAATTCAAGCTGTTATCCCCTTTTTAAAATTAGAAATAAACTAAAAAACTAACTATCCGCAAATGGTGCTAGCTACCCACGACTTCCATAACGGTCACTAGGCTATGCACGTGCAGAATATTGAAAGCATATTCCCCAAGAATATCGGCAAGACCAAGTCCAATGCATACACTCCTGCAAAACAAGCTTAAACATAGTGAAGGCAACCGTTAGTATAAGGATAACAATGAGGATCCTAGATCCTGATCCTGCAACATCTTCTGATGATCCTTAATTCAAACAGAATTGAGGATCCGTGATCTTGGCAGTACTTGAGGATCCGTGATCCTTAGGTATAGAAAATCTATCCCTAACACCCACGGAAATGGTAGTCCCTACTGCAAGAACAAGCATCCGTAATCCTGAAGGAAATGGTGAAAACTTGGTTCAAGATTTGAATACCATAGAAGAACTCAGGGATTTGGCAAGGATAATATTAGCTATTTATCAACAAAGGATGGCTGGAGCTTATAACAAGAATGTCAGGATCAGAAAGTTTCAAGTTGGTGACATGGTGTTCAAGAAAGCATTCCAAAACACCACAAATCCTGTTGATGGCAAATTAGCACCAAAGTGGGAAGGCCCCTATCTTATTGAAGCTGAGGCAGGAAAGGGGGCATACCGTTTATTAACAATGGAAGGTGATCTATTACCAAGAGCTTGGAATGATGTCCATTTAAAGAGATACTTAATGTAAGAAGGATCCAGGATCCTTGGCCATACTCATATCTGGTATACATTAAGGATCCTTAGAGGATATATTATCCTCATTCTAGTAATGATTTGATTTTAATTTACCTAATCCTTTAAATTATTTGATCACAAGGAGAAGAATCCAGGATCCTTTATCCTTCTTTACTAAATTCTAAGTTTTGCAGAAGTTGATGCATCCCTGACAAAGGGTCAAGTATCTATTGAAGTTTCCTAAGTTTTTGGGCTTGTCCCCAGTTCTTTGGGTTTATCCCCAGTTTCTTGGCGTATCCCCAGTTTAAGGTATTTATTACCTCCTACGAATCAGGTTCTTACACCTTCGCCAGTGACGCACGATTATCCTGGTGCAGTTAAAGGCAATGAGACCAGTACCCGCTTTGGGGGCTGACAATTTCATTGTACTGACTGTATTTAGGATCCTAAGTATAATGGTAGACGTACCATACATCCATTCCTAAGGTTTCAAACGTTTTCACGTTAGCTAAGGTTTTAACATTTTCATGTCACTAAGTTTCGGTAGTCGCCAGTAAGGGCCATATTCCAGTTTACACAAGATCATTTGGGTTTGTCCCCAGTTTTTTAGGCTTGTCCCCAGTTTTTTGGGCTTGTCCCCAGTTTTTGGGCTTGTTCCCAGATTGTTGGGCTTGTCCCCAGATACTAACTCTTTCTTTTACAGATTGGCTTAGTCCCAAGTTATGTCTTATTTCAGGATTCCAAAGCTAAACAGTTAAGGTTCTTAGATCCTAACTTTCTACAAGGGTTTGTCCTATGATTGTTACAATTGTATATATTAAGGATATAGGATCCTAACTTGGATTCTCTGGTATGATCCTTATTTACTTTAATTTTACTCTTGGTTTATCAAACATACCCTTATTCTTTGACAACAGGATAGATGATCCTAAAAGTGTCCCACTTATCAAACCTTTCGATTAAAGGATATTTGATCCTGGATCATATCCTAAACTTTTTGACATAAACTGATTGTTATACTTTCACTAATAACTTCTAAGTTCAAAATATTGTACAATAACAATTGAAAGTAAAATATATGCAAAATAAACAACACAAAGATAGTCGAAAGGTTAAGGTTTTATTTATTTATCATAGTTAACCCTCTTAAAGGTTGTCAAAATTACCTACCCCGAGCATCTACCAGCAATACGTGGCCCGTCCGCTGGGGTAGGTAAAGGGTGTCCATGTTAACAAGTTCTAAGTAGTGGAGGAATAGAAAGATGGCAGGATAACAGTGGCTTCATCCCCCAAACAGAGGATCCCTCCACCAACTGTCATCCTACCTATTGTCCAAGGATCGGTGATCCTTAACCCTAATAGCTGTTGTTTAGTTATTACAGACCATAATTGTTCAGAATCAAAACACCACCAAATAAAACTACCAAACCATAAAAAATGGTCTCTGGCTACGTCTAGAAATTTCCATCATCGCCCATTTCTGCAGCCTAAACCTTCGTTGCATCCTCCAGCTTCTTCTCACCACCTTGACCACTACCTCCAGCTGCCTCTGCCTCAGGATCCTTCACTTCGCTGCCACTACCTTCGAGAGCTAGCACCTACTCAGGTTCATCTTCGTCCCTAAGCTCCACAAGCCTTTGCTTCCAAGCCTCCGCGTCCTAGCCGGACTTGTCAAAGGCAGGATCAGCAGCCTCCTTAGCCATCTGGAGTTTGATCTTGAGTATCACGACAACAGCAGAGTGTTTGGCCCCTTCCATGACCTCAATCCTCTCCCTTTGGGTTGTCATTTCAGCAACAAGAAGCTCCTTCCACAGCGCCTTTTGTTCATTCTCAAGTTGGGAGATCTTTTTATCCTTAGCAACTGCGATGGCCTGGAGGTCTAGGCACTTGTGTTCAGCTTCAGCCACATGTTGGTCAATGAGGATCTGGACTGTAACATCTGTGCTTGAAATCATTGTGAACAGTTCAATTATCAATAAAACAATGTTATTTGATCCCAATGTTTGTTTGGTTATGTTTTGCATTTTTTTTATGTTTTGACTTTTATTCAATTTCAAACTCTATATCGCTTTCTGGAGAGTTATACGCAAACTGGTGCGTAAACGTAATCAGTTTAATGTGACAAATACTCCGGAACATCAACATATACTTAACATACCTTAAATAACCTTTACATAACTTAGAAATAAGTTTTGAAGGCTTTGGTATGGCAAAAACAAGTTAATTCGCCTACAGGGACTAAAATTGACAAACTGCGAAAGTATGCCAATTTGAACTGTAACAGACATTCCGGAACATGACCATAAGTTAAACACACCTTAAATATCCTTTATATAGCTTAGAAATAGGCTTTGAGGGGTTCGGTGTGCTAAAATAAACTTTTGGCTCATTCAAGGACTAAAAGCGTCAAAAAGTGCATAAGTTTGCACTTTCGCGCATAACTTACGTTCTGAATACATCCGGACATCCAAAATTATGTTTGACTTTCTGCGTTGACCAGTTTATGGTCAACATGAAGTTCGGTTGAACTTCATAACGTGAGCGTGATCACGATGGTTATAGTCCCTAGTGACTATGCCTACTGATTACCACGTTATCTAGGCTCAGTGACGAGTCGTAGTTTCGGCCAAAACGCGCATTCTTGCGTATTTTGTAACCAAACTACTCTTAGGTATCAAAACTGTTTGTTTTGATACCAAACCTGTTTTCTAAACCTAGTTAAGCATGTTTTAACATGCTTAGCTCGTCACTTTTAGTTTAGTGCTTAAATAGGGTCGTAAGGTAAGCGATCTAAACAATCGCTTATACTTTCGAACCCGACCCGTTTGGTCGATCATTAGGATCCGACCAAACACATTAGGTAACCATAGTTGTATAGGGAATAACCTTCCGAGGTTATACCTTATGGTCACGTCGTTTGAGTAGTTGTATGATAGGTAGTATATATGCCTTAGAAAAATTACCAAAATGCCCTTTTTACGCCAAAATTCATTTTAAGCATATGTAACATAACTTTTGGTATCTAAACTGATTTGGTAACAATATTAGACATGTTAAGGCATATTTTACTTGTCATAGGACTAGTTAGGTGTTCCGAACGCGTTTTACGCGAACGACGCGTTAAAGTAGCATAAGCTACCTAAATGGGTCGTAATGGGTCGTAAGCACTTAGGTTAGGTTTCATTTTAGTATGTAGGCTTTGTTAAACCATATTACACGAGTCTCCATACTCATTTGGTTTACGAACCCTCATTCTATCCAATCCTCCGATTTAGGTCCGATATATTAACATAGTTACCTATATTAGGTGCCGTTTGATATCCGTGATCTCTAGCATTGTTTGGTTGTTACTCAAGGACTACTAAGAAATCTCAAGTGAGTACATAGACCCCTCTTTTACTGTTTTCCAAACATTTTGGAGTGAAACACATGTGCCTACTTGTTACTTTCATGCTTTCCTGCTTTCCTGCTTTCACATCATATACTTGCTATGTTTATTAGTACACTTATAGTACATGATTTACATTACATTTCATGCTATGTATGCCCATTGTGTGCATACTTAGTACATCGTTTTACATTACATTTCATGCTATGTATGTCCATTGTGTGCATACTTAGTACATTGTTTTACATTACATTTCTGCTATGTATGTTGACTGAAAGCATGCTAGCACATTGATTTACATGACTTTTCTGCTTCGTATGTTAACTTAGCATACTTAGTACATTGTTTTCATATAACATGTTCACATTTGCTATGACATTTGGTTTGCACAAACGGGACTTATATACGTTCATTAACATTAGCTACTCCGCTCGGTAGTAAGTACTGGTACCATAGGACTTGACAAATCCCATTCCTGACATCCCGGGTTTGTTTGGATGTAAGGAATGACTGAATCCAAAAACATTTCATTTGATAACCTTGACTTAGGGTTATCCGACTGTCTCAAGGCTTGAATGTATGCGTTAACTTACCACATAAGTGTTTGTATCAATGTAACATGCATTACTTTGCAAAACATAACTTTTTGATATATTCAAAATACGTTGTTTTGTACATTTTTACAATTGGTTTATGTAACAACACACTACTTACCAGACATAACATTTGCTACCCATTACTTGACTACATTTGGACTATTAACATTTGATATGATTTATACAAGGACTTTTGACAATTGGTTTAAACATAGACTTTATACATTGGTGGTTTGTTTAAGTGACTTAAGTAACGAGATGTGAGTAATATGATACAAGCATGGTGGATACGCCGCTGGTACTTCCTATATATAAGTGTTTGTATTATATTACATATCATAGCGTTATTTAAATCATTCAATTTGGACTTATACATTTTACACAAGTAACACGATTCTCACAAGACTTTGGTTTACAAACAATTTACTTTATACAACACATTTTACTTGGTTATACATTTAACCACACATTATTCTTTTATTTATACATATCATTTGATCTTATCGCTTTTTAAATGATTTACAAAACAAAACAATTTACAAGGTTCATGACTGACTTTTGCTAAACAACTTTTTCTAAACTTATAAGTCATGAATCCAATTTTCACAAACCCTATGTATCTCACAGGCATTTTTATGCTGACGTACCTATTTTCACATGTGTTTTCAGGAGCTGTTGCTTAGGATGATGATCGTGACACTAGGGCGGACCTGTGCCTTAGAGACTTAAAATAAAGATAGAACTAGCTTAATTATGTTCTGAACTCTTTATTTCCTGTTTTGAGACAATGTAACACTCTTGTTTGATAAATAAAATATAACTTTGTATGCCATGGTTGTGAAAGAATTAATTCTGTTACAACACTCCCCGACGTTTCCGCCACGATTTGATGTTCTACGTGGTCGGGGTGTGACATGGACTTCAGCGAATTTCTGTAATAGAGGATTTGAGTGTTCAGGATCCTATATCCACAAAAGAAAGGCAAATTTTAGGATATGAAATCCTTACCTCAGAAACGTATTCTTCAACCTGGTGTTCCATCAGGGGCAGGCCTTCAAGGGGTTCAGAATTTTTCTTCCTTTTGGTCCCTTTTCCTCTGGTGCTGACTCCTTTGCTCTCAGGAAGGCTTTGGCTTGTAGCCAGCTCCTTTTTGAGAGACCTAGGGGAGGCATATTCCTGGATGTCAGTCACACTGAACCTGGAAGCAGACTTTGAGGATTTTCCAGCGCCTACAAACATAACTCATAGATAAGTATTCATACCTTATACTCATATAAACATTTATTTACATAAAAATATGGTTACTTACTTGACATTGTGTAGGAACCGGAGGAGATTTCTTGAGAATCCTTTGCTTTGGCTTGAAATGTTCTTGTAGCAGGGTCAAGCTTCCAGAAATCAGCAATCCTTTCTCTTGTGACAGGGGATTCTTGGATGCTGGAGAATGAGAGAGTTGCACAACAAAAACACAAAGAAGGATAAAAAGGAGAATCCTAGTATGGTCCTGGTCCAAGGATCCCATATCCTACCCTGGGTAATCCATTTCTTGGGTAGATGATTTCCATTTGGGATGGAGTCCCTTCTTACAAAAGAAGAACTGATTTCTCCACTTGGAATCATTCTTGGTGGTTTTCAGAATTGGGTGTGCTTGACCAGGTTTGTGCTTAAACAGGAAACAATGAGAACCATGGCTGACAAGGTTATACAACTGGCTCAATTCAGACAAGCCTATATCTATCCCTTCCTGTTCAATGATGTTTTCAAGAGTATACAAAACTCTCCACACCATCGGCATGGCTTGGACGTAGCACAAACCGGTGAGTGTGAAGAAGCTTTGGGTTAGGAAAGGGAAAGAATATGTAAAGTCGATCTGAAAAGGGCTTGCAGGGAAAGTGATCCAGGCATCAGAAATGCAGTCACTCTTCATCGAAGAGTCAAAGGATCTAAAAATAGTTCCCTCCGGGAAACAATGACGTAAACGATTAATCTCCGGATCAGTGAAGCGACAGAGTTCCAATGAAGGGTTTTTAGTTGTGCCTTGACTTTTCAGAGGGCTGTCCTTCTTGGGATCCTTAGCAGGGGAGGATCAGAGATTCATCTTAGCCATGGGTAAACGGAGAACAGAGCACATGAACGAAGAAAATTTAGAGAAAAGGAGAGAAGAGATACCTGATGAAGTCTTCGAATGAGGTTGAAAGGGGAAGGGTCTCGAATTTAAATGCATTTTTATCCTTATCTCTAATCCTATATATGATGATGATTGTTGCAGGAAGTCTTATCGCTGATGTCATCCTCGCAATGGCTAGTTCTAACGGCTAGTTTTTCGCTAACCAACTCGTTCGGAATCAAGCAGAAAATATGACTCATTTAGTTGCAATTTAATTCCTCATATTTTGGGGGCAATTGTTAGGGGTGGATTTTTATAGTTTATGGATCACGGGTCCTCAAATGCAGCTTAGATCAAGGATCCTCAGTTTGGTTTTCATTAAGGATCCTCAGAAGATGTTGCAGCAATAAGGATCCATGATCCTCATTATTATCCTAACACTAACAATTGTTTCCATCATTTTTGAACTTGTTTTGCAGGAGTATTCGAATAGGACTTGGTCCAACCGAGATTCTAGGGGAATATGCCTCATGATTATGCACGTGCATGAGCTCTTCGACCGTTATGGCGATCGTGGGGGACTTGCACCTTTTGCGGATAGTTAGTTAGGCTAGGTATTTCTATTTTTAAATGGGGATACAAGATTGATTTAGACATAAGTATCATTATTATTAGCAATACAACCGCACAACACTTAAGCTCTCAAGAACTCTCTGCAATTTCACACTTTTGCTCTATAGTGATCCTTGTACCAAGCTTGTTAAAATCCCGATTTGTAAACTTTGTTTGTTTAATATAGTTGGTGATCGGTAGTTTCCATCACCCGAGGTTTTTTATGCCGGAGATTATTCATTGATCAAGGGCCTTTTCCTCGTATAAATCCTTGTGTCTACCACTCATTTCATTCATTCATTGTTCATATATATTCAATCATTGAACTAAGCATCATACCTCACAAAATCAGATTTGGTTGCATTATCCTTGTGTGATTTTTGACCAAAACACCTGTCACCTAGTCTTTTTGAAAAATACGTCAGTTTACACTGGTAAATACAATTAACCGACTCTTTTGAAAACATTTATGAAAATTGATTTGAATGCACAAGGCACAAACATTTTATAACTTGGGACAATTATATTAATAACATTCTTGTATCAGATTTACATGTTTGTCCAACATTTAGGGCCGGTATAAATAAACCGAACAAGATTAAACAACACACCATGAATATAAACTCACGGCAGGTCACCCCAGCAAATGAACATATCTTTTACATACGCAACAGACAGGTGTATGCCTACACCTCGTGCTTAAGTCGTGGCTATTTACGCTTTTTAAATGAGCCAAGGATATCCAGGACACGGTCGTTAACCCCCGATGTTATATGTTATCAAGCAATACTCATTAAAACGGGATTATACAATTTAACCATATCCGATTAAAAAGGTTTCTACACCCGACCAAGCAGTAATAGTTTATCGTATCCCAAGCCCGTATAAGGGAAAATAAGTTAAAAGTATTTACCTGAGCTTAAAATGTAAAATTTGTATTCTCAGTCGTAAATCCTACTAAAAAAGTGTAGGTAGCTTTTACTGGGCTCCTAATCTGGAACGAAGGTTTTAATAACCTATTAGATTCCTAACGGGTCTTATTTAAGTTGTAACTTAGACCGGTTAGTTTTAAAGAAAAGTTTACGGTACGAAACGGAAGATTAAGCGGTGACCGGATTTGAAGACCCGACAAGTATGGATACTTGTATAAAATTGGTAAACTAAATACATTCTGGATTTTGAAGTAAGAATGATAAGGTTTGACCCGTTTCGATTAATTTACGCAAACTAGTTACATAAACCGTACCAAACGCGTTTATGCATAACGGGTAACTGGTTGAGTCATGTACAAGTTTCACAAGTTAATATGCTTTAAATATGGTATGATATCAGGTGGATATCACCAATTATGCCCAAAAAGATTTTAAAACCAATTTAAGTCCCGAAAGGGTAATTTGGTCATTTTAAAGTTTATAGAAGAGGTTCAAAAGCAAACTGAGGTTCTGGTCTAAAATAATCAGTAAAAATAATTATTTATCATGTTACATCAGTAAGATATCACACATATGTGAGGGTTACCATTTATGGCCAAACTATGGACCAGATGAGCATTTTGGTCATTTCACATATGTTTTAAGGACCAAATTGGAAATCTGAGTTCAAGACTTATACTTACTGTTAAGATATTAAAATTCATTTATAAAATCAGTAGGTATCATGTCTTAGGTGCTAAATATGGTTTTAAACCATACTATGCGCCTAATTTGCGTTAAGAGTCGATATTTGACGATATTTGAGATGTTTAAGAAATTCTGAGATTTTTATCAGTCTTGAGATGTTTAAGGTTATATCAAACACCGTTAGGTCCGGTTGCATTAAATGATGACCGAAAACACTAGTTTTGCCTCGTTGACGCTTTTAACCCTTATTTACGAAAGTTAGCGTATTTAATACCAAACGATATCGAAACCTCGTGAATTTTTTGTCACTTATTCTTGAGAATATAATCAATCGTTAGAGAGCCCCGGGTTCGTTAGAAGGTCACTCAGAGGTAGTAAATTAACATGTTGACACGTTTAACCCCCACATTTTGTAAACTTTCACTTTCTTTCACAAACGGTTTCATACGTTCCAAAATTCATTCGATTAAGAGTACAAACATTGTGTAAGGTTATTGAAAAGCAAAGTTTTCACATGTTGTTACTTTTGATCCTTCCATATACATCTTTTCTTTGAATTAAGGATCCTCAGAAGACGCTATATCCATAAGCAACGGCTAGTCCGAATTAAGGATCAGCCAGTCTAGTCCGAATTAAGCAACGGCTAGTCCGAATTTAGTTGAAACATGACTATCCAATTAGATATCAACCAGTCTAGTTTGGGGGCAATTGTTAGGGATAGAATTTCACAGCTTATGGATCACAGCTATATCCATAAACAACGGCTAGTCCGAATTAAGTTGAAACATGACTATCCAATTAGATATCAACCAGTCTAGTTTGGGGGCAATTGTTAGGGATAGAATTTCACAGCTTATGGATCACGGATCCTCAAGTGTAGCTTGGATCACAGATCCTCAGTTCAGTTTAAATTAAGGATCCTCAGAAGACGCTACAAGAATAAGGATCCAGGATCCTCATTATTATCCTAAACTAACAATTGTTTCCATCACCTTTTGGCTTATTTTGCAGGTATGTTTCGAAGAGGACTTATTCCATCCGAGATTCCAGGGGAATATGCTCTTTATTTTCAACATGTGCACAAGCTGAGGACCGTTGGTGGTGATCGTGGGTGAATGGCTGATTTTTCGGATAGTTAGTTAGGATATTTTTAGCCAAGTTAAGAGGGGTATTGAGCTAAATTTAGAAACCACCTGCACTCCGGTGAACGTACATCATTTCTGTTGCTACCTCTCGAATACACACACTAGAATTCATTGCATCAAGCTCAATACTTCCGAATTTGTAAACTTGTTTATTCAATATACTTGATAGTGATAGTTTTCACTATCCGAGGTTTTTTATGCCGGAGATCATTCATTGATCAAGGGCTTTTTCCTTGTATAAATCCTTGTGTTCATTGCTCATTTGATATATTTGTTGTTCATACATTTGTCCAATTAACCAAGCATCATACCTCACAAAAATCAGATTTGGTTACATTATCCTTGTGTGATTTTTGACCAAAACAAAAATAACCTAAAAAAACTAACCCCCACCCCAAAAACCTAAACCCCCCACCCCCCCCCCTCCCAAAACCTAACCCCCCCCCCCCAAAACCTAACCCCCAACCAAGCTAACTGCTAAAAACCAACCCCCCCCCCCCCCAAAAAAAAAACCTAAAAAAATCTAAAAAACACACAATTTTTTTTAATATTTTTTACTGAAAAATCGCAAAAAAATCTAACCCCCAATTTGTGTGTTTTTTAATTATTTTTAGGTATTTTTTGTTGTGTTCACATTGGTTCTCGCGGTTCTCGCAATAAAGGGTGATTCCTAACGGATTCTTCTTATATATATATATATATATATAAGGTTTAACACATGTGTGATACATGGGTTAAATAATGTAAACTATAGAATTGATAAGTCTCTAAATATTTTTTTTTTGTAAATGCAAACTAAAGACGAACACATTTTGAAACCATATTGATGACGTGAGCACTCGGAAATCCCATTCAACAAAACTAAGATTAATAACAATCGTAAATAAGCAACAAAGAATAATAACTTAAACTGAAAATAAGAAGCTGAAAGTCGGAAGCTGGAAGCTCATGGCGAGAAGTTGGTACATCAATAGATGGTGGCAGAAATCTATACTTACTGTACAACATTGGAACTTTAACTTAGCAGGTTAAAGTGATTAGACTTATTCCTAAAACACATAAAGGTGTCCTCGAGACACACAAACCTGGATTTTAGCCAAAAAGGCAAGGCTAACCCTGCAAGCAACGTCAAGGGAAGATAAGCTTACCAAGACTAGAAGGTACAAGTTGGCACAAGGCTCCCTTGGGCAGAGCAATCTGTCTATAAAAGGGGACTCTTGTTCAGCCCAAATTAAGTTCACTTCTCTCATTCTTACTCTAAACTCGTATCCTATCATTTCGCCAAGACTCTTTAGAACAATCCACTAATTCTCACGCTGGAGTTCAAATGCGGGAGGCCACATCTCGCGTAAAGACTAACGGTGTTCTTAGATTGCAAATTTCGACCAAGGAGCTATCTTTTGGAGTTGATCCTGGACCTTCCCCCCTGCCATATTCTTGTTGCTTTAACAAGTGGCACCCACCGTGGGGTTGCGCTACTTAGAACAGTATTTTCCGGTAGTCCAGCCCTGTTCCTAAGTTATCACCTCTTTTATGGCCGGAAAGGATCATCATCCGAAGGAAGTTTCGAGCAGTTCCTTGCCTCCGTCTAGCCCTCCGGCTACTCCCAGAGTAGGCAACTACTCCACCAACACGGACAGACTTCAGGTCGCACCAGCAACATAAAATGCACAACAGTTTCAGACACCTCGCTCTACACGGGCTGTTCCATCTTCACCGAGTGAAGTACACTTCCCGGTTGAAACCATGGAATACCTCCAGTGGGAGTGAGGAGCAACTTTATACAGTTGAGGGAGCTCTTGAACGGGTATGTTCGAGAGGAACGAACCAAAGGAGTTAAGGTACGTTTATCTTATGATGAACCAGAAGTTACACTCTCCGCTATGCCTCCTCCGTTGTGCACCACCACATCTCCAAGTATTAGCCGAGCAATACCTAGTCCTGACCCAAATGCATATCTCATGCCTGATGGATCACTCTGGACAGGGAGCTATCACACTAGTTCTCCACTTCTTCTTCCAAGAAGCCCAAAGTATATTGTCGAGTAGCTTCTCCAACAAGCTCAAGCTGTTCCCCCACATCCACAAACAACCTTTGAAGAAGACACTTAGATCGTTGCCTTTAGCTAGCAGAGTTATAGCTGCAAGCTTGTCACCGTCCTCAAGCTTTAAACATAGCTCCCCATCTACGGTGTCCAACACCCCCAAGTAGCTGCCCTTTATGCGTGCGAAGTGTCGTATAGTTTTTAATATATATTTTAAGCCCTTTAAACCTTTTTTTAGCCAAGTTTTAAATTTATAAAACACGATATTTACTAACACTAAACACACATATGGGCAAGTGCACCCATCGTGAGCGTAGTATAGTGTTGGTAAGATACCGAGGTCGTCCAAGGACACAAGAGCTTTTAATACTGGTTTATCCTCAACGTCTAATCAAATCAAAAGTTTAGAAAAAAGGTTTTTAACTAGAAAAATAATACTAACTAAAATGCTGAAAAATAAAATAAAAAACAGATAGACAAGATGAATCACTTGGATCTGGCTCATGTTTAGTGTAACCTTTGATTATTTCCGCACTTTTGCACTTTTTAAGAGATTATCTTAGTTATTGTAGTAGGCCCCTCTTCTGAAGGTGACGTTACCCTCAACCCAGTAGTTTGAGTCAGCAAGGATACAATCCTAAAGGGTTGGATTATTGAAAGATAATTAATTAAGTTATTAATGCATATTATGGTAGGCCCCTCTTCTGGAGGTGACGTTACCCTCGGCTAAGTTCTGAGTCAGCAGGGATACAGTCCTAAGTAGTCGGGTTAAAGTTTTAATAGTAGTTTACATATGAGGGGGTCAAGGAGTTCGGACCCCCGCCATCCAATACCAGTGGGTATTGAAGGAGGTCCTACTAAAGTTGACCCAGGTCCTTGAAGGATCTATACACTGAACAAGGCAAGACTCTTACCAAACTGTTCCCTTAACCCCCGACCAGGTAGCCAACATACCTCCATATAGACCATGGAGATATGAATGGTGAAAATCTTTTATTTTATATAGACAGTAAAATAATGCCAAGACACCACGGACAAACGATAAGGAAGACTCACCTTCAACATAAGAAACTAGTTATTAAAGTCATTAATACAGAACCAAATAAAAAGTGCGAAAAGATTAAAAATAAAAAGTATTACACTAGACACTTGTCTTCACCAAGTGATGTAAGAGACTTAGGCAAACATGGCCTTTGATTGTCAAGAACTCTTACGATCAATCTTGGATCCCGAGACTACTACACACACTCTATGATGGATGATGGATGATGGATGATGGTGGTGGATGATGGTGTGTGGTGGTGGTGGAGTGTGGGTGAAGTGTGAGAGAGGTGGTTTGCCAAGGGATGGTTTGCAAATGAGCTAAGCACCCCTATTTATAGCCTGCACAGAAGCTCGGACACGGCCCCGTGTCCATTGGGCACGGCCCCGTGTCCACCCATCTACTCTTTCTTCATTAATTGCAGTTTGTATGCATTAGTTGACCATGCCCCCGTGTCCGCTGGGCACGACCCCGTGTGCAGAAGTGTATCTGTACTATCAAGATTTCCTCACATTATACAAATCTTAGAGTTGACCACGACCCCGTGTCCGCTGGACACGCCCCCGTGGTGGGTGATAGAAGCTTCTACAGCTTTGTCTTTTCTGCAGACACTTGGGCACGCCCCCGTGCTCATTGAGCACGGGGCCTGTTCAGCCTTCTGTTCTCTTGTTTTTGCTTGGGGAGATGCTGTCGAGGGGTAGGGCATGCCACGTTTATTCCTTTTCTTGTACTTTTGTTAGATTTAGCTGCCTTTTTGCTTCTTTTGTTCATTTGAACTCATTTAATCCTGAAAATACAAAAGGAAGACAAAAGCACACTTTTTCCAACATTAGTACTAAAAAAGGGTTAGTTTTATTCCATATTTGATGTAATTTATATGTTGCATTTTGCACACATCACCCTCCTGGCCTTGTTAAGCAAGCATCTTACAGGAAACCAAATCTGGAAAGCTACTCAGGTTGGACTACAAACTCAGGTCTAGGCAAGTACCCAAGCAGGCATCAGTATGAGCAGGGCAAGGGTAAACCTTGATATATCCTCGATGCCTTATAAGCCAAGCTCACTATCCTGATTCTCCGAAGAAATAGCTAACTATGTATTCCAAATCAAGATAAAGATGCAATCGAACATTAAGACATATGATGGCTTGGAAGACTCTGAAGACCATCTCTAGGTCTTCACGGGAGCAACTACAGTTGAATGATAGAAGTTTCCATATGTTTATGCAAACTCTCAATGATTTACACAAAAGCTTCTTAGCCAACTTCACCCCTCAGAAGAGATGTACGAGGACCTTCGAGCCTTCATAGAAAGGTTCAAAAGGGAAGGATTGATGTACAGCGGGGCGACTGAAAAAATGAAGGTATCAGCCTTCATGAACGCCATAAAACCTAAGAAGCTTCTAAGGAGGTTCTATGAAAACAACTCCCAGAAAATGGAAGAGGCTTTCAAAAGGGCAAAATCTTTCCTAAAAGGTGAAGAAGCTTTAGAGAAACAAGCCTCCAAAAAGAGAGAACAAGGAAGCTGGAGGGAGCCACTTCCCTCGTCCAAAAGGTCAAGATTTCAACCCTTCATAGAACGACGACCATTCAGGTCCTACGTAGGAAGAAGATTTGAAGACAAAAGAAGATCTCCTCGTCCAAGCAAGAACCAGGACAAAGGTAAACAAATCTTCACCCTCCTCACTAAGACACCCCAAGAAAGATATCAACAGAAAAGGTCAAGTACAACTTCAGACCTCCTAGACCCCTCACCAAACCTTCCAGTAAGAGAGATACGAGTAAGTTTTGTGCCTTTCATATTGACACAGGGGATCATACCCATGACTGCTTCCAGCTGAAGAAGAGGATAAAGGAAGCTGTCAATGGTTGTTTATACACATGTGTACATCGAAATTTGCTTCCATAGGTGCCCTTACTTTTTTAATGGTAGACATCAATTCCTACACATGCATACCTATATTTAAAACAAATGTGTTTATTGGCTGTTATAATAATCATTCTAATGTGCATATAATTACAATATTTTGTTTAACTTACTTTTTTACTCTAAACGTGTAGGGTCGGTTACAAGTAACATATACGAAAGTCCCAATGGGACTAGGTATTGGACACCAACTGTGCCACCCGGTTTTAAACCATTTCTAAAAGCTAGATTTAGAACAATAGAGGAAGCAATTGCAATGTATGAAGAATACGCACAACTAGCAGGCTTTTGTACGTGTTTGGGAACTTCAAAGAAAGAAACTACCATATGTATTTCATCTTTTATGTAATGTAATTACAACAATGTTTTTTTAAACAACAAACTGATTTATCACTTTATTTTCCACATATGGGTATTTTATTAACACACACACACGTATTCACATATAAAACAGGTGGACAACTCAACGAGTTTACGTTCAATACACAAGTGTAAACATACCTACACTCTGTGTGGGCATGGACCTAAAATTCCCTAGTAAAGCATCATACACAGGTTACATAAATCGCAAACAAACCCCAAATAAAAAAAAACACAAACCAAAAAACATTTTTACTTATCCAAATAAAATTCAAAGTACCAACACCAACAAAACATCTAACCAGTTATAAACAAAGTAACCATTTTTGTGTCATCAACTAGTTCCTTACACATATTATTGTCTACCACAAAATATACTATTCAAAAGTCCAATTCGCCTTGTCGTAAGCAAGCACTTCTTTCAGTATTTGATCACAGTGCTTGTTTTCATCTGAACCAAGTCTACTAACCCATATTTCTGTTGTTACCCCGAACCAAGTCTCCATTTGTCGCATAGCAAAAACGCCACAATCAACCGAATTTCAAACAATCGCATAGCAATGCCCCATCAATGTCCTGCCACTTCGGATGATTAACTGATTTCAAGTACTTTGTGACAATGTCTTTCTTTAGAAAAATAAAAATATAAAGTGCGTTACACTGTATGTGTTTGTGTTAGCCTGTGTACGGTACACAATACACATGTGTACAACTTGAACATACACATGTGTACACCGGATGCATACACATGTGTATAAGAAAATACACTTGCGAAAAAACTAAAAACTACACTATACAGTGTTATGTTATCATGTGTGCTAGGTGAAAATCTTCAAAGTATACATGTGCACTAACAAAACAAACCTGTGCACAAATGCACCACAATTTTTTCAGTATGCATTTTTTTTCATTTTGATCCCGTTGTTTTAAACGAATATCCCTCTTCTCCTCAGCCGTTAACAACCTAGTAAAAATGTACATGTAATTCAACTAAGAGGGCTTACCAATTTTATTTAAAAAATATACATCATCCAACTTCTTCTTGTGCGGTTTTCCATTGTTCGCCTCATTCTTACTCACGCCAACAACACCTTACCACAATTAAAAGTTCAATATAACGTTTTTCCGAAACATATCATTATTTTGTCATAAAGCTAAAAAATGGAACCTTAGTCAACATTTACGTCTTCAACGGTTTTCTTGTTACTTTTCGGGTTAATGCCAAGATTATAACAACCCTTTTAAAGCATACTTGGACACCCCTAAATGTCTTAAAATATACCCCGTACGCAAGAAACGAGCCTGAAATACCCTTATACTTATAAAAATCAAGAATAACAAAGTTTAGGAGTCTCTCACGGGGAGCGACCCCATTGGCTAAAGCCATCGAGGGCCGCGACTGGCTTGGATTGCCGGTCAAGGCATCCCGCCACGTGGCAGGTGACTCATCAAAGCTAGCCCCTTGACTCGACCAAGCTATACTCGACACGTGCTCTCTCGCCGGCCGTGAGAGAGTTAGCTTTGGTCTTTCCAGGCCGCGAACCGCCTTAGATCAGGCCTATAAATAGGGTCGACGAGCTCATTTGGAATTGTTCAAAATTCTGATTTCTCTCTCAAATTTCTAATAGTATAAATTATACTCGGGCATTATACCCATTATAAAGCAAAGCTCTGCCTCGTTGTAAGTATTATAACCCTGTTGTTACCCTACATGATCGATTTAGGGCTCCGTAACGCATGTCAAGGCTCTGCCTGACTCGTTCGTTGGAGTTCTGTCTCGTGTTACACTCGATTGATCTAGGACTCCGTATGCATGTCAAGGCTCTGCCTGACTCAGTCATTGGAGTTCTGTCTCGAGTTGTACGGTTAATGTGATTTGGGTTATTTTACTAACATATGTGCATTGTTTAATTTTAATAGATAATAACCAGGAGAATCACCAGGAAGCTATAGTAATATCACCTAAGTCAACAATGTAAGTACATTTTCTTTTATAAACACTTTTTGTGAGTCAAATTGTTTTACCAAACCTCAATGTTTTCAAATACAATTACAGTGATTAAGTCTTTGTAATTCTACAATTGTTGCCTGTATGTTGGGGTTTTGTATACAAAATGTGAAAGACGTTACCATTGGACAAAGAGTTAGCCAATGAGTAATATGACCCACAAGTCAGGATTGACAGTACTAAATGAGTAATTGTGTAGATATAAACATTGTAATCGCCCTTAATACTGTAATGTGTAACAACTGATGCTTTACAAAAATGGAATGTACTTACTAGTATTTCTTTCTGATAAAATGTTTTTAAAACGTGTTTCAGGTAACAAAATGTGAAAGCCAATAGAAGCCAGCTGGAGAGCACTAAAGGCTTGGAAAAGTGGCTATAAAAGTTACCTAAATAAAAAGGAATTTTTTTTTTAAATAATTAGGGTTTATCCCTGCAAATGTATTGTCAAATGAACTTGAGTATTATCCCAATAATTTATTATTATAAAAAGTTTGCCGTTTAACTCTGATAAAATATTTCCTAACTACGGTCCTGATGTATTCCGCTGCCAAATTAATAAACACCGATACCACTGATCTGGATCTCGCGGCGCTCGCTCCCGGGGTAGGGGTCAGGGGTTGCGACAGAGGGTGGTATCAGAGCTCCAGCCACTGGTTTTAGCCAAAGAAGTGTTCTGCTGACACTTAAATTCTGTGTTAGGAAATAACTTATGTGATTACGTGTAAATATTGTTTTGTGTTATTTGACTATTTGTTAGTTTACAGTATGAGTGAGCAAGGAACTTCGGAGGCTTATCGTCATATAGATAGTTCACCAAAAGATGAAGGAACATCGTCTCAACCTAATCCCTCAGGATACTCAGCCGATATTGAGGAAGGGATATTTATATTTAAGGCACAGTCTGAGGAACCCTTCACCACTAAAAAGAGAGGTTAGATTAATAGAGGAGCACATAAGAGAAGAAAAAGAATGAAGAAGTTACAACAACAGAGAGTGATAGTCAGAGCTAATAGGGAAGCAAATGCACCGACTCAGGAAACAGTCAATAGGCCACATTGGGAAGAGGAACTAGATAGACAACTGGTCGATTTCCATATGTTAGCCACTACAGCAGTAGACGCTAACCTAAACCAAATAGTCGAATCGCCATTGTTAACTTTATTCCCAGACCAACAAATGCTAGAACCCGACCAGGAAGACCCGTTTCCAATTCCAGATGTAGATCCCTATGAGATTCCCATATTCCCCCACCAAACCCCATAGCTTAGTACACTGACCTTATCCCTTTAGATCCCTTTTAGAACAGCGAATGGTGGACGCAGAGTGTAATACATAATCCAAACCCTTATCGACAACATATCCCTCGACACCCTGATCCAGTACCAGCACCCATGCCACCTATGAGACAGGAAAATTTGGAAGAATTTCGCTCATTTAGTGACGAATTAGTGGAGGAAAGAGATAGAATTCGTTAAATAGGAGAGAAGCTTATGTGGAAACATGTCAGCATAAAAGATCAAACAAAGTTTCCCATTCTTCAGACTCGCCCTGTAATTCCATCTTTCCACCTTCAAAGATTCAAACCCAACAAAACCATTAAAAAGAAAAAAACAAATCTTTTATTAAAAACACCCATGTGAGATTTGTACCAAAACCAGGAAACATCTCACATCGGCATTTTCTCAAACACCTTCACTACAACAAATTTACCAATACTAAAAATACCAAACTTTCCCAATAATCAACAAGAATTACAAGCATCAGTTCCCCCCAATCTGGAGTAAATCGAAAAGGGTCAACAAAACAACTTACAACACGAAACAAGAGCTTCATATGAAAGAACAACAAAACCCCACCGGAACCACCATCACCCCCACCTCTACCCCACCAAACTCCAACGTTGCCGCCAAACCCCAACACCACCACCACCAACACCGTCGCCCCCCACCTTTGCCCCACACCATCACAACCAGTCATAAAAACCACCACCACCGGTAAGTGAGTAAGAGAGAGAGAGAGATATCTAGTTCGATAGATGAGGGAGAAATAGAAACAACATCCGTTTGGCAATCTTTGACTTTAATGGAAAGGGAGGCGGTGAGTTCATCAACTCCGGCGGCGAGTTCATACGGGTCGGCACCCCCTGTTTGGCAACCTGTTTCAAATCTGATTTTTTGAAGATGGTGGTGGTGAACGAGTTGCGAGAGAGAGATGAGATGAGGGGTTACAATTTTGGGGTGTGTGAAGTGATGAAAAGTCTGAAGCCTTTAAACACAGAAAGAGACAGAGAGAGATCTGACATTTTGAGTAGATTACCAAAATAACCTTTAAGTTTTAAAATAATAGTGTATAGGTGTCAAAATCTGATTGATGGAGAGTGGTTCTTGCAGTTTTCGCAACTGAGCATGGTTTTCATTTTAACCGATCCCTATATATATATATATACTTTAAAATATTTGTGATATTTTCTTGAAGGTTAATCGAAATAAATGTAAAAAAGGTTATGTCATCAAGTCAAAAGAGATTCCCAATACACAAGAATACAATCATAATTCATTTTTATATAAAGTTGACCATCTTTGAAACATTCCCTTTCTCCCTCTTGCTCTACACTACATATAGGCTCTAGCTTATTCCCCCTTCTTCCCCATTTTTCATTATTCGAGCCTCTCAATCTTTCTAATCTCTCTCTCCCAAAACCAAGATGTTGGGAAAGATGGGCTCGGTCAAGAAACTAGCCAAGAAAGTTAAAGTGAAAGTTATTAGTGGCACCGAACCATCGCATCATGAGCACTTGCTTAAAGACCAAGAAGAATCGTGTTCAACCCCAACCGGGTTTCTTGCACTTTACATAGGCGAAGAGAGGCGTCGTTTCGTGGTTCCAACGGGCTACTTGTCACACCCTTTGTTCAAGATGTTGTTGGACAAGGCCTCAGACGAGTTTGGGTTCGAGCAGAAGCATGGCCTTGTGGTTCCATGTAGTGTCACCGCGTTCCAAGAGGTGTTAAGCGTGGTCGAATGCTGCAATGGCAAATTTGATATTAGTCATTTAGTTGATGAGATTATTTAGTGTAAACAAGTGTGTTAAAAAGAGAGAAGTTGTGTTTCTAGCAACTCCCTTTTTAGGTTTTGAAGATTTCTCATCAATATGATCCTTTTGGTATAAAAAAACTTCTCTTTCATAGAATTTTAACTTCTTTTAATTATTTTAAACACGTTATATTAACGTATCTCATTTGATGATCAAAACCCTAACCTCCTTTCACCATTCGAACTAGCGTAACTGGTTCAGATGATGTTATCTTCTTTCGTGAATACCTAGAAATTCTCTTTCGTGTTTGAATAACTTGTTAACATAATTCTTATAATTTGAAGATAACACTCCTGATAATGTTCTTGGTACCAACCCCATAAAACAAAGTCTTCATAATTTTTGTACTTTAAATTAGTTTTCCATCTTGCTATCAAGTTGGTTTACCTACTCCTATTTCCTTTAATTATTGCTACATCCATTTGTCTACTTTAATTGATTGCACAAGTGGGATTATCTTTAATGATCTCTTAGTATATGCTAAGTGATGATTATTAGTTGACTCTTCCTATAGTTCTTTATTTTTCTTTGAAAAGATGATGCATGTTTCCATTCATGTCGAACGGGTTGATATTATGTTAGATCATTTCGTCGACCTAATGATATCGACTTGGAAATTTGCGCGAGAACGACAAACCTAAATCAAAAACTCGTGTTGGTTACTTTACTTGCAAGATACGTTTGGTAAGGTGTGTTGGATCAAGGCTTTTAATATTTCTTTGCTTGCAACTCACAGGATGGTATTGGGTCACAATCTCACTGGTTTTCACCAAAATAAACTTCTTTTTCTTACCAAGATTACATCATTTCCAATCTAAATGGCACAAATTATGAAGCTTTTTTGGGAATAAAACAAATTAGCCAATTTTGATCTTGATACTACACTCTTTAAGTCTTAACTTCTACCAACTCCAACAAATTTTGACATCAACACCTTCTTTGGTTCTATAACTCGTTCGAAGGTATCATGCGAGTTTGAAGTCTTAACCGACCGGGGTTTGTACAAGTTCATATAAAAAGAGAAAATGGATCCTGTTAACCTTAAATTATATATCATTGTTAACATGTTCAACGTAAAAGTTTAAAAATATAACTAATTAAGACGGCAATACAATAGAGATGTTCATCAAGTTAGTTTTAAAATTATACAATTCAAATAATTACGAATATATCAAAAGTATATAACCATATATATATTTGTATTCAAAAATAGTTTTTTTAGGTAATTATATTTGATAAATTATTAGTTATTAATATAAGTAAAAAGAATTGGCCCATAGATTTTGACATTTACAACAATTACACTTTTGAGTCAAAGGAAGATAATTGGTCTAATACATGAACTAAATAAAAATTGGGTACTTATTCTTTTATATTCTAGAGGGTTGAATTTAAACATGATATTATTACAATACCATAATTATAGATTTATATCAATGTTTGAAGCATTTTGAAATAACAATAATAAGACAGATAAAAGGCATAATAGTAACATTAAGAAAATAAATACCTTTAGTTACATGTAAATGTACATTGAGTCTTATTATATAACTTAAACGAGGGGCATTAGTGATTACATGTTGTAGTCGAATTGAAGTGTTCGTAAATTTAGCCGCCGCACAATGACCTGAATCAAATTGATTGAAAACTCGTGATATCAATAATTGCGTCACAAATCGTTGTTGGTTTTGTGGCCACTTCACTTTGGTCGCGACTTAATTCAGTTCGAACCTATCTTAACTTTAGACGATCATAAACAAGTCGTAACTAGAGTCCGTTATAAAATGTTATTAATGTTTTAACAAATACCCATTACTTCATGTGGGTCGTAACCAGAGTCCGTTATAAAATGTTATTAATGTTTTAACAAATACCCATTACTTCATGTGGTGGGTAGAATATAATTTTATATTCCATGTGGTTAAAATTTGAACTTTTAAACATTATATTGATTATTATATATATATATATATATAAAAGGTTGACCCCTTAGCTACATAGTGAATTTGAATATCTTTTTTATACTTATTTTTGTTTTTACCCTTTTAATTTTTAACTTTTAACATTAATATTTACACCACTTTAACTTTCTAAAAAGTTTGTAAACTGTTATTTTGATTCACTCGGGTTGTATGTGTTTATTTTTATATGCGTGTCGGTAAAAGTTCAAGTTGTTTACGTTATGATCGATAAACAATTGCAAAAACATTTAGTGCGCTCAAGTCACATTAAAAAAAACTGATCCCGCAACGCGGGAATCAATTCTAGTTTATAAAATTTATAAATTTAGAAAAGGAATTAGTGAGAAAATCCCAATAAAAATTTATCCATAAAAGTAAACATTTTTGTGTTTTGACCATACCACTTTGGGCACTTACAATTATTTTCAGTCGCCAATGATGGCCAGCCCAGCTGGTCGGAGGTGTGAGGGTTTACCCATAGGTCACGGGTTCGTTCCCGGCTCTCGTCTTGAGAATGGCTTGTGGGGTTCCCGCACGGGGGCTCGAGTTCCGGTCGAACCGGGAGGTACGGCACTGCTGGCCGGCGATTCGAACTCGGGTGGGCGCGCGTCTTGCGGCCTTGGGGACTCTTCCAAACCAGCTGATCCACACCTTTCAAAAAAAAAAAAAAAAATTATTTTCAGTCAAACGAGGTAACAATGGTCAATATTTTGAACTAACCTAAAGTGGGTATTTGGTCTCAAAGTTCAAATCTTTATGGATAGATGTGTAAATCATTGAATTTGTAAAAGTTTGGAATTAAAACAAGCTTGAGTTTGAATTCAAGTCTCATATAATACTCATTTATTTTACGGGTTTAAGCTTTATTTATTAGTGGCAAGCTAACAATCTAATACTTTATACTATAAAAATATTGATAAAATTATCACTATGAGCGAAAAATCAGTAGCCCCTGTTATTTTCTAACACTGTATTAGCTCATAAGTGTAAATGAATCAAGTAGGAATTTAAGCAACCATGTGTATATACAATTTATGGTAATGGAGTCTATTTTTATTTATAGAATAAATAAATATGCTTTTATGTATGTAAAACAATATATTACAACTAGGTTCTAATCATGTGTGTTACATAGGTTAAATAAACAAAGTTAAGATAGGGTCTAAAGAGAGTAAGATGTAGACAACCTTACCTCTACCATGTAGGAATAGAGATGCTGCTTTCAGTGAGACCCCCGACTCGATAATAGTTTTGCATCAAACCTTAGACCTAAAGCACAAATCACTCAGTAATCGGGACAAATTTCGATTGGTGCATATACCCCACACGGCTTTAAGGATATAAATTTTATAACTTAATAATATATGTACAATTCTTTTAGCAATTTGCTCATATGACCGAGATTGATGTCATATTCACTTTTTTCAATCAAATATCGAAAATATATGATACCGATACCGTATCTATCTATTATACTAAATGAATTCTCTTAAGCCACAAGGGCTATTCTTAGCCAATCATTTTGATGATGTGGACATGCTCTAAAGGCTGATAATTCACCTTAGGCGCCAATCTCTTTTCCACTATTCTCCTTCTCACGTACGTTACTTCATCCGCCTCTCTCTCTTCAATCAAATAAATCATTCCTTTTTCCTGATTGCTTTCCCTTTTCATAGTACAGAAACCCTATGGTTCTTCTTCCTCTGTGGCTTTGTTCTTGGTAGAGGTACTTTCAAGGTTACAATCTTCCACAATTATTTTGTTTTCGTATTTATTATTAATCTTTGATCTTTGATTTTCTACCTATTGTCATCACAACATGGAGATATGAAGCACTGATTCCCCTTCAAATCTTTCAATACCTCTCTGAAAGTTGAAGCACTGATGTCATCGCACCATCAAAGTTGTCGATTTGAAGGTCATCGTTTCTCTGGCTCATGAAATCAAGGTACGTCAATTACTGTATGATGTGTTTCTGTTTCATGATGTTACTTTTTATTTGGAACATGATTTAGAAACTCTCTTCAAATCCGTCATTGGTGACCAGATTGCAGAAGTTGAATGGAGTGTCAGGAAAGCATGAACAAAGGTATGATCTTTCTTGATTTAAAGAATCTTGAAATAGAGTTTCTTGAAACCCCATGAACAAAAAAAAAATTACGACTTACAGCTTTCTCGCGGTTTGTCGAGATGTCAGACTAACATTGAAAGCTTTTTCTTTTAAAAAAAAAATAAATTATAGAGATGTAAAATGTTTAAAAGAAAGTAACAATACACTTTTAATACGCATTTCAGGGATTTTTTGGACTCCATCATGGTATTTAGGTTGTAGCTTTAAAAAGCCACACAGTGAAGTAAAAACAACAGTATGTCTGTTTCTATGAGAGATTTGGATCCAGCCTTCCAAGGAGTTGGACAAAAAGTGTATCCTTTGTTCTTTCATATATCATGAAGTTGATTTAATTCAATAGCATATTTGATACTATGTTTTATTATTTAACTAATGAGTAGATTAAATGTCTAATTTTCTATTAATTTTTTTAATTATCATGGACATTCGCTGGACATTCGCCTATTTTTCCCTTAAACTATTTACAGAGAAATTGAAGTGTGGCGCATTGAGAATTTTAAACCAGTGCCCGTTACACAGGCTTCTTATGGCAAGTTTTTTACATGGGACTCCTATCTTATATTGAAGGTCTATTCTCTAATCTTAATTCTCTTGAAAAAATATGACTAAACGTGATTTGCCAGCTCATATTCTGTGACTTTGGAAGTGCAAAGGTTCTGGTATTTTTTTTAATTTATTTTTGTGACTTTTCAGGCATGGTGTTAGATAGATGACGACAGCATGGGCTGATGGGCCCGAGTTTATTACACAATGTCCAATTAGACCAGGAGGGAGTTACACATACCGGTTCACAATTTCAGGACAAGAAGGAACTTTATGGTGGCATGCACATAGCTCGTGGCTTTGAGCCACTGTTTATGGTGCTATTGTTATTCACCCACAAGAAGGATATCCGTACCCGTTCCCTAAGCCGCACCGTCAATCGGTCACTTGGTATACAATTTATTAATGATTATTGTACATGTTGGAAAATTTAAACTTTTGAGCTACTTGACATATTATGATGTTGATGATAATCAGGTGAATGGTGGTATGCAAACCCGATTGATGTTATAAGAGAGGCCACAAGGACCAGATCAGGCCCAAATGTTTCTGATGCGTTTACCATCAATGGTCAACCCGGTGATCTCTATAAGCGCTCTAGCTAAGGTTTATTAATGTAAAACATGAAATCTTTAGGGGTGGTAGAATTGATGGGTCGAACGAGCTGAAGGGTAATTTTGGTACGAGTTGTAACGCGAAACAAAGTGGGCTAGATTGACCCAAAACAGTCTCAAATCGGATAACTGATAATTTTGGTAAGAGTTGAAACTTGAAACAAATCGGGTCAGATTGACCCGAAAAACAATCAAAATGGTACAAGTTGAAACTTAAAACAAAGTAGAGTTAGATTTACCCAAAACACTGCCAAATGTGCTAACATGGTACAAGTTGAAACTCAAAACAAAACGGGCTAGATTAACCCCAAACACCGTTAAATGGGCTTATAGGTAATTTTGTTAAGAATTAAAACTTGAAACAAACTGGGCTTTCTTGGCCTAAAACACTGTCAGATAGGCTAACCGGAATGGCTGACCCAGAACTGGTTTTTTACATATATTGTTATGTTTTTTTAGTTTTTAAGAATTATGTTAAGAAAATGATATTATATTTTTTCACATGTAGATACCGTCAAAGTCCGAGTTGACTCAGGAGAAACAAGCCTAATCCGGGTGATCAAGGCAGCGCTAAATCAACAGCTTTTTTTCACCATTGTTAACCACAAACTTACAGTGGTAGGAGCTGATGCTTCCTATGTAAAACCCTTCACCACCCTGGTCCTCATGCTCGGGCCGGGTCAAACCACCGATATCCTCATGCAAGCCAACCAGGCTCCAGCACGTTACTACATTGCTGCACACGCTTACGCCAGTGGACAAGGTGTCCCATTCGACAACACCACCACCACCACCGACATGATGATTGTATACCATTTCTATACTTCAGTTATGATTTAACTTGCTTTTTAACAAGGTTATGTGTGTGTTTAGCAGGGTGGCAAGCAGATGCAACACACGATTTAACTAACTTTTTAACTTGGAAAGTTGGTGTGGGTTCCATCTGACCCGACCCGACCCGTTTGCCAAGTTTATTTGTAGGTAAAACTTGCTATATAAAGTATGATCAAGTTATAACCAGTTCTAACTTAAATTTATATAATTTTCTGTTTTTTTCTTTTAACAACAGGTGATTGATACGTCAGCTATTTCAGATCGCTTCACATGTTCGTGATTTTCATTCGATTTACTAAGGTATGTTCAATCGGTTGTTTCTAATGCTATAATTATTCATGAAATTTTTACTTATAAGGTTTTTCATCTATATATCAGGTACTTTGTTAGTTTTGGTTAAAACACATTAGCTTATGAACTTCAATGAGATTATGCAATTGCAGAATGTGTGTAGTGGTTGATGGCTTTTATTTCTCTATTGAAAGAACGGTTCAAGAGGTAAAACTTGCTATATAAAGTATGATCAAGTTATAACCAGTTCTAACTTAAATTTATATAATTTTCTGTTTTTTTCTTTTAACAACAGGTGATTGATACGTCAACTATTTCAGATCGCTTCACATGTTCGTGATTTTCATTCGATTTACTAAGGTATGTTCAATCGGTTGTTTCTAATGCTATAATTATTCATGAAATTTTTAGTTATAAGGTTTTTCATCTATATATCAGGTACTTTGTTAGTTTTGGTTAAAACACATTAGCTTATGAACTTCAATGAGATTATGCAATTGCAGAATGTGTGTAGTGGTTGATGGCTTTTATTTCTCTATTGAAAGAACGGTTCAAGAGATGGTAGGCTCACATATAATTCAAGGTCTTTTTAATTTGAAATAACCTAAGAATAGACCCTCATTAAGCTTATGTAGGATGCTCCTAATACCTTGAGAGAAGTTTTTAGCCAATCTGTAAAAACAGCCCATGTTAAGATCACGAAAACAACTTTTTTGCACAGTTGTATGCTTGGTATATATAACTAATAAAACAAATCTTTGTTTAATCTTTAAGAAAGCAATGGTAATTTTGGAACAAGGGCAATATTGACTAAGAAATCTGTTCTTAGTTTGGCACCTCTCTAGAGTCTTGATTTAGAATCATTGTATTTTGGGGTTGAGCAGAGACATAGCTCTTATTCTTTTATTCTATGGTTATTTGTCTATTTGTGTGCCACCGCTAAAGCCTACCACCGCCGCAAGTGTGAGAGACGTCTCTGAGGTTATAAGCTTTGGCCTTATTTGTCGGGTAACGTCTCTTTGTTTCTTCTTTAATTCGATGTGTTTTCTATTACCGGTTTAAAAAGCTCCAATTTTTAAATTAAAAACTTGACCTTTTAAGGTCTGATTGACTTATTTCAACCTCAAAACTCGGTAGCTACATGTAGCTTTATAGTATACTGTATGAATGTAAAACATTTCTATTTAAGTTCTTAACAAAATTCACATAAATATTAAGAATGGAGTGATTAAAGGATTGTAACTCTCTTTCTTATTGTTGCGAATATTAATTGGTATTAGTTATCGCCTTAATGAAAGTCGTCGTAAAAAAATTAGTTATTGTCATTCTTTGACGACAATCTTTATAGTGATCCTCATAATTAAAAATAAATATTTTCTTATAAAAGGGCCCCAAATTACGGATTTGCTTTAGGCCAACAAAATGGTTGAGCCGGTATGCCAGATAGATAGATTTTGGATTACGAATTATGACTTTCTTGCGTTGATTCATGAATATGATTAGGGTTAGGAAGTTAGGGTTCGCAAGATCCTGTGGATTTTGAAGTTTTCTCCTCCACAACACAAATCGAAGATTACCCAGGTACCTATCTAGATTCCTTTCTTATTGTTTGTAGGTAAAACTTCCTATATAAAGTATGATCAAGTTATAACCAGTTCTCACTTAAATTCATATAATTTTCGGTTTTTTTTCTTTTAATAACAGGTGATTGATACGTCAGATATTTCAGATCGCTTCACATTTTCGTGATCTTCTTTCGATTTACTAAGGTATGTTAAATCGGTTGTTTCTAATGCTATAATTATTCATGAAATTTTTATTTATAAGGTTTTCCATCTATATATCAGGTACTTTGTTAGTTTTGGTTAAAACACATTTGCTTATGAACTTCAATGAGATTATGCAATTGCAGAATGCATGTAGTGGTTGATGGCTTTTATTTCTCTATTGAAAGAACAGTTCAAGAGATGGTAGGCTCACATATAATTCAAGGTCTTTTTAATTTGAAATAACCTAAGATTATACCCTCATTAAGCTTAATTAGGATGATCCTAATACCTTGAGAGAGGTTTGACTAAGAAATTTGTTCTTTGATTACATACATCTCAATATTTTGACATCAACAAATAACTTGCCTCTTCTATAATAGGTGCCATGTTAAGTATCAATCATTTGATTTTTTGTTGGTGGTAATTATAGGTAGTTAAATCTAATGCTTTATAGCTATAGTGCTATACTACTAATTAGCAAACAATTATCATATTTCGTGTATGTAAAATCATCTGTTGACATTTAGTGGTCAACAAATGATACATGATAGTTCATTATGATGATGCATTAAGGTACACTTTGAGTACAAATTTTTGTGTCTAATAAAGGGTTTTTTTTTCAGGATGAGTTTTCAAGGGAGTGATTGAATGATTTGTTGTCTGGGTTTCAGTTATGAATTCATTGAAAGAAGTTGAAAAAAGGGCGGTGATACCGGTTGCCATTCAATCGCATTCAAACTCAATATGATTTACCCTCTTGACATTGAAAGAGGCGCATAGATGGAACAAAATATAAAGAGTAAAAAGTTTTATCGTATATGCCATCTTAAAAAATGTGTAAATTACAATAGTGCCCATCCAGTTTGCTTTTTAACATATACGAGTTGACGCAACCCGCGCGTTACGGCGGGATGTTGAACTTCACCTTATTTTTAAGATCATAAATCCTAATTTTTTTATGATGTTTGGCTCTCGGTTTGTTTGTTCTTCAATTACTCACATATTTTAACTTATTCTGTTCTTTGATACTTTACTCCAGGATTTTGTCCTCAAACCGGCTGATGGGAACGTTGCCAGCATCCCTTACTGAATTGAGCAATTTAAAAGATTTGTAAACATTTTCACATTGCTATTGAAAGTTAATGATTTGTTTTGTTTCATTGATGTTTGAGGTGTAAGTTAACTGTTTTTTTTTTTACAGCAGGATAAGTGACAATAATCTCAGTGGGTCCATACCTAATTTCATAGAGAATTGGAGACAACTCAATAAACTGTAAGTTCAGTTTGTAAATCATATGCACTTGTGCTGTATATTTAATT
Organism: Helianthus tuberosus; assembly: GCA_030545235.1. NCBI lineage: Eukaryota > Viridiplantae > Streptophyta > Magnoliopsida > Asterales > Asteraceae > Helianthus > Helianthus tuberosus. The sequence goes on along the minus strand of CM060371.1, from coordinate 134,443,263 downwards.
CCGTTCACTTTTTTTGTAATGTCATTTTTGAAGAGAACTAATTGGGACGGGGCTTTCGGGACCGATTCCTTCATCCATTTCCTTTCTGAACTTAACTGATGTGTGAGTGTAGATAACGTTAACTTCATACGAACCTTTTTCTTTCTTTCTCTTTTTATCTTTTTTTTTCTATTTCGTGTAATGGGAAATTACTATTACTATGTAGGAGAATTTGTGAACTAAGTGGACCAACTCAGAGATTCCGTCCGTTAGATAATGCTGTTGGTTTACTAACACTGTATTTAGAAGGTTTTGTATTTCAAATTGTCGTTGTAATCTAATATATTGGTTTGTGTTTTAACATTGTAATCTAATTTCAAGATACTGTGTTGTTTAAGGGTTTGATAATTAAATGAAAAGGGTTGAGTAAATTTAAGGGTTTGCTCTTGCAGCGTTGACCATTTGATGCAGTACACAATCTGCTAAAATCATACTACGATTTGGGAAGGATCATTATAAGAAGTGTCATGAGGTAGGGGTTTGGGAATGGAATTGGGTAAGACCACCTAACAATGACGAAGAAAAGAAAGAGATGGAGACTTTGAATGCAGAACTTATACAACGGAATGTAGATGAAAAGTGGCATTGGAAGGGTGATGGTGAGATAGGATTTTCTATGAAAGAAAAGTGAGAATGGACTTGGCTAGAACGGTGGATATGAATGAACAAGCAAACGGATTTACATAGAACAATGTGGCGACGTTAAAGGCGAATCTGTTTGCATGAATAGCAATTGACGGGAAATTACCAACGCAATGGCAAGGGTATTACTCTTCCAACCACAACTTGCAAAATATGTAATACAAGGGACGCAACCGTGGATCATATCTTGGTAATGTGCCCGGTAGTAGACGCAGTGCGGACTCAGTTACATATGTGGCTCAAACTCCCTATGGGCAAGAGTAATGATTTGGTTATTGATATGCTGCAAAGCGTGAACGGATTAACGGCTTCCATGAAGAAAAAAATGATATTACACGTGCATTTTATACAAACCATTTGGTGAATTTGAAGACACGGGAACAGAGTGGACCACTTTATTGATATGCTGCATTTTATTCAATGGCAAGAGCACTTCGTTGTTCAAGCATTGGACAAAAGGCATTGAGGTATCATGGGGTGAATGGATGAGCGTTAATTTTTGGTTGTTTGTGCTGAAGCATCTGCTAAACTTGCGTGTAATTTGGGGGCCTCATAGCACCTCGCTATGGTGTTCATTAACCGCTAAAAGAAAAAAAATATATATTATGCAAACAAATGGAATAAAAAACCATTGCATATTTGCATGCCCATTAGAAGCTTTATTGGCAACAACATCTAATAAGTTAAATAACAATCATGTTGCGTTATTGTCCAATTGCACTAGAAGAGACAAGACATTAATAACCATTACATAAAAAAATAAAATATTAATAGGGTTTAGCCTTAGGGTTTAAATTTAGGGGTTAGCTTTAGTGTTTAGGGTTTAGAGTTTTTGGTTAGTGTTCGACGAGCCGATTCCAATGCTGCAGGAATGAGCTTAATCGGAGTTCGTTTGACATGATTTCCTACACTTCTTAAGTTAAGGATATATATTTTTTATAATATACACATATGGATATTTTAAAAATTGACTATATAGATATGTACATCTGTTTTTTTAAATAAAAAGATTCACAACCCGTGAGTATTCACGGGAGATAACCTATTTCTTCATAAAATTTTCAAATTATAATGAATTGTGCAGCTCTCTATCATCTAATTCATGCTATGCATTTGAGGAGAAGACCTACATGTAATCTATAAAGTTTTGCAATTCAAGATGATGTAGGATAGTAGTTTTTTTGGTTATTGGTATCTTGGGTATTTTAATTTATTAACCTTATTTTTTCTATAACAGTAAAAGGGATCTATAGCAAATCAAGTGTTGGAGGGTAGCCAACCAGTTGATATCTCTAAGAACCCGTTTGAGTTGTTCTTATACTTAAGTAAGAATCTATTTTTTTCAAATTAATTTCATGTATATTTTTAATAATCTAGCAATAGAGCTTTAAATTCTAAGTCGTCCTGATTGGAATTGATAATGTCAGAGGATGAATGCGATAGTGGAGTTAAAGAAGACATCATGAAGGTTTAGTTGACAAAAACTTAATTTGTAACGAACATTATGTAGATGTACTATTGGGACGTGCTCAACTGTCTCAAAATATTAGGCTAAACAAATCACACTTTAACGCTTCTACGTTTAAATTATTTTATGTGTTTAGTTGGTGTTTAGCCACCCGCGAAGCTCGCGGGGTCTTAGGCTAGTTTAACTATAAATAAAACCATTTCAATTAATAATTTTCAAACTCATTTCCTTAATTATGGGATTTTATTTGCATTTCCAAATTATTTTGCATGTATCTAAATTTTTAGCTCACGAAACACATAAATATGTCTAATCATTTTTAATAAATCATCAATTATAAAACAATTCTACTCTCATGTTACTCTCCAATCTATTTTAGAGTTGTTAAGCCACTATAAATTCACGTTCGCTTATGTTACTACTTTTTTTATATTGATTGGCATTGTTATGATATGATTTTGATTATATTTTTCTTATATATAACGTTTACATTTTTTGTAACTTTTTATATAAGTATCCTAGCTTATAAACCCGTGTAATACACGGATTAAATATAAAAAACTTAGGCTGTATAATTTTTTCTTATAAGTGTTACAAACATGTGTATTACATACGTAAAATATAAAAAAAAATGTAAATCATACTTCTATATAATCCGGATCACATAGTTAAGAAAGTGTAATAATAGTATAATCTAAGTATTGTGCTTTTCCGATTAGTATTAATATAGGGATGGTGTAGTAAAAAAGATCTAATTATTGTATTTTTTATTTTACGATAATATTTAATAAATACATTGTATTTATCTAATAATATTAATTAAATAGTGCATCCTAATATGGTTATTAACATATTTAAATTAAATTTATTATATTAGTAAGTATAAGGATTAAAAATTATTTTAAAAATGTAAGTTTAAATTGTAAGGTTGAAGAAGAGAGTGACACGTGACAATAATAGAAATCCTATATTAAAAGCTAAATTACATTTAATGTTTTATTTGTAACTTTACCATCTTTATCTATACTATTATCTATACTTTATAAAAAGGAGAAGTGACGTACACAAATGTAATTTTACATGGCATCCAACTTTTGAAGCAATGTGTACAACTAATGAAAGCCTATTTTATAAGGGTAAAATTGTAAAGAGTACATATTTTAAGACACCTAAAAGGGTACAACAGTAATTTAGGTCCCACTTTATAAACACGCACCAAAAAACCTTTCCTCAAGTGCCCTCAAGAAACCTAATAGTCATCCGGTGATTGAAACGGATCCATCAAGGCAAGAGCAGAAGATTGAAGGATGGAAAGGTGGACCGTGAAATTGAAGATGATGATTCACTTCTCTCCTCATCCAACAATATTTAACATCAAATCCATGCTTCAATTCTGTACTTCTTTGCTACTTCAGTGCCCTGTTACCAGGTTATCCGGAATCCCCCTATGTCAGGTGCGAATTAGGTCGTCTTTTTCTGTCAATTGCTACTCTGTCTGTGATTTCCGGATTTCATTTGCTATTAAAAAGTTAGGGTCAGTAAGAATTTGTGACTGAGAAACGGGTCTGTTTGGATCTGACCAATATGTTGGATTAAGTGCATAAATGTTTACTGTATGATTTTGGAAATTGCCTTCCCTCTTTTGCATATGATGGATACATTCATGTGTTAAGAGTTTATAATTGGATTATTTGTTTGTTTGTTGTTTGCTTTTTTTTCTTTTTAGTTTAGTGCTGTTTGTTAGTAAGGGTTTGAGTTGATTTATTAGAATTATAGGCAGAAATTATAATTTAGAATTGATTTGTTTTTTTATTTAAGTTGTGTTTACAGGTTTCACTGAAGTTTGTTAATGGCGGAGCTGTTAATGTCGGTAAATACGGTCCGAATTGCACTCATGTTATTCTTGATAAGCTTGTTTGGGTTTTAAAATTTTCATATGTGGTACCAAATAATTGGGTTTCTGCATGTTCAGGTCTACTCTGTTTTATATCAAAAACCCATTTTCTGTTTTAATTCCCATGTCTATTAATCTTTGTACTCAAATTGTACCATAAAGAACAGATTTGTGATTTTAATCGATATATATGGCGAAAAAGTAAGCAGCGATCAAAATCAATCTATTCTTCGATCACCATCTATTAAGAGGAAACGAACGGACGAATGGAACAGAGCAAACACGCATATTCGGTTGCGTATGCGACCGTTGTGGCGGCAGAAGTAGCGGTGGCAGCCGCCCATGCTTCCGCTGAAGTCGTTCGCTTGACGTCCATTGCCCATCCGTCGAGTAAATCCACAGAAGAAATGGCTGCTACCAAGATTCAAACAGCTTATCGCAGGCACTTGGTAAATTATATTAGCACAATAAATATTTGTAAAACAGTTTCTTGATCTGTGGGGTTACATAATTATATTGTTTTCAGGCGAGCAGGGCGTTGTGTGCTCTTAGAGGGCTTGGGCGGTTGAGATCGGTGATTCAAGGTCAATCGGTCAAACGCCAAACAACGTCGGCGTTGAAATGTATGCAAACATTGGCTCGTGTACAGTCTCAGATTCGGTCAAGGCGTGTGCGTAGAAAGTCTAAAGAAGAAACGGAAGCCAGTTTATGAAGGAAACAGGGGGCTCATACCCAAAGTACACGACTGCTGCTCATACGCCTATAAGAATTACGAGTGTGAATACTACACAAAGTGTACAGCATAGGCACCGCCGACACCAGTTTTTCTTTTTTGGTGGTTTGGAGTACTGGATCGGGATGGTCCGCTAGAAAGTCCTTTGCAATCAGATCCTAAGGCTGAAGAAGTGGCAGGGTATGTGCATTGGCTGCTAATTTGTTGCATATTGTTACTAAAGGTGCAAAATATCCGGGGTTGGGTAACGTTCGAGGCATATTTTGGGTCGGCTGAATAATGCAGATTTGTTTTATCTACCACAATGGTTGTGATTGCTTACATTTATTCTACCTTTACAAGACTTGTTGTTAGGGTCACTCTTGTTATTTGTCCATTTACAAATGCTAAAGATGATTTGTATCCTATTTTTTGTTGTTAATGGTGGATTTTCTTATGCAGGCGCTTACGTTCTTTTAGAAACATGATGAGTTAATGCTCAAGGACCGTTACCACAACTGTCATGTTGCCACACCATTCGGTAAGCATATGCTCAGGTATGCAACGAGTCACCCCTCATCTTAAGTAAAGGGTTTTCATGCTAAAACTAAAGCCATATATGTCAATCTGAATTAGGTCTCTCAACTCTCACCATCTGATTCTAATATATGGCATTGTTAATACTTCTGTGTAGTGCAGCATGTAATGTAACAATTTTTTAATAAGTTCCTGACTTCCTGTTAGCTGGTTATCTTTTCATGTAAGTTTTGTTAGATCCCAGTTAGTTTAAATAAGTTTATTAGTGTCGGTTTTGAGCTGAATGAATGAGGAGAGTTTATAACACTGAAATACGGAAAAAGGCCCCAAATTTTCATTTCGATTTAGGCCTCAAAAAGGTTGAGCTGACCGACCTGGGAATGCTAGATACGATACGGTTCAGCCCAACAAGAAGACCCGACCAACCAGATTAGATGTAGCAACATAATACTCAAATTTAGAACTTCTCTTGGTAACTTTTGTTAAGTTAACTCATATTCCGTAAAATATACAAAATCTTTGTAGTACAGTAGTCTCATGAAATAAGTTTTGTGATAGAAATCTGCTTGTTGAAGCCATTACTCATGCTTCTAGACCGTCTACTGGTGTTTCATGTTACCAATGATTGTAGTTTGTAGGTGATACGGTTGTCGATCATCTTATTACAAAACATTTATTTTTCATGTACACGGATCTTCCACCGGGACGTTTAACCGATCTACGGGCGGCTGTTGTAAGTAATGAGAGTTTTATAGGTTGCTGCCAAACATAATCCTCGTATGCATCTCAGGCATGGTTCAAGTGCCCTGGATAAACAGGTATGTAGTAGAGCACATATCTAATTGTTTTTAATGGTTGTTTCCTTACCTTTGCAAAAATTGTCCACTTACTAGAAAAATGCTCTATAAGTAAGTGCTAATTTTAAGTCGGCATCCTTCTAGCCAATGTGATGAGAAGTTACTTAGAAGGGTCATCTTTCTTGTATAAAAAAACTGTAAAATAATTATTAAACAATCAAATATTTGCTAATTCTATCCAGTAAATTACTACTGAAGCATAGTCACATGAATGATAAATTTTAAACAAAATTCTATATACAATAATTGCATTAGAAAAACAGCCAAGGAGTCTAATAATATGCGCTGATAGGAGTGCTAAACGGGTCGTGTTCACGGGTTGGAGGGTTCAACCCGACCTGAACTCGAAAATTTTATACGAACCCGAACCCGAAAATTGTGTCATACCAATGAACCTGAACCCGACCCGAATATTCGTGGGTTAACCCGAACACGCCCCGTTCAACCCGAAAACTTTTATTTTTTAATTTTTTTACACAAATTAATATATTAAATTTAAAGTTTACTTAAAAACACAAATGTATATAATACAATTACATTTAAATTATAAAATCTTATGTGAATTTTTTTTCTAACTTATAATTATAGCATAAAATACATACCCAATTTAATTTATAACATAAAACATATTGTAAAAAAATATTATATAATATAAAGGGGTTAAACGGGTCAACCCGCCAACCCGACCAGGTTGACCTGAACCCGACCCGTTTAGATAAACGGGTTCGCGGGTTCAACCTGAAACTGACCCAAACCGGTTGAGACTAAACCTAAACCCACGAATTTCGTGTTAGGTTCGTGTCGTGTTTTCGGGTCGTATCAGAAATTCACACCCCTATATGTGCAATATTAACACGTCTCATAGACGTAAATGGTATTAAGCTTTTACGCTCCAAACAAACTGCTACTGTAACTTATTAGACATACTATTATCTATAATAGTATGTCTAATATAACTAACTTGCAAGTTTCACTTCATCATTTTTAATTTGAGCAGATACGAGATTATTAACTATATGACTTAAATACAGTAACTAAAAGAATATATGCACCTACTTGAACATCACCTGATAATTAAATAGGCTAGATGTGTCATCTCAATTATGTCTTGAACTCGATTGTGACTGGACCCAAAACCGTTATTTTTTGTTGTGTGCGCCACCACCTACTACTTATTTAGCTCAATTTAACTTATGCATAAGTAAACGGGTCAAAAACTACCAATTGTAATTAATATTTTAGCTAATTGTGTATTGTCTTACTGTGATTTTAAACGTGTGTGTGCAGCTGAAGAAGATCCTGAAGTTCATTTCGGACAGCTTAAAAGGCTTTCTTTGTGAGAATTGCAAGTTGCAACAGATACTTTTTGCAATAAAAACATATTGGGTAGAGGTGGATTTGGGAAAGTATACAAGGGCCGTTTGGCAGATGGCTCACTTGTTGTAGTGAAAAGATTGAAAGAGGAACATACGCCAGCGGGTGAACTCCAATTTCAAACAAAAGTTGAGATGATTAGTATGGCGGTGCACCGTAGTACTACGTTTAAGGGGATAAGTTGAGATGATTAGTATGGCGGTTCACCTTAATACTACGTTTAAGGGGATTTTGTATGACACCAATTAAATAAGTCTTATGAATATGATTTTTGTTTTTACCATAAAGAATGTAATTTATATATAGTTCAACAAACTTTGGATGAGTTGTTGGTGTAAGTCATATGACATAAACTACCCAAAAAGATAAATAAGTCTTATGATTATGATTTTTTTTTATCATCTTATGGTTTGAATTATGTCCTTGTTCCGTATTCTCAATTCCGCCGCAACGCGCGGGTTTCCCACTAGTTAATAATTAATAGTTTAAATCATTTGATTTTAGAAATATATGTGGATAATCTTAATGAGGTGTTATATTAACAAATAAAGTTATTACAATAATGCATAAATAATTAAATTGGAGATATTAATAATAATAAAAAATAATATTAATTTGTTATAGATAATAATAAACTAATGATTAAAAGGCTTTTGATTTTAAAGGATATTCATATTAAATATATACATACTAAAAAAAATATAATGACCCTTTATCGTATGTCATAGATGTGAAGATAATCTTGATCTCTAATATGTAAAATCGGTATATTTAAGAGATAAAGTAATTCTTATGGTTTTATCTCTATATCATATAGTATAATTTATTAACCCAAACATCATGGTATATCAATTTCTTTGAAGGAGAGGAGGTTTTTTAGAATTATTTATTAAGGTAGATAATGGTCTTTGTATTAATTTACTTATCATTATGGTTGAGGTAGCATGAGAAATTGACACATGACATTTTGATGGAATCCTTTGTTTTGAGAGAATCTCATGTGGTATTAAGTTGACTCTTTTATTATTATTATTAGATTGGATATTAATATTTTCATATACAAAAAACATAATATCATAGTGTTTTTAATGAATTGTACTGACCATGTATTAACATCCAGATGAAGTCACGGCCAGAAATAAAGTTCCATAATTTGCTACCTCAATTACTCCTCATGTTGTATGCATAAAAAATAATTTAGTTATGTAAATTTGTTCATACATTATTAAATTATATGATTTTTATCTTCAAACCCATCTAATATACATGTTAGTAACCTAGTCCTCAAACCCGTGTAATTCACAACAGAATTTTGAATAAAACTTATATCAAGCGTAGATTAAAATAAACATGTTGCAACACTATTGTAACGTTTCGTATTTTTCAAGTTGTTTCCACTTTATTTTTAATTTGTATTCTATCTTCAATCCTTTGTAATTCAAGAATTTATCATAATGGAAACTATATTTTATATCATCCTTGTTTAATTATACTTGCATAATAAGTAAAAGTTTCATGAATAGGCTTTTTTAATTCAAAACTGACCCATACATCGAGATCATATTTTATTTGAAATATTATTCATACGTGATTTAATATTACACATGCTTGCATACACTTAAAACACCCAAAAACATGCCTAACTATGTGTTTTGAGCACCAAATAACCAACAAAACAACGACAATGACAAAAAAATGAAATTTCCCTCCTCCTGCCTCTCAACTAACTCATTTAAAACTCCAACCACTTATCTCATTTATAAATACCAACCCCTAACACCTTCTAAACACTTTCACAATTTCTATATTACTCTCAGACACTCTCTAATATTCCAATTCTTCCATTTTGGGTAGAAAGTTCAAGAACCAAAATAGTGAGTTTTGGTATTCCTTCTTACACTTTTCTTCTTGTTTTTCTTATCCTTCTTCTTCCTTGGATAACCTCTAGGAGTATTACCATATGTTTACTAAGGTAAACAAAGTTGGTATACCACCATTTTTGAGGTCCAAGTGGGGATTTTTGTTAAACTTTATAAACGTATTCATCTTTACTTTGTTTTTGGAACATTTTTGCACCAAACGAAGTCACCAACAAACTTCCATGTTGAAGGTCTTATGTTAATGTTTTGTTCCAGAAACGTTAAGGCTCATATGCATTCTTTTAAGTTCTTATAAGTATCTAAGTAATCTCCAAGTCATAAAGTGAGTAAACCTACACCAAGCCTCCAATCTCGGAAAGTTGGAAGTACTTGTCTAGGTGATACCTCACTTGGTTACTTAGCAAAGAGATAGTTTAATTATGTACCTCATAGTTGTATTCATGACCATCCGAATCATCCATGTTGGAGAATATCTTAATCTTAGATTCCATATTTTCGGCTTCTAATAAGTGTTAACACTCATGAAAAACACAAACCTAAAAATAGTGTCCAAATAAGTGCTTAAGTAAGATATGTTTTATGTAAATTTCATTTACATTTCAAACTACAAATCATCATGCTCATACACCTTTGTTTACCATTTTAGGGTAAATTTTGGTGACTCCATCCTTCAAGACCGATTACTCGCTTTTGTGGGTATCTTCGCAAACCGTAAGTTCATACTTGGCCCATTTTACGCTTTAAACACTATTTGGGTTGCAACATGTATCCGTATTAGAATCATAATCACATATACAATCAATCTTATGCAAACACTCAATCCTTGAAAAATGCTTACTTGTTATGCTAATTATTTATACATACTAGGGCAACTCTTATGCATGCTATCTATCATTAACTTTAAAAACTGTGACACCCGGCTATTTAGAGTCTAACCGTACTAGTGTAACACGTGTTATCAATGAATAAAGACATTATTTAATTTGATTTGATGTCAATTAATGGTATTTGATGTGTTGGCAAGTCCAAACTTCATTTAAAATTATGTTGGCAAAAACAAGATATAAGCTTATCGTGTAAAGAACAAAATGCGAAACGAACGTCAGTGACTACCCGATTAATGTTAAAATCCTAAAAATTTATGATTGAAATGCTATTTTTATCATATCTGAGAGAAAAAATTAAATAAAACACTTAAAAACACTTTTTTGTGATTTTAATCGCGTACAGCGCTATATCGCACGTATCTTACAAAATTGAAACGACCATGCCAATCAAGGCAAATAATATATTGTTCAGCAATATTATGGTGAGTTAATTTTCATAGAATGATAAAAATAATTTAAAACGTCTTAAAACACAAATAAGACACGAAATAAAATACCCGGTAATCAGTTAAATACATGTTTATGCATGTATTTAATCTATATATGTGTATATACATGAAATGTATGTGTTTATAAATGATGGTGGTGGCACAAGGGGTGTCCACCAACACCCTAGGCTTACAAGTGTCACCCTACCTCTTCCATACTAATCATTTCAACTTTATTTAAAACTCAAATCTTACACACACATCAAAACACTCTTTCTCACCTATCCCTCTCCCTCTCTTAGCCTAACCTCACCACCACCCACCTCCATTGCCATTTTTCATTCAAAACATGAAGATTCAAGGTCTTTCCAAGTCGGTTCCAAGCTTGTTTGAAGATCCAAAGGTGATTTCAAGGAGGAACAAGCTTGTATTCATCAAAAAATCTCATCAAACCCCACTTTTTGTTCTTGGGAGGTATAAACACATTTACCATTTAAAACTTTTTTTCTTCATGGTGATGATGATGATTATAGCATGTTTCTCAAATACTTGGATTCTTCACAACTCTTGAAAACTAATCAACAAAATAATCTGGTCAACATAAAAATGGAAGTAAATATGTGTGTGTGTGTGTGTGTGTGTGTGTGTGTATGGCCATGAGTATGTGTGTATGGGTTAGAGTTTGTATTTTGTTTAAAAGTTGACTTTTGATTGAAAGGATTCTTGAAAAGTGATTGCTTGTATGATCAAAGTGGATTTATGTGAAAGTATGTATGATTAAAGATGAAAGGAATGGAAATTTGATGTTTGGACACATGTGCATGTGTCGTGTAAGTATATATGTATATATGTAGATGTGGGTTTGTTTACTAGTTTATAAATGTTACATGCATTGATGTTATGATGATTAGATGAATGATTTAAATGAAAATGATATCTTAGATTATTTGGAAGTTATATTAAATGTATGTTGGATGCATTTGAGTTGTTAGATGATGATGAAATGATGGCCATGCATTAAGTACTTGTACATAAGTGTTAGTGATGACTAGATGATGATATGAAGGTGATTTAATGATGAAATGTTATGATATATGAAAGGCAAATTAAATTAGGTTGTATGCATGTTACTATTATAATATATGATGTGTTTTGATAATACAATGATGTGTCATAAGTTTGGTAGCTTTGCATGTTGTATATGAGGCTTAAAAAGTAGTAAAATGGATGAAATTGCATGATTTATGTGACTTACATGAAATCTGCACTAATATGATTATTAATACCATTTTATTCATTAAATAACATGTATTGTGTTAAATATGAAGTTATGATGACTTGGGATGGTTATAGTAAAATTCGGTACAAGACTATGCGTTAAAAAAGGTAAAAATCGGCTTTTAAAGTGATTGTTGCAAAACTGATTTAGATCAGGTTATAAAATGATATTTTCATGAAAAAGATAAGTATTTAGACTTATATTACGTATCCATGGTGTTTGGCTAGTCATACGTGACTTTCGACGCTTAAAAACGTTAACGAAACGTTAAAAAAATACGCGTATTTTGATGTACGCGAAAATAGATTGTTTAAGTGTAATCTTGAATGAGATGTGTAATATGGACATTGGTATGTGAGATGTGGAATGATAAGTGTTAACATGATATAGGATGTAGGACTATGCATGTGCACTTGTACAGTTAAAATGATAGTTTCGTTTAAAACACATGTTAAAATGCAACTTATTTGTCAAGCATAAAAAATATACATAGGTTAACTTGTGAAGTTATTGCATGTATAAACTGCTTTAAAAATGATATAATATATAAGTACGCGGTATACGTGCACTATGATGTTTGAGGACATGTTAATGTTTGTGTAAATGTATTGCAAATCGCAAATTGTAGATATATTGTACATAAATGGGTGTGATAACGGATATAACATAATGAGGTTCACCAATAAAATCATCCAAGTTCACAAAATCTTAAAATATATATATCAACACACCCACACACACACACACACACACACACACACACACACACACACACATATATATATATATATCTACTAAAAAGTGGATTTTGTCTAAGTAGCCTAAGAAGGATTGTGATAATGACATGTGACACTCCTAATAAGTAGGAATGAATGGCATTTTGGTCCTTATAAATAGGCGTGAAAATGACATGTGCCACCCCTCTTGTTTTTTAAAAATACAACAAAAAAACCTAGCATAAAAAATCTAGAACAAAAAATGTAGTACAAAAAAAATATAGCACAAAAAAAATCTAGTTCAAAAAAATATAGCACGAAAAAATTCAGCAAAAAAATGTAGTACAAAAAAATTCAGCACAAAAAATTGAGAAAAAAAAATTTAAGAGAAAAAAATTCAGCACAAAAAAATATAGCACAAAAATATAGTATAAAAATCCAGCACAAAAATATGTTATACAACATTGAAATACAACACATTTTAGTGGGTTTTTTTAGTCTTCGTATTTTATATAGCAATATGGTACTCAAATTAAAGATAAAAAGACGCTCTATTTTACGGTGAAATTTTTATGAAAAAATAATGTCGTATAAAAAAGTTATGAACGTTTAAAAAATGGGGGTGGAATATACATGTGCCTTGCATGTGGAGAGAGAAAGTCTATAAATAGGATTTTCCCAAGATACCCTTCCACTCCTACTTAGGCAAAATAAAATTTTTATTTGATCTTACCCCTATATATATATATATATATATATATATATATATATATGTCACACCCCGACCACGTAAAATGAGAAACACGTGGCGGAAACGTCGGGGAGTGTTGTAACAGAATTATTGTTTCACAACCATGGCATACAAAGTTATATTTTATTTATCAAACAAGCGAGTTACATTGTCTTTTAAACGAAGGAAACAAAGTACACAGCATTAACTAAACTAATCTTGCTTCTTTTATGTCACTAAGGCCCGAGTCCACCCTAGTGTATCCTGATGAAACCTAGGCACATGCTCCTGAAACACATGTGAAAATAGGTACGTCAGCATAAAAATGCATGTGAGATACATAGGTTTGTGAAAAATAGGATTCATGACTTGGGTTTTAGAAGAAAGGTTTAATAAAAAATAGTCATGAATCTTGTTAAGTGTTTTCTTTTATAAATCATATGAAAACTCGATAAGAAGTCAGATTATATAAAAGAAAAGTGTATGGTTAATGAAATAACCAAGTAAAATGGGTTGTATAAAATAAACCGGTTTGTAAAACAATGTCTTGTGAAAATATGTTATTTGTGTAAAATGTAATATATCTATACTGAAATGATTTAATTAACGTTACGATATGTAAGATTATACAAGCACTTATATATAGGAAGTACCAGCGGCGTATCCACCATGCTTGTATCATATTACACACGCCTCGTTACTCAAATCACTTACCCAAACCAACCACCATTGTAAATTGTTCATGTATAAATCAATTGTCAAGTGTTATTGTGTAAACCATATCAAAATGTCCATGTCTAATGTAAATCACTGAATGTGTATATCAATGTCAAAATGTTTATGTTTAATGTAAATCATGAATTTTGTATCCAAAAATATCATGTATGGCAAGTGTAATACATCAACTAAACCATAGGTAAAATGCACAAAAACAGGGTACCGAATTAAACATGGTTTAAATCAAAGTTATGTTTTGTGGAACTAATGCATGCTATACTGATAGAAACATCTATGCGGTATTGTTATAATGCATACATTCAAGCCTTGTGACTGTGGTGATAGACCTTTAAACAAATTAAAGATTCATTTGTGTTATGTTTATCGAATTCGGTCATTCCTTCCTTCCAAACATACCTAGGATGTCAGGAACGGGAGTTGTCAATTCCTATGGTACCACTACCTACTAACGAATGGCGTGATCAATGTTAATGAATGTATATTGTCCCATTTGAACAAACCAAATGTCATACCAAAATGTAAGCATGTGATGAATAACAAATGTACTAAGTATGCAACAAATGAACATACATAGCATGTGTTGTGATGTAAAATAATGCACTAAGTATGCACTAAATAGACATACATAGCGTGAAATGTAATGTAAAACAATGTACTAAGTATGAACTAGAAGAACATGCATAGCATAAAATGTAATGTAAAACGATGTACTAAGTATGCAACAAACGGACATACATAGAAAAAACATAATGAAATCATGTACTATAAATGTACTAATGAACATCACAAGCATATGATATGAAAGCATGAAAGGCACGAAAGTAACAAGTAGGCACATGTGTTTCACCCCAAAATGTTTGGAAAACAATAAAAGAGGGTTCTATGTACTCACTTGAGATTGCTTAGTAGTCCTTAAGTAACAACCCAACAATGCTAGAGATCACGGAAATCAAACGGCACCTAATATAGGTAACTATGTTAATATACCGGACCTAAATAGGAGGATTGGATAGAATGAGGGTTCGTAAACCAAACGAGTATGGAGACTCGTTTAATATGGTTTAACAAAGCCTACATACTAAAATGAAACCTAACCTAAGTGCTTACGACCCATTACGACCCGTTTATGTAGCTTATGCTACTTTAACGCGTCGTTCGTGTGAAACGCGTTTGGAACGCCTAACTAGCCCTATGATAAGTAAAATATGCCTTAACATGTCTAATATTGTTGCCAAATCAGTTTAGATATCAAAAGTTATGTTACATATGCTTAATATGAATGTTGGCGTAAAAAGGGCATTTTGGTCATTTACCTAAGGCATATATACTACCTATCATACAACTTAATCAAACGATGTGACCATAAGGTATAACCTTGGAAGGTTATTTCCTATACAACTATGGTCACCTAATATGTTTGATCGGATCCTAATGATCGACCAAAAGGGTCGGGTTCGAAAGTATAAGCGATTGTTTAGATCGCTTACCTTACGACCCTATATAAGCACTAAACTAAAAGTGACGAGCTAAGCATGTTAAAACATGCTTAACTAAGTTTAGAAAACAGGTTTGGTATCAAAACAAACGGTTTTGATACCTAAGAGTAGTTTGGTTACAAAATACGCAAGAATGCGCATTTTGGCCGAAACTACGACTCGTCACTGAGCCTAGATAACGTGGTAATCAGTAGGTATAGTCATTAGGGACTATAACCATCGTGATTACGCTCACGTTATGAAGTTCAAACGAACTTCGCATTGACCATAAACTGGTCAATGCAGAAAGTCAAACAAAGTTTGACTTTAACGCTGAAAGAATAAAAGAACGAAGGAACACTTACAAAGGGTCCAAGAACGGAAGTTTTGAATCCGAATACTCTCAGGTATGAAGTGTTAGACACAACAACTTAGAGAGCAAATTCAGATCTCAAAGGTGTGGGTTTTTTGGGGTTGGGATCATGGGGTATTTATCGTAAATGGACAACCGTTATGATCGTTTCTCGTAATCAGTGGTTTAATCTCATCCCTACACTTGTTGGTAACCCCATGTGCATCATATTGGCCCCCCATGATCAGGAACAAACAAGTGGAATTGAGTTTTGGGTGCATGACAGCTGTTAACAGCTGTTTAAACAAGTATTACTGATCTGGGAGGGCCTCGCGTCACGCCTAGGTACCCTCGGGTCACGCCTAGCCCCCTTTCTGCAGTTTCAAACAGAAATGGCAGAATAGGTCCATGCACATGTTTCAGTCCATTTTCCACACGTTTGAAGCCCGTTAAATCATTTTCAAGGCTCCACAAGAATGCCTAAACATAGTGGACATGAAACATGCTCACAAATATGTCGGATGTTGGTTCGTTGGGTCGTATGATCACGATGTTCGCTTAATTACGAAGGAATGCGCATAAGCCTGAAAAACGATCCAAACTACGCGACGAATGGATTTTTCTTATGCCAAACACTAAAATAAAATATTTTAATGCTTACATAAATTTTTGGATGTCCGGATGTATTCAGAACGTAAGTTATGCGCGAAAATGCAAACTTGTGCACTTTTTGACTCTTTTAGTCCCTGAATGACCCAAAGTTTATTTTAGCACACCGAACCCCTCAAAGCCTATTTCTAAGCTATGTAAAGGATATTTATGGTATGTTTAACTCATGGTCATGTTCCAGAATGTCTTTTACAGTTCAAATTGGCATACTTTCGCAGTTTGTCAAATTTAGTCCCTGTAGGCGAATTAACTTGTTTTTGCCATACCAAGACTTATTTCTAAGTTATGTAAAGGTTATTTAAGGTATGTTAAGTATATGTTGATGTTCCGGAGTATTTGTCGCATTAAATTGATTACGTTTACGCACCAGTTTGCGTATAACTCTCCAGAAAGCGATGTAAAGTTTGAATTTGAACAAAAGTCAAAACATGAAAAATGTAAAACATAACCAAACAAACATTGGGATCAAATAACATTGTTTTATTGATAATTGAACTGTTCACAATGATTACAAGCACAGATGTTACAGTCTCCCCTACTTGTGGAAATTTTGTCCCGAAATTTATTTAGTGGAAACTCGTGGGAATAGATGTGGATACTTCGCCTTCATTTGATCTTCGCGTTCCCAAGTAAACTCAGGTCCATGTTTAGATTCCCAGCGAACTTTGACCAATTGAATGCGCTTGCGTTTGAGCCACTTGACTTCACGTTCCATGATTTCCACTGGCTTGTCAACAAATTTCAGTGTTTTATCAACACGAATTTCGTCAAGCGGTATGTGGAGGTTCTCATCAGCAAGACACTTCTTGAGATTGGACACGTGAAAGGTTGGATGAACATTTCCAAGTTCAGGAGGTAACTCAAGTCTGTAGGCTACCTTACCGATTCTTTCGACGATCTTGAATGGTCCAACGTATCTAGGTGCAAGTTTTCCTTTCTTCCCAAATCTGATCACACCTTTCCAAGGTGAGACCTTAAGTAATACTCGATCACCGACTTGAAATTCCATGGGCTTGCGTCCTTGGTCCGCGTAACTCTTTTGACGGCTTCTAGCTGTCTGAAGGTTATCACGAACTTTCTTAACCTTATCAGTTGTCTCTAAAATGAGGGCAGGTCTAGTAAGCTGAGCCTCACCGATCTCATTCCAGCAGACTGGTGAATGACATTTTCAACCATAGAGAGCCTCGAAAGGAGCCATGTTGATGCTGGAGTGATAACTGTTGTTGTAGGAGAATTCAATCAACGGAAGATGTGAATCCCAACTACCACCAAAATCGATCACACAAGCTCTAAGCATATCCTCCAGAGTCTGGATTGTTCTTTCAGATTGTCCATCCGTTTGCGGATGATAAGCTGTGCTCAGATTAAGTTGGGTCCCCATAGCAGATTGCATGGTTCTCCAAAAATGAGAAGTGAAGCGAGCATCTCTGTCAGAAATGATGTTCAAAGGAACACCACGTCGAGATACAATTTCATCCACATAGATCTTAGCAAGTTTGTCAGCAGAAAAATCCTCACGGATTGGCAAGAAATGCGCTGACTTAGTAAGACGATCAACAACTACCCAGATGGCATCATGACCTTTCTTTGTGCGCGGAAGTTTAGTAATGAGATCCATAGTAATGTTTTCCCATTTCCAAACTGGGATCTCTGGTTGCACCAATAAACCAGAAGGACGCTGATGTTCAGCCTTAACCTTAAGACAAGTAAGGCATTTTGATACATATAAGGCAATGTCTTTCTTCATACCAGGCCACCAATACTGAATACGAAGATCCTTATACATCTTATCTGAGCCAGGATGAACAGAATAACGAGACTTATGGGCTTCATCCATAAGCAAGGTGCGAAGGTTATCTTGGCTTGGGACCCACAAACGGTCCATGAAGTAATACGATCCATTGTCCTTTAGTTCCAGATCAGGGGTTATGTGATAGGGAAATTCCTTATCCATCAAACCTTGTGAAACACAAGTGTGTTGTGCCTGAGAAATGCATGCTTGGATATCGGATCGAGCTTGAATAACAGATTGAACACGAACACAATGAAGCTTAGTACGTTCCTTACGACTCAATGCATCGGCTACGACATTCGCCTTACCAGGATGGTAGCGAATTTCGCAGTCATAGTCGTTTAGAAGCTCGACCCAACGTCGTTGCCTCATGTTGAGTTCTTTCTGATTGAAAATATGCTGAAGACTTTTATGGTCCGTGAAAACCACACATTTTGTACCGTACAAATAGTGTCTCCAGATCTTAAGAGCGAAGACAACTGCACCCAACTCAAGATCATGAGTGGTGTAGTTTTTCTCATGTATCTTCAACTGCCTCGATGCATATGCTATGACTTTGTTCCTTTGCATCAGAACACAGCCAAGACCCAATTTAGATGCATCGCAATAAACGACGAAATCATCATTGCCCTCAGGCAAATTCAGAACAGGCGCGTCGCAAAGTTTCTACTTTAAGTTTTGAAAAGCTTCCTCTTGTTTGAATCCCCAATCAAAGGGCTTGTTCTTCTGAGTTAGAGCAGTTAGAGGAACTGCAATCTTTGAGAAGTTCTCAATGAAGCGGCGGTAATAACCCGCAAGACCAAGAAAAGAACGAACTTCAGTAGGAGTAGTAGGCGTATCCCAATCCTTGATCGCACTGATCTTGGAGGGATCTACATGAATACCTTGTTCATATGTCCTAAGAATTGAACTTCTTTAAGCCAGAATTCACACTTGGAGAATTTGGCGAAAAGTTTCTCTTTCTTTAGGAGTTTCAGAGTAAGACAAAGATGTTGCTCATGATCAGCTCGCGTCTTGGAGTATATCAAGATGTCATCAATAAAAACAATGACGAACTGATCCAAATAAGGCTTGCAGACCCAATTCATTAAGTCCATGAAAACGGCAGGAGCATTAGTCAAACCGAATGGCATGACTGTGAACTCATAATGCCCATAACGAGTGCGGAACGCTGTCTTGGGAATATCTTCTTCATGCACACGAAGTTGACGATATCCAGATCACAGATCTATCTTTGAAAAATAAGAAGCGCCCTGTAACTGATCAAAGAGATCATCAATGCGAGGTAGGGGATATCGATTCTTGATGGTAAGCTTGTTAAGTTCACGATAATCGATACACATCCTAAAAGATCCATCCTTCTTCTTGACAAAAAGAACGGGAGCACCCCAAGGTGAAAAGCTAGGACGGATAAAACCTTTGTCAGAGAGCTCCTGAAGCTGCATAGACAACTCTTGCATCTCAGACGGTGCAAGACGATATGGAGCTCTGGCAATGGGGTTTGCACCAGGTACGAGATCAATACGGAACTCGACTTGGCGTGCGGGAGGTAGACCAGGTAACTCTTCAGGGAATACTTCAGAATAATCCCGAACAACAGGAATATCTTGAATAGATTTACCCTTGCCCTTATCTACTACAACATGTGCCAAAAAGGCCACATAGTTCTTTCGCAGATACTTCCGAGCTTTAAAACAAGACATGAGTTTGAGACCACCAGCAGGTTTCTCACCACGAACCTGTAGGATCTCGCCTGTCGAAAGCGGCACACGGACAATCTTCTCAAAACAAACTACCTCTGCGCGATGCTTGGCTAACCAATCCATACCCACAATAACATCGAAGCTTCCAAGTTGCATAGGCGTGAGGTCAATAGGAAAGAGATGGTCGTTAAGGTTCAACTGGCAGTTGCGAAGAACAGAATTAAGAACAATGGGTTCACCACTAGCAACCTCTACTGTCAAGGGTTTTCCTAGTTTCGTTCTAGACATACGAAGCAAAGGCTCAAAAGATAATGACATAAAACTCTTATCGGCACCCGAATAAAAAAGAACAGATGCAGGCTGATTATTAATAAAGAACGTACCGTTCACCACTTCATTGTCTGCTTGTTCCTCTTGTGCATTCATGTTGAAGACTCGACCTCGAGCCTAAGCCTGATTCTGATTTGGGTTTGCGTTCACCAATCTTGGACATTGATTACGGTAGTGGGTCAGATCCCCACAATTGTAACAAGAACCTGGCGGGTAGTGTGGTCGCGCAGCTTGACCTTGTTGCTGAGTAGGAGGCTGAGCAACTCGTTGAGCCGGGTTCTGAACTGCCTGATTCTGAGCAAAACGACAAACATCAGCAAGATGACCTGACTTCCCACAGTTAGTACAGAAACGACATGGAAATTGCGGCTGATGGTGACTGTTGCATCTATTGCACAAAGGTGCATTTCCAGCATAACGCTTCTTCGCTGGAGGCTGTGCGGGTTGGTTGGGAGCTGCCTGGTTAACTTGGGCAGTGACAGCAAAATTTTGGGAAGCCTTACGCTTCCTTGACCCTTTCGAAGAACCAGATTCCTTACCCTTCTTGTTCTTACCCTTCTTGTCACCCTCTTTGTCAGACGCCTGCTTCTTACCTTTGTCACCCTTTTTATGCAGCTTTCCCTTTCGAACCTGCGACTCAGTCAATGTCGCTGCTAACTCGATCGCCTAACGGAGTGTGGTAGGGTTACTACCAGTAATGATGTCTTGCACTGAGTCAGGTAGACCATCGATGTACCTTTCGATAGCCTTGTCGAGTGGGGTAACCATTGTTGGGCAAAGTAGACTCAACTCCTCATACCTATCAGTATACGCCCTGTGCTCGCCACTGTCTTGTTTCAAGTCATCAAACTCTCTCTCCAAAGCTTGCTGTTCATGACGAGGACAAAACTCCCTCATCATAAGGACCCTAAGTTCGGCCCGAGTTTGTGCTAGAGGAACTTCTACACCCCGGTCTCTCATAACCCCGTTCCACCACGTAAGAGCCCTCTTTTGAAACACACTCGAAGAAAACTCGACCTTGCGATTATCAGGACACTGAACGTGATGGAAAGTGTTCTCAATGCTCTCGAACCATTGAAGGAGCCCAGTTGCTCCCTCAGAACCACTAAACTTGAGTGGTTTAGCCGAGTTAAAACTCTTGAAGTTACAAGGAGTATTGTGGTTGTTGTTGGCTTGGTTCCATTGAGCAATAAGGTTTGGGAACGCAGCAGCCATTTGCTGTGCGATAATTTCTACCAGTTCGGCATTAGCTATCTGATTCTCGCGTCGAGGAGGCATTCTAAAAGGGGAAACATGAAAGGAAACGAGTGAGATGATTGAATGAAAAGGATGAGATGATACAAAATCAACAAAAGCAAAGATGGTGGTCATTCGTCCGCATCACAAAGCAAACAAACGACACACAGTGACTAATCAAAGTAAATGGGTGAAAAATAATGTATCGCGAAGACCTGCTCGCCTATAAGTGAACACTCACCCCAAGATTTCCCAGGTAAGAGTGACTGGTCCGATTATGTGGATTTGTACGAACACTCTAGCCTTAGACAGAAAACCCATGGTACAGGCATTCACCCTTCTAGTTTGCACGTGTTCACACTATTTAAAACCCAAAACCTTAACGAGATTTTGAAAATTTAAAGGGGGTTCAAAACCTTATAACAGAGGGTTCAAAACCTAGTAATCAATCATCTAACAACAGATGATTAGTTTTCAAAGCGGATTCGAACTTGATGTTCCCGTTGTGGTTATCACCTAAGGATAGGTGAAGTGCATGTTTTAAGATCTAATACACAAGATAACTTGTGTTGGGGTCCTAGAAAGGTTATAGTCTAGGTCAAAGCATTACTAATAACCTAATTCCCTATAACCATTGGCTCTGATACCAACTTTTATGTCACACCCCGACCACGTAAAACGGGAAACACGTGGCGGAAACATCGGGGAGTGTTGTAACGGAATTATTGTTTCACAACCATGGCATACAAAGATATATTTTATTTATCAAACAAGCGAGTTACATTGTCTTTTAAACGAAGGAAACAAAGTACACAACATTAACTAAACTAATCTTGCTTCTTTTATGTCACTAAGGCCCGAGTCCACCCTAGTGTATCCTGATCAAACCTACGCACCTGCTCCTGAAACACATGTGAAAATAGGTACGTCAGCATAAAAATGCCTGTGAGATACAGAGGTTTGTGAAAAATAGGATTCATGACTTGGGTTTTAGAAGAAAGGTTTAATAAAAATTAGTCATGAATCTTGTTAAGTGTTTTCTTTTATAAATCATATGAAAACTCGATAAGAAGTCAGATTATATAAAAGAAAAGTGTATGGTTAATGAAATAACCAAGTAAAATGGGTTGTATAAAATAAACCGGTTTGTAAAACAATGTCTTGTGAAAATATGTTATTTGTGTAAAATGTAATATATCTATACTGAAATGATTTAATTAACGCTATGATATGTAATATTATACAAGCACTTATATATAGGAAGTACCAGTGGCGTATCCACCATGCTTGTATCATATTACACACGCCTCGTTACTCAAATCACTTACCCAAACCAACCACCATTGTAAATTGTTCATGTACAAATCAATTGTCAAGTGTTATTGTGTAAACCATATCAAAATGTTCCTGTCTAATGTAAATCACTGAATGTGTATATCAATGTCAAAATGTTTATGTTTAATGTAAATCATGAATTTTGTATCCAAAAATATCATGTATGGCAAGTGAAATACATCAACTAAACCATAGGTAAAATGCACAAAAACAGGGTATCGAATTAAACATGGTTTAAATCAAAGTTATGTGTTAGGAAACTTTATTTGTAAGTATTGAAGAAAAACACAATCAAATGGATCTATGAAGAGATCACAGTCCTGAGGATCACGAACTAGAAAAAGAAGATCAGATGGGACAACCGGAATACATAGCATCTACTTCAAAGAATCACAAGTTGATCAAGAGCTGAATTGGATTATCAGAAGAGGTCATTTCTAATGGATCTGATGATATTTCTGATGAAATATCATCAGTATCTGACGATTCTGATCATCAAGGATTTACTGATGATTTGTTCATCAGAATTTCTGATGAAGTGGTTTATCAGAATTTCTGATGAAATAACCCACTTGTCTGAAATTGGCTCTGTCCTGCCACACTTACCGAAGCAAGTAGACATTTAATGATATCATGATGAAAAAGGCAACTTGAACGTTGGAATCAATGAATATGTCAATTGGCTACTTTTTGCAGGAATTATTGTATGAATAAACTATTGTTTATTCATACAAGCCGTCTATAAATAGAAGGCTCAACCAGGAGAAGCAAAGTGAGTTTGAAGCTTAGCATTCACACATACATCTAAACTCCATTGCTCTCTCCCCCACAGAATTCAAGATTCATTTGTATTAGATAATAATCGTACAATCACCTTGTAAACCATTTTGTTTCAAAGTGATATAAACTTGATAATTCTGTAGGTCTTGTTTCTTGAAAGTCTGATTTCCATTTCCGCACATCTTTTTCACATCTACTGAAATCACTTGCCATATTACGTGAAAAGAAGTTGTTTTGAGCCTGAACTGGGTCTAACAATTGGTATCAGAGCAGATTGAATAAACTATTTTCAAACGATCAATCGCTCGTCTTCTTTTCTCTAAATATGGCCAGCTTTCAATCCTGGAATAATGCTTTTAACATTGGTTCTATGTCTAAACCTCCGACTCTGGTCAGAGAAGAATACCCCCAGTGGAAAATCAGGATGGTCAATTTCCTTAATGGTCAAGACCGAGCTCTGTTTCAATCCATTGAAAGGGGTCCACATACACCAATGACTGATATACCTGCTATTCCAGCAACTGACCAATCACCAGCAATCCCTGCCTCCCGCGCTCCTAAAAGTGAAATAAACTGGAGTGCTGAAGATAAGGAACTGGTGGCTGGGGATGAAAGGGCTAAGTCACTTTTAATTATGGCCATCGCCAATGACATATTTTCACAAGTTGATGCATGTGCATCAGCTAAGGAAATATGGGATCAGTTGGAAAACCTTTGTGAAGGAGGAGAAAGGATGAGAAGAAACAAGAGAATAAATAATGTCTCATCTTATGAAAGGTTTAAAAGTTTGCCAAATGAAAGGTTAAATGATACATATCAAAGATTTACAAAACTTTTAAACGAGCTAAAGAAATTTGGTATAACAAAATCAAACGATGAAAGAAACATAAAATTTCTTGATGCCCTTCCTAGAGAATGGAGAAGTCTAACCATGACTTTATCATCAACCTTAGAACTAGGAAACATGAGTCTTCATGACTTATACAACATCTTAATCCCCAGAGAGGAAGAAATATTTGAAGAAACCATTCAAAGAGGGGGATCTTTAGCTCTAATCTCAAACTCACAAAGATCAACAACAACAAATGATCCACAACCATCAAACAGCCAAAATCTTGAAACTTCTGATGCATCATCAGACTTTTCAGCTTTTGCTGAAGCAATAGCACTGCTCACCAAAACATTTGAGCAGAGGTTGAGGGGAAGTAACCAGAGATACCAGAGGAGTGACAAAGGAAGGATGGATGGAAGATCTAAAGAAGAGTTTAGATCTAAGGATAAAGGGAAGGCTGAAGTTGTGTGTTACAAGTGCAAGCAAAGAGGTCATTATGCATCAGAATGCAAGACCAAAAAGCTGAAGGATGATGCCTATTATGAGAAAAAGCTTGAAGAAGCAAAGAAGCAGCAACAAGTAAGCTTAATTGCTGGAACAAATACATGGTTATCTGATGATTCTTCTGATGATGAAGAAGAAGAATTGGCAAATTTTTGCCTCATGGCACTCTCTGAAGGACTACCAGAAACTTCAGAACAAAAGGTAAATTTAGACAATCTTGATCTTGAACACAAACTAAACAAGCTCATGTCAGATTTTCTAAATCAGCAAGAAAAACATCAATCAGATATTAGAAAATCTGATGAGTTGCAAAGGACTTTGAATAAAATCATTCTTGAAAACCAACATCTTATAGAGGACAGTTTAGATCAAAGAGCAAAAATTGAGTTTTATGAAAATGAAAGAAAAGATCTTTACAAGAAAATCAATGACAAAGAAATCAACGTAAGAGGTTTTCAACAGGCTAAAGAATTCATAAATTTTATTGAGTCCACACCAAAGAACAAAGGAGAGGGTTTAGGCTATACAAGTACCACAAGATCAAATAGAAATAAACCCACTATCTTTGTAAAAGCAACTCATCAGATTTCTGATAATTTAGTATCAGAATCAGAATCTTGCAAATCAATCTGTTCTGAATATTCTTTTGACAAACCAAACTTCAAAACAAACAAGAGTGAATGCAGTCAAGAATCTGTAAAAACTCCAGAAGCAGTTCACTCATCTTTTCAAAATTATCCAATCATTTCATCACAAGAGGAACTATCAGAAAATTCTGATAACTCTTGTATGTGTGTTGACATACTGAAGCTTGTCCAACACCATCTTCAAAAGAAAAATGTAAAATTTGTTAATGGCTCAGCATATAACAGAGTTTCTGATGCAAAACCAAGAAGAAATAAAAATAAAATGTTTCAAATTTCATCAGAAACAGTACCCAAGCATGCCTGGGTACCAAAAACCCTCTAATCATTTTATTTTAGGACCATCATGTGCAGCAGATCTGGTACTGTGACTCAGGAAGCTCCAAGCACATGACTGGGGACAGCAACTTACTCAGCAACTTTGTTTCAAAGCTGGGTAGAATGGTAAATTTTTGAAATGAAGTGAAAGGAAGGATCATGGGATATGGATGCATTAAAGGTACGGATGTCTAACCATAAAAGAGAGTAGTCTTTGTTAAAAGGCTTATTACATAATTTGCTTTGGTCTGATAAATCACCAGAAAATCTGTCAAATTCTGACAACTTCATCAGAATTTCTGATAAGTTATCAGAATTCTGGTGAACCATAAGTAAAAATGCTGATAATCAGAAATATTATTGTTCATTAAAACAAAGTACTGCATGACAACATCCACATTCATATTTCTTGTTTATATTTTTTATTTTGTGTGTTTGAATTTTTTATAATTTTTCCCCATGTTAGTGCTGATAACGTCATTCAAACAGAAAATTTCTGGGAACTCGTTAAAATAGATATTTCTCTCTCCTTCATTTATTACACCCCATCATGCTTAAGAAGGTTGAAGTGACATATTGGTAGGCTACAATGATACATTACCAGAAATTAGCCACCTAGATAAATCAATGCATATGTAGCGGAGAAGGAACATATCTCTGTTTTTTTTTTGTTCTCTGATAATCATTAAAATAACAAAGATTGCGGTGAGGAAAATCCACAATTTGGTAGCTTCCATTTATAGCAAATATTAAATTTACTATAAATATTCACCACTTTGAGTTAAAATCTGTCATCTTCACTTCTCTTCTTCATCACATATTCACACACACTCACAAAATGAAATCCATCAAAGATGAATGTTTTCCACTTGTTCTTTATCCATATCATAATCTAAGATTGAGGACAAATCTGGAAGGTCCTCAGTGGGAAGGGTGTCAAGTTGTATTCAAGATGCTCATGAATAGCAACTTGAGCAATGCCCTCACTGCTCACATAAGTGTTCATCCAGAGATTCTTCAAATCTTCTAGAAAAATGCAACACTATCTGAGTTTCATAACAGGGAGCAGATGACCATCAAGAGTGAGGTACTAAATCAGCAAATTCTGTTAAATGAAGCCACCATCAAGACTGCTCTTCAACTAAATGATGATAATGATGTTCTGATGTTCACAAGGTATCAGAAGGAAAATGTCTTGAGGGAAATGGGTTATCACACACCAAACCAACAACGGGCAATCAACAAAAATGACTTTAAAAAGCCATGGCAATATCTGGTCACTTAGATGGGTGCATGTTTTTCAAAGAAGGTCATCAATCATCATGAAATATCTCTGAAATTGATGGAGCCTATACTAGCACTGGTACTTAAGGTACCTTACAACTTCTCTCATTATCTGATGAGTGATTTTGTAAGTAACATGTGGGTTGCCAAGCCATTCTTGATGTATCCTCGTTTTCTAACAAAGATAATTACGAGTCAGCTAGACTTTGCAGGCATTCCTGCAAGTTATCCAAGGGCTGACATGAGACTTCAAGAAAACATGGGTCTCAGCGTGCTTGTACCCACTAACAACAACTCTGGGATGATAACTGATCTATTGTTACTTTTGGAAATGGAACATGGTGAAGGAGTAGATATTGATTAGGTTTTATTTGTTTTACGTGTACAAGTTTTTTTGTTAATATTTTTGCTTACTAATCTTCTGGTTTGTGGTTTTGGGAAATAGGTAAAGATAAAATGAACATCAGAAATCAAACTCAAAATCTTCTGATAAAATGGGACAAAATCTGGTTATTCAAAATTTTCTGATAAAACTTCAATGATAACAAAATGTTTTTAGAAAATATCAGAAAAGTCAAAGAAACTTGGATGCTACCAGAAAAACAAATGTAAGTCTTCTGATCTTTCCTTATTCCCTCTCATCTCAAAAAAAAAGGCACTCATAAGTTTAGGGGGAAAATCTCAGAAATTCTGATAGAAAGACTGATTATTTCTGTTAACTACATCTCAAAAAGTCAACAGAAGTCAAAACAAAAGAATACATATGGTCAACAGAATTTCTGATGATCTTATCAGAATGGGACTTTCTGACTTATGGAAAAAAAAAGGAGGTTATATATGAAGGAAGATAATTGGACCTTTTATCAAATGGGGTCCACAAAGAAGAAAAGGTGTCATAGAACCGATAGTTTTCTCCAATCAAAAATCAGTGCAACACTTTCAAGAAATGACTGAAGAAACTACAAATTGAAGAGTCAAGTTGAAAGGGCATAACCACGATTCCATGATAAACAATTTCATTAATGTCTTAACACCCACGATCCAACGGTTATTTTTTGAACCAAAAACTCAGCATACACGATCTAACGGTTATAAAGACAATTAATGATCTCTTTATCACTATCTCATACCACGATTTATACTCCTTCAACTCCTTCTACTTCATACACCTACAATACTCTCAATTTTCTCATATCCTAAAAACCCCTGTTTTTTCCCACAAATCAAAAATCCCTAAATTTCAAACCCTAACTCACAGAGACCAAAAATGGCAGAAGTTAACCTCAATATTCCAATTATTCAACATGAAGTACCTTTTGTCAAGGAAGCAGAATTTCTACCAATGAAGGAAAACAATCTGCTGATGAATACAGAGTATTCAGAGTATGATAAAAGATGTCAACTTCTTGTAGAATATCTTACAAAATGCCCAATCTCAGGAGCACTGACAAAAGAAAGAGAAATACCAGAAAGGATGCTACATCAATTTATTTACACTTTTAAAGAAGTTGAAGAAAATCGGGTGTCTGCTCATGTATGGGGAAGTGTCTATGTAGAATTAACTCCAGCAAGAGTAAGAGAATGGCTTGGATTGCCTATTCTTAGCAGTTACACTGAAGCCCCAAGCAAAGAAGATTTATTAGACTTCGTCATTGGGCTTGGATACAAGAAAAGAGATGTCAACAAAATTGGAGCAATAAGAAGAAGTGAATTGCCAGCCATCTGGCAAGTAATGATGGAAGTGTTAAACAAATGTCTCACCTCAAAGATAGGAGGAACTGATCAAATCAATCAAGTTATTCTGACGATCATGTTTGGACTCATAAATGGGTTCAAGATTGATTATGGGTCAGAAATCTTAATCTTCTCAAAAGATCAATCATCACCAGAAATGGAAGAATAACATCTCATCTGCCATATCCAAGGTTAATCTCAATTTTCATTTCTGAAGCATTTATTGAAAGAAACATGGAGATTCCAATCTTAGAAGACATCTGGAGATCAAAAACAATGAAGGCCTGGAGTTCAAATCATGGATGGGAATCAGACAAAGATATCCCTGTGTTACCAGAAAGCATGTTATGTTTCATTGCACCAGACTCACAATACAGAATACAACATGAAAAACTTCTAACAAAATCAACCTCTCCCACAGAAGAACCAAGCAGAGAAATTGTGAACTGTTCTTCATCAACAGAAAAAGGAGACAATGAGAAGTCCTCACCATCAGAAAATGAGGGTGTAGAAGAAAGAAGAATTCTGGAAAAAGCTAACTTGGAGATAGCCAAATCACCAGAAAATGAAGAAAAGCATGCTGAAAGTCAACAGATTCATGATGCAGGATCACACATTGCTGGAGAAACACACGATGTTGAAATTGAAGCCACTGAAGTCATTCATCATGATGAATCTTACATTGCTGGTACATCCCTTTTAAACACTGTTCTAGTAGAAACTCACAGAGAAGAAACAAAATCAGAAAGTTCTGTTAACGTTTCTTACAAAATAGAATACAGAACAACGAATGTTGATCAAGAGGTTACTAGTTCCATAAATCTCAACTCTGAATCAGAAAATGAGGAAGAGGATGAGATCCCAACAGATGGAGATCAGGAAACTGATCAAGGAAATCTGGCTAAAGGTAATTTGTTTACCTCAAAAACTTATGGAGGATCATATATTGATATGATTCAAGGAAGTAAGGAAACCCAGAATGAGAATGAGTTTTTCATCACTGGTGGAGATAATTCTGGTAAATTCAAAGCTGCACCAAGTGTGTTGGCCAAGAATGACCCTATCATCTCTAAAACAGCAGCAAATGTGTTTGCAGCTGGAATGTTAGAAGGAACATCTGTTGTTCCAATTATCTCTGAAAAACCCATGAACCAAGAAAATATAGAAGCAATACTGGAAAATGTTTACAAAGTTTGCAAAAGAAATCCAGTAGAAGAAAAACTTGATATGTTGCTGTCAGAAATACAAGGTCAAAAGGCTGATATGAAGACTTTGTCAGAGTCAGTGAAGGAAATGAAGAAACAAACTGAAAAAAACACTGAAGCACTAAAGTCTCTTCAAAAGATGAAAGAAAAGGCACCAGAATCCAACATCTCTGCATCAGAAATCCAAACGATTCTCACAGAAATAAAAAAAATCAAAGTACAAGTTGCAAAAGTGATTGAATCAAGGCAGTCAAGTAGTACAAACATAGTTTTGGAAGAAGTTACCATACTAAGGGCAAGTAATAATAGTATCACAGATGCCCTTGAGAAGCTGTCAAAAGAATGGGCTGAAATTCAAACAAAAGCTCAAACAGAATTCACAAATATTCAGAAAAACATACACAGCAACTCAAAACAGGTAAAAGAAGTGCAACAACTGGTAGAGAAGATGCAATTCAATATTGCAAAACTAGCCAAAGTGAATCCACAAGAACTCATGAAAGAAATTCCTGCTGAAAGCTCACATCAAGAAGCTCCAAAGTCAACTCCTCAACAATCATCAATCTCACCAATCACAAAAGCTGGAACCACAGTGATGGGTCCTCCTCCGAATGTTCCAAAAGACGAAATACTGAAAAGGTTAGCAACTGCAAAACCTCAAGTTATTACAAATTTGAAATTGCTAGCATCTGTCCCAAATCCAACAATATCGGATGACTCAGCAATAAGTAAGTATATGAATAAATAAATAATGAATGAATGGGAACAAGAAGGAGAGTCAGCAACAAAATCAAAGACTGTTAAGAGAAAGATCTTTGAAACCAAGTATATCATGGTTAAAGAGATTGCACGAGATGTAATGATATTTCCTGAGACCAATCTCGTGAGTTACTATCTAACAAAAGAAGATAAAGCACCAAGATCACTATCTCCTACCAGACTGGACTTAAGAGAAGAAAGAATAAAAAGAGGGCCAAGCAGCATTCACAAACATAATTGGAATCCAGTAAAAAGAATTCTAAACGTGAGTGAAGTAAAGAGTGCAATTGATGATATTGGAGGAACTCATGTGCAAAACAGATACACACTTCAGATGGAGAATGGAGAAGAACAGAAGGTGACTGATGAAGAAATAGCTGACCAGTTGCATCCATTAGACATTCTGTTTATGAAGGATCATTATGAAAAGGAAAAGAAAAATAATCAAGAAGTCAGAAGAGCATTAAATGGCATATCAAAGGCTGGAATACTGCTGTTTGAAAGAATAGCTTTTTCAGACTTTGATCTATGCATAAATTTTGAGCATGTACACAACAAAAAGGTATATGTCAGATCACCAAAGACAAAAGTTCCTTCAGACATAGTAGAAGATGCAAGATCTGGAGACATCATCATACTGACAAACGCAAATAAAGAACAAGATTATGGTGTAATCTTCAGAGATCAGGATGATAACAAAGCTATTTTCAGAGGTGTTGACATCTGCAAGTACTCAAATCAAACTCTGAGGTATATCTTGAAAACCATGAACAAAAGACAAGAACATCTTCAGAAGATAGAAAAGAACATGGAGGGAAGCAGAAAAGAAATTGAGCAGATGATTGAAGAATGGATTCAAGCAAGAGAATGGTATAAAGACATGTATGTCAGCTGCAACAAATATATCTCCTACAAAAAGAAGCTAAAGACAGGAGATACGCATAAGAGAGTGAAACTTAACTGAAAGAACTATTTTATTTAACTTCTCATCTTTTATGTAATTCGTTTTAACTTCAGTAACTGGTTTATATTTTCAAGTATTATATTTCCACTGTTTGGAAATTTTTCTGTTTATGAGGTAGTTCATTTTCTTACAATACTTAGGGGGAAACTGTTTGGAAACTTTATTTGTAAGTATTGAAGAAAAACACAATCAACTGAATCTATGAAGAGATCACAGTCTTGAATATCACGAACTAGAAAAAGAAGATCAGATGGGACAACCGGAATACATAGCATCTACTTCAAAGAATCACAAGTTGATCAAGAGCTGAATTGGATTATCAGAAGAGGTCATTTCTAATAGATCTGATGATATTTCTGATGAAATATCATCAGTATCTGACGATTCTGATCATCAAGGATTTACTGATGATTTGTTCATCAGAATTTCTGATGAAGTGGTTTATTAGAATTTCTGATGAAATAACCCACTTGTCTGAAATTGGCTCTGTCCTGCCACACTTACCGAAGCAAGTTGACATTTAATGATATCATGATGAAAAAGGCAACTTGAACGTTGGAATCAATGAATATGTCAATTGGCTACTTTTTGCAGGAATTATTGTATGAATAAACTATTGTTTATTCATACAAGCCGTCTATAAATAGAAGGCTCAACCAGGAGAAGCAAAGTGAGTTTGAAGCTTAGCATTCACACATACATCTAAATTCCATTGCTCTCTCCCCCACGGAATTCAAGATTCGTTTGTATTAGATAATAATCTTACAATCACCTTGTAAACCATTTTGTTTCAAAGTGATATAAACTTGATAATTCTGTAGGTCTTGTTTCTTGAAAGTCTGATTTCCATTTCCGCACATCTTTTTCACATCTACTGAAATCACTTGCCATATTACGTGAAAAGAAGTTGTTTTGAGCCTGAACTGGGTCTAACATTATGTTTTGTGGAACTAATGCATGCTATACTGATACAAACATCTATGCGGTATTGTTATAATGCATACATTCAAGCCTTGTGACTGTGGTGATAGACCTTTAAACAAATTAAAGATTCATTTGTGTTATGTTTATCAAATTCGGTCATTCCTTCCATCCAAACATACCTAGGATGTCAGGAACGGGAGTTGTCAATTCCTATGGTACCACTACCTACTAACGAATGGCGTGATCAATGTTAATGAATGTATATTGTCCCATTTGAACAAACCAAATGTCATACCAAAATGTAAGCATGTGATGAATAACAAATGTACTAAGTATGCAACAAATGAACATACATAGCATGTGTTGTGATGTAAAATAATGCACTAAGTATGCACTAAATAGACATACATAGCGTGAAATGTAATGTAAAACAATGTACTAAGTATGAACTAGAAGAACATGCATAGCATAAAATGTAATGTAAAACGATGTACTAAGTATGCAACAAATGGACATACATAGAAAAAACATAATGAAATCATGTACTATAAATGTACTAATGAACATCACAAGCATATGATATGAAAGCATGAAAGGCACGAAAGTAACAAGTAGGCACATGTGTTTCACCCCAAAATGTTTGGAAAACAATAAAAGAGGGTTCTATGTACTCACTTGAGATTGCTTAGTAGTCCTTGAGTAACAACCCAACAATGCTAGAGATCACGGAAATCAAACGGCACCTAATATAGGTAACTATGTTAATATACCGGACCTAAATAGGAGGATTAGATAGAATGAGGGTTCGTAAACCAAACGAGTATGGAGACTCGTTTAATATGGTTTAACAAAGCCTACATACTAAAATGAAACCTAACCTAAGTGCTTACGACCCATTACGACCCGTTTATGTAGCTTATGCTACTTTAACGCGTCGTTCGTGTGAAACGCGTTTGGAACGCCTAACTAGCCCTATGATAAGTAAAATATGCCTTAACATGTCTAATATTGTTGCCAAATCAGTTTAGATATCAAAAGTTATGTTACATATGCTTAATATGAATGTTGGCGTAAAAAGGGCATTTTGGTCATTTACCTAAGGCATATATACTACCTATCATACAACTTAATCAAACGATGTGACCATAAGGTATAACCTTGGAAGGTTATTTCCTATACAACTATGGTCACCTAATATGTTTGATCGGATCCTAATGATCGACCAAAAGGGTCGGGTTCGAAAGTATAAGCGATTGTTTAGATCGCTTACCTTACGACCCTATATAAGCACTAAACTAAAAGTGACGAGCTAAGCATGTTAAAACATGCTTAACTAAGTTTAGAAAACAGGTTTGGTATCAAAACAAACGGTTTTGATACCTAAGAGTAGTTTGGTTACAAAATACGCAAGAATGCGCATTTTGGCCGAAACTACGACTCGTCACTGAGCCTAGATAACGTGGTAATCAGTAGGTATAGTCATTAGGGACTATAACCATCGTGATTACGCTCACGTTATGAAGTTCAAACGAACTTCGCATTGACCATAAACTGGTCAATGCAGAAAGTCAAACAAAGTTTGACTTTAACGCTGAAAGAATAAAAGAACGAAGGAACACTTACAAAGGGTCCAAGAACGGAAGTTTTGAATCCGAATACTCTCAGGTATGAAGTGTTAGACACAACAACTTAGAGAGCAAATTCAGATCTCAAAGGTGTGGGTTTTTTGGGGTTGGGATCATGGGGTATTTATCGTAAATGGACAACCGTTATGATCGTTTCTCGTAATCAGTGGTTTAATCTCATCCCTACACTTGTTGGTAACCCCATGTGCATCATATTGGCCCCCCATGATCAGGAACAAACAAGTGGAATTGAGTTTTGGGTGCATGACAGCTGTTAACAGCTGTTTAAACAAGTATTACTGATCTGGGAGGGCCTCGCGTCACG
This sequence comes from Helianthus tuberosus, assembly GCA_030545235.1. Lineage (NCBI taxonomy): Eukaryota > Viridiplantae > Streptophyta > Magnoliopsida > Asterales > Asteraceae > Helianthus > Helianthus tuberosus. Next base: position 134,408,292 of record CM060371.1, on the reverse strand, counting down.
CCTAGGTACCCTCGGGTCACGCCTAGCCCCCTTTCTGCAGTTTCAAACAGAAATGGCAGAATAGGTCCATGCACATGTTTCAGTCCATTTTCCACACGTTTGAAGCCCGTTAAATCATTTTCAAGGCTCCACAAGAATGCCTAAACATAGTGGACATGAAACATGCTCACAAATATGTCGGATGTTGGTTCGTTGGGTCGTATGATCACGATGTTCGCTTAATTACGAAGGAATGCGCATAAGCCTGAAAAACGATCCAAACTACGCGACGAATGGATTTTTCTTATGCCAAACACTAAAATAAAATATTTTAATGCTTACATAAATTTTTGGATGTCCGGATGTATTCAGAACGTAAGTTATGCGCGAAAATGCAAACTTGTGCACTTTTTGACTCTTTTAGTCCCTGAATGACCCAAAGTTTATTTTAGCACACCGAACCCCTCAAAGCCTATTTCTAAGCTATGTAAAGGATATTTATGGTATGTTTAACTCATGGTCATGTTCCAGAATGTCTTTTACAGTTCAAATTGGCATACTTTCGCAGTTTGTCAAATTTAGTCCCTGTAGGCGAATTAACTTGTTTTTGCCATACCAAGACTTATTTCTAAGTTATGTAAAGGTTATTTAAGGTATGTTAAGTATATGTTGATGTTCCGGAGTATTTGTCGCATTAAATTGATTACGTTTACGCACCAGTTTGCGTATAACTCTCCAGAAAGCGATGTAAAGTTTGAATTTGAACAAAAGTCAAAACATGAAAAATGTAAAACATAACCAAACAAACATTGGGATCAAATAACATTGTTTTATTGATAATTGAACTGTTCACAATGATTACAAGCACAGATGTTACAGTCTCCCCTACTTGTGGAAATTTTGTCCCGAAATTTATTTAGTGGAAACTCGTGGGAATAGATGTGGATACTTCGCCTTCATTTGATCTTCGCGTTCCCAAGTAAACTCAGGTCCATGTTTAGATTCCCAGCGAACTTTGACCAATTGAATGCGCTTGCGTTTGAGCCACTTGACTTCACGTTCCATGATTTCCACTGGCTTGTCAACAAATTTCAGTGTTTTATCAACACGAATTTCGTCAAGCGGTATGTGGAGGTTCTCATCAGCAAGACACTTCTTGAGATTGGACACGTGAAAGGTTGGATGAACATTTCCAAGTTCAGGAGGTAACTCAAGTCTGTAGGCTACCTTACCGATTCTTTCGACGATCTTGAATGGTCCAACGTATCTAGGTGCAAGTTTTCCTTTCTTCCCAAATCTGATCACACCTTTCCAAGGTGAGACCTTAAGTAATACTCGATCACCGACTTGAAATTCCATGGGCTTGCGTCCTTGGTCCGCGTAACTCTTTTGACGGCTTCTAGCTGTCTGAAGGTTATCACGAACTTTCTTAACCTTATCAGTTGTCTCTAAAATGAGGGCAGGTCTAGTAAGCTGAGCCTCACCGATCTCATTCCAGCAGACTGGTGAATGACATTTTCGACCATAGAGAGCCTCGAAAGGAGCCATGTTGATGCTGGAGTGATAACTGTTGTTGTAGGAGAATTCAATCAACGGAAGATGTGAATCCCAACTACCACCAAAATCGATCACACAAGCTCTAAGCATATCCTCCAGAGTCTGGATTGTTCTTTCAGATTGTCCATCCGTTTGCGGATGATAAGCTGTGCTCAGATTAAGTTGGGTCCCCATAGCAGATTGCATGGTTCTCCAAAAATGAGAAGTGAAGCGAGCATCTCTGTCAGAAATGATGTTCAAAGGAACACCACGTCGAGATACAATTTCATCCACATAGATCTTAGCAAGTTTGTCAGCAGAAAAATCCTCACGGATTGGCAAGAAATGCGCTGACTTAGTAAGACGATCAACAACTACCCAGATGGCATCATGACCTTTCTTTGTGCGCGGAAGTTTAGTAATGAGATCCATAGTAATGTTTTCCCATTTCCAAACTGGGATCTCTGGTTGCACCAATAAACCAGAAGGACGCTGATGTTCAGCCTTAACCTTAAGACAAGTAAGGCATTTTGATACATATAAGGCAATGTCTTTCTTCATACCAGGCCACCAATACTGAATACGAAGATCCTTATACATCTTATCTGAGCCAGGATGAACAGAATAACGAGACTTATGGGCTTCATCCATAAGCAAGGTGCGAAGGTTATCTTGGCTTGGGACCCACAAACGGTCCATGAAGTAATACGATCCATTGTCCTTTAGTTCCAGATCAGGGGTTATGTGATAGGGAAATTCCTTATCCATCAAACCTTGTGAAACACAAGTGTGTTGTGCCTGAGAAATGCATGCTTGGATATCGGATCGAGCTTGAATAACAGATTGAACACGAACACAATGAAGCTTAGTACGTTCCTTACGACTCAATGCATCGGCTACGACATTCGCCTTACCAGGATGGTAGCGAATTTCGCAGTCATAGTCGTTTAGAAGCTCGACCCAACGTCGTTGCCTCATGTTGAGTTCTTTCTGATTGAAAATATGCTGAAGACTTTTATGGTCCGTGAAAACCACACATTTTGTACCGTACAAATAGTGTCTCCAGATCTTAAGAGCGAAGACAACTGCACCCAACTCAAGATCATGAGTGGTGTAGTTTTTCTCATGTATCTTCAACTGCCTCGATGCATATGCTATGACTTTGTTCCTTTGCATCAGAACACAGCCAAGACCCAATTTAGATGCATCGCAATAAACGACGAAATCATCATTGCCCTCAGGCAAATTCAGAACAGGCGCGTCGCAAAGTTTCTACTTTAAGTTTTGAAAAGCTTCCTCTTGTTTGAATCCCCAATCAAAGGGCTTGTTCTTCTGAGTTAGAGCAGTTAGAGGAACTGCAATCTTTGAGAAGTTCTCAATGAAGCGGCGGTAATAACCCGCAAGACCAAGAAAAGAACGAACTTCAGTAGGAGTAGTAGGCGTATCCCAATCCTTGATCGCACTGATCTTGGAGGGATCTACATGAATACCTTGTTCATATGTCCTAAGAATTGAACTTCTTTAAGCCAGAATTCACACTTGGAGAATTTGGCGAAAAGTTTCTCTTTCTTTAGGAGTTTCAGAGTAAGACAAAGATGTTGCTCATGATCAGCTCGCGTCTTGGAGTATATCAAGATGTCATCAATAAAAACAATGACGAACTGATCCAAATAAGGCTTGCAGACCCAATTCATTAAGTCCATGAAAACGGCAGGAGCATTAGTCAAACCGAATGGCATGACTGTGAACTCATAATGCCCATAACGAGTGCGGAACACTGTCTTGGGAATATCTTCTTCATGCACACGAAGTTGACGATATCCAGATCACAGATCTATCTTTGAAAAATAAGAAGCGCCCTGTAACTGATCAAAGAGATCATCAATGCGAGGTAGGGGATATCGATTCTTGATGGTAAGCTTGTTAAGTTCACGATAATCGATACACATCCTAAAAGATCCATCCTTCTTCTTGACAAAAAGAACGGGAGCACCCCAAGGTGAAAAGCTAGGACGGATAAAACCTTTGTCAGAGAGCTCCTGAAGCTGCATAGACAACTCTTGCATCTCAGACGGTGCAAGACGATATGGAGCTCTGGCAATGGGGTTTGCACCAGGTACGAGATCAATACGGAACTCGACTTGGCGTGCGGGAGGTAGACCAGGTAACTCTTCAGGGAATACTTCAGAATAATCCCGAACAACAGGAATATCTTGAATAGATTTACCCTTGCCCTTATCTACTACAACATGTGCCAAAAAGGCCACATAGTTCTTTCGCAGATACTTCCGAGCTTTAAAACAAGACATGAGTTTGAGACCACCAGCAGGTTTCTCACCACGAACCTGTAGGATCTCGCCTGTCGAAAGCGGCACACGGACAATCTTCTCAAAACAAACTACCTCTGCGCGATGCTTGGCTAACCAATCCATACCCACAATAACATCGAAGGACGCTGATGTTCAGCCTTAACCTTAAGACAAGTAAGGCATTTTGATACATATAAGGCAATGTCTTTCTTCATACCAGGCCACCAATACTGAATACGAAGATCCTTATACATCTTATCTGAGCCAGGATGAACAGAATAACGAGACTTATGGGCTTCATCCATAAGCAAGGTGCGAAGGTTATCTTGGCTTGGGACCCACAAACGGTCCATGATGTTCAGCCTTAACCTTAAGACAACGTTATGAAGTTCAAACGAACTTCGCATTGACCATAAACTGGTCAATGCAGAAAGTCAAACAAAGTTTGACTTTAACGCTGAAAGAATAAAAGAACGAAGGAACACTTACAAAGGGTCCAAGAACGGAAGTTTTGAATCCGAATACTCTCAGGTATGAAGTGTTAGACACAACAACTTAGAGAGCAAATTCAGATTTCAAAGGTGTGGGTTTTTTGGGGTTGGGATCATGGGGTATTTATAGTAAATGGATAACCGTTAGGATCGTTTCTCATAATCCGTGGTTTAATCTCATCCCTACACATGTTGGTAACCCCATGTGCATCATATTGGCCCCCCATGATCAAGAACAAACAAGTGGAATTGAGTTTTGGGTGCATGACAGCTGTTAACAGCTGTTTAAACAAGTATTACTGATCTGGGAGGGCCTCGCGTCACGCCTAGGTACCCTCGGGTCACGCCTAGCCCCCTTTCTGCAGTTTCAAACAGAAATGGCAGAATAGGTCCCTGCACATGTTTCAGTCCATTTTCCACACGTTTGAAGCCCGTTAAATCATTTTCAAGGCTCCACAAGGATGCCTAAACATAGTGGACATGAAACATACTCACAAATATGTCGGATGTTGGTTCGTTGGGTCGCATGATCGCGATGTTCGCTTAATTACGACGGAATGCGCATAAGCGTGAAAAACGATCCAAACTACGCGACGAATGGATTTTTCTTATGCCAAACACTAAAATAAAATATTTTAGTGCTTACATAAATTTTTGGATGTCCGGATGTATTCAGAACGTAAGTTATGAGCGAAAATGCAAACTTGTGTACTTTTTGACGTTTTTAGTCCCTGAATGACCCAAAGTTTATTTTAGCACACCGAACCCCTCAAAGCCTATTTCTAAGCTATGTAAAGGATATTTATGGTATGTTTAACTCATGGTCATGTTCCGGAATGTCTGTTAAAGTTCAAATTGGCATACTTTCGCAGTTTGTCAAATTTAGTCCCTGTAGGCCAATTAACTTGTTTTTGCCATACCAAAGCCTTCAAGACTTATTTCTAAGTTATTTAAGGTATGTTAAGTATATGTTGATGTTCCGGAGTATTTGTCGCATTAAACTGATTACGTTTACGCACCAGTTTGCGTATAACTCTCCAGAAAGCGATGTAAAGTTTGAATTTGAACAAAAGTCAAAACATGAAAAATGTAAACATAACCAAACAAACATTGGGATCAAATAACATTTTTTATTGATAATTGAATTGTTCACAATGATTACAAGCACAGATGTTACAATATATATATATATATATATATAGGGGAGCGCTAAAATGAAAACCACATCCAGTTGTAAGAACCGCAAGAACCACTCTCAACTAATAAAAAAAGGGGTATTTTGGTCATTTCCTTTAAATGTCCAATCTCTCATCTCTCATCTCTCATCTCTCCTCTCTCATATTTAAAGTTGCAGGCCTTTCTCTTTCTTGAGCCCCCATTTCTCATCTCTTCTGCATTAAGGAAAAACTCCCAAATCAAAACTCAAATCTACCACAACCTCCTTTTCGTCATTAAAGTTGCAGCACCCCACTTCCTCCCATTTCTCCTCTTTAAAGATGCAGCACCCCCACTTCCTCCCATCTCTCGGGTAAAACGGCCGGCCACCACCGTTTGGTGGTGGCGTACGACGGCGACAGCAAGACAGACGGAGAGAAATTTCCGGCCACAGTGTTGACGGCGACACCGCCATGGGAGGAGCCGGCGACGACAGAAACATCAGCAACGGCGGTGGTGCTTCACTTTCCGATGAAAGAGAGAGAGAGAGAGATACACAGCGGCGAAACGGTGGAGTCGGCGGCTGCCGGTGGTCGTCTCCAACGGGCGAGACCCCCTTTCTCCTCTTTTCAAGTCTGTTTGGCAGCCACGTCGGCGTCGAAGTGTCGCAAAGTCAATGATGAAGATGGTGGTGGAGCAACGCCGACGACGGCTTCAGGCCGACCGACGTCGCGGCGGCAGTGGTGGTGTTATCTCAGGTTATTTCGATTCAAGTTTTGTTTTCAGCTTAGTTCTGAGTCAGTTTTGGTTCTCAGGTCTGCTGCTCTCGGTTCAGTTCAGGTTAGTCAGGTTTCAAGTATTTTATCGGTTAAGTGTCGATTCAAGTCCGGTTGTTTTTGTTATTTCAGTTGGTTCGCGTTTCAGGGCACGGGTTAGCTCGGTCAAACAGACAACTCGGTCAACAGTCGGGTCAACTCGGTTAAAGCTTGTCAGCCGGTTCAGTCACGGATCAGTCTTGCTTCGGGTTCGGGTCAGCGGGTTAAACATGAGACTCGAATAACAGTGGCGAAAAATATAAATTTTATTGTTTCGTATTAATTAATATTTTATCGCAGAACCGAACGTAGTAGAATCATATGATTATATTGTTTCGTTTTATTGTGTATTGAATTTTGAAATAACGACAACTTGCATTGTCGGGATCGTCAAAAACAGAGGAAACTCTGCCCGTTTTTTGTAAAAATCCGTGAAACTTTTTAATGTAAAAACGTAAAGTTTCTAACGTAAAAAGTTTGACGTAAAACGTAAACATTTTAATGTAAAACGTAAACTTTTTAACGTAAAACGTTAAAAGTTTAACGTAAAACGTAAAAACGCAAACTTTTTTTTACGTAAAAACGTAAAAAGTTTTACGTAAAACGTAAAAAGTTTAATGTAAAACGTAAAAAGTTTAACGTAAAACGTGAAAAGTTTTTCGTAAAACGTAAAAAGTATTACGTAAAACGTAAATTTTTTTACGTAAAAAGTTTAAAAAGTTTAGCGCAAAACGTAAAAATTTTAACGCCGCGTTAAAACAGGATGTAAAAAACGGCGCTTTTAAAAAAAAACGCCGCTTAAAAAAGCCAAGCATAATAAACGGCGTGAAAAACGACGCGTAAAAAAGTCCGGCGTAAAAAACGGCGTGCAAAAACCGGCGCGCAAAAAAAATTGTATTGTTAAAAGAATTTGAATTTAAAAATGTTTTTAATAAAAAAATATTTTCAAAAAATAAGAAGTAATATAATAAAACTAAAAAGTAATAAAAAAATAATAAAGACAAAAAGACAAAAAAGAGTTATTTTACTAAACTAACCTTTTGGATTAAAATATTAAAGACATAATAAGACAAAATATATTTAATATTAACTTTAGTTACTTTTAATCTCATCCATCAATCTTATTGATCTAAGGGCTAGAAAGTGGTTCCCAAGGTTCTTACAACTAAAGGTGGTTTTCATTTTAGCGGTCCCCTATATATATATATAAACACGCCAACATAACCAAAATAAAGACTTTTTGAGAAAATCTCAAAGTTATGTGAAAAATCATAAGTTTTGGAGAAACTTAGGGATTTTAAAATATTTGGTCATTAAATCGTTCCTAATTGAAATTAGGACGTGTAGACTAATTTTGTGGAATTTGTGCTTGTTGAAAGCGCACCCAAAGGTGAGTGTCACTACCCCTCTTTTACTGTTTTATATAACGTTTTGGGGGAAGAATACGCCTTAAAAAGAATATAATATGTTTTTGAATAAAACATGCCCTTATATAAAATGTTAAGAGTAAATTGCCAAAATCGTCCCTGAGGTTTGGGCATGTTTGTCATTTTCATCAAAAACAATTTTTTTGTACCATATAGTCCTTCACTTTTGGGGTTTTTTTGTCATTTTCATCCAAACGTAAAATATTACTTCGGGGAATTCCTACAACGCAAAATATTAAATGAGTTAAATGCCCGGATAGTCCATGTGGTTTAGCCTTCTTTCACCTTTAGTCCCTAACTTTCTAAAATTACCTCTGTAGTCCCCAACTTCTCAATTTTCATTCCCGGATAGTCCGTGACGCGGATGGTGGTTAGTTTTTAGTGTTAAGTGGATGTGAAATTACTAAAATGCCATTGTTATTAAAAAATAACATAAATGTGAAAAGAAATATATTTAAGTCAAGTGGTTACCACCATTCTCTTCATCTCACCCCAACCCATCGTCACCATCACTGTCAACGACCACCCTCCACCTTCCACCATCATCAAGCTTCAAACCTGAAACAAAACCACAAGAATTTCCATGATCATGTTTATCCAAAACCAACCAAATCAAAACAACAGTGACATCATAACAAGCAACGAATCAACAATACAACACAACCAGTGACACCGATTGTTCTGGTGACATTCCGATCTACCTTTTTCGGTAATGGACTCATGTTCTGATTTTGTACCGCCGGAGAAGACGAAGACAACAGTTGTGTCGGTGGAACTTTTCATTAGAGCAAAAGCAATCTACCGTGTACGGCAATAGAAATACGAAGACGACAGTTGTGGCGGTAGAAACAATGATGGCTTGATTGTCGGTGACGGTGGCTCATATGTAATACTATGGTCGGCCGGAGGGGTATAGTGGGGGTGGGATTGTTAGGAAGAAACAGGGGCAGTGGTGGTGGTTGTTGCGGGGATGGTGATGATGGCGACGGTGGTGGTGGTTGTGGCAGGGGTGGTGATGATGGCGGAAGTGGTGGTTGTGGCAGGAGTGGTTGTGACGATGGTGGTGGTGGTCGGTGGTGATGGCTACTGTGGAGGTAGAGGTGATGGTGGTACCAGAGAGAAAGAGTAGGGAAGAGAGAGAAAGGGATAACTGAGTGTATGTATATTTACATATTATCTATATTATATATATGTTTTATAAGAAGTGGGTCCTACAAAGATATATTTATTTAATACTAATTTAATTTATTTTGTTTTATGATAAGGGCATTTTAGTCATTTCACACCCACTTAACACAAAAAACTAACCCCCATCTGTGCCAGGGACTATCCGAGAACGAAAATTGAAAAGTTGGGGATTATAGAGGTAATTTTAGAAAGTTAGGGACTAAAGGTGAAAAAAGGTCAAACCACAGGGACTATCCGGGCATTTAATTCATATGAAATTTATTATTTTAGTAGGATATATATATTGTTCATGAGGCATGCACCATAAGTGACCCGTTTGAGTCACTTTTGCATGAATTTAGCCGTTATATCATTAATACCAATATGCGTAGAATTGTTGATAGATCTATCGGGTTGACAACCCTGTCATGACCGGTAGCTCCGTGTCAAGTCAAACGACAAATTGATATTTTGTGATTATCTAGCGTTGATTATAACCTTATTGTTAATATATAGCTCATAGGCCTTGCAACCTTATGAATCTAAAAATTTGATGCTCGAAATTTAATATACATTTTAACCCTTGGGAAGATGATTTGTGTCGAAGGTTTTGAGAAAACGCTTGCGACCAGAGAACTGACACTTGGATTTTTAATAAGGAAATCTGATTTGACTTTCTTAAAATATATGAATGGTTTTGACATAGAATTTTTAACAAGAAAGTTTTTCCTTAACCAAACTTGATTATAATTTGAATACGTGTACTCACCAACCTATTTGTGTTGACACTTGATTTTTACGTGTTCTTCAGGTACATGAGTTTGGCTTAGGGATTTTGGCTTGTCTTGTGGTTGTTGATGCAATTTTATAATAAATAATGTTTGGACAACTTTTAAAACTGTTTGGGATCGTTTGTATTAAGATCCATAAGGGATCAAACAACTAAGTTATATATATGCTTATGTTTAAACTTTATGTTTTAATTAAGTTATATGTCCAAATTAAATATTGAATCGTCCATAAAGATATTTACGGGCAACAACCTCCGTCGCCGCCACGTTTGTATTTCCGCTGCGACGTTTTTAGGGTGTGACAAAAATCCTCCCTTAACAAGTATAGCGCTATAGGAGTAGCACACCGCCCCGTTTGTTGTGCCACTGTTAAGTATTCAATCTTTATGGTCTTATTCACTTCGGTGATGAGATTACGCTAGTGGACACTTTGGGTTGATTTTTAGCTATTGCATGGTAGTATATGATTTCATGATTAGTATACTTTAAACATCTGGATTTGAGACTTTATTCATACTTATGCTATGTAGACAAACTAGTATGCTCATTGACATAATTTGTGTTGACGGATATTTTATACATGTTGCAAACAATATTTGATGACGAGATACGAGAAAACTACTTAGGGCGGAATAGATACTTAGCAAAGCTATTTATGCAGTTCCGTATGTTTTAGTCTTGAAACTTGCAAATTGTTGTATTTTTCTTTCCAAACAATGTATTGTACTATTCAAATATATGGAAACGAAACTTTAAATTTTAACTAGGGTTATTGGCTTTTATCACTCTTAACTAATAGGTATTGGTTGCCGCCACTCCCAAGTATCACAATGGCTCTCACCACTCTCAACTTAACACTTTGTCTGTTCTGTCATTCAGGTTGAGTGGTTTTTGGCACCCTTTTTGTTTTTTTAGGAGCAGATGCACCTTTAGTCATTAGTAATTCACAAAGTGTTAGCCTAATATCACCAGTAACACAAGTCAAACACAAGACATGTTCGCCTATGGGGTGACACAACACATAAAGTGTTAAGTTGAGAGTGGTGGGAGTCAAAGTGATAGTTGGGAATGGCAGTAACCAATACCCAATAGTTGAGAGTGATAAAATCCAATAACTCTTAGTGTCGCAATCTAGTGTTATGGTGCTTTTGAACAATTTATTACGTCTCGCCTCGATGTTTCCGTTATCGGTTGGGGTGTGACAATTATATTCATAATTTTGTAATAACCAATATTTTTAAAGTTATAAGATAAAAACAAAGTAGGTTATTTTTATAAAATTAATTAAAATTGTTATATTTTTTTAAATTGTTTGTTACATTTTTTGATTAATATGGATTACAAAAACCTAAAGCCACACGTGTATACAATTCTACTTTAAAAGCTTTTAATTTAATAATTACGAAATACCAAAAAAAATGTTAAAACAATGAATAAAATAGAATAAATACATAAACAATTATTATGGTTTTAATCATAAGAAGTTAGGATAAACCATAAAAATTAGGAGTGCAAAATGGATTGACTTTGCAAGTTCAACTTGAACACGACCCGAACCTAAAAATCGTGTCATACGTACAAACCCAAATATGACCCATATATTTGCGGGTTGACCCAAACACAACCCGTTCAACTCGAATTTTTTTTTCTGCAAATTAATATTTTAAAATTAATATTTAGTATAACAAACAAAAATGTATATAATAAAATTCCATTTAAACTAGAAAATCTTATGGCAATTTCTCTTTTTAAATTTTAATTATGGCATAAAGACATACCCAATTTAATTTATGACATAAACCATATCGTAAAAAAATATTTTATAAATAGGTTAAATATAACAACCCTCCAAAATTATTTTTTGATACCCCTAATATATTTAGAACACCTCAATACGTCCTAAAATACACCCTGTATACGAAAACCGAGCCAAAATATCTTATACAATTAAAAATTAAATAAAAATCAATTTTTATAATTTGTCACTGGCCGCGAAGACTTACCCTCCATCTTACGCGGGCCGCTAGGGCCTGGACATGCGGCATAACCCGGAAGCCGCCACGTGTCAACACGTGGCGAAGCTAGATCGGTGATAAATCAAAGCTAGGCCCTACGAACCCTAGGTCGCGGGGCGCGAAGGCCACTTGTGTGGTCTACGCGGGGCACGAGGGACGGCAGAATCAGCCCTATAAGAAGAGGGCATCGGCAGTTTAAATCCGTTGCTCATTCCCTCGATCTCTCTCTCAATTTCTCTATAGTTGGCACTATTCCTGGGCATTATACCCTACCCTAAATAACGAAGTTCTGCCTCGATGTAAGCATTGTAACCCCCAGTTACATATTAGATACGCTACCCGATTGATCTAGGATTCCGTAACGGCTGTCGAGGTTCTGCCCGACGTAGTCGTTGGAATTCTGTCTCGGGGAGGGTATTACTAATGTAAATATTGGGTTATTATACTAACGCGTGTTCATTGTGTAATTAATAGATAATCACCAGGAAATCATAAAGGAAAACCCTAAAGTTGCAATGTGAGTAATCTCCTTTTTGCAAACTATTTTCACAAAACCTTAAATATTTTATAATATGATTAGCAGTGATTGGGTCTTTGTAATTCTTCAATTACTGCCGGTATGTTGGGGTTTTGTATACAAAATGTGGAACACGTTACCATTGGACAAAGAGTTAGCCAATGTGTAATATGACCCACCAGTCAGGATTGACAGTACTGGATGAGTAATTGTGTAGATATAAACATTGTAATCGCTCTCAATACTGTAAAGTGATAAAACTCTTCTTGATTAAACTGGGATTCACTCACCAGTATTTCCCACTGACAAAATGTTTTTAAACACGTTTCAGGTAACAAAATGTGAAAGCCAAATAGAAGCCAGCTGGACAGCACTGAAGGCTTGGAAAAGTGGCTATAAAAGTTACCTAAATAAAGAAGATGTTTTATTTCAATAAAATAGGGTTTATCCCTATAAATCTGTTGTAATGAAAACTTGGATTTTATCCCAATATATTTATTAATATAAACTGTGGTGTTTTACTCTGATAAAATATTTCCTAACTACGGTCCTAATGTAAATTCCGCTGCCAAATGATAATAAACAGCGATACCACTGAATCTGATCTCGCGGCCGCCCGTTCCCGGGTGATTAGGGGATGGGGGTTGCGACAGAAGGTGGTATCAGAGCTAAGCCACTGATTCAGCCACAGAAATGTCCTGCTGACACCAAAATATTATTCAATATGTTAGGAAATTATTTACGGAACTACGTGCATATCTGTATATTATTGTTATTTGCTATTTGACTATTTGTTAGTTTACAGTATGAGCAACCAAGGACCTTCAGATGCTTACCGTCAGTTGTCCAGCTCACCTAGGGACGAAGTCACCTCTTCACAGCCTACGCTATCAGGGTATTCGACTGACAACGAAGATGGGATATTTATGTTCAAGGCCCAATCTGAAGAGCCATTCCCTCCCAAGAAGAGAGGATGGTTCAGCAGAGGAGCGCATGAACGTAGAAAAAGGATGAAAAAGTTACAACAACAGCGAGATTTAGCAGCCGCTAAGAGAGAAACGGATGCTCACACCCAGGATATGCTCAATAGGAGTTTAGCAAATTTTCATATCCTAGCAACTACAACTGCAGACCCTAATCTCGAGCAACTCATAGCACCCCAGCCGTTACCACTGTTTCCCACACAACCAATGAAAATTGAAGCCAACCCAGAAAACCAAATCCCGGAACCTGCCTTTGACCCAGCCGAAATACCTAGAATACCAACATCCCATCTCTCAGACCCAGACTATGACCCATGGTTTGACAACCATAGGGATTACCAACAACGCTACCCAATACCTGACGAACCCATGCCAACGAACCCATGCCAAACCTAGCAGCCTACCCAGACTTGGACCCTCTAGACCCATACTATGATAATGACCAATACATCTGGGAGATTCTAGAAAACCCTTACCCTTACGAGGAACCCATGCCCCAGTACCAGCCCCTACACCACCCATGAGCACAGAGAATGTGCAAGAACTCCGAACCTTTGGTGAGGAGATTTTAGAAGGAAGTGAGAGGATGAGGCAGATAGGAGAACGACTCGTCTGGAAATATGACGAGCGTAATATGGAATTTTGGATGAACCTGTACCATTAATAGTAATAATATATATATATATATATATATAATATGTGTGTATGTTTGAAAAAAAATATCTAGACAATAGCTACGGATGCATAATAGTATTGTAATTTTATATTTCAGTTCCAATTTGTACTAGACGCATAATATATATAAAATAGAGTAAAAAGTCGCAATGTTCGAAGATTTTGATCAATATGTTTGTTGTGTGATTGTTTGCATTAAATATTATTTTGAAATATTAATACGTGGCAAATGTTTAAAATTCAGATGGACAACAAAGTGAACCAGGAAAACCAGAATAACGATAACCTGAATAACAATAATAATGGAAACCAAATGGATAACAGTGCCATCCAACACATAGTGGCACAACAAATTATAGATGCGATGCCATATATTATCAAAACGGTTAAGGAAGCGGATAATAAAAGTAATAATGGCAGTAAACGACCTACTGAACCTGAACACAGTGTAAACAATGGACCCATACTTCAAGTGCCCATTCCCAAAAGAAGAAGAACCATGTCTTATGGTTGTTCTTATAAAGAATTCTGGTCTTGTAAACCAATGAAATTCTCGGGTAATGAAGGGGCTGTTACAGCCTTACGCTTGATAGAAAAGACTGAGGCAGTCTTGATAATAAGCAAGTGCGCGGAAGAGGATAAGATAATATTTGCCTCCAATCTGTTTAAGAAATCAGCTTTAAAATGGTGGAACACTATCCTTTAGACTAGGGGAAGTGATCGAGTTTACAATATGGAATGGGAGGAATTTAAAAACATGGTGGAAAGGAAATTCTGCCCTCCCAATGAAAAAGAACAGATAGCAAATAAGTTCTTAAACCTTAGAATGACTGGAGTGGATAGTAAGGGTTACACTACTTTATTTTTTGAATATGTTAGAATAGTGCCAACCCTTGCATCACCTGAACCAGTATTAATCTTCCGCTACATCTGGTGATTAATCAGCGAGATTAGGCATGTAGTCAAGGCAGCTAGACCACAAACCATAGAAAAAGCTGTAGAACTAGCAAACACATTGACTGATGAATTAGTACGTACCCAAGAAGAGAACCAGAGGAGGAACCTAGCTCAGAAACTTCCCCAAGAATTTCGTTATGGAAATTCCAACCGTGTTAAAAATGTAGGTTCTACTTCTGCTCCTTATTGCAAATATTGCAAAAGAAAGCATTCCGGAAGATGCTATATATATTGCAATTTTTGCAAAATATCTGGACATAAGGAAGAAGACTGCAGGAAGAAACCTAACAATAGGATATGCTACAACTGTGGAGAACAAGGTCATATTAAGCCAAAATGTCCGAAACTAGCTCCAGCTACGAACAACAAAAATATTAAAAATGCTAGGGCATTTGTTTTGACTGCAGAAGAAGCCAAGATGATCCCGGACGTGATCACCGGTACATTTTTAGTTAATGATGTTTTTGCTAAAGTATTATTTGACTCTGATGCAAACCAAAGTTTTATTAATACTTCATTTTGCAAAGTTCTCAGCCAACCATTAACTAAACTCCCACAAGAATGTCTAGTAGAAACAGCAAATGGGGAAACCATTAAGATTTCTGAAATCTTGCAAGGAGCAAGAATATAATTTTTAAATCAAAGTTTTATTGCAAACCTTTACCCAATGAATCTGGCAGGATTTGATATTGTATTAGGAATGGATTGGTTAATAGCCAATAAAGCCAGTATTCTATGTGATTAAAAGTCAATCCAAGTAAATTCACCAAGGGGTGAAAAGATCACAATTGAAGGAGATAGGCCATCTAGATCCACAAAATTCATCTCTGTGATGAAAACAACCAGCTATGTAAGAAAAGGATCATTAGTGTATTTGATTTCCATAATCATTAACACTAAAGGAAAAGAATTGAAAGATATTCCGGTAGTATCTCAATTTTCAGATGTGTTTCCAGAAGAATTACCAGGACTACCTCCAGACAGGGAAGTTGAATTTAGAATTCATGTGCTACCAGGAACAACACCAATTGCCAAATCACCCTACCGCTTGGCACCAGCAGAAATGCAAGAATTAAAGAAGCAACTAGACGAACTACTGGAGAAAGGATTCATACAGCCAAGTTCATCGCCATGGGGAGCGCCGATTTTATTCGTCAAGAAGAAAGACGGGTCAATGCGAATGTGCATTGATTACCATGAATTGAATAAAGTCACGATTAAGAATCGGTACCCATTACCGAGGAATGATGATTTATTTTATTAGTTACAAGGAGCTCGATTTTTCTTTAAAATCGATTTACGCTCAGGATATCATCAATTAAAGGTACATGAAGAGGACATTCCTAAGACCGCTTTCAGAACGAGGTATGGCCATTATGAATTTACTGTCATGCCATTTGGTTTAACCAATGCCCCAGCCGCATTTATGGACATGATGAACCGAATATGTAAACCACATTTGGATAAATTCATAATTGTATTTATAGATGATATTCTCATTTACTCTAAGAGTAAAGAGGAACATGCAGCGCATCTGCATGCACTCCTAAATTTGCTGAGAAAAGAAAAGCTTTATGCCAAGTTTTCAAAATGCAAATTTTGGTTAGAACAGGTGTAGTTTCTTGGACATTTAGTCAATCATAAAGGAATTCATGTGGATCCCACAAAGATTGAGGTAATTACTAAATGGAAAACCCCTGAGTCACCAACCGAGGTTAGAAGTTTCCTAGGATTGGCCGGTTATTATAGAAGATTTATTCGAGATTTTTCTAGAATAGCCATTCCCTTAACTAAGCTAACCTGTAAAACTGTTAAGTTTGAATGGGGACCAAAACAAGAAGAAGCCTTTAGAATTCTTAAGAAAAGATTAACCAACGCACCCATACTAGCGTTACCAGAAGGAACTTAAGACTTTGTAGTCTATTGTGACGCTTCTAAGTTAGGTTATGGATGTGTGTTGATGCATCGTCAAAAGGTTATAGCATATGCATCTAGAAAACTTAAGAATCACGAAGAAAATTATTCAACCCATGATTTAGAGTTAGGAGCTATAATTTTTGCCCTGAAAATTTGGAGACATTACCTTTACGGTAGTAAGTTTACCATTTTCACAGATCATAAGAGTTTAAGCTATGTTTTCGGGCAAACGGAGTTGAATATGAGACAGAGACGCTGGATGAAAATACTTAGTGATTACGATTGCAATATCCAGTATCATGCAGGAAAGGCTAATGTAGTAGCTGATGCTTTAAGTCGAAACTATCATGAAAAGCCAACAAGAGTACGTTCTCTTAAATTAAATCTACATGTAGATTTAAATGAAAAGATTAGAAAGGCACAAGAATCAGTAATCAAGGATGATATTGAGAAACTGAAAGGAACGATTAAGGAACTAGATCAAGGAACAGATGGAATTTGGAAATTCCATAAGAAAAGAATGTAGATACCTAAATTAGGAAACCTACGTCACTGTATATTAGAAGAAGCCGTTAAGTCTAAGTATACGATGCATCCTGGAAGTGATAAGATGTATCAGGACTTAAGAAAGAATTTCTGGTGGATAGGAATGAAGAAGGATATAGCATCTTATGTTTCTAAATGTTAACATGTTCACAAGTTAAAGCTGAACATCAGAAACCCTCAGGTTTATTGCAGCAGTTAGAAATGCTGGTGTGGAAGTGGGAATTGATAACAATGGATTTTGTTACCAAATTACCCAAAACAAGAAAAGGTAATGATACAATCTGGGTGATTGTAGGCAGGCTAACTAAGTCAGCTCATTTCTTACCAATGAAGGAAACTTTCAGTATGGAACAGTTAGCTAAGTTGTATGTAAATGAAATAGTTTCATTGCATGGAATTCCTTTATCAATTGTTTCTGATAGAGATAGCCGTTTTACCTCTCATTTTTGGACAAGCTTCCAAAAAGCAATGGGAACCAAGCTAAATCTAAGCACAGCTTATCATCCTCAAATGGACGGACAAAGCGAAAGGACAATTCAGACAATGGAAGATATGCTTAGAGCTTGTGTGCTTGATTTCGGAGGTAATTGGTGTCACACCCAGAAATATCAGAGCTTGGCGTGACTGGACTGGTATCTTCATTGCACAGCGGAAGCAAATAAGCTAAGACTTCTAGAAAACGAATGCCCACTAAGTAATCGTATCTCCAATGGTTCAACTATTCCAACTGTGCCATAACTTTGGAAAGTAACCTGAGAAAAAAACATGCGAAAAATCAACATAAAGTTGAGCGAGTTCATAGTTTGTTTGTAAAAGATTTGAAGTAAATCTTTTTGAATAACCGGTTTTTGAAGTATTGTTGAGAAAACGAATTTAAAATCATTTTCTTGTCATGTTATATGGAAACTTTGTATTTGTAATGCTTTATGTTCGTAGAACCATGTATTTGTAAAGTTTGTATAACCGTTAATGCCCACCCTGACTTTGACTTCATGCCCGCATAATCCTATGCTTTGAATTTGTAGAAAACATGTCACACCCCGACCACGTAGAACATCAAATCGTGGCGGAAACGACAGGGAGTGTTGTAACAGAATCATAGTTTTCATAACACATGGAAATTGAAATATTGTTTTATTGATTAAAAGAGTTACAATGTCTTGACAATCAAAGAAACATAACATAAATAACTAGTCTTGCATCTTTTATTGTCACTAAGGCCCAAGTCCGCCTAAGTGTATCTTGATAAATCCTATGCATCATATCCTGAAACACATGTGAAAATAGGTACGTCAGCATAAAAATGCCTGTGAGATACATAGTTTTGTGAAAATAGGATTCATGACTTGTAAGTTTAGAAAAAAGGTTGTTTAGCAAAAGTCAGTCATGAACCTTGTAAATTGATTTGTTTTGTAAATCGTTTGAAAAACAATAAGTTCAGATGATATGTATAAATAAGAGAATAATGTATGGTTAAATGAATAACCAAGTAAAATGAGTTTGTATAAGATAAGTTGTTTGTAAAACAATGTCTTGTGAAAAGTATGTTATTTGTATAAATGTTATATATCTCAAATTGAAATGATTCAAATAACGCTACGATATGTAATACCATACAAACACTTATATATAGGAAGTACCAGCGGCGTATCCACCATGCTTGTATCATATTACGCACGCCTCGTTACTTAAATCACTTACTCAAACCAAACCACCAAAGTAAAATGTTTATGTATAATCAAATGTCAAAATGTTTATGTGAAAACCATGTCTAATGTCTAGTGTTTATGTCTAATGTAAATCATGAATTTTGTATGTAAATGTCAAAATGTTTATGTATGGTGAGTAAAATATATCAACTAAACCATATGTAAAATGCACAAAAACAAGGTATTGAAGTAAAACATGGTCTAAATCAAAGTTATGTTTTGTGTAATAAATGCATGCTATACTGATATAAACATCTATGCGGTATTGTGAAAATTCATACATCCAAGCCTTGCGACAGTCGGATAACCCTTTTAGTAAAGGTTATCAAAAGAATGTATTCGGATTCGGTCATTCCTTCCATCCAAACAAACCCGAGATTACAGGAATGGGATTTGTCAAGTCCTATGGTACCACTACCTACTACCGAGCGGAATGATCGGTGTTAATGAATGTACATTGTCTCATTTAAACAAACCAAATGTCATACCAAAATGTAAGCATGTGATGAATAATAAATGTACTAAGTATGCACACAATGGGCATACATAGCATAAAATGTAATGTAAAATAATGTACTAAGTACGCACACAATGGGCATACATAGCATAGAATGTAATGGGCATACATAGCATAGAATGTAATGTAAAATAATGTACTAAGTACGCACACAATGGGCATACATAGCATAAAATGTAATGTAATGTAAAATAATGTACTAAGTACGCACACAATGGGCATACATAGCATAAAATGTAATGTAATGTAAAATAATGTACTAAGTACGCACACAATGGGCATACATAGCATAAAACATAATGAAATCGTGTACTATAAATGTACTAATGAACATAGCAAGTATATGATGTGAAAACAGGAAAGCATGAAAGTAACAAGTAGGCACATGTGTTCCACCCCAAAATATTTGGAAAAAAATAAAAGAGGGGTCTATGTACTCACTTGAGATTGCTTAGTAGTCCTTGAATAACAACCAAACAAAGCTAGAGATCGCGGATATCAAACGGCACCTAATATAGGTAACTATGTTAATATACCGGACCTAAATCGGAAGATCGGATAGAATGAGGGCTTGTAAACCAAATGAGTATGAGAACTCATGTAATATGGTTTAACAAAGCCTACATACTAAATGAAACCTAACCTAAGTGCTTACGACCCATTACGACCCGTTTAGGTAGCTTATGCTACTTTAACGCGTCGTTCGCGTGAAACTCGTTCGGAACGCCTAACTAGCCCTGTGATAAGTAAAATATGCCTTAACATGTCTAATATTGTTACCAAATCAGTTTAGATACCAAAAGTTATGTTACATATGCTTAAAATGAATTTTGGCGTTAAAAGGGCATTTTGGTAATTTACCTAAGGCATATATACTACCTATCATACAACTACTCAAACGATGTGACCATAAGGTATAACCTTGGAAGGTTATTCCCTACATACTATGGTCACCTAATGTGTTTGGTCGGATCCTAATGATCGACCAAACGGGTCGGGTTCGAAAGTATAAGCGATTGTTTAGATCGCTTACCTTACGACCCTACATAAGCTCTAAACTAAAAGTGACGAGCTAAGCATGTTAAAACATGCTTAACTAAGTTTAGAAAAACAGGTTTGGTATCAAAACAAACGGTTTTGATACCCAAGAGTAGTTTGGTTACAAAATACGCGTAAATGCGCATTTTGGCCGAAACTACGACTCGTCACTGAGCCTAGATAACGTGGTAATCAGTAGGTATAGTCTCTAGGGACTATAACCATCGTGATTACGCTCACGTTATGAAGTTCAAACGAACTTCGCATTGACCATAAACTGGTCAATGCAGAAAGTCAAACAAAGTTTGACTTTCGGACTCGAAAAGCGATAAAAGAACGAAGGAACACTTACAAAGGGTCCCCGAAAGCTTTGATTTCTCAAGTATTCTCAGGTATGAAGTGATTTCACCTCAACTTAGAGAACTCTCAAGAAATCAAGTGGATTTTGCAAGCAGTGGGGTGGGGTATTTATAGTGTTCGGAGAGCCGTTAAGATCGTTTCTTGGAAACCGAGCTTTGATCACATCCCTACACTTGTTGGAAAGCTCATGTACATCATATTGGCCCCCCATAAGCAGGAAACAACACTTGGAATTGAGGTGGGAGTGCTTAACAGCTGTTAACAGCTGTTAGATTCAGTTAATCTGGTTTGGGAGGCTGACGCGGGCCGCGTAAGAGATCACCCTGGGCTTACGCGGGCCGCCTGGGCCTTCTGATCAGAAACCAAGTTTCGAAAATGACAGTTTTGGTCCCTGTTGTGTTTTAAGGCCATTTCCGGCACTTCTAAGGCCCGTCAAGCCAACTTTAAGGCCCTAAAATGATGCCTAAACATTGTGGACATGAAACATGCTCAAAAATATGTCGGATGTTGGTTCGTTTGGTCGTACGATCGCGATGTTCGCTTAATTACGACGGAATGCGCATAAGCGTGAAAAACGATCCAAATTGCGTGACGAATGGATTTTTGACAAGCCAATCACCTAAGCATAATATTATAATGCTTACATAAATTTTTGGGTGTCCAGATGTATTCAGAACGTAAGTTATGCGCGTGACGAATGGATTTTTGACAAGCCAATCACCCTAGCATAATATTATAATGCTTACATAAATTTTTGGGTGTCCAGATGTATTCAGAACGTAAGTTATGCGCGAAAATGCAAACTTGTGCACTTTTTGACGCTTTTAGTCCCTGAATGACCCAAAAGTTTATTTTAGCACACCGAACCCCTCAAAGCCTATTTCTAAGCTATGTAATGGATATTTATGGTATGTTTAACTCATGGTCATGTTCCGAAATGTCTATTACAGTTCAAATCGGCATACTTTCAGAGTTTGTCGAATTTAGTCCCTGTAAGCGATTAAACTTGATTTTGTCACACCAAAGCCTTCAAAACCTATTTCTAAGGTATGTAAAGGTTATTTAAGGTATGTGAAGACTATTTCACTATTATGGAGTGTTCGTTGCATTAAACTGGTTATATTTACGCATCAGTGCGCGTATAACCTTCCAGAAAGCGATTTAGAGCCCGAAATCGAACAAGAATTGATATGTGCAAATGATACACATATTTGTACAAATCCCAAGTATGAAATACAATATTTCATTGGTTTGGTATTTGTTTGATGGTCGCAGTGACCCAGGTGTCACAGTCTCCCCTACTTTAGGAAATTTCGTCCCGAAATTTATTCAGAGGAAACTTGTGAGAGCTTGAAACATGAAGTTGAAAAAGATCAAACATCACTGTTAGAGTCCTGAACTTCTAGTAACTTTACAATAACATCATGCTTGCAATGTGAGAGGGATACTTCTATACAAGTATATGAAGCGTCATTGGTGCGTCCACCGTACCTCCATTACATCGTTCTCATTTTGTTATTGTTGTCACTATTCGTTCTTACACATAATAAATCTTACTGGGTTTCTGTGCACTAAATTTCATAATTATGTACGCGTCCATAATTAGGCAATTCCTTGCATAGTCCACACAGTCTATTTTATAATGTGTAGGAGAAAACCAAATGAACAACCTGTGATGAGTGTGACTAGACCACCATAGGGTCCCTTTTATTAAATCAATAAATGATTTTAATAGACAACCAATGAGTCTTTTCAGCTTATATCATCATATGTCATTCTTAACCAGATTTTTGAATCAATCTTTTTTACTAGACCCCTAAAAGGGTCTCTTATGAATCATGGAGTGGTACTATATAATCCAAGGGTCTTAACTATTACATAGAAGCCTATTAAGGATTTAAGGTAGTACCTTTTTGAATATCCTACTACGAATCCCTCATATGAAGATATGAAAAATTCTACGAGGATTTGGATAACGAATATCCAGAGTATACAAAAACACAAAATGCATAAAAGAAAACACAAGATGCATAAACACATAGTCATATAACCACAAAGATTGTTTATCTAGATCTTTAATTTGTTAATTTGTTTTGCTAACAGAACACATGTATTTAAAGCACACTAGGAATGCATCTCGTGGATTTCATTTGGTACTTTAAACATTATCAAGAATCTAACTATAAAGATAGAAAGATTTTTAAAAGAAAAATTCGATTTCGATTATAAGGAACCGAAATGTTCGAATTTAGGTACATAAGGAATCCAATTAAGGACTCTGATTTGAATGATAATCATCCACAAGGGTCTAAATATGAAGATAAAAAGATCCCATATGGATTTTAGAAGTTGAAGATGTTTTGAAACCTTGCACTTGATGTGCTTAGGTCAAAACATGAAGTAAAATGCTTATGAAGTTGAGATGCCAGATATGCCAAGGCGACATATGAAGCGAAATTTGAAAGTTAAGTCAATGTATGAAGAAAATATTTTTGAAAACTATGCATGGGGTTCTAAAAAAAATGTGTTCAATGTTTTTGAAACCTTATATATAATACCTTTGAAATCATAAAGTAGATGTATTAGGTAGGTATATATTTATATAAAAAAAGAAATTGTTTTAGAATTATGCGAGATGAATTTTGAAATTATGTATAAGGTTTTTGAAAACATGAATGATGCTTTTCGAAATCATGCACTTGATAAGAAAATGTACTGTGTTAATATTGTTTTCAGACTATATGAAACATTTTGAAATTATGAAGGTTGTTTTTGAAAGCATAGCCAATGTTTTTGAAATAACATAGACAATGCATTTAAAAAAAATATTTTCAAACTATATGAAATGTTTTGAGATCATGAAGATTGTTTTTGAAATACTTGTACTGTGTATGTTGAAAAATCAAAACGTAATGGGTATGAGATTTGAAAATACCCTTAGTTATCTAACCAAGGATTCAAAGGCACAGATGTGCAGAAGCATGATTACTCATAATGTCACCTTATTTTCTGTACTTTGTTTCTTAGAGTGAAACGAGTACTTAAAATTTTCAAACCTTATTTTCTGTACTTTGTTTCTTAGAGTGAAACGAGTACTTAAAATTTTCGAGGGAATCATGAGCGATCATTTGAAAGAGAGAATCACAAGAGTAGTTTGTAAGGAACATAGTTCCTTAATACAGGTATCATAGAGAATTTCCATTTACTCATGTAACTACACTTGTATATCAGAATTGTGAACAACAATTTATTTATAATCAAAACAGATTGTTTCACATTACAAGAAATAGAAGAAACAAAAGCATAAGACAACAACATCTTCTAATCAGCCAACTGCTCATCCGTGGGTTGGATTTGCCTTAGCAAGCTTCGGGCATTTATTCACGAAATGACCCATCTTGCCACAATTGTAGCACGATCCAGGCTGAAAGCGAGCTTGAGCAGGATTGGCTTGTGGTTGATTTGGACTACCTTGGTTCGGGTTACATCGACAAGCACTTGCCAGGTGACCAACTCGCCCACATGATACACACAGACGGCATTGTAAGTGAGCTTGGTGATGCCCATTACATTTGTCGCATATTGGTGCCGTTCCCTTGTATTGCTTCTTAGCAGGTGGTATTGCCACCCGGATGGGTCCTGTTTGATTTGGTACTGCTGTAGTTGGGCAAACCCTTGTCGTATGACCTATAAGTCCACAAATTTGGCATTTGCGACACTTCACACTAGCCTGATGATGAAGGCTACATTGGTTGCACAAGGGTGCAGTTCCATTGTATGGCTTCCTAGCATGGGGTTGAGCTGGTTGGTTAGGGATGGCTTGACCAATGTGAGCGACCACGGTGAAGTTCTGAGAAGCCTTTCGCTTATTTGACTTCTTAGGGGATCCAGTCTGTTCATCCATGCTCTTTGATTCCTTGATTGGTTTCTTGGCTGGTGGTGCTGTCACTTGGCTAGGTCTTGCCTGTTTTGGTGCAACCGCTGCGGGATTCTTTGGAGCTTTACGTTTCTTTTGTTTAGGTGAAGGCTTGGCCTCTGCCTCCTTTGGTGACTCTTGAGTGACTTCATTATGGAGACGATACATGGCAATGCCTAAATCCACAGTCTTCAGAATCACTTCGCCTATTTGCTGGGCAAATTTGGCTGTTCGCTCGGACATTTGACCGTTGCTGAGAGGAAGAGACATTCTAGAAGAAAATGAAAGATATAGGAAGAAACAAGTGAAAGGTTATCAGACAATCAAAACAGGATGGCAATGCATAAAAATTGCGATCATTTGTTTGTTACCTAAGGCAAACAATTGAGACGGTGACAAATCAAAGTAAAGGGGTCACATTAATGTATCACTGAAGACATGCTCGCCTATAAGTGAACACTCACCCCAAGAGTTCCCAGGTAAGAGTGACTGGTCCGATACTGCGGATTTGTACGAACACTCTAGCCTTCGACAGAAAACTTAGGGTACAGGCATTCACTCTTCCAGTTTGCACGTGTTCACATTATAAGATCCGAACTTTGACAAGATTTTGAATTCAAAGGGGTTCAAAACCTTACAACAGAGGGTTCAAAACCTAGTAATCAATCATCCTAGAACAGATGATTAGTTTTCAAAGCGGTTTTGAAATTTGTGTTCTTGTTGTGGTTGTCGCCTAAGGATAGGTGACAGTCTTGTTTTATGACTAAACGCAAGTAAACTCGCGTTAGGGTCCTAGGAAGGTTATAGACTAGGTCAAAACATTACTAATAACCTAATTCCCTATAATCATGGGCTCTGATACCAACTTTTCTTTCACACCCCGACCACGTAGAACATCAAATCGTGGCTTAAACGTCGGGGAGTGTTGTAACAGAATCATTGTTTTCATAACACATGGAAATTGAAATATTGTTTTATTGATTAAAAGAGTTACAATGTCTTGACAATCAAAGAAACATAACATAAATAACTAGTCTTGCATCTTTTATTGTCACTAAGGCCCAAGTCCGCCTAAGTGTATCTTGATAAATCCTATGCATCATATCCTGAAACACATGTGAAAATAGGTACGTCAGCATAAAAATGCCTGTGAGATACATAGTTTTGTGAAAATAGGATTCATGACTTGTAAGTTTAGAAAAAAGGTTGTTTAGCAAAAGTCAGTCATGAACCTTGTAAATTGATTTGTTTTGTAAATCGTTTGAAAAACAATAAGTTCAGATGATATGTATAAATAAGAGAATAATGTATGGTTAAATGAATAACCAAGTAAAATGAGTTTGTATAAGATAAGTTGTTTGTAAAACAATGTCTTGTGAAAAGTATGTTATTTGTATAAATGTTATATATCTCAAATTGAAATGATTCAAATAACGCTACGATATGTAATACCATACAAACACTTATATATAGGAAGTACCAGCGGCGTATCCACCATGCTTGTATCATATTACGCACGCCTCGTTACTTAAATCACTTACTCAAACCAAACCACCAAAGTAAAATGTTTATGTATAATCAAATGTCAAAATGTTTATGTGAAAACCATGTCTAATGTCTAGTGTTTATGTCTAATGTAAATCATGAATTTTGTATGTAAATGTCAAAATGTTTATGTATGGTGAGTAAAATATATCAACTAAACCATATGTAAAATGCACAAAAACAAGGTATTGAAGTAAAACATGGTCTAAATCAAAGTTACGTTTTGTGTAATAAATGCATGCTATACTGATATAAACATCTATGCGGTATTGTGAAAATTCATACATCCAAGCCTTGCGACAGTCGGATAACCCTTTTAGTAAAGGTTATCAAAAGAATGTATTCGGATTCGGTCATTCCTTCCATCCAAACAAACCCGAGATTACAGGAATGGGATTTGTCAAGTCCTATGGTACCACTACCTACTACCGAGCGGCATGATCGGTGTTAATGAATGTACATTGTCTCATTTAAACAAACCAAATGTCATACCAAAATGTAAGCATGTGATGAATAATAAATGTACTAAGTATGCACACAATGGGCATACATAGCATAAAATGTAATGTAAAATAATGTACTAAGTACGCACACAATGGGCATACATAGCATAGAATGTAATGTAAAATAATGTACTAAGTACGCACACAATGGGCATACATAGCATAAAATGTAATGTAATGTAAAATAATGTACTAAGTACGCACACAATGGGCATACATAGCATAAAATGTAATGTAATGTAAAATAATGTACTAAGTACGCACACAATGGGCATACATAGCATAAAACATAATGAAATCGTGTACTATAAATGTACTAATGAACATAGCAAGTATATGATGTGAAAACAGGAAAGCATGAAAGTAACAAGTAGGCACATGTGTTCCACCCCAAAATGTTTGGAAAAAAATAAAAGAGGGGTCTATGTACTCACTTGAGATTGCTTAGTAGTCCTTGAATAACAACCAAACAAAGCTAGAGATCGCGGATATCAAACGGCACCTAATATAGGTAACTATGTTAATATACCGGACCTAAATCGGAAGATCGGATAGAATGAGGGCTTGTAAACCAAATGAGTATGAGAACTCATGTAATATGGTTTAACAAAGCCTACATACTAAATGAAACCTAACCTAAGTGCTTACGACCCATTACGACCCGTTTAGGTAGCTTATGCTACTTTAACGCGTCGTTCGCGTGAAACTCGTTCGGAACACCTAACTAGCCCTGTGATAAGTAAAATATGCCTTAACATGTCTAATATTGTTACCAAATCAGTTTAGATACCAAAAGTTATGTTACATATGCTTAAAATGAATTTTGGCGTTAAAAGGGCATTTTGGTAATTTACCTAAGGCATATATACTACCTATCATACAACTACTCAAACGATGTGACCATAAGGTATAACCTTGGAAGGTTATTCCCTACATACTATGGTCACCTAATGTGTTTGGTCGGATCCTAATGATCGACCAAACGGGTCGGGTTCGAAAGTATAAGCGATTGTTTAGATCGCTTACCTTACGACCCTACATAAGCTCTAAACTAAAAGTGACGAGCTAAGCATGTTAAAACATGCTTAACTAAGTTTAGAAAAACAGGTTTGGTATCAAAACAAACGGTTTTGATACCCAAGAGTAGTTTGGTTACAAAATACGCGTAAATGCGCATTTTGGCCGAAACTACGACTCGTCACTGAGCCTAGATAACGTGGTAATCAGTAGGTATAGTCTCTAGGGACTATAACCATCGTGATTACGCTCACGTTATGAAGTTCAAACGAACTTCGCATTGACCATAAACTGGTCAATGCAGAAAGTCAAACAAAGTTTGACTTTCGGACTCGAAAAGCGATAAAAGAACGAAGGAACACTTACAAAGGGTCCCCGAAAGCTTTGATTTCTCAAGTATTCTCAGGTATGAAGTGATTTCACCTCAACTTAGAGAACTCTCAAGAAATCAAGTGGGTTTTGCAAGAAGTGGGGTGGGGTATTTATAGTGTTCGGAGAGCCGTTAAGATCGTTTCTTGGAAACCGAGCTTTGATCACATGTGACACCTGTGTCACTACGACCATCAAACAAATACCAAACCAATGAAATATTGTATTTCATACTTTGGACTTGTATAAATATGTGTATCTTTTGCACATATCAACTATTGTTCGATTTCAAGCTCTAAATCGCTTTCTGGAAGGTTATACGCGCGCTGGTGCGTAAATATAACCAGTTTAATGCAACAAACACTCCGGAATAGTGACATATACTTAACATACCTTAAATAACCTTTACATAACTTAGAAATAAGTTTTGAAGGCTTTGGTATGGCAAAAAAACAAGTTAATTCGCTTACATGGACTAAATTCGACAAACTGTGAAAGTATGTCAATTTGTACTGTAACAGACATTCCGGAACATGACCATAAGTTAAACACACCTTAAATATCCTTTATATAGCTTAGAAATAGGCTTTGAGGGGTTCGGTGTGCTAAAATAAACTTTTGGCTCATTCAGGGACTAAAAGTGTCAAAAAGTGCACAAGTTTGCGTTTTCGCGCATAACTTACGTTCTGAATACATCCGGACATCCAAAATTTATGTAAGCACTAAAATATTTTATTTTAGTGTTTGGCTTGAGAAAAATCCATTCGTCGCGTCATTTGGATCGTTTTTCGCGCTAATGCGCATTTCATCGTAATTAAGCGAACATCGCGATCGTACGACCAAACGAACCGACATCCGAGATATTTTTCAGCATGTTTTGAGTTCCCTATACTTTAACTTCATTTTAGAGCCTTGAAATGAGGTTAACGGGGTTCAAACGCATCGAAAACAGCTTAAAAGGGCTGCAGGGACCATTTCTGCCATTTTTGAAACTTTGCTGAAACTGGTAGGCAGTGGCGTAGCGCGAGCACCTCATGCCTAGGCAGTGGCGCTACGCGACTGCCTAACCTGGACAGAAACATTGCATCTGGTCCCTTTTCACTTTCGCACATGGTTTTGGCAATACCGTGGGCTCAAATGGTTTTGTAAAACCACTATCTTGAGGTGTATGGCCAAGATCAAAGCACGGTTTCCGAGGAACGATCTTAACGGCTCTATGAATCCTATAAATACCCCCCCCATGCCATTTCAAAACCCACAAGAATTTTGATTTGAGAAGCTCTAAGTTGGAACCATTGTTTCATACCTGGGCTACTTGGATCGAAATTAGCATTCGGGGACCCTTCGTAAGCATTCTTTCGTTCTTTTATTGCTTTTCGAGTCTGAAAGTCAAACTTTGTTTGACTTTCTGCGTTGACCAGTTTATGGTCAATGCGAAGTTCGTTTGAACTTCGCAACGTGATTGTAATCACGATGGTTATAGTCCCTTGGGACTATGCCTACTGATTACCACGTTGTCTAGGGTCGTAGGGTAAGCGATCTGATAAATCGCTTATACCTTCGAACCCGACCCATTTGGTCGATCATTAGGATCCGACCAAATACATTAGGTGACCATAGTAGGTAGGGAATAACCTTCCGAGGTTATACCTTATGGTCACGACGTTTAAGTAGTTGTATGATAGGTAGTTTATATGCCTTAGGTAAATTACCAAAATACCCCTTTGATGCCAAAATTCATTATAAACATATGTGACATAACTTTTGACATCTAAACTGATTTGGCGACAATATTAGGCATGTTAAGGCATATTCTACTTGTCATAGGACTAGTTAGGCGGTCCGA
Source organism: Helianthus tuberosus (assembly GCA_030545235.1). Taxonomy (NCBI): domain Eukaryota; kingdom Viridiplantae; phylum Streptophyta; class Magnoliopsida; order Asterales; family Asteraceae; genus Helianthus; species Helianthus tuberosus. Next base: position 134,378,192 of record CM060371.1, on the reverse strand, counting down.
ACGCGTTTCACGCGAACGACGCGTTAAAGTAGCATAAGCTACCTAAACGGGTCGTAATGGGTCATAATCACTTATGTTAGGTTTCATTTAGTATGTAGGCTTTGTTAAACCATACTACACGAGTCTCCATACTCGTTTGGTTTACAAACCCTCATTCTATCCGATCCTCCGATATAGGTCCGGTTTATTAACATAGTTACCTATATTAGGTGCCGATTGATATCCGTGATCTCTAGCATTGTTTGGTTGTTACTCAAGGACTACTGAGCAATCTCAAGTGAGTACATAGACCCCTCTTTTACTGTTTTCCAAACATTTTGGGGTGGAACACATGTGCCTACTTGTTACTTTCATACTTTCCATGTTTTCACATCATATACCTGCTATGTTCGTTAGTACATTATAGTACATGATTTCATTACATTCCTGCTATGTATGCCCATTGTGTGCGTACTTAGTACATCGTTTTACATTACATTCATGCTATGTATGCCCATTGTGTGCGTACTTAGTACATCGTTCTACATTACATTTCATGCTATGTATGCCCATTGTGTGCGTACTTAGTACATTGTTTACACTACATTTCATGCTATGTATGCCCATTGTGTGCGTACTTAGTACATTATTTTACATTGCATTACATGCTATGTATGTCCATTGTGTGCATACTTAGTACATTGTTTTACATTGCATTTCTGTTACATATGCTCATCCAGCATATGAACACATTATACTACATTTTGAACCGTTGTAACCATTTGACCATGTGAACCGTCGTAACCCTTTGATTATGTGAACCGTTTGTAACTAACTGACTATGTGAACCGTTTGTAACCGTTGAACCATGTGAACCGTTTGTAACTGTTGAACCGTTTGTATCCATTGACATGATTTATATTTTGACAATAGACAATTGACTAAACATAAACATTACATCTTGGTGGTTGTTTGGGTAAGTGATTTAAGTAACGAGGCATGTGTAATATGATACAAGCATGGTGGATACGCCGCTGGTACTTCCTATATATAAGTGTTTGTATGGTATTACATATCGTAGCGTTATTTAAACCATTTCAGTTTGAGACATAGAACATTTTATACAAATAACATACTTTTCACGAGACATTGATTTACAAACAACTTATCTTATACAAACTCATCTTACATGGTTATTCATTTAACCTTACATTCATTTATACATATCATCTGATCTTATCGTTTTTCAAATGATTTACAAGACAAAGCAAATTACAAGGTTCATGACTAAACATTTTCTCAAACATAAGTCATGAATTCTGTTTTCACAAAACCTATGTATCTCACAGGCATTTTTATGCTGACGTACCTATTTTCACATGTGTTTTCAGGAGATGAAGCATAGGACTTATCAAGACATACTTAGGCGGACCTGTGCCTTAGTGACATTAAAAGATGCAAGACTAGTTAATTATGTTGTACTTCTTTGTTTGTTAAGACATTGTAACACTTTTAATTAATAAAATGAAACTTCAATTGCCATGGATTTGAAACAATTAATTCTGTTACAACATTCCCCGACGTTTCCGCCACGTTTTGTATGTTCTACGTGGTCGGGGTGTGACAGAAAAGATGGTATCAGAGCCAATGGTTATAGGGAATTAGGTTATTAGTAATGCTTTGACCTAGTCTATAACCTTTCTAGGACCCTAACGCGAGTTTACTTACGTTTAGTCATAAAACAATACCGTCACCTATCCTTAGGCGACGACCACAACAAGAACATAAATTTCAAAACCGCTTTGAAAACTAATCATCTGTTCTAGGATGATTGATTACTAGGTTTTGAACCCTCTATAGTAAGGTTTTTAACTCTCTGTTATATGGTTTTGAACCCCTTTGAGTTTTCAAAATCTCGACAAGGTTTTGGGGTTTTAAATAATGTGAACACGTGCAAACTGGAAGGGTGAATGCCTGTATTCTGGGTTTTCTGTCTAGGCAAGCACTTCGTATATATCTCATCAGACGCGAGACCAGTTGTGCTTACCTGGGAATTCTTGGGATGAGTGTTCACTTATAAGCGAGCATGTCTTCGCGATACATTATTTTTGACCCATTTACTTTGATTAATCACCGGGGTCGTTTGTTGCTTTGTAGTAACAAACAAATGACCACTATCCTTGCTTTCATCAGATTTGTTTCATCTCATTCTTTTCGTCTAATTATCTCACTCGTTTCCTTTCATGTTTCCTCTTTTAGAATGCCTCCTCGACGTGAAAACCAGATAGCGACTGCCGAACTGGCAGAAATCATTGCACAGCAAATGGCTGCTCAGTTCCCAAACCTCTTTGCTCAATGGAACCAAGCCAACAACAACAACAATGGTCCATGCAATTTCAAGAGTTTCAACTCGGCTAAACCACTCAAGTTTAGTGGTTCTGAGGGAGCGACTGGGCTTCTTCAATGGTTCGAGAGCATTGAGAATACTTTCCGCCACGTGCAGTGTCCTGACAATCGCAAGGTTGAGTTTTCTTCGAGTGTGTTTCAGAAGAGGGCTCTTACATGGTGGAACGGGGTTATGAGAGACCGTGGTGCAGAAGTTGCTCTAGCACAGACATGGGCTGAACTTAGAGCTCTTATGATGAGGGAGTTTTGTCCTCGTCATGAACTGCGAGCATTGGAAAGAAAGTTTGATGGTTTCAAGCAAGATAGCGGTGAGCATCGAGCCTACACAGACAATTATGAGGAGTTAAGTCTGTTATGCCCAAACATGGTCACGCCTTTGGATAAGGCAATCGAAAAATACATTGATGGCCTCCCTGACTCAGTACAAGACATTATAACTGGTAGCAACCCTACTACAGTTAGACAGGCCATTGAGCTATCTGCAACCTTGACTGAATCTCAGATCAGGAAAAGAAAACTTTTCCGAAAAGGTGACAAGAAACCGGTTGAGGAATCGAAACCAATCGAGGAATCAAAGACCATGGATGAACAGACTGGATCCTCTAAGAAGTCAAAGAAGCGAAAGGCTTCTCAGAACTTCGCCGTGGTCGCTCACAATGATCAAGCCGTCCCCAACCAACCAGCTCAACCCCCTGCCAGGAAACCCTACAACGGAACTGCACCCTTGTGCAACCAATGTGGCCTACATCATCATGCTGGTGTGAAGTGCCGCACATGCCAAGTTTGCGGACTTATAGGTCATACAGCGAGGGTTTGCCCAACAACAGCTGCACCAAATCAAGTTAACAACAATCCTGCTCAAGCTCGTTTTCCACCGGGGTCTTGCTACAACTGTGGCGAGATGGGCCATTTTCGTAGGAATTGCCCAAAGCTTGCTAATGCAAATCCAGCGCAGGGATGAGTATCTGAGCGACAGAAGATAACGCTGTTTAGAAAATAATCGAGCCTTGTGTATTATTTTCTTTTGTTATCACGATCTATGAAACAGTTGTTGTTATTGTTGTTATAAATAAATCTTTCATTTACATTTTAATATGTTTATGTGGTTGCATGTATAAACATATCCTCTACAATACCAACAATCAAGGAACCATATTCCTTGAAGAACAGACTACCCCCAAATTTCTTCCATTTTATGATCTCTTGCGTTTTCCACAAAAAAAAAAATCCTAAGTACCCGTTTCTTCCAAGAGAAACGAAGTACGAGGTGCCAAGTTGATAGCAATCAATAACAAGATAATAACAATTAAACAATTATGTGGTTATGTGCTTATGTGTTCCCTTTTATGTGTTGTGTGATCCAAACTATGTTATCCAAATCCTCGTAGAATCTTACATATCCTTGTACAAGAGATTCATAGTAGGATACCCAAAGGTACTACCTAAAATACTTAATGGACTTCTACGCTGTAGTTAAGTCCCTTGGATTATAAAGTACTACTTCATAATTAGACCCCTTTAGTGGTCTAGTTAAACTGATCGATCCAAAAATCTGGTTAGGAATATTATGTGATGATATAGATGAAAGGACTCCTTGGTGGCCTAATTAAGAAGATCCTATGTCGATCTAATTAACAGGACCCTATGGTAGTCTAGTCACCCTCATCACAAGTTTGATCTCCTTCCCCACAACATTACAAAACGAACTGTGCGGACTGTGCAAGGGATTACGTAATTATGGATGCATACATAATTATGGAATTTAGTGCACAGAAATCACAGCAAGTTCTATCATGTATCTAAGTTAACTCAATTCATTTCCAATTCTGATGAAGTATCCGTTGAGGAAAAATGAAATAGCTATTCATTTTTCACTTCTGCGGAATATCCATTGAGGAAATGAATATCCGTTTATCCTTCATTTCCAACTCTGAGGAAGCAACCGTTGAAAATGACTCCGTTAGTTCATTTTCGTTTCTGAAGATTATCCGTTGAGGAAATGAATATCCGTTGTTAAATCTTTCATTTCCATACCTGAGGAAGCAACCGTTGAAAATGACCCCGTTAGTTCATTTTCGTTTCTGAAGATTATCCGTTGAGGAAATGAATATCCGTTGATTATTTCTTCATTTCAAATTCTGAGGAATAACCGTTGAGGAAAATGACCCCGTTTGTTCATTTTCGTTTCTGAAGATTATCCGTTGAGGAAATGAATATCCGTTGATTATTCCTTCATTTCAAATTCTGAAGAATAACCGTTGAGGAAAATGACCCCGTTTGTTCATTTTCGTTCTGAAGAATATCCATTGAGAGAAATGAATATCCGTGGATTTTTCCTTCATTCCTGTTTCTGACGAAGGACCCGTTGAGGAAGAATGAATCATCCATTCGTTTTCACTTCTGATGAATATCCGTGGAGGGAAATGTATATCCGTTTAGTTAAAAATCCTTTATTTTCCATTTCCGAAGAACCCGTTGAAGAAAATGACTCCGTTCGTTCATTTTCGCTTCTGAAAAATATCCGTTGAGGAAAATAACAAAATTATGCTTTACATAACTTTGATGGCTATTTAACACAAAGTCACAGACAGACTCTTACGAATAAATTTCGGGACGAAATTTCCTAAGTTAGGGGAAACTGTGACACCTGTGTCACTACGACCATCAAACAAATACCAAACCAATGAAATATTGTATTTCATACTTTGGACTTGTATAAATATGTGTATCTTTTGCACATATCAACTCTTGTTCGATTTCAAGCTCTAAATCGCTTTCTGGAAGGTTATACGCGCGCTGATGCGTAAATATAACCAGTTTAATGCAACAAAACTCCGGAATAGTGACATATACTTAACATACCTTAAATAACCTTTACATAACTTAGAAATAAGTTTTGAAGGCTTTGGTATGGCAAAAAAACAAGTTAATTCGCTTACAGGGACTAAATTCGACAAACTGTGAAAGTATGTCAATTTGTACTGTAACAGACATTCCGGAACATGACCATAAGTTAAACACACCTTAAATATCCTTTATATAGCTTAGAAATAGGCTTTGAGGGGTTCGGTGTGCTAAAATAAACTTTTGGCTCATTCAGGGACTAAAAGTGTCAAAAAGTGCACAAGTTTGCATTTTCGCGCATAACTTACGTTCTGAATACATCCGGACATCCAAAAATTTATGTAAGCACTAAAATATTTTATTTTAGTGTTTGGCTTGAGAAAAATCCATTCGTCGCGTCATTTGGATCGTTTTTCGCGCTTATGCGCATTTCGTCGTAATTAAGCGAACATCGCGATCGTACGACCAAACGAACCGAAATCCGAGATATTTTTGAGCATGTTTTGAGTTCCCTATACTTTAACTTCATTTTAGAGCCTTGAAATGAGGTTAATGGGGTTCAAACGCATCGAAAACAGCTTAAAAGGGCTGCAGGGACCATTTCTGCCATTTTTGAAACTTTGCTGAAACTGGTAGGCAGTGGCGTAGCGCGAGCACCTCATGCCTAGGCAGTGGCGCTACGCGACTGCCTAACCTGGACAGAAACATTGCATCTGGTCCCTTTTCACTTTCGCTCATGGTTTTGGCAATACCGTGGGCTCAAATGGTTTTGTAAAACCACTATCTTGAGGTGTATGGCCAAGATCAAAGCCCGGTTTCCGAGGAACGATCTTAACGGCTCTACGAATCCTATAAATACCCCCCCGATGCCATTGCAAAACCCACAAGAATTTTGATTTGAGAAGCTCTAAGTTGGAACCATTGTTTCATACCTGGGCTACTTGGATCGAAATTAGCATTCGGGGACCCTTCGTAAGCATTCTTTCGTTCTTTTATTGCTTTTCGAGTCTGAAAGTCAAACTTTATTTGACTTTCTGCGTTGACCAGTTTATGGTCAATGCGAAGTTCGTTTGAACTTCGCAACGTGATTGTAATCACGATGGTTATAGTCCCTTGGGACTATGCCTACTGATTACCACGTTGTCTAGGGTCGTAGGGTAAGCGATCTGATAAATCGCTTATACCTTCGAACCCGACCCATTTGGTCGATCATTAGGATCCGACCAAATACATTAGGTGACCATAGTAGGTAGGGAATAACCTTCCGAGGTTATACCTTATGGTCACGACGTTTAAGTAGTTGTATGATAGGTAGTTTATATGCCTTAGGTAAATTACCAAAATACCCCTTTGATGCCAAAATTCATTATAAACATATGTGACATAACTTTTGACATCTAAACTGATTTGGCGACAATATTAGGCATGTTAAGGCATATTCTACTTGTCATAGGACTAGTTAGGCGGTCCGAACGCGTTTCACGCGAACGACGCGTTAAAGTAGCATAAGCTACCTAAACGGGTCGTAATGGGTCATAATCACTTATGTTAGGTTTCATTTAGTATGTAGGCTTTGTTAAACCATACTACACGAGTCTCCATACTCGTTTGGTTTACAAACCCTCATTCTATCCGATCCTCCGATATAGGTCCGGTTTATTAACATAGTTACCTATATTAGGTGCCGATTGATATCCGTGATCTCTAGCATTGTTTGGTTGTTACTCAAGGACTACTGAGCAATCTCAAGTGAGTACATAGACCCCTCTTTTACTGTTTTCCAAACATTTTGGGGTGGAACACATGTGCCTACTTGTTACTTTCATGCTTTCCATGTTTTCACATCATATACCTGCTATGTTCGTTAGTACATTATAGTACATGATTTCATTACATTCCTGCTATGTATGCCCATTGTGTGCGTACTTAGTACATCGTTTTACATTACATTCATGCTATGTATGCCCATTGTGTGCGTACTTAGTACATCGTTCTACATTACATTTCATGCTATGTATGCCCATTGTGTGCGTACTTAGTACATTGTTTACACTACATTTCATGCTATGTATGCCCATTGTGTGCGTACTTAGTACATTATTTTACATTGCATTACATGCTATGTATGTCCATTGTGTTCATACTTAGTACATTGTTTTACATTGCATTTCTGTTACATATGCTCATCCAGCATATGAACACATTATACTACATTTTGAACCGTTGTAACCATTTGACCATGTGAACCGTCGTAACCCTTTGATTATATGAACCGTTTGTAACTAACTGACTATGTGAACCGTTTGTAACCGTTGAACCATGTGAACCGTTTGTAACTGTTGAACCGTTTGTATCCATTGACATGATTTATATTTTGACAATAGACAATTGACTAAACATAAACATTACATCTTGGTGGTTGTTTGGGTAAGTGATTTAAGTAACGAGGCATGTGTAATATGATACAAGCATGGTGGATACGCCGCTGGTACTTCCTATATATAAGTGTTTGTATGGTATTACATATCGTAGCGTTATTTAAACCATTTCAGTTTGAGACATAGAACATTTTATACAAATAACATACTTTTCACGAGACATTGATTTACAAACAACTTATCTTATACAAACTCATCTTACATGGTTATTCATTTAACCTTACATTCATTTATGCATATCATCTGATCTTATCGTTTTTCAAATGATTTACAAGACAAAGCAAATTACAAGGTTCATGACTAAACATTTTCTCAAACATAAGTCATGAATTCTGTTTTCACAAAACCTATGTATCTCACAGGCATTTTTATGCTGACGTACCTATTTTCACATGTGTTTTCAGGAGATGAAACATAGGACTTATCAAGACATACTTAGGCGGACCTGTGCCTTAGTGATATTAAAAGATGCAAGACTAGTTAATTATGTTGTACTTCTTTGTTTGTTAAGACATTGTAACACTTTTAATTAATAAAACGAAACTTCAATTGCCATGGATTTGAAACAATTAATTCTGTTACAACACTCCCCGACGTTTCCGCCACGTTTTGTATGTTCTACGTGGTCGGGGTGTGACATCACATCCCTACACTTGTTGGAAAGCTCTGTACATCATATTGGCCCCCCATAAGCAGGAAACAACACTTGGAATTGAGGTGGGAGTGCTTAACAGCTGTTAACAACTGTTAGATTCAGTTAATCTAGTTTGGGAGGCTGACGCGGGCCTCGTAAGAGATCACCCTGGGCTTACGCGGGCCGCCTGGGCCTTCTGATCAGAAACCAAGTTTCAAAAATGACAGTTTTGGTCCCTGTTGTGTTTTAAGGCCATTTCCGGCACTTCTAAGGCCCGTCAAGCCAACTTTAAGGCCCTAAAATGATGCCTAAACATTTTGGAGATGAAACATGCTCAAAAATATGTCGGATGTTGGTTCGTTTGGTCGTACGATCGCGATGTTCGCTTAATTACTACGGAATGCGCATAAGCGCGAAAAACGATCCAAATTGCGTGACGAATGGATTTTTGACATGCCAATCACCTAAGCATAATATTATAATGTTTACATAAATTTTTGGGTGTCCGGATGTATTCAGAACGTAAGTTATGCGCGAAAATGCAAACTTGTGCACTTTTTGACGCTTTTAGTCCCTGAATGACCCAAAAGTTTATTTTAGCACACCGAACCCCTCAAAGCCTATTTCTAAGCTATGTAAAGGATATTTATGGTATGTTTAACTCATGGTCATGTTCCGGAATGTCTATTACCGTTCAAATCGGCATACTTTCGCAGTTTGTCGAATTTAGTCCCTGTAAGCGATTAAACTTGATTTTGTCACACCAAAGCCTTCAAAACTTATTTCTAAGTTATGTAAAGGTTATTTAAGGTATGTGAAGCCTATTTCACTATTCTGGAGTGTTCGTTGCATTAAACTGGTTATATTTACGCATCAGTGCGCGTATAACCTTCCAGAAAGCGATTTAGAGCCCGGAATCGAACAAGAATTGATATGTGCAAATGATACACATATTTGTACAAATCCCAAGTATGAAATACAATATTTAATTGGTTTGGTATTTGTTTGATGGTCGCAGTGACCTAGGTGTCACAAAACATGGTATGTAATTTGTAAAAATCAAGTATTTCTATATGTATCGAGATTGTTAATGGGTTGCAAGGCCGTTAACATGTGACATGACATAGGAAGCATCCAAACCATAGGCATTTTTCTAGTTGTCGTTTCACGACTGAGACACAAAAGCACTACTTGGTACTAGTTATCACCAAGAGTGTGGCTGCCCGAAAACCCATTATGTCTAACCTTTTGTTCTGCGGTCTTAGTATGTACACGATTAATGGTGCTTCTGGTACCCTATTCGTGACACAATTTCACGTATCATTCCTTAGTTCTTGTATCCATCATACCATAACTCATGTATTTTCCCCAAGTTTAAAAAGTATGTAAAAGATTAAAAGTGGGGATATAATCTCACTTTTCTGTAAACATTTAGTAACATGTACTTCACCCCCGAAGTTATAAAACTGAAAACATTTAAAAGAAAAGGGGGAGTATGAACTCACTGGGTTGTCTCGTTTTACGTACGCAGACCAACCCAGCCCCGTATTATAACCCGGACGATCCCGTCCTTACTCATGAAAATCATTCACATTTCAAAAATACCCATTTGTTTTGTAAAACCGGTATCTTTAGTACAAACCATTCATAAACCATTTGAGTTCTTTGTAATCCATTCGTATCATGGTTTAGAAATATGAGTTTTCGTTTATCGATAAATTGTTTATTTTTGCAAAACTTGCATGTCTTTCTACCCCGAAAACATTTATAAAATGTAAAACAGTGAAAAGGTGGGGTTATGAACTCACCTGAATATTCCTATGCAAAGCGAGCTATATACGACTTCGTAATGTCGTTTCCAAGACGAGACTCGCTAGCGTGCATTCTACAATATTCCTAACACGGAATATCTTATAAGTTTCTAAATAAGCGCAGTAACTAAACTACGTGTCACCGAGCTCTTCCGAATCGCTGACCGAACGATTTGACGGTAAATTGTTAACTTAATAGTAGCGATTAAGTTATACTCGTTAAGTTTCGCTTATTGTTTATAATAGTTTCCTAAGTCTAGAAAGTACTTAGTTTTCGAGAAATTCGAATATATAATCATTTATAAAAAAAATATATAAATGTAATGTTGTAATCGTGTTAGCCGTCTTGTGAAGTCATACATGTATAAAAAGAATATTTCTAGGAAACTAACAACTCGTATTATATATCACGCCTCATATGCTATTTGTCAAAATATACGTATGTGCCTTTTAGGCGTTTGAATTAAATATAAAGAGTTATATTTATTCAATAGAGTTTTCATGTTGATGTCGTTTAGAATAAATATAATAGTTATATTTATTTAAATAAAAGAATCATCGAGTCATTGTGTTTGAAAAATAAATATGTAATCTATATTTATTTGTAATAACGAATTCAAGTTATCGTCGTTCAAATCAATATAAGTAATTAAATTGATTTTCATAAAAGATTTGTAGAACTTTCAAGTTTTAAAATAACTATAATAACTATATTTATTTGTTTTAAATAATTTCCGAATAGTCGTTTTTCAAAAGTTGTAAAGTGTTGTTGAAAGTTATTATATATTTGTTATCGGCTTTCATAAAAGTGGTTTGTTACCGTTAGTTGTCCTTTTTCAATAAAACTTGTTTTGTTTTCGAAATTTTCTCGACAACGGGCAGAGTTTCCTCTGTTTTGGACGCCCCTGACAACACAAGTTGTCAAAATTCAACAATATAATCAATATCAATATGTATAATTTTCGTAAAAACGACAAAATGTAAATTAAACACTAATCTAAATCGGTTCGAGCTCGTTCACAAAATAAATAAAAATATTAAAATTACGTAAATAGTTATTCACGTCATTAAATTCTTTACCAAATTTTTACGTGTCGAGTTGTCGAAACATGGACTGAGTTGACTCGCCGAGTCGACTTGCTGAGTTGACTGAGTTGACTCAGTTTAACCGAGTCGACCTGACCCACTTCATAAGCTGACCCGAACCGTCCGTGGACCCGTTGACTGCTTTGGACCGAACCGAACCGTGACACCCGAGCACCCGAACTAACCATCTGAGCTGAAGTTAAAATCTGAAACAAGACCCGCAACATGACTCGAACCGACTCGTATCTGAGATAGAGTGACCTGTTGACTTGTGACTCGAACCCGTGTCTGAACATAAACACCACCATTTTCCGTCAACGGCATCTCCAGTGCCGGACGGCTGTTGTGCCGTCGTTATCCACATCAACACTATCAAAAATTCTTTATCATCAATTCTAAGTCATCATCATCACCAAATTCAGAATTTGTTGGACCGTGTGTGTGACCCTAAATAGTCAGTAAAGACAGTTCATCATTGATTACTAAGGCGGAATCAAAGTAAACAACGTCAAAACAGCTTGTATCCTTTTAACTTCCTTTCTATTACTGATTTTGAGTCTTTACATTAAATTCTGACTGAATTTTGACAGCACCTCGACTCTTACACCATGACCTAGTTCCGCTCCAACTATTACAAATGACAACATCACACACCTATTTATAGTGCTCCTAATTCAGCTTGAAATAACACGACAAGTTCAAGCGGAACCCCTATGAAGTCTGTTGGAGAGGAATCACCTAGATACTTTTGGAGCGGAATCACAAGTTTGACACAAGTCCTGATTTCGCTTGAAATGACACAAATGTCATTTCGAGCGGAATTACAATATTAATCCACTTTTTCAATTCCAAACTCCAATCTAACCTATCTAGACCTAAGACTCGATTAAGACGTAGTCAGCAGACATTCAGTGCACCAACAGACTCCCCCTTGGATGTTGACGAAGTCTTCGGCGTCGAGTCTTCAGTCTTTGTCTCTTTCCAACTTTGTCTTCAAACTCCCCTTTGATTGTTGATCCAGAATTCTGACTCCTCCTTTCGCAGACTCCCCCTCTCGATAAGCTAGAGCTTTAATTCTGGTTCAAACTTTTATCATTTTCATTGCCATGGGGATTCCTGTTACCTGCATATACTCTACCCAAATATAAGATATATGACAAGAACAGTATCAATCCATACTTACCAATCAACCACAGTTGATAGTCTAACCAGTGTTTATAAATCCACTTAAGTATTCAGGTCCAAGTTAATGACCCTGATTACTCAATTTATCTACCAAGTCCAACTTAATGACCTTGGTTGATCAGAAATAAATCACACTGACATTTTGTTCAACTTTTCTGAAAAATTACAAGTTTCAAATTAATGAACTTGCTTTGATATTTCAACTTCTCAAACTTATCATGTTTTAGCTCACGACTCATCTTCCAGTCCAGAAACTTCTTCCTACATCTGCTTCAATTCGAATCTGAAGATCAACTCTCCACTATGGTTTGTCAAAAATAAAGCAGAAATGTAAAATCTTTTTGGATTTTTTTTAATAAAGTTTCTAAACTAGAAATGAAATACAGAACTAAAATGCAGTAAAAATAAACTATTTACAGACATAATTTTGGTTTTGAGCGTGTTAGGGGATCATATCAGCTATTCGACAAGCCACAAGTACCGTTAAGCTTCAATTACATACTCAGAATTAAACAATTCGCTTAGATTGTCGATATACTGATCCACTTAAATTTTCACACACATTTCAATCTGTTCAGGATACGGATTTAGTGTTTTAGAGACTTAAACTTATACATGTGTCCCACCTCTTGAATATACTCCCGCATCCAGATCCCAATATTCAGTCTTACAGGTGAGTATACCACATATGATATCTGTAAGGGAAATAAATTATGATCGAAATCGTGAGAGCTCAAGTCAGAACTACCGTTCAGCAGAGAGATCACGAATCGACTTGGGTGTGTCCCCTTTAGAGGATCTTTTGTTACAACAGCATTGATTAGCAATTTTATTGTCTTATCATTTATGCTGAGGGTGATGCTATGTTTCAAGCATTGCGGAAAGTATTATTCGAGGACTAGGTCAGAACATCCATTCAGCAGAAGTCCCGGAATAATACCCCAGATATCACTGAGTATAAAGACCTAGTATATCAGAAAGAGGAATCTTTCAAACAAGATTTCAGGGGTTACCTATATATCCAAGTAGTGTTCCCCACGAAATAAGTAAGTAAAGATTTAAGTTTATATCCCGAACAAACCTACTAAATGTGTAAAAACCTATCGGCACATCATCAGCGAGACTGTTTAACGCATTTAAATATTCCATTTCTTTAGCATACTGTAACTGTCAAGCCGATGTACTATCATTTTCCCTTTTTACACAAGCTCTTTTCTAGTTTTCTAATGTTTTTGGATTTTGAAAATATCTCATGTTTTTGTATTTTTGACATTTTTTATGGTTTTTGTATTTTCTGAAATATTACCCTATACCTCCCCCTAAATACCAAAACATGTAAAAAATCGACAAACCATTGCAGATTGCTTCTCAACATCATCTACAATGTCTCCTTCATAAACGCCAATAATCTCCTCCAACACCGATAAAAGCTTCATACCATTCAGTTTTAGCAAATATTGAAAACGTGTTTTATCAAATGCTTTGGTATGTAAATCAGCTTTTTGTTCATCAGTGTGGATTTTCTCAATTCGTATCAACTTCTTCTCGAAACAATCGCGAATGAAGTGATGACGAATTTCAATGTGTTTGGTTTTAACGTGATGAAATGGATTTTTAGTAATGTTAATCGCTGCCTCATTATCAACAAAGATAGGGTTGTTTAGAAATTGCAAACCGTAGTCGCGCATCTGTTGCTGGATCCACAAGATCTGAGAGCAGCAACTGCTAGCAGATACAAACTCCGCATCACATGTGGATAAAGCCACAGAGGTTTGCTTTTTGCAATGCCAGGTAACCAATCGTGATCCGAAAAACTGACACCCTGCTGTTGTTAATTTAGAATTAACTTTGCAGCATCCGAAATCGGAATCGGAATACCCTTCGAGCGTGAAATCGCCTTCTCTTGGATACCATAACCCCAATTATGGAGTTCCTTTCAGATAGCGTAATATCCTTTTCACAATCACCATATGCGAAGCTCTCGGGTTAGATTGAAATCTTGCTGCGAGGCAGGTTGGGTACATAATATCGGGTCTTGAAGCTGTCAAATACATCAGTGATCCGATCATGGAACGATACATCGTTTCATCTACCTTCTCTCCGGTGAGATCAGGGTTTATCCCATGATTCGTTGCTAATGGGGTGGAAGCTGGAGTAGAACCTGACATCCCGAATTTCTCCAAGATATCATGAACGTACTTCGTTTGATGTATGAAAATTCCTTTAGGTAGTTGATCAACCTGCAGTCCCAAAAAGAATTTCATCTCACCCGTCGATGACATTTCGAATTTCTGCTTCATAACTCGTTCAAAATCTTTGCACAAATTCTCATTTGTTGACCCAAATATGATGTCGTCCACGTAAATTTGAACAATCAGAAGATGTCCGTCGACCTCTTTGGTGAAGAGAGTGGCATCCACTTTTCCTCGGATGAAGTTGTTGGCTAGCAAGTGTTGAGACAATGTCTCGTACCAAGCTCTCGGGGCCTGGTGTAAACGATACAGCGCTTTGTCTAGCAAGTAGACCTTGTCTTTGTGGATTGGATCGGTGAAGCCCGGTGGCCGACATAAACCTCCTCTTTTACCTTCCCATAAAGAAACGCCGATTTTACATCTAACTAATATACTTTGAAATTTTTCCAAGATGCAAATGCTAGGAAGATTCTGATCGCTTCTAGTCTAGCAACTGGAGCATATACTTCAGTAAAATCTATACCCTCCTGCTGACTGAAACCCTGGACTACGAGTCGAGCTTTGTTGCGAACCACAACTCCTCTATCGTCTCTCTTGCACTTGAACACCCACTTGGTGTTTATCTTCCTCTGACCATCAGGCAAATCCATTAACTTCTACACTCCCAACTTTTCGAATTGACTCAGTTCCTCCTGCATCGCATTGACCCAAGAATCTTCAGTAAGCGCCTCTTTATAAGTTCTTGGTTCAACCTGCGAGATAAAACAACTTAGTGAAAATTCAGTTTGTAAAGGAGCAACTTTTGAATAAAAACATGTAAGCCCTTTATCAAGCTGTCTTCGAGTGCGGACGCCTGTTTGCAATTCTCCAATGATCAATTCCTCTGGATGGTATGAAAGAGTTCGTGGCATCACTTCGCCTGGAACATCTACATCACCTTCCAGATTAGTAACATTCTGATTCGCACCTTGTTCACTGACTGGGTTTGTTTGACTTGAAATCTGAATTTGCTCTCCCTCAGAATCTGAATCACCACGATCAAATACTGGCATGTTCTCAGATTCTTGAATATCATTCTGTGCCGACTGATTATCTTGAGCAACTTCATTTTGTTGGACATCATCATGTTCACCAGCATTGCTTGGACCTGCTTCATCGTCATTTGATGCTCGTCGTGGTCCTCTTGAATACTCAGCTGGGAACCTTTCCTGTGATTCTTCATACTCTCTCAAAATATCCAACTCATCAAAGAAATCTTCTTCTTCCTTTTCTTCTTCCATGTCAAACGAATCCCACAATTTATCATAATTAAAACGCCATGAGTCACCGGGATTCTGAGGCGGCATAGTATACCCCTGACACTCAACATGTTGTGCTTCGATGATCTGTTTCAGGCTTGGAACAAAAACCCGTCTTTGTGGACTTGAGTAACCCACAAATATTCCTTCAATACTCTTTGGACCAAACTTACCAAAAGGCTCTAGAACTATACAAGGAGACCCAAACGGTTCTAAAAACTTCAGGTTCGGTTTGCAGTTATTGAACAACTCAAAGCATGTCTTGTTGAATTTCTTCACAGTGAGAACCCGGTTGAGTGTATAGCATGCGGCGGAAACTGCTTCTGCCCAAAAATTTATCGGTAGCTTTGAATCAGCAAGCATTGTTCTGGCCATTTCGATTAGCGTCCTGTTCTTTCTTTCAGCTACTCCATTCTGCTGCGGAGTGTAAGGCGCGCTAAATTCATGCAATATACCTCTTTCATCACAATATTCTTCCATCTTGTTGTTCTTGAATTCAGTACCATTATCACTTCTGATTCTTTTGAAACGCCTTTGGTACAGATTTTCAATCTTTCTGAACAACGCCATCAAACTAGCAAACGTTTCATCTTTCAACTTCAAGAATGATACCCATAAAAATCTGGAATAATCATCAGTAACCACAAGACAGTAGAGATCCCCTGTAATACTTTTGACGTTTACTGGACCAAACAGATCCATATGTAGTCTCACTAACGGTCTGGAAACTGTATTGACTTGCTTTTGAGGATGTGACTTTTTCTTCTACTTGCCTTTGATGCAACTAATGCACTCCCCTTCCAGATGAAAACCTTTAATATTAACACCCAGAACTAAATCATTATGCACCAGGTGATTCATTTTTTGCAAATGTATATGCCCCATTTTTCGGTGCCACAACTTCGATTCTTTCTCTGTTGCTCTAGACACAAAACAATGAGCTTGACCCGTGGTTGTAGTAGCTACGATCATGTCCAACACGTACAGATCATTGACTCTTGGTGTCCTCATGATAATCCATTCTTCAGGGATAACAAATCCTGGCTTCAAGATCAAACATTCTTTGTCTGTGAAGTGAGTGGTATACATCCTGTCACAAATCTGCGAGATACTTAGCAGATTATTCTCCAGCTCAGCAATGTAGTTAACTCTTTCAAACGTAACAATCCCATTGGATAACGTTCCTTCACCAACAATTCTACCACCTTGGTTTCCTGCGAATCCCACATATCCTCCATTGAAATTTCTAACATCATACAACAATGCAGTCTTTCCTGTCATATGTCGAGACGCTCCACTATCCATAATCCATCGTGAAACAGCTCTCGGAAGATCCTGCACATATCACAAATTGATTTTACAAACACATTTCAATAAAGATTTCGATTCATGCTTCACGATTACCAACTAGGAAGCTCCGGCAAGTCCAAAATTTTTTAGTTAGATTTTAATGCCACCCAAGCCTCTTTCGACTCAGGTAACTGGACTTTAATGTGAGATTTTGTTGTGTAAAGTGGCGGAAAATGTTTATCATTCATTTTTAAACTTTCCTCAGATCCAACCTCAACCTTTTTGTATAAGAAAAACTCATCTATCTTAAGTTGACCGGTTGGTTGATTTTTCTTTTGAACATTCTTTTTCTCTGTTGGAGTAGAAGATTGTTTCTCCAATTGTTCATAGTAATCCAAAGGAACATCCATCTTTACTGGAGTGGTAGAAGACAATTGTTTTTCTTTCTCTGAAACCTTTGGTTTAGATGAACTTTCTTTCTTGTCAACCACTTTTGGCTTCCATGTTTGTTGAGATGACGCAACCCGTTTGTAAAATTTGTCATTTTTAGTTACCACATTCTTAACAGGTTCAATTTTGACTTTTGTTTTCTCATTTTTCAAAACTTTCTCAACAACCATTGGAGCTTTTCCTTTTGCATCAACCTTCTTCTTTTGATTCTCAACAACTTCAGTCTTAGGCTTGAAGTTGGTGCAATTTCTTGCAATGTGACCAACTTTGTTGGATCTAAAGCATGTACGAGTATCAACTACCCGACTTGTGCCTTCAGACTGAGGTTGTGAGGCCTTCTTATAAAAAAAACTCTTCATTTGATTTCGAAAAAATTTCATTTTCCTCATCAGATAGTGAACTCGAACCGTTCACAAACACCTTCTTTTCAGCAAACCTTTTGTTTTGAACATTCTTTTTCTGATAATTCTTACCACCCTGATAACCACCCGACCAATTGTTTCGATTATTGTTATAAAAACGTGGTGGAACAACATGTTTCTTGTAGTAAGATTTATCTTTTTCAAAATTCATTTGCCTCTTTGTTTGTTTTAAACTCTTTACTTCAGACAAATCAATTTCAACCATTTTGAACACATTTGTCAATTTTGAAACATTTACATTCTCCAGAGGAAAATCAGAATCCGAATACAACTTATCAGATCCAGCCATCTTGTACATCACAAGACCCGGTTCATCACCTAAGTTGTTTTTGGATTTTGATTTTGGAATGTATTTGTCCAAGAAATATTCGTTATCCTCAGCTGAATCACTATCCAAAACACTTTCAGCCATGCCTTTAACAATCTCAGTTTGAACACTACCATCAGATGATGATGAAGAAAATGTCACATCAGTTGAATCAGGAAGTTTCACTTCATTTTCATCTTCAAGATTAACCAACCCAGATTGCTTTTTCGAATAATTTTCTAGAACTGGCGGTGGAACCTGATGAAACCCAACCCCAGTTCCATCACAATATACATCTTCGCCTGCTTTGTTTTTCCCGATGGGTTTGGGAACAATGTGTTGCAAAACAAAGCTTGCAGAGTTGTAACTGTTCAATTTCAAATTGATACGCTCATTCTCAATCTTAGCTTCTTCAAACTGAAGTTTCAATTTAGCAATCTCATCCAATTGTTTGTTGATTAATTCTTCTTTAATCCTCAAAACACTTTGCAAATGACTATTTTCTTTGTATGTTTTACCGTTTCTATCATCATTATCTTTAACCGTGCTTTTAAGCTTCTCAAATTTTTTAGTAATCTGACTATTTTCAAGAACTAACCTCTCATTTTCTTTCCTAACCTTCTCTTGATCAATTTTATAATTTTCAATTTTGTTAGTTAATTCTTTTAATCGTTCAGTTGAAGCTTTCACCATTTTATCACGATCAAGGATTTGATCCTCACCACTTCTGATTCTAGCAGTCAGATCATCAATCTTCTTACATTTGAAATAAGTGTTTGTACTACAAACCTTGCATTCTTTGATGCAATTTTTGCAGTCAACATCACCACTGACTTTCTTACCTGACTCAGTTGTTGACGCGTTTGAACTGACCTGGCTTTTAGACTCAGAGACGGATTTAGAGTCTACCTCAAGTTCCATAGCAGCCAGCACCTTGTCAGCCATCTTTCCCATGTTTTCAGCATTCAACTTTTGAGTCGTGTCAATGATTCCACTATCAACCTTCTTTGACTTCTCTTTTTCTTCTTTCTCCTTCTTTTCTTTCTCTTCTTTCTCTTTCTTTTTCTCTTCTTCCTATTCTCCGCTTCCCCACCATTTTCTTTGCCAATAATCATCTTCTTCTTTCATTTCTTTAATTATGGTTTCCATATCAAGAGTGTTATGATCAATGGCTATATTTCCATTAGGGTCAAGATAACATTCTCTGTCTGGATCCCATCTCCTCGCTCTTTTTGCTTCAAGATAGATACCAGATATTCTGATCATTCTTTCTTGAGCTATCATCTTCCTGTAAGCATACCTATGTTCTTCAGGTCTGGTGTCTTTCCAAGGAACAGGTTCAGATTTTGCCATGAATGCATATCCAACCGCATCCTCCTCAGGTAACAACTCACTCCAGTCGAAACCTTCATCGTCATGAATCACCGCAAGAGCTCTGGATTTCTCTTTGTTATCCTCAAGCTGCTTCATCCTTGGCGGCTCTGATTTATTTTGATGATAAATCGCTTTCTTGTAGTAATCTTCTCTGAACGGGTTTTCAGACTCATCAGCATAAGCATTTCGGCATTCGCGCTTAAAGTGACCTTTCTGTTTACACTTGAAACATGTCACTTTAGACTTGTCAAAGCCCAACTTGGTAGATGGTCCACCAATAGACTTTCTCCCGGTTATCTCCATGAAATGCTGTGCCCGACGAACCGCACTGGCCATGCACCACCTTATGTCGATCAATTCCATCTCCTCAGGATCTATTTGATCGTAATCTTCTTTCGTCAAGTTGGTGTTGCCAATCTTCCCTGCTACAAGACTTTCATATGATTCTAGCACAGATGCTAAGAAAACCATATGTTGCTTTGCTGACTCCTCACTGAATTTTTGAGCGTTCTTTAAGTCTACAGCAATGTTGCATTGAAATAGATTCTTTGCATCAGATTGACTTGAATGTGACGAAGAACCACTGTGAAATCCACTGCTTTGACTTTCTTTGTTCGAAATGTTGGAATTCTCAGCAGAAAAAGCTGTCTTGGGAGATGTATTCTTTGGCATCATGCTTTTTGGATAATACAAATCCAAGTTCTGCTGGTATGATGAGTGATTGATTTTGTGTGTTTTCTTTAACTCCACCTCATGACTTTCTAGTCTCTCAATCAGCAAATCTACAGTCAACACTTCGGGCGGCTTGATTGTATTCTTCAGCATCAAGGCATAATATTGCCAATCCATCTCATCTGGCAATGAATCAAACAATTTGTCGACCAGTTCTTCTTGAGAATAGAAAATTTCATGTCTCGCCAGTTCCAGCTTTAGATGCCCAAACCTCTCAATCATTTTACAAACTAATTCATTCTTTAAACTACCAAATAAATCAAATTCTTTTCTAAGCAGTTTCTTTTTGTTTTTCACTATTTCTGCACTTCCCAAACATTTAGCTTTCAATTTTTCCCAAAGATCTTTAGAACTCTTGTACTCGATCAAAGATATTATATCTTCTCGGACAGGTTGAAATAGCAGTGCGATGCATTTTTGCTCAGCAACTAACGATTCTATTTCTTCAGTTGATGTCAAGCTTTCACCAGTTTTACCTCCATCAGCATATCCGTTCTTTAGACTTTTCCAGCTCGGATAAGCAAAGGCTTTCAACCATTCTTCAAACTTCTTGGCCCACCGACTGTACTCTTCGATAGCCATTATCTTCGGGGGTTTGTTATAGGTTCCGAAAGTACTCTCCACACCCAAGGCATCCGATATGCTTTTCTTCGTACTAGGCGTGTTCTCATTGGTCTTGTTCGAAGAAGTATCGTCTCTAGAATTTCCAGCAAAAGCATACATATCGCTAAACGGATTCATGAACAGATCATCCATCTTGCACGTACCTGAAAAAAAATCAGCAAACACTTAGAAAAGTTTTTAAATTTTGAAAATCAGCAAGTTCAAGTGGAATCACTTGAAGCGGAATCAGCTTCAAGTGGAATCACAAGAACTTTTCAAGCGAGATCAGACAGTAAACTCAAGCGAAATCTGATTCAAGCTGAATCAGACTTTACTTTTCAAGCGGGATAAGAACTAATCTGATTTCGAGCGGAATCAGACTATACTTTCAAGCGGAATCTGAATTTGATCTTTCGAGCGGAATCAGGGGTAAATCTCAAGCTGAATCAGCTTTTAAAGTGGAGTCTGCGAAGAACCTTTCAAGCTTTATAGGTCATTTTTACCAGTTTTAATTCGAGTTTTAATCTGGTTCTTTGTAGGGTTTGTTAATACTATGTTTTACACAACATATGTGAAAATCAGGCCATTTCAACCGCTAGAACTAGTTCAAATCAGAAAAATATGAGAAGAAGATAGTAGAAATGAGAAAATCCGGTAGAATCAAGCTGTAATGGTATGAATTCCTCGTCCTGAGCTCTGATACCACTTGTTGGACCGTGTGTGTGACCCTAAACAGTCAGTAAAGGCAGTTCATCATTGATTACTAAGGCGGAATCAAAGTAAACAACGTCAAAACATCTTGTATCCTTTTAACTTCCTTTCTATTACTGATTGCGAGTCTTTACAATAAATTCTGACTGAATTTTGACAGCACCTCGACTCTTACACCATGACCTAGTTCCACTCCAACTATTACAAATGACAACATCACACACCTATTTATAGTGCTCCTGATTCAGCTTGAAATAACACGACAAGTTCAAGCGGAACCCCTATGAAGTCTGTTGGAGCGGAATCACCTAGATACTTTTGGAGCGGAATCACAAGTTTGACACAAGTCCTGATTTCGCTTGAAATGACACAAATGTTATTTCGAGTGGAATTACAACATTAATCCACTTTTTCAATTCCAAACTCCAATCTAACCTATCTAGACCTAAGACTCGATTAAGACGTAGTCAGCAGACATTCAGTGCACCAACAGAATTAACAGAAAACAATGAGGAAGGGGGGGTTTACCGTGAAACCTGTCGTGAAACAGACGCACCACCGCCACCACTCGCCGGAGTCCGCTACCGCCGCCGTGAGTCACCCCCACCTTCACCGTCGAAGCTCCGCCGTCGGTCTACCACCGCCACCGTCCCTCTATGTCTTCACTCCTTCGATCTCTCTCTCTCTCTCTCTTTCTTGGTTTTGTCATTGCACCACCACCATGACGATGATGGTGGTCAGCCGATTAAACAGATCGGTGTAAGGAGGTGGGGTTACAGGTGAGGTAGGTTACGGTTGAGGTGCGAGAGGGCAGCCGGTCGTCACCCAGCGCCGCCGCTAGTCGCCGGAATCGGAGGTGAGAGGGGGGCAGCCGGAATCGGATGAGAGCAGGGTGTTTTATGTGTGAAATCGAGATGGATGGAGTGTGCAGCAGTTGATTCTGTTTTGTATGTTCATCTTGTTTAGTAGACAAGAATAAGAGAGGATAAGGTTCTGGATGTTTGTTTGTGTATTTAGAGAAGATGATGAAGGGTTTTTATAGAGATCTAGAATAGATTTTGTAGATCTTCTGTAGATCTTGTTGAGATTTTGAGCAGATTTTAAAAGATTTTGCAAGATCTTGTTAGGATTCTAATATATTATTTGCAGGTTTAGGCTTGTGGGTTTTGGGCTTGGGCCCAGGGTCCACAAGCCCATCTCACGTGTAAGTGACCCGTAATTCCTACGAGACCCGATATCGCAACCCAAACTCCATAAGCATAAAAATATTCATGTAACATCCATATTTGTCGGTGTCGTCAGTATTTCGTACGGTTTCAGTTTATTACCGTTTAATTTCCAACAGTATCTGCGCAGATCGTCACACGCACACTGTAGAACCGCATAAGCGTTCCTAAGCTTATTGAGGCCCTAATTAAGTTAATTTGCGTCGTAAACACTATTTAATGTCGCGTAAATCGCCTGTTAATCACGTAATTAAGGGCGTAAATTACCGGTTGTCACATTCTCCCCTTGTTAATGAAATTTCGTCCTCGAAATTTAGTTTACGTTAACTCCTTAGAGTTACATTATGCGTAGAAAATACGAATAGTACCAAAGTGAATGATCATGAAATCGAATCAAGACTTATTCGAATGATGTGAATTCAAGGACGTATCACAAGATGCAAATGAATTCTAGAAATGATTGCATCCAATAAATGAATTTAGATTTCAACAAGCTCAAATGTAATGGTTTGCATGAAACGCTCGATCATGATCAGCCCAAGCTGCAAGTTCTACCGACGCCACAAGGTGTCGTAGTGAATGAAACAATTCAAATATAGCGGTGATCGAACAAGTATCACCTGTGTTTTGCATTAAACGCTCAATCATGATTAGCCCAAGCTACAAGTTTGTACTGACACCACAAGGTGTCGTAGTGATTTAAATAATTCAATAATAGCGGTGTTCAAACAAATTCACCGTGTTTGAAATCAAATGAAAGCGTAATAAAGTGAATCTGAAAGTTTGTTTCGAATGACATCATAGAATTTTTAATTGAAAATGGAACATCAAGGAAACACTGTTTTCGATCGACGATGAAAAGGCAATAAATGTCGCAAAGCATTCGATCGATAATGAAAGAACTGTTAATAGGTACACCGGAATATAGAAATAAATTTGTGTACCACTGTCTTAACGCACGATTGTGTTAAGACTGCTTTAATATGATAAATCAAAGCGGATTTAAAGCAAATCAATAAATAAATAATTTAAATCCGTGCCTGAGATGTGTAAACGAGATTAGCGCAAGTTTCAATTAGTGGAAACACCATCACAAGGTGTTGAAATCAACAAACAACTTAATGGAGTCGTAGACCAAACAAGTCCACTACGACTCGGAACAAATGAAACGCTTATTCGAAACAAAACCACATGCGTAACAAACGATGCATGCGTAACATATGAATTCCTCAAGAAATGAAGCAATTGAATATTCGTTTGAAAGAAATAATCGTGATACAATGACCATCAAGAGGAGTAGGGATACGAAAATCTACTCAGTAAATGTGAAAGTCGAAATTTCAATAAAAGAAATTTAAGGACTTTACCTGGGGTTGCATGTGATAACCGGTTGTTAAGGGACATTACCACGGAATGTCGAACATAGCGTATTCATCATTATTGAGTTAGGGGGAATGCGGAGACATACGTCTTCTCCTTAGCATGACTCGTGTCGTTTGTAGGACCGCGTGCCAAACCGCCGCTTCCTCAAAAGTCGTATGTAACGTACTTCAACCTCTGTTGTCATGTAGATTGAGTTTCATGAAATCTCGCACGCCCGTGCTTTGTTTTGCGTAGGTTACCTGCTTAGTTAAAAATAGCATAGACGACACAATAATGGCGTTTTCCCGAGTTAATAAACGAGGTTCCTACGTGATGACCTTTAATGAACTTCAACATAAGTTTCCGAAGGTCTTAAATGCATGTTTCCTAAACTCTCAGAGTTTTATGTACTGTATGTAATTGTTTTTGTGTACCATGTGTATAACACCACGATAGTGTATGTTAGAAAACAAAGTCTTGACTGTTTGTTTTTCGGCCACGGTTGGAGACCATATTCGAGTACTAGGCGTTCTGTATGTATTCAAGTTTTAATAATCTAAGTCCCAGAGTAATGTGAGGTTAGAGCCTAGGTATTTCTACAGAAAACCCTGTTCGCTGTAACCTATACCTCTGATACCAATCTGTCACACCCCGAAATATCAGAGCTTGGCGTGACTGGACTGGTATCTTCATTGCACAGCGGAAGCAAATAAGCTAAGACTTCTAGAAAACGAACGCCCACTAAGTACTCGTATCTCCAATGGTTCTCCTATTCCAACCGTGCCATAACTTTGGAAAGTAACCTGAGAAAGAAACATGAGAAAAACCAACATAAAGTTGAGCGAGTTCATAGTTTGTTTGTAAAAGATTTGAAGTAAATCTTTTTTAATAACCGGTTTTTGAAGTATTGTTGAGAAAATGAATTTAAAATCATTTTCTTGTCATGTTATATGGAAACTTTGTATTTGTAATGCTTTATGTTCGTAGAACCATGTATTTATAAATTTGTATAACCGTCAATGCCCACCCTGACTTTGACTTCATGCCCGCATAATCCTATGCTTTGAATTTGTATAAAAATGGTATGTAATTTGTAAAAATCAAGTATTTATGTATGTATCGAGATTGTTAATGGGTTGCAAGGCCATTAACATGTGACACGACATAGGAAGCATCCAAACCGTAGGCATTTTTCTAGTTGTTGATTTACGACTGAGACACAAAAGCACTACTTGGTACTAGTTATCACCAAGAGTGTGGCTGCCCGAAAACCCATTAGATCTAACCTTTTGTTCTGCGGTCTTAGTATGTACACCATTAATGGTGCTTCTGGTACCCTATTCGTGATACGATTTCACATATCATTCCTTTGTTCTTGTATCCATCATACCATAACTCATGTATTTTCCCCAAGTTTAAAAAGTATGTAAAAGATTAAAAGTGGGGACATAATCTCACTTTTCTGTAAACATTTAGTAACATGTACTTCACCCCTGAAGTTATAAAACTGAAAACAGTTAAAAGAAAAGGGGGAGCATGAACCCACTGGCTTGTCTCGTTTTACGTACGCAGACCAACCCAGCCCCGTATTATAACCCGGACGATCCCGTCCTTACTCATGAAAATCATTCACATTTCAAAAATACCCATTTGTTTTGTAAAACAGGTATCTTTAGTACAAACCATTCGTAAACCATTTGAGTTCTTTGTAATCCATTTGTATCATGGTTTAGAAATATAAGTTTTCGTTTATCGATAAATTGTTTATTTTTGCAAAACTTGCATGTCTTTCTACCCCGAAAACATTTATAAAATGTAAAACAGTGAAAAGGTGGGGTTATGAACTCACCTGAATATTCCTATGCAAAGCTAGCTATATACTACTTCGTAATGTCGTTTCCAAGACGAGACTCGCTAGCGTGCATTCTACAATATTCCTAACACGGAATATCTTATAAGTTTCTAAATAAGCGCAGTAACTAAACTACGGGTCACCGAGCTCTACCGAATCGTTGACCGAACGATTTGACGGTAAATTGTTAACTTAATAGTAGCGATTAAGTTATACTCATTAAATTTTGCTCATTGTTTATAATAGTTTACTAAGTCTAGAAAGTACTTAGTTTTCGAGAAATTCGAATATATAATCATTTATAAAAAAAATATATATAAATATAATGTTGTAATCGTGTTAGCCGTCTTGTGATGTCGTACATGTATAAAAAGAATATTTCTAGGAAAATAACAACTCGTATTATATATCACGCCTCGTATGCTATTTGTCAAAATATACGTATGTGCCTTTTAGGCGTTTGAATTAAATATAAAGAGTTATATTTATTCAATAGAGTTTTCCTGTTGATGTCGTTTAGAATAAATATAATAGTTATATTTATTTCCATAAAAGAATCATCGAGTCATTGTGTTTGAAAAATAAATATGTAATCTATATTTATTTGTAATAACGAATTCAAGTTATCCTCGTTCAAATCAATATAAGTAATTAAATTGATTTTTATAAAAGATTTGTAGAACTTTCAAGTTTTAAAATAAATATAATAACTATATTTATTTGTTTTAAATAATTTCCGAATAGTCGTTTTTTGAAAGTTTAAAGTGTCATGAAAGTTATTATATATTTGTTATCGGCTTTCATAAAAGTGGTTTGTTACCGTTAGTTGTCGTTTTTCAATAAAACTTGTTTTGTTTTCGGAATTTTCTCGAAAAACGGGCAGAGTTTCCTCTGTTTTGGACGCCCCTGACAACACAAGTTGTCAAAATTCAACAATATAATCAATATCAATATGTATAATTTTCGTAAAAACGACAAAATGTAAATTAAACACTAATCTGAATCTGTTCGAGCTCGTTCACTAAATAAATAAAAATCTTAAAATTACGTAAATAGTTATTCACGTCACTAAATTCTTTACCTAATTTTTACGCGTCGAGTTGTCGAAACATGGACTGAGTTGACTCGCCGAGTCAACTTGCTGAGTTGACTGAGTTGACTCAGTTTAACCGAGTCGACCTGACCCGCTTCATAAGCTGACCCGAACCGTCCGTGGACCCGTTGACTGCTTTGGATCGAACCGAACCGTGACACCCGAGCTGTCACACCCTGGCTTTGCGGAAGCGTGGTTAATTTGGTGTGACTTCTTAATACCATAGCTTAATCATAACAAAGCTATATGAGTTAAAAACATGCAAGATCATCCATTAAGTTTTGAAAACCAAATACAGTACCATTGTTTTAACGGGAACATACCCTGACAACCATAACCTTGTTCAACAAACATTACAAACTTAAACATAATATAAACATGGTTTAAGGATTGTGTCTTGTCCAGGAAAGAGACACATCCCCTAAACCCCGGATGACCTCGGAAACTAGTGCAGCGGAAAACATGCCATACCGTGCCAGATCTCGTTAATTTCCTGAAATACATGTAAGTTGAAAAATCAACAATAATGTTGAGCGAGTTCATGTGCAAGTGAGTAAGTAAAACACTTGTAAGTATAAAAGTTTCCTGGTATGTAGCAGTGTAAGAGGACTTGTGATCACCAATGGTTTGCAAGGCCATTAGCATGTTGTGAAATGCAAGTAGGAAGACACAACCCTAGCCGATTTTTGCGTTGGGCAACCAAGTCACTCCAGGTCCGTTCTGTTGGTCCTCAGAGAGGTCCGTTCTGTTGGGCCTAGAGCTGGGGTCGCTACACCCAGATAGATCTACCGCTTAAGTCCCTCGGTGTTCTAACTACCCATTCACATGATCTAAAACCTCCTTACGTTAATCATACCATGTATAAAGTACTTGTAAACAAAGTAACATGTATTTCACCCCCGCAGTTAAGAAAACTGAAAACAGTTAGAGAAAAGGGGGACATGAACTCACTGTCGGTGCGTCTCTACCAAGTGTCTCCAAATCTGAAAGCTGTGCGACGACCTACAAGTGCTAATTCTATTAGACGGATGGCCGTGCCTTAGCTTTTATAGTTAAGGTTTTGGAAATAGTTAGACAACTATTTCGTGTGCTTGTTTTGTATATACTTGGTAGTTAATCTTCTTCCCAAGGATGGGGGATACAATACATGTGCGTAAGTTACGTTTTATCAATCGTGTGGTAATGTAATTACCGGTGTAACTTATATATTCACGGTGAGAGCGTTCACAAAGTTTTGGAATCATTAACGCTTGTAAATATTATTTTTACTCTAAAATAATATTTATGTATTTTCACAAAATAATCATAAACAGTGTTGTGACAAAATATATTTATCACGTTACATTTAGTGAAAATCCCACCTCCGAATATTTAGTAAATAAAGTTCTGGCGAAATTTATGTTTCGAAATATGTCAAAAATAGTTCTAACACTTGTTGTATAAATAATTCTAAGTGTTAGGTTTTTAGAAAATTTCGCCAGAGTTTCCTCTGTAACTGGAGGTGGCCACGCTTTCAAGCGTATCATTTTCTTTTAACAAATCAATTCAACAACTTCTTTATCCAAACAAACAATTTCCGACACATCAAACTAGTCGATAAGTATGTAAATCGCATAATCGCATGAACTTGTAGTTTTTCCGCATCTATAATGTAACTCCCATTATATTTTGTAGATCTTTATATAAAGTAACTTCAATCTTGTAAAAACCTCGCGTTTAGAGAAATCCGTCTTTACAACTTCTAGTAACAAGTGACAAATCTAGTTCTTTGTCGGATCTTTTTCATTTCACAAGTGTTTACACACTTGTGGTTTATAAAATCATGTTTGTTAGTGTAAGATCCATTCTTTAGAAAACATGATTTCTTTAACGTGTGGTTCTTTGAAAATACCACTTGCAGATACGTAGATCCGCTAGTTTTAAACACTATTGTACAAGTTGAATCACTTTTATACGAGTAAAATACTTTTACACAAGTTCATGGTTTAAGTGTGGTAGAGTTTCACCTTTTAACCCTCGTACTATTAAAAAACAAGCTTATGTTAAGATCCATGATCTTACAAAGTCGGGTTAAACGATGATCCGAGCTACCACCTCATAGATCGGGTCTAGATAATCACATCTTTCAAGTACTACAACTTTTACACAACACATATGTTATTAACCACCATTTTTAGAGTTTTTACTAGACTTTAATGCTTCAAAACGTATGTTATCGATATTTCACCGACAAAATTCCTTTTAACCACTTTAGATAAGTTCAAAATCAAGTTTTAAGTGTTATACCTCTAGCTCTAGGCTAGGGAAGAATCTTGATGAAAAATGGGTGGATAAAAGCTAAATAACGAGGTCCTTCCACTTCCGTTTGCTCCAAGGCTCCTAATACGCAACCTTTAACACTTGTATGATGATGGAATGTGGTGATCAAGAGCCGAAAGTATGGTGGTTGTGAGGGTGGGGTTCGGCCGAGAGCTCCAAGGGTGAGGGAGAGAGTTTTGGTCTTGAGTGTTAAGTGATAATGGACATGAGGTTAATGGTTTATCTTATAGGCAAATTAAGAGGGTATTAACCAATGGTAATAGTGTCATCTTGATATCCAACATCCAAGATTAAAATAATGATTTAGGTACCAAGTATTGTCCCCTTATAGTTAGGGCCGATTGGAGGGGGGGGGGGTACCTTGTTCGATTTTAACTAACTTAGTTGGTGTTTAGTTATGTTAAATAGGTTAGATAAGTAGTTAACTCCGTTAGTAATATATAGCGTGTTATGACGGGTGTTAGGGTAATCAGGGACCCCAACTGGCTCAGAAAAATATAATTAGTGAAAATAGTAATATTTTCATGTTCCGGGTAAAGTCCGGTTGTTCGGTTGGATAGTAATCCGTTAAAGCGTTACAAAAGCTTTAAAGTGTCGTTATTGTTATTTTTAGTGACACATTTTGTTTCCACACTTTAGAAAGTGTCTAGTAGTATTTTCCCCATGCTTTGGCACTTTACTAGTCAGCTAGAAGCTGGATTATTTATTAAAGTGCTGTGTTTTGTACTTAAAGTACGTTTTTGGCACATCCAATCAGTGTATCTTATTCCTAGAGACGCAATTCCACAACCCTTATAACCCTACACTCACTACCAGTGTAGTCAGATATTTGAGGCTCTTAACAGGCCTTAGAGGCAGTGTCTGCCTGATGCTGGTTATATCAGCATGTTCACTGTGTATCCGTTTAGTGCTACTGTGCTTTTTGTGCATCATGTTTGTCACCAAGGTTCAGCATATAATTATTGTAGTGACAGCAAGCAAGTATGATGCAAGTAAGTTCATGTATCAGATATCAAGTAGCAGTTCATCAGCTAGTTCAAACAAGCACAGTAATTAAGCAGTAATTAATCAGTAAATAAGTTGTACGGATACCTGGTTTAGTGCGGGTTGTCACATTCTCCCCCCGTTAAATAAATTTCGTCCCGAAATTTAAGTTCTGCTTGTAGATGCAGAGTTCTTAGGAAATAAGTGGGGGTATTTCTCTTTCATCCGGTCCTCACGTTCCCAGGTGAATTCAGGACCATGTCTGGCATTCCAACGAACTTTGACGAGTTTGACACTGCTCCGGCGGGTCTTGTTAACTTTCCAATCCGTGACCTCGACAGGTTCTTCAACGAAGTGGAGCGTGTCGTCAATATGAATCTCGTCGATGGGAATGGCAACGTCAACTTGAGTTGGACTTTTCTTTAGATTGGATACATGAAATGTATCGTGAACACCATTCAGTTCAGCAGGTAGGTCCAACTTGTATGCTACTTGTCCTATTTTGTCCAAAATTCTGAAAGGACCAATGTAGCGCGGATTTAACTTCCCACGCTTTCCAAAGCGTGCCACCCCTTTCCAGGGTGAAACTTTCAATAACACCATTTCTCCAACTTGGAAATCCACATGCTTCCGGTTTGGATCCGCATAGGCCTTTTGTCTGTGGCGAGCTGCTTCGATGCGTTTAAGTATTTGCGCAATCTTGTCTGTCGTCTCTTGGACGATCTCGGGACCAGCAAGTTGCCTATCACCTGCGTCAGCCCAACATAGTGGTGATCGGCACTTGCGTCCGTAGAGGGCTTCAAATGGCGCGACACCAATACTGGCGTGGTAGCTGTTGTTGTATGAAAATTCGACCAAAGGCAAATGTTTGTCCCAGCTACCGCCCAAATCCATAACACATGCCCTCAGCATGTCTTCCAAAGTTTGTATCGTTCGCTCGCTCTGGCCATCAGTTTGCGGGTGAAATGCAGTGCTCAGATTCAATTGTGAGCCAAAGGCTTCTTGGAAAGATTGCCATATTCTTGACACAAACCTTCCGTCTCTATCAGAGATGATCGAGAGAGGTACTCCATGGCGTGCGACAATCTCTCTCATGTAAATTTCCGCGAGTTTACTAGTACTGTCTTTCTCTCTGATTGGCAGAAAGTGTGCGGACTTTGTTAGGCGGTCAACTATCACCCAAATCATGTCATGGCCTCTTGGCGTTCTTGGCAATTTCGTAATAAAATCCATGGAGATTTGTTCCCATTTCCACTTGGGAATCTCTGGTTGTTGCAGTAGCCCTGAAGGCTTCTGGTATTCCGCTTTAACTTTAGCGCACGTTAAACATTTGCTCACGTAGATAGCAACATCGCCTTTCATCCTAGGCCACCAATAATAATTTTTGAGATCCTGGTACATCTTATCTGATCCAGGGTGGATAGAGTACCGTGACTTGTGCGCTTCGTCGAAAATAACTTTCCTTAATCCACCAAACAGAGGAACCCAAACCCTTTTCTCGAAACACAACGTTCCTTCCTCGTTTGGTACCAACAGCTTCTCCATTCCACGTAGATATTCTTCCTCGAGGTTTCCCTCCTTGAGAGCTTCCTTTTGTGCAGCACGAATGCGCAAGGAAAGATCTGTCCGTATGATCATTTCCAAAGCCCTAACCCTTATGGGCTTGATTCTCTCTTTACGACTTAGGGCATCGGCGACTACATTCGCCTTCCCTGGGTGATACTTTATCTCGCAGTCGTAGTCGTTTAGCAATTCAACCCATCGTCTTTGCCTCATATTTAACTCCTTCTGGTTAAATATATGCTGTAGGCTTTTGTGATCTGTGAAGATTGTGCACTTCGTACCATATAGGTAGTGTCTCCAGATCTTTAAAGCAAAAACCACTGCGCCGAGCTCTAGATCATGCGTGGTATAGTTCTTTTCGTGCACTTTCAGTTGTCGTGATGCGTAAGCAATGACCTTTTGGCGTTGCATCAACACACAACCCAATCCCTGACGCGATGCGTCGCAGTATACCACAAAATCGTCGGTACCTTCTGGTAGAGCTAAGATAGGCGCATTGCAGAGCTTATCCTTCAGTATCTGGAATGCTTCATCCTGTTTGATTCCCCAATCAAACGTCTTATCCTTCTGGGTGAGGAGCGTCAAAGGTTGAGCGATCTTTGAAAAGTCCTCAATGAACCTTCGATAGTAGCCAGCCAAACCCAAGAATTGTCGAATCTCGGTTGGCGTCTTTGGCGTTTCCCAATCCTTGATCGCCTCGATCTTTGTTGGGTCCACGTGGATTCCATCTCCATTCACCACGTGCCCAAGGAATTGGACTTCGCGTAGCCAAAACTCGCACTTGGAGAATTTGGCGTACAGCTGTTCCTTCTTTAGCAGCTCCAAAATGGTTCTAAGATGCTGCTCGTGTTCAGCCTTCGTCTTTGAGTAAATCAAGATGTCGTCGATGAATACAATCACGAACTTGTCCAAGTACGGTTTGCACACTCTATTCATCAAGTCCATAAAGACTGCAGGTGCGTTTGTCAGACCAAACGGCATAACAAGGAACTCGTAGTGTCCATAACGAGTTCGGAAGGCTGTTTTCGGGATACTTTCCTCCTGTATCCTTAGTTGATGGTATCCAGATCGAAGATCGATCTTAGAGTAAAAGCTAGAGCCTTGCAGTTGGTCAAACAGATCGTCGATTCTTGGCAGAGGATACCTATTCTTGATCGTTAGCTTGTTCAATTCTCGGTAGTCGATACACATGCGGAAGCTACCGTCCTTTTTCTTGACAAACAGGACCGGAGCTCCCCAAGGCGAGAAGCTTGGTCGGATAAAACCCTTGTCTAACAACTCTTGAAGTTGTGTCGACAATTCCTGCATCTCAGACGGAGCAAGTCTATAAGGTGCCTTAGCTACAGGCGCGGCGCCTGGAACTAAGTCGATGTGAAACTCTACTTGCCTCTGAGGTGGCAGTCCAGGTAAGTCTTCTGGAAAGACTTCTGGATACTCCCTCACGACAGGGATGTCTTCGATTCTTGGCTCAGCAGCCTTCTTATCCACGATGTGTGCCAGGAAAGCAACACATCCTTTCTGTAAACACTTCCTTGCTTTCAAGCAGCTGATAAATCTTAGCGGTGTGTCACGCTTCTCTCCGTGAACCACAATTGTCTCACCATCATCGGTTGGGATACGAACAACTTTCTCGTGGCATACTATCTCAGCCTTGTTTCCTGACAACCAATCCATTCCTACCACCACGTCGAAGCTTCCCAATTGGACTGGTAGTAGATCCAAAGTAAACTCACGTTCTCCCAATTCTATCACACAGCCTCTGATTACTTCGTTGGCTTCAACTAACTTTCCATTAGCTAATTCGATCGAGTAGGGAATGTCTAACTTATTAGCGGCTAACCCAAGCATATTCTTAAATTCTAACGACACGAAGCTATAATCGGCACCAGTATCAAATAAAACGGATGCATAGCGTTGATTGATAGGGAACGTACCGGTAACAACATTGGGATCCTGGCGTGCTTCCCTAGCTTCGAGTTGGAACACTCTACCACGGGCTTGGTTCAACGTTGGGCAGTTCTTCTTAAAATGCCCGATTTCCCCGCAGTTATAGCATCCGAGTCTCTGCCCGTTTCCACCCCCATTTCCAGCTGGGTTGTTGTTCTGGTTGGCATTTCCTGCCTGATTCGCATTGTTGCCTCGATTTCTGTTTCCTCCAAAATTTCCTTGTGGGCGATTCCCATTTCCACCACGATCATCACTCCTATTTCCACATCCTCCCTAGCCTCCGCGGCCAGCAGTGGCCCAACAAGAATCCTTCAAGTGGCCAGGTTTTCCACATGAATCACATACTTTTTGCCCACATTGACCAGAATGGTGACGCTGGCAGGCATTACACTTGGGCTGGGTGCCCATATATCCCCTTCCTTTCCTGCCACTGCCAGCTGTAACCTGAGCTGGCGCGTTGGGTGCTCCTCTCTTACCATCACCGCTAATGCCTTGCTTGAAGTTCGAGAACTTTCTTTTGTTACTTCCTGATGACTCAACATGAGTCTCTGCCTTCTTCGTCTTGATCTCATCAAACTTGTTCAAACGAATCGCCTCCTCGGTGAGAGCCACGCTCAAATCGATGGCTTCAGTGATAGTCGCTGGTTTGGAGGAGGTTACCATGCTTATGATTTGGGGAGCCAAACCCCAAATGAAGCGCTCGATTCGCTTGTATTCTGGCGTAACCATGTAAGGAACCACTTGAGATAAGTCATGGAATCTTTGAACGTACTCTGCTACCTTTGGACCGTCCATTTTCAAGTGCCAGAACTCGGTCTCCAATCGCTGGATTTCTGCGCGGGAACAGTACTTCTTGCGCATGAGTTCCTTTAGCTCGGTCCAGGTCAGCGCGTAGGCAGCAGCTTCGCCCAGAGTCTGTACTTGCAGATTCCACCAAGAGAGGGCTCCATCCAAGAATAGCCCTGAAATGTATGTGACTTGCTGATCCTCTGCGCATTTGCTCATGCGTAAAACAGAATCGGTTTTCTCAGCCCAGCGGGTAAAGGCAACTGCACCTCCTGTGCCATCGAAGTTGACCGGTTTGTAGTCTAAAAACTGCTTGTAGGTGCATCCTGCACGTATGTTAAAACATGTGATTGGCATTAGCATCATCGCTAAAATCTCCAACTAGTTCATGGTAGGTCCAAATGGCTTGGTATTACCGTGAGGTGGATTGTTGTTGCCCTGGTTAACACTTCCGCTCGCTCCTGGCTGAGATGCTGCGTACTGTGCTATGGCAGCTGCAATGACTTGCTGTAGCTCTGCCTCATTAGTAGGCATTGGCGTTGGGCGTTTCGGCGGCATCTTCTAAAAGATGTGTTCACATTGGTCAGGCCATAGTAAAAAAATCCCATGTTATAGTACGTACGTCTTACTATAATAGTAATAGTAATAACACATAATATCTCATGTCATCAATACATCACATATATCAATCATCCACATCTCATACCATAACAATGCAAATAAGTAATCAAGCGAAACAGATATGATGAGAATACTGCGATTGTCATACATCAAGACCACAGAGTAAGTGTACCAGTACATCATAGTGTCATACAATCACCTTCGTCCAAAAATCATAACAAATCAGTGTCAAAAACAACATCAAGTACATGTCAACAAAAGTCAAAGTCATAAAGTGGTCTCCAAAATGCTGTGCAATCCAACAATCGCCGTCTTCTCATCCTCGTCTACCTAATCAGTAACTGGTGAGCTCTATGCAGATGGTGGTGGAGGAGGGGGAAAGTGGGTGTAAAACAAGCGGCGTAACTGGAGCCAGTCCTCCTCCTGGGCTCGCTGTGTACGGATGATGGAAGCAATCTGCTGCTCTAATGTAAAGAGACGGGCAGCAATATCTGGAGGTAATGGTCGAAACGGCTGTAGAGGGGAGGGTGCCTGACCATGGCACTGACATGGTGACAGCCGAGCTCTCTCGAGCTCCTGGATACGCTGTGTGTGGGACTCGTGCTGTGCGACAAAGGACATCAAGACGTCCTCGATAGTGTATCCCCTGTGAAAAGCATGATAGGGGTTAGTAGGTGGCACACCGGAGCCAGGTGCCCAAAGAAATGGCTCGCTAGTGGGGTCGAAAGGTGCCACGCGAAATGGAGCAACAGCGGGTGGAACGGATGACGTCTGAGGCATGAAAGGGATAGGCATCGGTACATGCCCATCAGGGTGAGCTGAAGAACCCTCTCCAGGCCCTGCTGGAGGTACAAACATAGGAACCTGAAATGAAAAGTCAATATGTGGTGCAACAGGAATCTGTGGAGGAAAAGGTGGAACATCCTCATCAGCCGGTATCCAACCGTGCTGTGCGGACTCATCCGGTGGATCCATATGTGCCGCGAACAGTGCATGTCCGGGCTCTAGTGGGACGGGATCAAGTAAGGGAGCAACAACAGGGTGAACGGGTGCAAGGTGCTCTATAGGATGGTCAGCAGGTATATCACCAACGGGTAAAGGCACAACGGGATCAACAGCAACATGATCGCCCTCAATCACAGGGACATCTACAGGGAGATCAGCAACAACAGGCTCAAAAGGGATATCAGCATGTACTGGGTCATGCTCAGGTATAGGGTCTAGAGCGGCTGCCTGCTCAGGAGCAACGGCAGGCTCGAAGTCATCAAAAGCCATCTCAAACTCAAAATCTGGGTCAATAGGATCAAATAGGTCAACAGGGTCTGCTGGATCCTCCATAAACTGGTCCATCGGAACAAACTCTATGTCACGATCAGGGTCGAATCCCGGGGGAAACATAGGGTCGGAATCCCCCTCATCATCATGGTCAAAAGCGAAACTGGGGATAGGGGCAACAGAAGATGCCTGATCAGGATCTGATCCATGAGAGAAGTGCTGCGCACTCTGGACATGTGTGGGTACAGAGGCCACAGACTCAAAGGAGTCCGTGACTGGGGAGTGAGCAGGTGACTCCGCGGTGGGAGCGTCTGCGATCAACAAGGGATCAGCGGCAGGAAGGGCCTCGCCCTGAGCATCCTCCTCGAAAGGCTCCTCATCAAACATATCGACATCATCCTCCTCATCGTCAATGGGTAAATCGTAAGCTGGGTACGCAGCCAGCGGTATAGGAGCAGGGATCAATGCCAGTGGTAGCTCCCCGGCGATAGGACCATCTGCGAGCTCGCCAGCACCGTCAGGTAGTGCAAAGGGCTGGAAATCGTCCTCATCTGTGCTGGTGAAGTCGGACGTATAAACCTCATGCTCCGATGACTCAATGTCGTCTGAAACGATAGGCCTCGGGCCTGTGGTGCCTGAACCACCAGTGTCTGCAGAATCCATGTGTCTGTAACATATACACAAACATGCACAAATAGTCAATCATAAATCAAGTAATCACATAAGTCACCACGTAAGGTATCACGTAATTCTCCTAGTCTTACTAGCCAATTTCATCCAGTCTACAAGACTGCTCTATCCTCCACCTTGACCACTTAGGTCGCTCCTCAGTCGTCATGACTGAGCCTACTCTTCCTAGCCTTGCTAGCCCACTACCTCGGTCACCTAGACCGAGCCTCGATCCTCCAGATCGATCCTATAACAAACCAACGTGCTCAACTACTTCGATCACCTCGATCCTCCAGATCGATCCTCAGCCCTCCAAGCTGAGCCTATAATTAATAAAATGTGCTCAACATTTGTTTGTAAAAAGTTTTGGATCTGGACTTAAGTGGTATGCAGAAAAATGTTTTCGTGAGAGCCCTAGTGATCATAGTCTAGACTCGAGAAAGAATCCTAGTTCGCTATGATCAGAGCTCTGATACCAAGCTGTCACACCCTGGCTTTGCGGAAGCGTGGTTAATTTGGTGTGACTTCTTAATACCATAGCTTAATCATAACAAAGCTATATGAGTTAAAAACATGCAAGATCATCCATTAAGTTTTGAAAACCAAATACAGTACCATTGTTTTAACGGGAACATACCCTGACAACCATAACCTTGTTCAACAAACATTACAAACTTAAACATAATATAAACATGGTTTAAGGATTGTGTCTTGTCCAGGAAAGAGACACATCCCCTAAACCCCGGATGACCTCGGAAACTAGTGCAGCGGAAAACATGCCATACCGTGCCAGATCTCGTTAATTTCCTGAAATACATGTAAGTTGAAAAATCAACAATAATGTTGAGCGAGTTCATGTGCAAGTGAGTAAGTAAAACACTTGTAAGTATAAAATTTTCCTGGTATGTAGCAGTGTAAGAGGACTTGTGATCACCAATGGTTTGCAAGGCCATTAGCATGTTGTGAAATGCAAGTAGGAAGACACAACCCTAGCCGATTTTTGCGTTGGGCAACCAAGTCACTCCAGGTTCGTTCTGTTGGTCCTCAGAGAGGTCCGTTCTGTTGGGCCTAGAGCTGGGCTCGCTACACCCAGATAGATCTACCGCTTAAGTCCCTCGGTGTTCTAACTACCCATTCACATGATCTAAAACCTCCTTACGTTAATCATACCATGTATAAAGTACTTGTAAACAAAGTAACATGTATTTCACCCCCGCAGTTAAGAAAACTGAAAACAGTTAGAGAAAAGGGGGACATGAACTCACTGTCGGTGCGTCTCTACCAAGTGTCTCCAAATCTGAAAGCTGTGCGACGACCTACAAGTGCTAATTCTATTAGACGGATGGCCGTGCCTTAGCTTTTATAGTTAAGGTTTTGGAAATAGTTAGACAACTATTTCGTGTGCTTGTTTTGTATATACTTGGTAGTTAATCTTCTTCCCAAGGATGGGGGATACAATACATGTGCGTAAGTTACGTTTTATCAATCGTGTGGTAATGTAATTACCGGTGTAACTTATATATTCATGGTGAGAGCGTTCACAAAGTTTTGGAATCATTAACGCTTGTAAATATTATTTTTACTCTAAAATAATATTTATGTATTTTCACAAAATAATCATAAACAGTGTTGTGACAAAATATATTTATCACGTTACATTTAGTGAAAATCCCACCTCCGAATATTTAGTAAATAAAGTTCTGGCGAAATTTATGTTTCAAAATATGTCAAAAATAGTTCTAACACTTGTTGTATAAATAATTCTAAGTGTTAGGTTTTTAGAAAATTTCGCCAGAGTTTCCTCTGTAACTGGAGGTGGCCACGCTTTCAAGCGTATCATTTTCTTTTAACAAATCAATTCAACAACTTCTTTATCCAAACAAACAATTTCCGACACATCAAACTAGTCGATAAGTATGTAAATCGCATAATCGCATGAACTTGTAGTTTTTCCGCATCTATAATGTAACTCCCATTATATTTTGTAGATCTTTATATAAAGTAACTTCAATCTTGTAAAAACCTCGCGTTTAGAGAAATCCGTCTTTACAACTTCTAGTAACAAGTGACAAATCTAGTTCTTTGTCGGATCTTTTTCATTTCACAAGTGTTTACACACTTATGGTTTATAAAATCATGTTTGTTAGTGTAAGATCCATTCTTTAGAAAACATGATTTCTTTAACGTGTGGTTCTTTGAAAATACCACTTGCAGATACGTAGATCCGCTAGTTTTAAACACTATTGTACAAGTTGAATCACTTTTATACGAGTAAAATACTTTTACACAAGTTCATGGTTTAAGTGTGGTAGAGTTTCACCTTTTAACCCTCGTACTATTCAAAAACAAGCTTATGTTAAGATCCATGATCTTACAAAGTCGGGTTAAACGATGATCCGAGCTACCACCTCATAGATCGGGTCTAGATAATCACATCTTTCAAGTACTACAACTTTTACACAACACATATGTTATTAACCACCATTTTTAGAGTTTTTACTAGACTTTAATGCTTCAAAACGTATGTTATCGATATTTCACCGACAAAATTCCTTTTAACCACTTTAGATAAGTTCAAAATCAAGTTTTAAGTGTTATACCTCTAGCTCTAGGCTAGGGAAGAATCTTGATGAAAAATGGGTGGATAAAAGCTAAATAACGAGGTCCTTCCACTTCCGTTTGCTCCAAGGCTCCTAATACGCAACCTTTAACACTTGTATGATGATGGAATGTGGTGATCAAGAGCCGAAAGTATGGTGGTTGTGAGGGTGGGGTTCGGCCGAGAGCTCCAAGGGTGAGGGAGAGAGTTTTAGTCTTGAGTGTTAAGTGATAATGGACATGAGGTTAATGGTTTATCTTATAGGCAAATTAAGAGGGTATTAACCAATGGTAATAGTGTCATCTTGATATCCAACATCCAAGATTAAAATAATGATTTAGGTACCAAGTATTGTCCCCTTATAGTTAGGGCCGATTGGAGGGGGGGGGGGGGTACCTTGTTCGATTTTAACTAACTTAGTTGGTGTTTAGTTATGTTAAATAGGTTAGATAAGTAGTTAACTCCGTTAGTAATATATAGCGTGTTATGACGGGTGTTAGGGTAATCAGGGACCCCAACTGGCTCAGAAAAATATAATTAGTGAAAATAGTAATATTTTCATGTTCCGGGTAAAGTCCGGTTGTTCGGTTGGATAGTAATCCGTTAAAGCGTTACAAAAGCTTTAAAGTGTCGTTATTGTTATTTTTAGTGACACATTTTGTTTCCACACTTTAGAAAGTGTCTAGTAGTATTTTCCCCATGCTTTGGCACTTTACTAGTCAGCTAGAAGCTGGATTATTTATTAAAGTGCTGTGTTTTGTACTTAAAGTACGTTTTTGGCACATCCAATCAGTGTATCTTATTCCTAGAGACGCAGTTCCACAACCCTTATAACCCTACACTCACTACCAGTGTAGTCAGATATTTGAGGCTCTTAACAGGCCTTAGAGGCAGTGTCTGCCTGATGCTGGTTATATCAGCATGTTCACTGTGTATCCGTTTTGTGCTACTGTGCTTTTTGTGCATCATGTTTGTCACCAAGGTTCAGCATATAATTATTGTAGTGACAGCAAGCAAGTATGATGCAAGTAAGTTCATGTATCAGATATCAAGTAGCAGTTCATCAGCTAGTTCAAACAAGCACAGTAATTAAGCAGTAATTAATCAGTAAATAAGTTGTACGGATACCTGGTTTAGTGCGAGTTGTCACACGAGCACCCGAACTAACCATCTGAGCTGAAGTTAAAATCTTAAACAAGACCCGCAACATGACTCGAACCGACACGTATCTGAGATAGAGTGACATGTTGACTTGTGACTCGAACTCGTGTCTGAACATAAACACCACCATTTTCCGTCAACGGCGTCTCCAGCGCCAGACGGTTGTTGTGCCGTCGTCATCCACATCAACACTATCAAAAATTCATCATCATCAATTCTAAGTCATCATCATCACCAAATTCAGAATTAACAGAAAACAGTGAGGAGGGGGGTTTACCGTGAAACCTGTCGTGAAACAGACGCACCACCGCCACCACTCGCCGGAGTCCGCTACTGCCGCCGTGAGTCACCCCACCATCGCCCACGAAGCTCCGCCGCCGGTCTGCCACCGCCACCGTCCCTCTCTGTCTTCACTCCTTCGATCTCTCTCTCTCACTTTCTTCGTTTTGTCATCGCACCACCACCATGACGGTGGTGGTGGTCAGCCGATTAAACAGATCGGTGGAAGGGGGTGGGATTACAGGTGAGGTAGGTTACGGTTGAGGTGCGAAGGGGCAGTCGGTCGTCACCCAGCGCTGCCGCTGGTCGCCGGAATCGGAGGTGAGAGGAGGGGGGCTGCCGGAATCGGATGAGAGCAGGGTGTTTTATGTGTGAAATCGAGATGGATGGAGTGTGCAGCAGTTGATTCTGTTTTGTATGTTCATCTTGTTTAGTAGACAAGAATAAGAGAGGATAAGGTTCTGGATGTTTGTTTGTGTATTTAGAGAAGATGATGAAGGGTTTTTATAGAGATCTAGAATAGATTTTGTAGATT
The DNA here is from genome assembly GCA_030545235.1 of Helianthus tuberosus. Lineage (NCBI taxonomy): Eukaryota > Viridiplantae > Streptophyta > Magnoliopsida > Asterales > Asteraceae > Helianthus > Helianthus tuberosus. The sequence continues at coordinate 134,336,159 of CM060371.1, read as the reverse complement.
TTCTGTAGATCTTGTTGAGATTTTGAGCAGATTTTATAAGATTTGGCAAGATCTTGTTAGGATTCTAATATATTATGTGCAGGTTTAGGCTTGTGGGTTTTGGGCTTGGGCCCAGGGCCCACAAGCCCATCTCACGTGTAAGTGACCCGTAATTCCTACGAGACCCGATATCGCAACCCAAACTCCATAAGCATAAAAATATTCGTGTAACATCCATATTTCTCGGTTTCGTCAGTATTTCGTACGGTTTCAGTTTATTACCGTTTAATTTCCAACAGTATCTCCGCAGATCGTCACACGCACACTGTAGAACCGTATAAGCGTTCCTAAGCTTACTGAGGCCCTAATTAAGTTAATTTGCGTCGTAAACACTATTTAATGTCGCATAAATCGCCTGTTAATCACGTAATTAAGGGCTTTAATTACCGGTTGTCACAATTGGGACGACCACTTACCATTAATAGAATTTCTTACAATATCAGCTATCACACAAGTATCAATGCTGCACCATTCGAAGCACTTTATGGACGAAAGTGCCAAACCCCAGTCTGTTGGGCAGAAATTGGAGAAAAGCAACTATCCGGACCTGAGATAGTACAAGAAACAACCAACAAGATTGTTCAAGTCAAGGAACAACTAAAAACAGCACGCGATCGACAAAAGAGTTATGCTAATAACAGGCGAAAGCTGTTAGAATTTCAAGTAGGAGACAATGTATTATTAAAGGTCTCTCCTTGGAAAGGAGTGGTAAGATTCATAAAAAAGGGAAAGCTAAGCCCCAGGTATGTTGGACCTTTTGAGATTATTAGAATAATAGGACCTGTAGCCTATCAGCTACGACTGCCAGAGGAAATGGCATGAATACATGATGTATTTCATGTATGTAATCTCAAAAAGTGTTTAGCCGATGAATCATTAATAGTACCTCTTAAGGATATAGAGGTAAATGAAAAACTAAAATTTATAGAGAAGCTGCTATAGATTGAAGACATGAAAGTCAAGAATCTCAAACACAAGAGATTAGTTATGGTCAAAGTAAAATGGGACTCCAAAAAAGGACCAGAATACACATGGGAGCTTGAATCAGAAATGCAAAAGAAATATCCACACTTATTTCAGTAGACCTCGAGGACGAGTTCTAAAACAAGGTGGAGAGGATATAACAACCCTCCAAATTATTTTTCGATACCCCTAATATATTTTGAACACCTCAATACATCCTAAAATACACACTGTATACGAAAACCGAGCCAAAATACCTTATACAATTAGAAATTAAATAAAAATCAATTTTTATAATCTGTCGCGGGCCGCGAAGACTTACCGTCCATCTTACGCGGGCTGCGAGCGCCTGGACATGCGGCATAACCCGGAAGCCGACACGTGTCAACACGTGGCAAAGCTAGATCGGTGACAAATCAAAGCTAGGCCCTACGAACCCTAGGTCGCGGGGCACGAAGGCCCCTTGTGTGGCCTATGCGGGGCGCGAGGGACGGCCGAATCAGCCCTATAAGAAGAGGGCATCAGCAGTTCAAATCCGTTGCTCATTTCCTCGATCTCTCTCTCAATTTCTCTATAGTAGGCACTATTCCCGGGCATTATACCCCCCCCCCCTTTAAATAATGAAGTTCTGCCTCGTTGTAAGTATTTTAACCCCCGGTTACGTATTAGATACGCTGCCCGATTGATCAAGGATTCCGTAACGGCTGTCTAGGTTCTGCCCGAAGTAGTCGGTGGAATTCTGTCTCGGGGAGGGTATTACTAATGTAAATATTGGGTTATTATACTAACGCGTGTGCATTGTGTAATTAATAGATAATAATAGATAATCACTAGGAAATCATAAAGGAAAACCCTAAAGTTGCAATGTGAGTAATCTCCTTTTTGCAAACTATTTTCGTAAAACCTTAAATATTTTATAATGTGATTAGCAGTGATTGAGTCTTTGTAATTCTTCAATTACTGCCGGTATGTTGGGGTTTTGTATACAAAATGTGGAACACGTTACCATTGGACAAAGAGTTAGCCAATGTGTAATATGACCCACCAGTCAGGATTGACAGTACTGAATGAGTAATTGTGTAGATATAAACATTGTAATCGCTCTCAATACTGTAAAGTGATAAAACTCTTCTTGATTAAACTGGGATTCACTCACCAGTATTTCCCACTGACAAAATGTTTTTAAACGTGTTTCAGGTAACAAAATGTGAAAGCCAAATAGAAGCCAGCTGGACAGCACTGAAGGCTTGGAAAGTGGCTATAAAATTTACCTAATTAAAGAAGATGTTTTATTTCAATAAAATAGGGTTTATCCCTATAAATCAGTTGTAATGAAAACTTGGATTTTATCCCAATATATTTATTAATATAAAATGTGGTGTTTTACTCTAATAAAATATTTCCTAACTACGGTCCTGATGTAAATTCCGCTGCCAAATGATAATAAACACCGATACCACTAAATCTGATCTCGCGGCCGCCCGTTCCCGGGTGATTAGGGGACCGGGGTTGCGACATTAAATGGGTCAAGCCACCAACCCAACCAGGTTAACCCAAACCCGACCCGTTAGCTAAACGGGTTCGTGGGTTCAACCTAAAACTGAGTCGAACCCCTATAGACTAAACCTAAATCCGTGAATAAAAAATTATTGTGGTTTTAACCTAAAACTATATTACAATAAATATATGAAATTACATACAAAAATAAAGGTAAACTAGTTATAAAAACCGTCGCCGCGTTGCGGGGAACTTCTTTTGTTATTTTGTCTGTGTTTATATGTGTTTGAAATCACTATGAGCGCGTTGCACACGGAATCGCTGACAAGAATATAAAGAAAATGTAGAAAAAAACACTAATAAACTAAAGAAAATCAACTAAAAACGTTGTATGGTAATGATGTTGTTCGGTAGAAGCCCGTAGTCAGGGATGAGCAAATAGTAATGGGTACCGGTACCGAATTTCCTAAACCGAAAGATCCTAAGTACCAGTTCGGTACTGACGTTTGGCGTTCCTGGTACCGGTTCGCTACCGGTTTTTACCTTCATATACCGATACTGTAACCGGTATTTTCGGTACCAATACCGATTCGGTATCAGTTGGCACCGAGCCCTGAAACTAAAAAAAAGTTGTACGGTGCCGTTGGTGTTCGTACGGTACCCATGATCAGGGATGAGCAAATGGTACTGGGTAGCAGTACCAAATTTCTCAAACTAAAAGATTATCAAAGTCAATCCGGTACCGACTTTTGGCATTTTATGTACCAGGCTGGTGCTGGTTTTTACCTTAATGCACCGATAACGAACCGGTATTTTTGGTACAAATCCCGGTTAACACCAAGCTTATCAGTATAGTTTAATGTTCATTTCATTCATTTTTTAAATATAGGATTTACTGTTCATTTCACTCATCTATATCTATAATAAATGGAACCATTGGGGGACACATGTCACCCCTTGGTTAAGCCACATCAGCCATCCACGTGGCATATATCTCTGGTGCAAGTATTAGAGAAGCGTATGATGGAAGTTTTGGTGTATTAGGGAAGTTTTGTTGACTCTCTCTCGCTCAATCTTCAATAGCCTTATTTCGAAAACCCTACAGAAAAATCATCTGCATCCATAGACTCTCTCTCTCTCTCAATCATCGTTCTTTAGAGATATAGGGTTTCTCCATCATCGATCATTCATCTGTCTTGATAATCAAATGTTTCATTACCATGGTTCATATCACAATTTGCAAGCAAGAAGGTTGGATTCTCCAATTTTTATTCATTTTTTCAATCGATAATCTTTATACGAACTGTAATAGATTATTCTTGAAACCCTAACGTTGATTTAACATATATTGGTTCATCGATTAGGGTTTTTTAAAAAACCCAAACTTTTTCATCTAAATGATCTGTTGTTTCTTCTTGAATATGATGTTTTTATTTTTTGAATCTTATTTCATTTTTATTGAATCTGATTTCCTTTTCCTTGAATCTGATACTGGAAGCAGACGATGGCAACAAAGTCTTTGTTATGTGTGAAGGCCGTAATCAACGTTGGTGATGGTGGTACCGAGTGTTGACGTCACTGAACCCTAAATCACTAACAGAGTCTATATTTATTCGATTGGTAAGATTAAATGGTATTTAGTTTTAATTTATGCTTTCATTTGAATCAAGTATTAGATTTTCGGTTTTCTAATTAGGGCTTAATTAAGGTCCTGATTACTTATATTGTGCGGGGTTTTGGTTCTTAGGTGACTTATGGTCGGGTTCTTATTGAAGATTGAGAGAGAGAGAGAGTCAACAAAACTTCCCTAATACAGATTTTTGTGTGCTAGGTGACTTATGGTCGGGTTCTTATTTTCGACCTTATGATTTTTGTGTGCTAGGTGACTTATGGTCGGGTTCTTATTAACAAACACACTGACTAGAGGGAGTACATCGATGCTGATGTCAACAATTGTTCAATCATTGATGATGAAGGTAAGTTGTTCATTGCAGTTTTTTCAATTGTATGACCTGGATCTGGATATTTTTCAATTTCAATTCCAAACTAAATCAAATTTTAAGGGCACAAACACTTCAGCGTTTAAGGAGGTAGAAGATGTCAAGGAAACGGCTTACTGGTGGGTTACCAAGAGATTCAAGATGCAGAGGTTAGCTTACGGTAACTGGATAAGTTTTGGTGCTATAAATTTTCATATGTAATATGTTTCCTGTTGCCTTTTCTTTTAGTGAATGTAATGTTTTGGTGTATAGTGGGGTTCCTTAGCTTATGGCTAAAGAGGGCCTTATGTTTTGGCTTTGAACAAATATCAAGGTTAAAATATGAATATCGGCTTTTAAAGGTAATAAAAAGGGGCTTTATGTTCTTCGGTTTGCATTGTATTTTACTTGAGCAGATGAATGATCCGCATATGTTATTTGGACATAAATTTCTACAACAAACCGAGACTTTCATCTTTTGGGAAAAAAATATTGGGAGTGTATATCTTCTCTTCTTTTATTAAGTTCAGTATATGCATTTCTTGCTATTGAAGTTTTATGATATTTAGTACTTTGTATTTATATAAATAGTCCTTGTTAAGGGAAGGGTAGTATGTTCTCAATACATGGTAAATGACCAACGTTATTGCGTGACTCTATAGCAAGTGACGTTGGTGATGCATCGCCTGCGAAGCCTGTTTTAATGAAAGGTGAGCATGGCTATCGAGGCTTAGTGCGTGTTTGTCGTGCATTAGGATTTTTTTTAATTGCCTACCTAATATTTTAGCTAATATGCCTGTTAAAAGATTATTGGTATCTATATATTTGGATCTTGTCTCTAACTTCTTATTGTTCCAGGTTTGTTTGATTGCTGATAAAGGGACCAACAAACCAAGAGGATATGCTTTCATAGAGTACATGCATACATGTTATATGAAAGGTTTTATTCGTCATTTTTATATTTTCTCTGTCATTTTCTACTAGAGGTGGCAAAATGAGTGGGTTGGGCTACAGAACGGACATTTTTTATACGTGACTGAGTTGAAATTGCCACTTTTGGTTACTATGTTGCTATTTTTAATTCATTTACATATCTGATGGTTGATTTGTATGATGATGGTGTATAGTTGTATATAAACAAGCGGATGGAAGGAAGCTTGATTCGAGAAGGGTGCTTGTGGACGTTGAACATGGTAGAACTATTCCCGACTGGTGACCCCGTAAGCTTGGCGGGGGATTCGGAACAACCAGGGCTGGAGGTGAATAATTTAATCTGAAGAACTCTGGGAGGTTAGTCGTTTCATCTTCTTTTTAAACCAAACACACCTGATTTCTGTCAACTGTAGATCTCTTACATATTTTCTAATACCCTATTTAAATTGTTAATCTGTTTTCTTTTTTCTTACCGTCTAATATTATCGCAATTCACAAACCCTTTGTTCTCACTGGCGATTATGAATCTCCAGCATCAAGAGGAAACTATTGATGCTGAGATACTCAACTCTATGGCAGTCACAAACGAACATTTCTCTACTGCTCTTGGAACTAGCAATCTGTCTGCTCTGCTTGAGACCGTACGTCAGTATACTAAATATATATATATATATATATATATATATATATATATATATATATATATTTGTTTATATATAGTTAGTTATATACTAACATTATTTCCAATTAATAATTATTTTCTGTTTGGAATATAGGTTGTTGAGGTTCCAAATGTTAGCTGGGAGGATGTTGGAAGTCTTGAGAATGTTAAGCGTGAGGTTCAAGAGGTAATGAAAATGTCATCATTAGGTTTAACTATTTCAGTCATAATTATACCGTGCTTCTGATGTTTTTGTTTAATAAATGAAATAGACGGTGCAATATCCGGTGGAGCATCCAGAGAAGTTGAGGTGATGTTGAGGCGGTTCCAGTTATGGTCAACACAATCCAAATGGTTTTCATTTTTGCTTTAGTTTCTTAACCTTTTGCTTTAGTTGGCTGGTGTTGTTGCTGTTGAAATTGCTGGAGGTCCTGAAGTTCCTTTCCATCTGGGAAGGGAGGTTATTTTTGTTTTGTTAACTTAATGTTACTAATGGGCTTCTTTGTTCGTATGATTTCTATAATGTTATGATTTTAACGTTCTATGCCCTAATTGGGTAACTTAAATTTGCTTCAGGACAAAGAAGAGCCCCAGTTGAAGGCGCCTTCCTGATGCAACTAAGGGTTAGTGAATCTGTTAACTCTGGACGTTCATCTTGTGTATTGGAACATGATGATTATCTATTTATTTGATGTTTCTGGCTATTAAGCATTTGTCCCGTATTAAGATGTATCATCTGTATGTATTTCAAGAAACGACCATTTGAGGGGTGTTTTTGTTAAGACCAAGGGTCTTGACGACATTGACATTGTGACACTATCTTGTGGCCACACTCTGGTTGGTGTCGATAGTCACTACATTCATTTGAATTTGCTTGAGCAAAATTTTAACGTGTATTTTTTTATATAGGGAGCTGCCCACAAGGAGCGATCTGGATTTGAGGGACCATGGACTTCCAATCTACTTATCTTCGACAATAGCTACATCACGTAAGATTTAGTTTTGGGTTTATTGCAATTTTTAGTTTTTATACAAATTCTAATTTAGTTGTTGTAAACAGAGAGCTTCTTGCTGGTGAGAAAGAAGGTCTCCTCAAGCTACCTATCGACAAAGCTCTCCTTGAATACCCTGTATTCCGACCCCTGATTGAGAAATATGCTGCTGTGAGTACCTTTATAGCTTCAACCCTTGTATACTGCATTGGGTACTTGTATGCTTAATTTCATTGTTGTTTTGAATCAGGATGAGGATGCTTTCTTTGCCGACTATGTCGTCTCCCACATGAAACTCTCTGAGTTGGGGTAAAGTTTCCAACTTTCGATATTTTTATAAACACACGATGACATTTGTGTGTAGAAATGAAGTGTTAATTTGTATGTTTTTGTCATGATTAACAGATTTGCTGAGGCATAAGGATGATTGTAAGAAAGGAGGGATGCTGCTACTATATTTTTATTTTGAAATTTGAAAGTGTTTTTGTATTGTTGATTAAGATTACAAAAAACACATGGTAGCGCCATCAATCCCTGGGTTTCGGTTTTTGTTTTATGGATTTGCTCCATTACTTGCTTATGTGATGTGGTTGGCGTTTGTTATGTACGATGGATTTTTTATCCTTTTATCCATGGGGCCGGGAAAGATTTTACATTTGTGATGGTCCTTTCCGCTAAATTAACATTTAAAAAAAAAAAAAAACTTCGGGTATGGTACGCTTCGGTACCGTACAGTACAAGTATTTGAGGGTAAATGCCGGTACTACCGGACCGGTACCGAAATTGTCAAAAGTCGGTACCGAAATTGGTCTACAAGGAAGTTTTTTTTTTCCTGGATTTAATAATTTTCTGTTTGTTTCTTCCAAAGTATGTGTTTGTACAGAATATTATATTTCAAAGTAAATAATATGGTTTTAGTTGAATGAACTTTTAAGTACTAGAAAATTAATATATAGGAGAATGACCTTTAAGTACTAGAATCTAGAGATTGCAGCAATATACACGTTAGCTTTCATCAAAGTACTTCCACGTATGTGGGAATATTCATGTGGTTTGTATCTATTAATATATTATAAGGCTGGGTAAACCCAGTTGATAGCAACTAATGATGTGATAAGTTAGAGCTACAATTATTCTTCCATTTGAGCCTAAATTGTTACTAGCAAGCAACCAAGTTATTATATGTATATGAACGACCAGAACTTCCACTCATACTCCATGTCCAATGAAACAGGGTGTCAGCCCAATGGCCACCAGCCCGCATTCTAACCCGGAGGTGGCGGGTTCGAGTCTTGCTCGTTCCCAATGCCCCTACGGTAGCGGATTTACCCCCAGACTCAGGCTTGCTGGGTGGCGGTCTGCGAGGTGGGATCACCTCGGCGGTTGGGAGGACCGTGGAATATCCCCCCCCCATAGAATAACTAGAGGAACAATGGCTTTTGCTTGGTCCGGGACTATCACCACTAGCAAAGACTCAACAATGCCCATGTCACCAATATGATATGCCTGACAATCCAGCTTGTAGTTTGGTCAATGTTACTACGATTCCTTAAACTAAGCGGTAGATCCAAAATCAAACCCAAATATGGTCTCGGTTTAACCAAACATGACAACATTTCCCACTTGTTGGTAGTGACACATTATTTATCACTCAAGTTCAATACTCAAATACCGACCTCGCACGCTCCTCAAATTTGCGTTTGGAGAAACACAAATCATTATCAACCCCATATTGGTTCCACATGCCTAACATGTGAACTATATACTCTTGGCATCATGTGTTTATCCCTACCAAAATGGTGTGGGTTCATGTCCCATAAAGCATGCAGTACGTGAATTTTAGAAGTAGATTTGTAGAGTATATGTGTTTGCCTAAAGAAAGCTAGCCACATTACATTTCTTTATAGAAAAAGCAATCGGGTTTTCTGATCCTCGTATCCATCGCGAAAGATCCATGTGATTTACAGCCACATGGTCTTATTTAAGCAGCCCATGCCATGGCTCAAAACATTTTTCCCCTGTTGCATTCTTGCATAGTTTTGGCAACCCATGCACATCGTCCAGAACCACTTACTTTACTCTTGGGCTATTTTGGTGTTCCACGCACTTGGTCCAGTGATTAAGTGGGCCTGACGACTCGGCCCGCTATGTTTAGTCAGCCTAATCCGTAACCTATATATTGATCGCGAGGCTATGGGGAGCGGTTTCTATATATCACATAGGTTTCATTGTTACATCAACGCCACATTAGTTTTCACTTACCATTACTGACGAGGGAAATGATTTTCAATGCCACATCATTTTTATTTGTTTATGAAATATAACTTTTTATGTTTTAAGAAATTGTAAATTAAATATAAAAATAAATGTGACTTAAATAAAGGATTTTAATCTTCCTATACTAATAAACGAAAATCTTTTATGGACACGTGTCACTTTCTGGTGCTTTTTCACCTTATTTTCCTATTTATCTCTCATATTAAATAATAATAATAATAATAATAACAATAATAATTTTAAACAAAATATTAGATAAGAATAAATATTTGGATAAGGGTAAACATTTGTTTTTATTATGATCATATTAAATAATAATAATAATAATAATAATAATAATGATAATAATGATAATAATAATAATAATAATAATAATAGTAATAATAATAATAATTTTACACAAAATATTAGATAAGAATATATACGTTTATTTTTATTATGATCATATTAAATAATAATAATAATTTTAAATAAAAAATTAGTTAAAAATACATATTTAACAAAGTAAAATGTTATAATAAATAAATAGTACATTAAAGTTCATTTTTAAAAGATAAATCTTGAAAACTATATGTGTTAACATATGACATTATATTTTAATAAACACGTGCAATATACGAGTTTTTTTAAAGAGATATTTTTTTATAATTTATTATATAAAATTACATTTCTGCAAAATAAAAAAAAATATATATATATAATAAGTAAATAGTGCATCATATCAATGTTCATTTTTAAAAGATAAATCTTGATAACTGTTTGTATTAACATATGACATTATTTTTTATTTTTTATTATATATAATTATACTAGGTTTTTACCCGGGATTGCTTCCCGGGCTCGAGAAAGTAATTTAGATAAATCATTTGTGTATAAATAAAATATAACAAAATACAAATAAAGCGTCATATTACATATTAAACATAACCCGTTTATTAGTGACTTGGTTACGGATCAAACATAGCCCTGAATATATAATCACTGAGAGTCCATCCTGTAGATATTGATCATGTTTCATGCTAGTTTTAAAATTCTTCACAAGGAACATGAATGCAAAAAATAACTATCAACAGAATGGCACAAGTTGTGAATGAGCCAAGCAAGAGCATTTCAATTTTAAATTCCCTGCAAATATAAAGAGGTAATAATATTAATGTAGGATTTAATGAAAAATTAAAAAAGATGTTTTGAAAAAGAGCATCTCTAACATTCTGAACAAATAACGATTCAGGACCAGTGCCACTAAGGGTCAAAATACAAAAAATGGTATTTAGGACTAAATCCGTAATGGACACTAAACCACATGACCATCTACGTAATTTAAACAAAGGAAGGGTTAAGAAAAATACTAAGCCATCGAATAACCGAAGATAAGAATCGGATGCAATAACTTAACAAACGAAAGCAATAATCCTGATTGAACACTGAAAATAAGATTAAGATGCATATTAGGATTGATTGACGAAAATAAGAATCGGAAGCAATAATCTGGGTTTAACACTGAAAATCAAACGCAAATAACATGTGGTGGAGTGTGATCAATGTAAAACGGGAGAAGAAAACTTACGGTTTCAGAATCTCTAAATCAACCATCACATTACCCAAACTGAAGAAACCCTAAATCAACCATTGATTCAGAATCTTCAACAGCAAGATCAGTCCCCAAAGAATCGTAAAATAAATGAACTCACTCAAGCTTACGATCGCAAGCACGGAAAGCCACCCTACATCACCAGAGAAACGACACAATAAAAAACAATAACATCGACTCTTTTGACACATTAGACAAAAAGTCAAATCAACCCGTTAATAGTTGTTAATAGCGATGATGATGAGCGCTATAGCGAATAGCGTAGCGCTGAATCATCACTATATGATGTTTAGCGCTCAATAGGGACAATTAAGCTTTTTTTTTCTTTTTAAATATTAAAAACCGAACTTTTATGGTAAAAATAACTCAACAGTGGCTTGAAACACTGTTTTAAGCCAACAGTGGTTTCAAGCACTGTTTTAACCCAACAGTGGTTTAAAACTCTGTTTTAACCCAAGAGTGGTTTCAAACCATTGTTTTAACAACACTGTTTTAACTTAACAGTGTTTTCAAACACTGTTTTTAACCCAACAGTGGCTTTAAACACTGTTTTAACCCAACAGTGGTTTCAAACAATGTTTTAACCAAATAGTGGTTTAAAACTCTGTTTTAACCCAAAAGTGGTTTCAAACCACTGTTTTGACTCAATAGTGTTTGATTGATCCAACGATAAATTATTCAGCAAATTGGCAGCTTTTGTTGCATAATAAGTACAGGAAATCCACTTCTTATCATCATTAATTATATTATTATAAACCCTAGAAATGCAAAGAGGTTTGATAAAAACTAAAAATAAACTATATGCTAACGAAGACAACAATGGTATGCTTGAACCACTGTTTGACCAAAGTCAAACCACTGTAACGCTTGTAACGCTGTTTGACCACTGTTTGACCAAAGCCAAACTGTGACAACTCGAGTTTCCAAGGTTTCTCCTCTATACGTTACTAGTTTCATACTGTGTTTTGTGGTTCGTTGCATTGAAACTGTGCACTATGATTTGTTTATAAGTTGTTTATGTGATATATGTTTTGTGTTAGTAATAATCATTTATTTTACCACTTTCACTCCCTGTGCAACGAACACCCACCCGACGAAAACCCTGGGCCGACGAAGACCCTTGCCCGACGAACTACCATTCGACGAAATTCCAAGTCGACGAAATCTCAGTGTTCTTCGTGGTGTTTTCGTCGTAATCCCATGTCGACGAAATCCCGAGTTCGTCGTGACCCCCTTATCGACGAAAACCTTGGAAGTTCGTCGTGATGATTATCAGGGACAATAGGTTATGGTAATTTACACTGATTGCTTGTATTCTAAAGATTTAATGACATTAACCAAGAATTGGCAAACCTGATGTATTTAGTATGCATAGTAAGTTATCTGTTATGTGTGCTACAAGCTAAAGTAGCTGTTAGCTGTTAAACCGTGATCCTTCTGTGATACACACTATGAATGTATGTGATCAATGTGATGATAGACTGATTTTCGTATACGTGAATACATAGGCTTTGACTGATTGATTTTGAACGAGTAGTTAAGCATACCAAGCAAACCGAGGTGAGTTCACACACTTTCTAAGGCATGGGATTCCCGGTGGTTGGGAATGGGTTAAAGAATTTAAAACGGAACCTACATATCCTCCTTGGGTAGGATATGTACCTCCATCCTCCATGGGTAGGATGCCAATGTTAATCATGCGTATTCTCTTGGGTAGAATACATACGTTCGTCCTCCTTGGGTAGGACAAGAACCTTAAACTTACTAGACAAAACTCTCTCATGAAGTCCCTCATTTTTATATCGACTTAGTCATCGGGCCAATGGCGAGCGTGTCATTAGTTAATAGCGCTATTAGGGTTGACAAGCCTCACACCGTGCCGGTAGGACGGGCGTGTACTAATGGATCTGGGCACTCAGTCAATGATGATAGATATTGACTTAGGGCACAACTTACTTTCGTCAGTTGTCGATATGGTAACGGTCTAGTGGTTCACATGGTGAAGCCCCCACTGGTTATGGATATGGTTTGGGGAAAACAAAGATACTAGTTAACTCGTGGTATACGACACAACTTATGGTTTTCAAAACAAACTCTTAAAACTAAACAACCAACTGTGAACTTGCTCAACTTTGTAGTTGACTCGTTGTTACATGCCTTGCAGGTCGTTAGATGCTTATGGAGCTTGCACGAGGAGGAGGGGTCGTTGTGGGATATGGACTGTTATGTCCCGTGCTTAACATTTGAACTTTAAACTATGGTTTTGGTTATTTAAACATTACTATGCTTCCGCTGATTACTTAAACATGTTTGGTTTCTTTGGAACACCAATTATATTGGGTTTGGTTTTATTTACTTAATTGCAATGTTCAATATGATTGGTGGCTGGGTCCTGGTCAGTCACGCCTCCATGCGGTGATACTCCGCTTGTGGATTTTGGGGGTGTAACAGATTGGTATCAGAGCCATTGGTTATAGTGAACTTGGTTTTAAAAAGGAGAAAAGCTTTTTGACAAAACCAGACTATAACCTGTACAGTGCTCAATGATCCACAACGACGCTTTGCTCCACGTGCAAGACTCAACATTCTAGGCAATATGGTTCATGTTTATATTACCTACCTATTAGTTACATAGTACATTGTTCATGGTATGCTTAGATAAATGTAGCAACTATTGTTTTAGAACACATGTGTGCTTACTCTCTTCTGTCATCGCACTTTCGCGACACCTTTCTCACTCATGCTCTCTTTATTTTGAAGATCATGAGTGGACATATCAACCTAACTCAAACCCAGCAGACGACTTTAATCAATGAACAAGTTGCTGCCGCACTCGCAGCCGCTCAGGCAGGATGTATAACCTGCCATTGCAACTTACTCTAGGATCTTTAGATCCTACTCTCGTGAACCAACACTTGTGCTTAACTTTGTCTCTTTTTACTCGCACGACAGGTTAACATGCTCAGCCTCCTGTGTGTACTTTCAAAACTTTTATGGACTGTCGACCTTAAACTTACTAGACAAAACTCTATCATGAAGCCCCTCATTTTTATATCGACTTAATCGCCGGGCCAATGGCGAGCGGGTCATTAGTTAATAGCGCTATTAGGGTTGACAAGCCTCACACCGTGCCGGTAGGACGGGCGTGTACTAATGGATCTGGGCACTCAGTCAATGATGATAGACATTGACTTAGGGCACAACTTACTTTCGTCAGTTATCGATATGGTAACGGTCTAGTGGTTCACATGGGGAAGCCCCCACTAATTATGGATATGGTTTGGGGAAAACAAAGATACTAGTTAACTCGTGGTTTACGAAACAACTTATGGTTTTCAAAACAAACTCTTAAAACTAAACAACCAACTGTGAACTTGCTCAACTTTGTTGTTGACTCGTTGTTACATGCCTTGCAGGTCGTTAGATGCTTATGGAGCTTGCACGAGGAGGAGAGGTCGTTGTGGGATATGGACTGTTATGTCCCATGCTTAACATTTGAACTTTAAACTATGGTTTTGGTTATTTAAACATTACTATGCTTCCGCTGATTACTTAAACATGTTTGGTTTCTTTTGAACACCAAGTATCACACATAATCGCAAGTAATTCTTAATCAAAGACAAGTGCTACTCCAGTGCACCCTAAGTCTCGTAGTGTCTTTTCTTGACTCTTTGTAAACAGTTTCAGGTAGTCGATGTCGCGGAAAGTTTTATGCAATGAAAACTTTTTGGAAAAATTGTTTTCGTGTAAGGATCCTAGAGATTGTAGACTAGACTCGAGAAGGAATCCTGGTTCACTACAATCGCAGCTCTGATACCAATCTGTCACACCCCTTTCTAAGGCGGAAGCACGAGGTGTGATCATGAAAGGTTTACATTGCATACGATTGGTAAACATACTACATGCTCATAAAATAACTTCAATTTCCCAACATTACATAACTGAAATCATAGTTTTACACAAACGGCATATTTTTTGAAAAGTTTACAACTTTATTCATAGATAAACATAAACGACATCCACGAGCATGAGTAAGACCGCACGCACATCCACTTTAGTTACCTGAAATACATGTGACTTTTTGGAAAATCGTCAACATAATGTTGGTGTGAATTCATGCAGTTTTTGTATTGAATGTTTAAATACTTTAATGAAAACATGGTATGTAACTTGTAAAATGTTTCTGTACTGAGTACTATGAATGTTTGTATGTATCATGTAGAATGTATCTGTAACTGAGTACTATGAATGTTTGAGATCGCTAGTGGTTTGCAAGGCCACTAACATGTGGCACGACATAGGAAGCCACCAAACCTAGGCATTTATGTCGACTTTGACTGAGACACGGAAGCACTCATTGGTAGAAGTAGGCCAAGAGTGGGGTTGCCTGAAACCCATTAGATCTAACCTTTTGTTCCACGGTCTGAATGTATACGTTGATTAATGGTGCTTATGGTACCCTATTCGGGACATGATCTAGAATGTTTCTCCGTAGTTTTTGTATCCATCATACCATTTGTAAACATTGTAACATTTGTAACATGTATTTCACCCCCGAAGTTATAAAAACGAAAACAGTTAAAGAAAGGGGGAGCATGAACTCACAATTTTGCATTCCTGCGTCGTAAATGTAACAACCCTCGGTAAAACCAACACCCTCATAATATTTCGACACTTTAATATATTATAAATTGTCCCAATATGTCTTATATTATACCCCGTATGTAAAAAACGAGCCTTAATTATATTATAGTATATAAAATAAATAAAATTCTGAAAATATGAGTTGAGGCGGGCCGCATAAACCCACCCCACACCTTTACGTGGGCCGTATGGGAGTGTTGACGGACTCCGCTGAATCCTTTAGTTCAAGCGGGCCGCATAAGACCTCGTCTAAGTTGACGCGGGCCGCGCGGACTCATAACACGCGATCGCACCAGAAGCCGACACGTGTCGTAATCGTGTCAAGCCTAGTGGCGACTCAGCTAAGCTATAGTGTTGACTGGTGTTGACGCGGGCCGCGTAAGGTTACCTTGTCTTTCACGCGGGCCGCGACAGGACTCAATATCACAACTATAAATAGCAGGCATCAGTTTTCGATTTCCGTCGCTCACATTTCAATCTCAATCTCGAATTTCTGTAGTAGAGACATAATATTTGGGTATTATACCCCTAATTAGCGAGGTTCTGCTCCGTTGTAAGTATTATAACCCTGGTTTCATAATAGTTATGCTGCCCGATTGATTTAGGGTTCCGTAACAACTGTCGTGGTTCTGCCCGACGTAGTTGTTGGAATGTCGTCTCGGGGAGGGTATCATTAATAATTTCAAAGGGTTATGGTACTAACCAATGTACATTTGTATAAATTATAGATTATAGCCAGGAAACCCTTACGAAAAGCCTAAGACAGCAATGTGAGTTTATCCTCTTTTTGTTAATGTTTTTGGTAATGTTTTACCAAACCTTAAATGTTTTACTATGAATTTAAGCGGTGATTGAGTCTTTGTAGTTCTTCAATTACTGTCGGTATTATGGGGTTTTGTATACAAAATTTACTACGAGTAGTAGTAAGTCTGAATGACAGTGCATTACCATTGGACGATGAGTTAGCCAATGGGTAATTTGACCATAGCCATAGATCCGGTCGATTGGCAAATACTGAATGAGTAATTGTGTAGAAATAAACAATGTGATCGCTCTCAATACTGTTTTAATTGATAAAATATTTCTTGATTAAACTGGGATTCACTCACCAGTATTTCCGACTAACAAATGTTTTTAAAACACGTTACAGGTAACACAATGTGAACAGCCAATTAGTGAAAAAGCCAGCTGGAGAGCACTGAAGGCTTGGGAAAATGTGGCTATAAAAGTTACCTAATAAACGATGTTTTTAAATTCAATAAAATAGGGTTTGTCCCTATAAATATATTGTAATAAGAAACTTGGGTTTTGCCCATGTATTTATTAATATCAAGTATGGTGGTTTTACTCTGATAAACATTTCCTAACTACGGTCCTGATGAAATTCCGCTGCGAGACTAAACAAACTGATACCACCAAACTCTGTGATCACGTCCGCCCGTTCCCGGGGATTAGGGATCGGGGGTTGTGACAGAAGGTGGTATCAGAGCCTAGCCACTGGTCTGAGCCAAAGAAGTGTTCTGTTGACACTTAAATTTTGAATTAATGTTAGGAAATAAAATAAGGAAATACATGCATAAGTGTAATTATGTGTTATGTGTTATTTGACTATCTGTTAGTTTTCAGTATGAGTGATCAAGGACCATCAGACGTGAATCGTCAGTTAGCTGATTCACCTAGGAGTGAAGGTACATCATCACAGCCTGCCCTCTCGGGGTATGTTGCTGATCAGGAGGATGGAATATTTGCCTTTAGAGCTCAATCTGAAGAACCATTTCCTACTAAGAAACGAGGATGGTTCAGTAAAGAAGCTTTTGCTCGTAGGAAGAGAATGCGAAAATTGCAACAGCAAAGGGCTTTAGCAGCTATTAAGAGAGAGACAGAGACAGATGCTCATACTCAAGATATGCTAAATAGAAGCCTAGCAAATTTCCATATCTTAGCTACAACTGCTGCTGACCCAGGTGTGGAACAACTAGTAGCCCCACAACCACAAAACCCAGAACAGCCCATGGAAATAGAAAATCAGGAAAACCAAGTAGAGATGCACGACTTTAACCCAGAAGAAATCCCAAGGGTACCTGCACCAAATCCCATAGACCCGAATTATGACCCCTGGTGGGACGACAATAGAGACTTTGTGCAACGTTACCCTATCCAGGATTATCCACCCATACAGAACATAGAAGCTTACCCAGGTATGGACCCTTTAGATCCCTATTACCAAGATGAATATATTAGGGAAATATTAGAGGATCCTTACCAATTTCATGAACTGTCACCCCCATATCAGGAAACCGTACCCCAGATTCCAAACCCAGTCCGAGAACCTGCACCCCCAATGAGTGCAGAAAACGTTCAAGAACTTAGGACTTTCAGAGAGGAAATTTTAGAGAGCAGTGAGAGAATGCGTCGGGTGGGAGAACGTCTCGTATGGAAGTACGATGACCGTAATATGGATTTTTGGATAAATCCATATCCGTGAATGTTAAAGAAGTGGTAGTAATACTAATATAATAAAAATAAAAATAAAATAAAAATATATGTGTACGGATGCATATTACTATTTTATTTCTGTTGGTATTATAATCTTTATTTCTGTACTAGTGTGTAATAGACGCATAAGTATATGAAAAGAGTAAAGTAGCAATGATCTACGTTTTTGGTTAGATTGTGTGTCATGTTATCAACTATATTACTTACTATCTTGTGAAATTAATATGGGATAAATGTTTAAAATTTAGATGGCCGACGAAGGAAATCAAGGAAATCTGAATAACGATAACCAGAGTAACATTAACGTGGTTAATGATAATCCGAGTGTCAATCACAATGGAAATCAAGTGGATAATAGTGCTATCCAACACATAGTAGCACAAGGAATTATAGATGCAATGCCATTTATACTTCAAACTGTTAAGGATGCTGATAATAAAAGTAAACATAGCAGTAAGCGACCACTTGAACCAGAAAACAGCGTGAACAATGGACCGGTATTTCAAATGCCTATTCCCAAAAGAAGAAGAACCGTGCCTAACGGTTGTTCTTATAAAGAATTCTGGTCTTGTAAACCAATGGAATTCTCGGGCAATGAAGGGGCCATTGCAACCTTACGCTGGATAGAAAAGACTGAGGCAGTCTTAAGGATAAGTAAATGTGCTGAAGAAGATAAGATAATGTTTGCTTCTAATCTGTTTAAGAATGCAACACTAGAATGGTGGAACACTATCCTCCAGACAAGAGGAAGTGATCAAACCTATAATATGGAATGGGAAGAATTTAAGAATAAGGTAGAAAGGAAATTCTGCCCACCCAATGAGAAAGAACAGATAGCAAACAAATTCCTAAATCTTAGGATGACTGGTGTGGATAGCAAAGGGTATACTAAGTTATTTTTCGAATATGCTAGGATAGTACCAACTCTTGCTTCACCAGAACCAGTGTTAATTTCCCGTTATATTTGGGGATTAATTGGGGAGATAAGACACGTAGTCAAGGCAGCTAGACCTCAAACCATAGAAGAAGCTGTAGAATTAGCCAATACCTTGACTGATGAGTTAGTCCGTACCCGAGAAGAGGATCAAAGGAAAAACCTAACCCAGAAATTGACTCAAGAATTTCGTTCTGGAAATTCTAACCGTGGGAGAAATGTAGGATCTACCTCTACGCCCTACTGTAGGTATTGCAAAAGAAAGCATTCAGGAAGATGCTCCATATATTGTAACTTTTGCAAAATATCGGGACACAAGGAAGAAAACTGCAGGAAGAAAGCTAACAGCAGGGTATGTTACAATTGCGGAGAACAAGGTCATATCAAGCTGAACTGCCCAAAATTAGCTCCAGCTACAGATAACAAGAATACTAAAAATGCTAGAGCATTTGTTCTGACTGCAGAAGAAGCCAAGATGATCCCAGACGTTATAGCTGGTACGTTTTTAGTTAATGATGTTTTTGCTAAAGTATTATTTGACTCTGGTGCAAACCAAAGTTTTATTAATACATCGTTTTGCAAATTTCTAAATCAGTCATTAACTAAACTACCATTAGAATGCGTAGTAGAGACAGCTAATGGAGAAACTATTAGAATTTCTGAAATCTTGCAGGGAGCAAGAATAGAAATTTCAAATCAGAAATTTATTGCAAACCTATATCCCATGAATCTGGTAGGATTTGATATTGTTCTAGGAATGGATTGGTTAATAGCCAATAAAGCCAATATTTTATGTGATCAAAAGTTAATTCAAGTAAATTCACCAAAAGGTAAAATGATCACAATTAAAGGAGATAAGCCCTTTAGACCCACAAAATTCATATCTGTGATGAAAACTGTAAGTTGTATGAGAAAAGGTTCTATAGTGTATTTGATTTCTATAATCACTAACACTAAAGGAAAAGAACTAAAAGATATTCCAGTAGTATCTCAGTTTTCAGATGTCTTTCCAGAAGAATTACCAGGACTACCTCCGGATAGAGAAGTTAAATTCAGAATCCATTTAATACCAGGAACATCACCAATTGCCAAAGCACCTTACCGTTTGGCACCTGCAGAAATGCAAGAATTGAAGAAACAATTAGACGAATTGTTAGAAAAAGGATTTATACAACCAAGTTCGTCGCCATGGGGAGCGCCGATACTGTTTGTTAAAAAGAAGGACGGATCAATGCGTATCTGCATTGATTATCGTGAATTAAACAAGGTCACGATTAAGAATCGGTATCCATTACCGAGAATCGATGATCTGTTTGATCAACTGCAAGGAGCTCGATTTTTCTCTAAGATCGATTTAAGGTCAGGATATCATCAATTAAAGGTACAGGAAGAGGATATTCCTAAAACCGCATTCCGAACGAGGTATGGTCATTATGAATTTACTGTCATGCCATTTGGTTTAACCAATGCCCCAGCTGCATTTATGGACATGATGAACCGAATATGTAAGCCATATTTGGATAAATTCATAATTGTATTCATAGATGATATTCTAATTTATTCTAAGAGTAAAGAGGATCATGCAAAACATTTGCACGCACTTTTAAGTTTGTTAAGAAAGGAAAAGCTTTATGCTAAGTTTTTAAAGTGCGAATTTTGGTTAGAACAGGTACAATTTCTTGGACACTTAGTCAATCATGAAGGAATTCATGTAGATCCAACTAAAATCGAGGCAATTACTAAATGGAAAACCCCTGAGTCACCAACTGAGGTTAGAAGTTTCTTAGGATTGGCCTGGTATTATAGAAGATTTATTTAAGATTTTTCTAGAATAGCCATTCCCTTAACTAAGTTAACCTGTAAATCTGTTAAGTTTGAATGGGGATTAAAACAAGAAGAAGCCTTTAGAATTCTTAAGCAAAGATTGACCATACACCTATATTAGCATTACCAGAAGGAACTGAAGACTTTGTAGTCTATTGTGATGCTTCCAAATTAGCTTATGGATGTGTGTTGATGCAACGACAAAAAGTTATAGCTTACGCATCTAGACAACTTAAGAATCATGAAGAGAATTATTCAACCCATGATTTAGAATTAGGAGCTATAATTTTTGCTCTTAAGATTTGGAGACATTACCTTTACGGTAGTAAGTTTACCATATTTACTGATCACAAAAGTTTAAGGTATGTTTTCGGGCAGAAAGAGTTGAATATGAGACAAAGACGCTGGATGGAATTTCTTAGTAATTATGACTGTGATATCCAGTATCATGAAGGAAGAGCAAATGTAGTAGCAGATGCTTTAAGCCGAAAGTATCATGAAAAGCCAAAAAGGGTACGTTCTCTTAAATTAAATCTGCAAGTAGATTTAAATGATCAAATAAGAGAAGTACAAGAATCAGTAATCAAGGATGATTCTGAAAAATTAAAAGGTATGTTAAAGGAATTAAAACAAGGAACAGATGGGATATGGAGATTCCATGAAAAGAGAATGTGGATACCTAAATTAGGAAATCTACGTCATCGTATATTAGAAGAAGCCCATAAGTCTAAATATACGATGCATCCAGGAAGTAATAAAATGTACCAGGATTTAAGGAAAAATTTCTGGTGGATAGGAATGAAAAAGGACATAGCAACCTATGTTTCTAAATGTTTAACTTGCTCACAAGTTAAAGCTGAACACCAGAAACCCTCAGGTTTGTTACAGCAATTAGAAATGCCAGTTTGGAAATGGGAATTAATAACAATGGATTTTGTTACTAAATTACCCAAAACTAGGAAAGGAAATGATACAATCTGGGTGATTGTAGATAGACTAACTAAGTCAGCTCATTTTCTACCAATGAAGGAAACAATTAGTATGGAAAAATTATCTAAATTGTATGTAAATGAAATTGTTTCTTTACATGGCATTCCTTTATCAATTGTTTCTGATAGGGATAGTAGATTTACATCTCGTTTTTGGTCAAGTTTCCAAAAGGCAATGGGAACCAAGTTAAGGTTAAGCACAGCTTATCATCCTCAAACAGATGGACAAAGTGAAAGGACAATTCAGACAATGGAAGATATGCTTAGAGCTTGTGTAATTGATTTTGGAGGTAATTGGGACGATCACTTACCTTTAATAGAATTTTCTTATAATAATAGTTATCACACAAGTATCAATGCTGCACCATTCGAAGCACTTTATGGAAGAAAGTGTCGAACCCCAGTCTGTTGGGCAGAAATTGGGGAACAACAATTATCTGGACCTGAGATAGTGCAAGAAACAACTGACAAAATTATTCAAGTCAAGGAACGACTGAAAGCTGCACGTGATCGACAAAAGAGTTATGCTGATAACCGATGCAAGCCATTGGAATTTCAGGTAGGAGATAAAGTATTATTGAAAGTCTCTCCTTGGAAAGGAGTGGTGAGATTCATCAAACGAGGGAAGTTAAGTCCCAGGTATGTTGGACCTTTTAAGATTATCAGAAGAATAGGACCTGTAGCCTATCAGCTACAACTGCCAGAGGAAATGGTAGGAATACATGATGTGTTTCATGTATCAAATCTTAAAAAGTGTTTGGCTGATGAATCATTGATAGTACCTCTTAAGGATATAGAGGTAAATGAACAACTCAAGTTTGTAGAAAGACCTCTACAGATTGAAGACAGGAAAGTCAAGAATCTCAAACATAAGAGATTAGTTCTAGTCAAAGTGAAGTGGGATTCCAAAAGAGGACCTGAGTACACATGGGAACTCGAGTCAGAAATGAAAAGGAAATATCCGCATTTATTTCAGTAGATCTCGAGGACGAGCTCTAAAACAAGGTGGGGAGAATGTAACAACCCTCGGTAAAACCAACACCCTCATAATATTTCGACACTTTAATATATTATAAATTGTCCCAATATGTCTTATATTATACCCCGTATGTAAAAACGAGCCTTAATTATATTATAGTATATAAAATAAATAAAATTCTGAAAATATGAGTTGAGGCGGGCCGCATAAACCCACCCCACACCTTTACGCGGGCCGTATGGGAGTGTTGACGGACTCCGCTGAATCCGTTAGTTCAAGCGGGCCGCATAAGACCTCGTCTAAGTTGACGCGGGCCGCGCGGACTCATAACACGCGATCGCACCAGAAGCCAACATGTGTCGTAATCGTGTCAAGCCTAGTGGCGACTCAGCTAAGCTATAGTGTTGACTGGTGTTGACGCGGGCCGCGTAAGGTTACCTTGTCTTTCACACGGGCCGCGACAGGACTCAATATCACAACTATAAATAGCAGGCATCAGTTTTCGATTTCCGTCGCTCACATTTCAATCTCAATCTCGAATTTCTGTAGTAGAGACATAATATTTGGGTATTATACCCCTAATTAGCGAGGTTCTGCTCCGTTGTAAGTATTATAACCCTGGTTTCATAATAGTTACGCTGCCCGATTGATTTAGGGTTCCGTAACAACTGTCGTGGTTCTGCCCGACGTAGTTGTTGGAATGCCGTCTCGGGGAGGGTATCATTAATAATTTCAAAGGGTTATGGTACTAACCAATGTACATTTGTATAAATTATAGATTATAGCCAGGAAACCCTTACGAAAATCCTAAGACAGCAATGTGAGTTTATCCTCTTTTTGTTAATGTTTTTGGTAATGTTTTACCAAACCTTAAATGTTTTACTATGAATTTAAGCGGTGATTGAGTCTTTGTAGTTCTTCAATTACTGCCGGTATTATGGGGTTTTGTATACAAAATTTACTACGAGTAGTAGTAAGTCTGAATGACAGTGCATTACCATTGGACGACGAGTTAGCCAATGGGTAATTTGACCATAGCCATAGATCCGGTCGATTGGCAAATACTGAATGAGTAATTGTGTAGAAATAAACAATGTGATCGCTCTCAATACTGTTTTAATTGATAAAATATTTCTTGATTAAACTGGGATTCACTCACCAGTATTTCCAACTGACAAATGTTTTTAAAACACGTTACAGGTAACACAATGTGAACAGCCAATTAGTGAAAAAGCCAGCTGGAGAGCACTGAAGGCCTGGGAAAATGTGGCTATAAAAGTTACCTAATAAACGATGTTTTAAATTCAATAAAATAGGGTTTGTCCCTATAAATATATTGTAATAAGAAACTTGGGTTTTGCCCATGTATTTATTAATATCACGTATGGTGGTTTTACTCTGATAAACATTTCCTAACTACGGTCCTGATGAAATTCCGCTGCGAGACTAAACAAACTGATACCACCAAACTCTGTGGTCACGTCCGCCCGTTCCCGGGGATTAGGGATCGGGGGTTGTGACAGTAAACTTCACCGGATTTGCTTATCTAGCGTCGTGACCTAAACGTGTTTTATTAACGTTAGTCACTAGACTTGTATCATACAAGTACAAGTCACTATCTTTTGTATATGTGTTCTTGTGTTAAAAATAATTTATATTGTTAACTATGTATCTTACTTATATTATTTTCTCAAAAATAAATATAAGTATCTTGTATTTTTCACCTGAATTATGTATCTTTGTTCAAAAATTCATTTTATGTTCATAACTTGTCCAAGTTATTTATTCCATCAAGTAATATATTTTCATAAATATATTTTCTTGTATTTGTCTAAGTATGTTGTATGTGTATTTTTGTATTTTCACTTCTTAGGAGTATTTAGTGTATTTTCAAGTCCTAATACACTATAACATATAATACATATTACATACACTTAGCACAAAATTTGGTGATCAATAAATATATATATTTTTCTCAAAAATATACATACTTAATATCAATTTTAATCTTGAAGAAATCATCATTTCTTAACACAAAATTTAGGGAAACCTTGGTAAATATTTTTAGGTACATTTTTAGGGAATAAGTTTCTCAAAAATTTATATTTTTCTAAGTGTCAAAATTTTATACAGAGTTTCCCCTAAAAATGGAGGTTTCCCATGTTTTCAAAACATGTGTTTATTTTCTTTTAGAAACATCAACAACAACAACAACACAATCAACTCTTACCGAGTGTCAAAATTAAGTAAATTTCACTACATCATGAACTCGAAGTTTTTGTAAAAACTTGTAGTAACTTATGTTGGGTTTTTCACATGTTTATCAAAGTATTTTATCCTTATAAAATAAAAACGCAGCGGAAAATATTATTTAAAACATGTTACTTACTAGATATAAAACCCATTTTATATGTAAAACCCAATCCCCGGATCCATATACGAACATGCATGCTATCAAAATAAAAACACAACCATAGGGTGTTTAGAATACTACCTTCCAAGGAGTAAAGGATATGAAGATGATGATGCTTCTTGAACGGTTGCCTTCAAGTGTAGAAGACCTCAAGCTTGTATACCCCAAGCCTTCCAACAAACACCTTATGTTTAGCTAGGATTTCTACACTTATGAACTCACTAAAATGTTAAACTTGAAAAGCCCTTATGAAGACCAACTCTTGGCCGAAATCATCTAGGGAATTTTGAGAGTTCTTGCACTTGAATGTTAAACTTGAAAAGCCCTCTTGATCAACCACACCTTGGCCGATTTTTAGAGATACATTTACAAGTCCTTCACTTGAAAAATCATCTCCTAAAATGCACACTCTTGGCCGATTTTTGAGAGCAATTCTCTATGTCTTCTTCACATTTTTGATCATCCATAATGTTTATAAAACTTGAGAGAAAGCATCACCTCCCATTTGCCCAATCAAGAGTCTCCTAACACATGCAATTGCATGTAAGCTAATTGGACCAAAATGGTCTTGGAAAGACCACCCAATCAAGAGGCTTCTACACATGCAAAAATGCATGAAATGTAATTGGACCAACAATTTTTGGGAAGACCCCATGGGGGGGGGGTGGCGGCCTAGACTTTTATTTAAAAAAATCCAAATTTTCTTTTAAATAATATAAGTCTTACATATATATATTTTATAACTTTTATAAAATATAACATCATATGTTATAAGACTTATGCTATTTTTATTATGTTATTTAACCAATTAAATAACAAAATAAAATATTCTCTCAAAACAAATTATCCATATAATTTATTAGTTTGTCAAGTGCAATTATTTAGAAAACCAATTTCTAAATATTCTAAGTGTTAATATTTATTTGTTTGATCATATCATAAATAAATATTGTAAGTGTTTGTCTAGCTTGTATTTGGGTATGACTCGACTTGGATCATAACGTACTAGCCACATCAATTTAATATATGTCTTGGGCATACAGAGTTCAACAACTTACCATGTTATTTAGTAGGTTTAGTTACCCTTAAAAGTGTGTTTATTCCTTTAAAAATCTCATTCTTAAGGAAACTAAGTGTTTACAACTTGTAATCACTTTTTACAAAAATGTTTATTTATAACATCTTCTTGTTTTACTAGTATCTCTACACTTATTTTACCACCAAAAATAGTGTAAGTTTATGTAAAAACCAAGATCTTCTAAAAATCATACTGGTTTTCTTGGAAAATCATTCATAAATCTTGGATTTATAAGTTTACTAGCTCATTTTGTTTATCACTTTTCTAGAAATCATTTTGTTTTCAAGTTCATGTCTATGTATAAGGATGATCTTCTTGTGTTAACACATAATCATCCTCTAACTTGCTAGATCAAGTGTTCAATCACAATCTAGCAAGCTCCATGTAGTGATCATCATCAATATTTCTAGTAATCAACAAGCAAGCATCATATATATACTAAACAACACCATTTTAACAAGATTTCATCATATGAAAGCTTCATGTTCATGTTTCATGTGTATGTCTTTTAATGTTCTAGTGATTCTCAACATAATATGTCTTTTAACCAAGCAAAAATGGAAGTAAACAAGGGTTGCAAGAAGCTTACAACTAGCTCAAAGGCTAGGGAAGAAACAAGATGAAAATCGAGTGGATAAAAGCTATAGACGGAGGTCCTTCAAGATCCGTGAGTCCCAAGCTTCCTAAAACACCTTGTAACACCTTGAGAGGGCCATGGATTGCATGAACATGAGATGAAAATGGTGAGTGTGTGTGGGAGGAGGGTCGGCCGAGAGTGGGAGTGGGCAAGGGAGTGAGAGTGAGTTGTGAAGTGTTGTGAAGAAGATGGGTACTTATCACCAATTTAGAGCCTTGTCCATTGGGTAATATGTTGGAGAAGTACACTACAAAATCTTAACAATTCCAAGAGAAGATTATGGAGATTGTTAGAAGATTGCATAATTCTTGATGTGGGGTCCTCTTGGGCCGTAAATAAACAGGGGGGGGGGGGGTAAATTGTAAAGTTAAATGGTAAGTAGGTGATTTAATGTAGGTTAAGATGTAAAAGTTTAGTACTTTATGTGTGTCTTGCATTATCTAATCTGTTAGGATGTTCGGGACCCATAACTAGTCAAGAAATAAATAAACAATGCTTCTAGTAATATTTTTGTGTCCCGGGTAATGTCCGGTTGTTCGGTTAAGTATCGGTTCGTTAAAGTGCTAAATTGCACCGTTTAGTGTCTTTCAAGTGCCCTTTTGTGATACTTTCAATTCCCGACACTCAGGAAAATATTCTGGATCAATTTTTCATATTTTTGCATGATACAATCTTGTTACAATGCTGAATTTTGCTGAAATATGTAATATTCAGCATTTAAAGTGTGCTTCGGGTCCTTTTTTGTGCGTATTTTAGCTTTCGGAATGTTTATATGTTAACCCTTGTATGTACTCTTGGGTTTTAATGTATTCTTGTTGTTAGACCTACACCTACACCTAGGCCTCAATCTTATTGTCTGACTGTTTTCTGTAGGATTGTTGACACAATGTGTCTTACCGGTGAGTTTACTAGTATTTCTGACGCAACGCTGTTCATTAATGCATAAAGTAATTCTTGTAGTATAAAACGTGCATGAATTCACTTGTATAGTATGTAATCAGACAATGTTGACATTTAAGCACATAATTGCAGTCATTAAATAATAATTAATGCGTATGGAAATTACCGGCTTTGTGCCAGTTGTCACAAAAATGAGGCAACATTGTCGGACCAATCAGCAGCCATGATATCTTTAAGCCATGTAACAATACAACATGAATCAATTCTCAACATAATATGTCTTTTAACCAAGCAAAAATGGAAGTAAACAAGGGTTGCAAGAAGCTTACAACTAGCTCAAAGGCTAGGGAAGAAACAAGATGAAAATCGAGTGGATAAAAGCTATAGACGGAGGTCCTTCAAGATCCGTGAGTCCCAAGCTTCCTAAAACACCTTGTAACACCTTGAGAGGGCCATGGATTGCATGAACATGAGATGAAAATGGTGAGTGTGTGTGGGAGGAGGGTCGGCCGAGAGTGGGAGTGGGCAAGGGAGTGAGAGTGAGTTGTGAAGTGTTGTGAAGAAGATGGGTACTTATCACCAATTTAGAGCCTTGTCCATTGGGTAATATGTTGGAGAAGTACACTACAAAATCTTAACAATTCCAAGAGAAGATTATGGAGATTGTTAGAAGATTGCATAATTCTTGATGTGGGGTCCTCTTGGGCCGTAAATAAACAGGGGGGGGGGGGGTAAATTGTAAAGTTAAATGGTAAGTAGGTGATTTAATGTAGGTTAAGATGTAAAAGTTTAGTGCTTTATGTGTGTCTTGCATTATCTAATCTGTTAGGGTGTTCGGGACCCATAACTAGTCAAGAAATAAATAAACAATGCTTCTAGTAATATTTTTGTGTCCCGGGTAATGTCCGGTTGTTCGGTTAAGTATCGGTTCGTTAAAGTGCTAAATTGCACCGTTTAGTGTCTTTCAAGTGCCCTTTTGTGATACTTTCAATTCCCGACACTCAGGAAAATATTCTGGATCAATTTGTCATATTTTTGCATGATACAATCTTGTTACAATGCTGAATTTTGCTGAAATATGTAATATTCAGCATTTAAAGTGTGCTTCGGGTGCTTTTTTGTGCGTATTTTAGCTTTCGGAATGTTTATATGTTAACCCTTGTATGTACTCTTGGGTTTTAATGTATTCTTGTTGTTAGACCTACACCTACACCTAGGCCTCAATCTTATTGTCTGACTGTTTTCTGTAGGATTGTTGACACAATGTGTCTTACCGGTGAGTTTACTAGTATTTCTGACGCAACGCTGTTCATTAATGCATAAAGTAATTCTTGTAGTATAAAACGTGCATGAATTCACTTGTATAGTATGTAATCAGACAATGTTGACATTTAAGCACATAATTGCAGTCATTAAATAATAATTAATGCGTATGGAAATTACCGGCTTTGTGCCAGTTGTCACAAAAATGAGGCAACATTGTCGGACCAATCAGCAGCCATGATATCTTTAAGCCATGTAACAATACAACATGAATCAATTCTAAATCTAATGTGTTAGCAACTATGGAGCAAACATGATGTAACTTACCTTGAGAGAAAGGGATTCCAGTAGCTTTATATAATCAACAGTAGACCAGTAGACGATTTGTTGATTTCAAAACTCAAGATCTTCAGGACTGTAGGATATGCTCGCAACAGCTTCCTTAGCATTGCTCAGCCGATGAGTAACCTCTAGCTGGAAACAAAAAATATAAAAGAATTAAACTTCTTATAAAATATTAAATACTTTCAAGAAATAGTATAGCCATATAAGTTTAAAAAGAGTTATTGTTTCTTTTAAGAAAAATAAATCACTACAGTTATCATCATAATCCTTCGAGGTTTATCAATTATACAATAAATATATGTAGGCCTGTAAACGAACTGAACGTTTAGCGAACAGTTCGTGAACCGTTCGGCGGGAAGTTCGTTTATGTTCGTTCGATTAGCTTAACGAACGAACATGAACAAAAAGTTTCGTTCGGTTAGCTTAGCGAACGAACACGAACATAGGTCTTGTTCGTTTAACTGCGTTCGTGAACGTTTGGTAATATGTTAGGTTACGTTCGTCCGTGTTCGTTTGATTATATTAAAAAATAATAAATAATAAACCTTTTATCTAAACATATTGAAAACTTCAAATCCTATTTTTTTTCTAAGTTAGCTAAAATTTGGACATGCTATGACATTTTTGGGGATAATTATGTCTAAGTTAGTTAAAGTTGATTCATCGTTTGGTGGTGTATTAGACTTCTTGTGTATTGATTTATCATTTGATGGTTGTATTTAACTATTTATATCCAATGTTTAAGGAAAACAATATTTTTATTTTTTTATTTTCAAGTTAAATGTTCATTTGCGTTCTTTTTTATTTGCTTGCATTCGTTTGTGTTCGAGACCAGTGTTCATGAACTGTTCGTGAACAACTGAATTTCCTTAACGAACGAACATGAACATAAACGTATGTTCGGTATGCGTTCGTGAACAGTTCGCGAACATGTTAATTTCCTTAACGAACGAACACGAACATGGCCTTGTTCGTGTTCGTGTTCGTTCGGTTCGTTTACAACCCTAAATATATGATATGCCTTAGGGTGTTAAGAATAGTTTTATTCCAATGTGTTCCAATACAAAAAAAGTTAATATATTATCTTTTATATTTTATATTAAAGTCTATAGATGTGTTTAAAATATACATAGTACGTGTACTAAAAGAAAAAAAGGTCCACATATGTCACCATCACCATGTATATATGATATGTCTTACTAGGGGTGCTGAACGGGTCGTGTTAGTGGGTTGGCGGGTTCAACCCGACTCGAACCCGAAAATTTTAGACAACCCGAACCCGACCCGAACCCGAAAATTGTGTCATACATATGAACCCGAACCCGACCCAAATATTCTCAGGCTGACCCGAACCTGACCCATTCAACCCGAATTTTTTTATTTTTTAATTTTTTTTCAGCAAATTAATATATTAAAATTAACATCTACTAAAAAGACACTAATTTATATAAAAAAAACTACATTAAAATCATAAATTTCACGAACTACGTACCCGTTTTCGTTCCGCAAACCGCGATCCATGTGACTATGATTTGAAAGATGAAAAATGATGTCAAGATGGAAAACAATAAATTATGCCAAAACAACTTAAAGTACAACGCGAAATATAAATAGAAAACAGTACAAATTTGAGTAAGATTGTTATAGAAAAGAGAGTAGCAGCTTAAACCTCAAGGTTAGTTGCATCACTAATGACTGATGTGAAGTCAATAGTTACACGCCTGAGGCTGAGACACATACCAGCAGCCAAGCTCTAAGAAATGTATGTTGCACCACTTCTGGTCTCTTGCAGCGGAACTGCTGCAAAAATAAACCCCAACTTAATTGTCACACCCCCAAAATCCACACGCGGAGTACCACCGCTGGGAGGCGTGACATGACCAGGATCAAGCCATCAATCATGTCAAACATAGTAATTAAGTGTAAAAGTAGGAAAATGCAATTCATCTTGACATGACCGATGTTCATAACCAAACGTTGTTTAAGTAGCGGAAGCATAATAATGAAAACCCAAAGTAAGTTATAAGTTCAAATATCGTCTACGATCCGTATCCCACAACGACCTGCTCCTTCCTGTGCAAGCTCCATATGTACCTAAGGCCCTGCAAGGCATGTAACAGAGAGTCAACAACTAGTTGAGCGAGTTCACAGTGGGTTGTTTAGTAATAATGTTCGTTTCATAAATCGTTTGTTTGTTTAGTAACCCATGTATCGTTATCAATTACATCGCGGCCCTCCAGGCATGTTTGCGAAGATTAGTGGGGGTTTCCCATGTATTGTAGACTAGTTATATTTGTATCGCGGCCCTCCAGGCATGTTTGCGAAGATTAAAGTATAGTTCGCGGCCATTCCAGGCATGTTTGCGAAGATCGTTTTAGTATAGTTCGCGGCCATTCCAGGCATGTTTGCGAAGATCGTTCAAGTATAGTTAAGGTTGTTGTCCTACCCAAGGAGGACGAACGTACGTATTCTACCCAAGGAGAATACGCAGGATTAATATTGGCATCCTACCCATGGAGGATGGCGGTACATATCCTACCCAAGGAGGATATGTAGGTTCCTTTTAATTTCTTTAACCCATTCCCAACCACCGGGAATCCCATGCCTTAGAAAGTGTGTGAACTCACCTGAGTTTGCTCGGTATGCTAAGTATGTGCTCAAAGTAAGTCAATCACGTCCTAAAGTACGCACGTATAGAATAATCAGTTGGTGTTCAAGTTGCTCACGTATTAAGCAGGTAGCACGTAATCACAATCATACAAGTCATGTCTAACGTCTAACAGCAGTTAAATATTCCAGTTAACACTTAACAGAATCCATTCAAGTTACAGCACAGCTCGACGAAACACATAAGTTGGCGAAACAAGATATTGACGAAACACATTCTGTTTCGTCGAGGTGTCCCCTGGCGAAACAGAACTTCTGATTCGTCGACTACTCTTGGCGAAACACATTCTGTTTCGCCGAGAGTTCTGTTTCGTCGGACGTCAGTTTCGCAGACAACAGATGCAGCAGTTACAAATATACACAGAACCCTAATCATGCTAGCAGCCGTTATCAGTATCAGAAATCATATGAAGGTCAATGTGCAGAACGAATCATCACAACTCAATCATCCAAGAATCATTGTCTAGCATAAACCCTAGTTTTTGTGTATAACATATAAATTTAACATCCAATAATCATATCATTGAACCCTATCAAGATGCTAACTTGAATTCAGAATCAAATCATATTAACAACATTCAGAACCGAGCATTCGATCATATTCAGTTTCGCATAGAATTACGCTTCCGATTAACCATGTATATCGCAATCAAGAACATCATACCCATATACTCCTATATAATCCAGAAATCAAGTATATACACAAACATGAATCGAGCTATTACAGAAATATTAAACCGATTAACGAACACACACTAACCGGAATAAGAGAAATACGAATCGATCGCTAAGATATCGCCGGGAACCTCCAACTGCCGTCGCACAGGAGGGAAAGGGGCTCTAGGGTTTTGGTTGTTTGATAGCAGATGTAAAAACTGATGTTGTTTCATGTTTTAAACTCAAAATAGCGTGTTGGGCCCGAACTGGGCTTCGGTGAAACTGGGCTCGGCGAAACAGACTTCTGTTTCGTCGAGATGCTTTTGGCGAAACAGTCTGTTTCGTCGAGATTTGTTATGGCGAAACACACTTGTGTTTCGTCGGGTTCTTTCATAAGTTAAGCAGTTTACGTTTCTCGACAGGTTCCAAGTTATACAATCAAACACATAATCATGTAAACACAATACGTTTATTATAACACGAAGTGTACAGTTACAAGTCAGACAAGTCAAACAACTAAACAGTCAAAGTCAACGTGCATTAAATGCAAATAAAGAATGTTGGAAATTTCGAGTTGTCACATTATCCCCAACTTGAAAGAAATTTCGTCCCGAAATTTAGTATGCAGTTACTGAGGAAGCTAATAGTGTGACGTTGTTTACCTGTTTCGTATCGCGGCTCCCCGAGCATGTATGCGAAGATTACTGGTTTTCCTGGGGTGTCACATTATCCCCCCCGTTGATTTGGAATTTCGTCCCGAAATTCTGCAATAGTAGCTTCAGCCTCAGTAGTAGTTGCATTGGTTCCGAATAACTGGGGATATTTGAGTTCCATTTGATCTTCTCGTTCCCAGGTATACTCTGGGCCACGACGGGAGTTCCAACGAACTCGTACAAGAGGGATTCTCGTGTTCTTGAGGACCTTAACATCCCGGTCCGTGATTTCAACAGGTTCCTCGACGAAGTGCAACCGCTCGTCGATAGTGAGTTCCTTTAAGGGAACTATGTGGGTCTCATCTGACGTACACTTCTTCAGATTCGACACGTGAAAGACATTGTGAACTGCACTGAGTTCAGGTGGTAAGTTCAATCTGTAGGCCACTTTGCCTATTTTCTCAATAACCTCGAAAGGTCCAACATATCGTGGATTTAGTTTGCCGTGTTTGCCAAAACGAACCACACCCTTCCAGGGTGAAACTTTAAGTAGCGCTCGATCCCCAACCTGGAATTCGAGTAGTTTCCTGTCTCAATCAGCGTATGCTTTCTGACGGTCGCGTGCTGCCGCCATGCGTTGTCGTATTTATGCAATCTTTTCTGTAGTATCGACTACCATTTCTGGACCTGTGATTTGACTTTCTCCCACCTCTGCCCAACAGAGAGGTGACTGGCACTTACGCCCGTACAGTGCCTCGAGTGGTGCAGCTTTAATGCCGGTGTGGTAGCTGTTGTTGTAAGAAAATTTCACGAGTGGCAGATGTTTTTTTTTTTTTTTTTTTTTTTTTTCAACCATTGCCAAAGTCAATTACGCACGCCCGAAGCATGTCTTCTAGAGTTTGAATAGTACGCTCAGACTGCCCATCCGTCTGAGGATGATAAGCTGTGCTCATGTCTACTCGAGAGCCAAAAGAGTTGTGCATTGCTTGCCACAGTTCTGAAGTAAAGCGTGCATCACGATCAGAGATGATAGAGGTTGGCACCCCGTGCCTTGAAACCATTTCTTTTAAGTAGATGTCTGCTAGGGTAGAGAACTTGTCTGTTTCCTTAATAGCCAGGAAGTGAGCAGACTTTGTGAGTCGATCCACGATCACCCAAATAGTATCATTTCCGTGCTGAGATCTAGGTAAGCCTGTAACAAAATCCATGGAAATTTGTTCCCATTTCCATTGTGGTATCTCAGGTTGTTGAAGTGGTCCTGACGGTTTCTGATATTCTGCCTTGACTCTCGCACAAGTCAAGCATTTGCTAACGTATGTGGCTATGTGGGCCTTCATGCTAGGCCACCAGTATGTAGTTTTGATATCGTGGTACATTTTATCCGAACCTGGATGTACCGAGTAGCAAGACTTATGAGCTTCATCCATTACAAGCTCGCGTAAGTTGCCATAGAGTGGGACCCAGATGCGTCCTGTTACATAGTAGGCTCCGTCTGCCTTTTGTTCTAATCTTTGCCTTGAGTCGCGTAGGGCTCCAGCCCTAACGTTTTCTGGTTTCAATGCTTCTACCTGAGCATCTCGTATTTGTGAAGGAAGACTAGACTGAATGGTGAGTTGCAACGCTCGTACACGCCTAGGTGTAGTATCCTTTCGATTGAGGGCGTCGGCCACCACATTGGCTTTGCCCGGATGGTACTTTATGGCACACTCATAATCGTTCAGCAGCTCGGCCCATCTACGTTGTCGCATGTTCAACTCTTTCTGCTTGAAAATATGTTCGAGACTCCTGTGATTGGTGTAGATGGTGCCCTTAGTGCCATACAGGTAATGTCGCCATATCTTGAGCGCAAAAACAACGGTTCCCAGCTCTAAATCATGAGTAGTGTAATTCCGTTCGTGAATCTTAAGTTGGCGCGAAGCATAAGCAATGACTTTATCCCGTTGCATCAACACACATCCAAGACCTTGGATGGATGCGTCGCAGTAAACTATAAAATCGTCCGTGCCTTCAGGCAATGAGAGGATAGGTGCGCTACAAAGTCTATCCTTTAAGTGCTGAAACGCTGTTTCCTGTGTATTACCCCAACGGTAAGCAACACCTTTCTGTGTCAGTAGTGTAAGCGGCTGAGCAATCTTCGAGAAGTCTTTGATGAATCGTCTGTAATAACCTGCCAAACCCAAGAATTGGCATATTTCTGTCGGTGTGCGAGGTGCAGGCCAGTTCTTGATCGTATCTACCTTGGATGGATCGACATGAATCCCATCCTTGTTTACCACATGGCCTAGGAAGTGGACTTCACGAAGCCAGAAGTCGCATTTCGAAAATTTGGCGTACAGTTGTTCCGTTCGAAGGAGTTCCAAAATAAGTCGTAAGTGCTGCTCGTGTTCCTCCTGACTCTTCGAATAGATCAGGATGTCGTCAATAAAAACAATAACGAACTTGTCAAGATAAGGTTTGCACACCCTGTTCATAAGATTCCATGAAAACCGCAGGCGCGTCCGTTAGCCCGAATGGCAGGACCAAAAACTCGTAATGGCCGTAGCGAGTTCTGAATTCTGTTTTGGAGACGTCCTCATCCCGGACTCTCAGCTGATGGTATCCTGACCTTAAGTCTATCTTGGAGTAGTAGCTTGACCCTTGCAGCTGGTCGAATAAATCATCTATGCGCGGAAGAGGATAACGATTCTTGATCGTCACCTTGTTGAGTTCACGGTAGTCTATATACATCCTGAACGTACCGTCTTTCTTCTTTACGAATAACACTGGAGCTCCCCAAGGCGAAGAGTTAGGACGTATGAAACCCTTTTCCAAGAGTTCTTGTAGTTGCTTAGACAGTTCTTCCAGTTCCGTTGGAGCTAAGCAATAAGGTGCTCGAGCTATGGGTGCTGCTCCTGGAGCGAGCTCGATCTGAAATTCGACCACTGGAATATCCCCAATCTTTTTCTCTTTCTTCGATGTATCAGTAACGAGTGCTAAAACAGCTGTGTGGCCGCCCTTTCGTAAACACTTCTGGGCCTTCAAGAAGGGTATGATGCCACTCACGACACCACTCTTGTCGCCTTGAACTTCGAGAGGTTCTTTACCAGAACGGGGAATACGAATGATCTTTTCCTTGCATAGGATCTCTGCTTATTGTTGGGATAACCAATCCATACCAATGACGATGTCGTAACTATCGCAACGTTGAGGTCATTACTAGTATCACCCTGACCAATCACGAACACTCGACCCCTGGCACCATTGTCGTCGTTATTACCCCCGTTGTCTTCCCTAGTCCCCGTTTCCTTGGTTGTGGTTCTGATTCTGGTTCTGATTCAACCGTGGGCAGTGTCTCTTGAAGTGACCTTCAGCCCCACACTGATAACATCCCTCGTTACCCTGCTGTTGCCGCTGATTCTATAGATCTTGTATCTGTTGTTGTTGGTTCTGGCTTGCAGAACGTGAGTTTCTACCATCCTTGGCTCCATAACCAAGCTTGTCGCATCATTGACAATGATTTCGGTTGCACTGCCCGCTGTGGTGCAAGTTACATCGTTTGCACTTAGGGTGGTTTCCCCTGTATCCACCCTGCCGTTGACTGCTGAAAGGTTGCTGACTAGGACTTTGGTTGTCATCGATCTTTCACTGTTGTGCCTGGGACAGAATCGTAGTCGAACCCTTGCCAGAGGTTCCATTCCACTTTCATTCGTTGTCACTGAGGATAGCAAAAGTAGTTGAAGTAGTAGCACCAATACGTCTAGGCAGCTTGTTCTGTTCCACTGCCTGGTCTGTGGGACGATGAGCAAGATGAGTAACATCTTGAATAGTAGCAAGATTAGCAGTCATCACATGACTTTGAATTTCTGGTACTAAGCCTTTGAGGTACCGCTCTCGGTGCGCTTGATGGGAGGTTCCACCATAGTAGGGCACAAAGTTGCCAGCTCGTTAGATCGCTTCGTACGCCTCTATTTCTGACCCCGTCATCTTCAGGTTAAAGAACTCCACTTCCAGTTTGTGGATGTTATCATAGTTACAGTATTCTAGTTTGATTAGTTTCTTGAATTCGTCCCAAGGGGTGGCATTAGCAGCCGCCAGCCCCCAGCATCGTAACTTGCGCGTTCCACCAAGTTTGCGCAGTGTCTTCGAGACCATCAGTGGCATATTTCACCTTACTAGCCTCGGGTCATTCGCATAATCGAAGTCCGATTCGAGTTCCTCGAACTTAACGGAGGAGTCCAACAGCTCCTTCAGTGTCGTTGAAAGTAGTAGGACGACAGTCCATAAAAAGTCGTGTATATGCATACAGGTGGCTGAGCGTGTTGACTTGTCGTGTGCGTAAGAGTAATCAAAATTGAGCACAAGTGTTGAGTTACGAGAGTAGGATCTAAAAATCCTAGAGTAAGTGGCGATGGCAGGTTACACCTCCTGCCTGGGCAGCTGCAAGTGCTGCAGTGACTTGTTCAGTGATCGAAGCCGCCAACTGGGCTTGAGTTAGGTTAACGCGTCCACACATGATCTTGACATCAAGGAGAACATGTGGGTAAGAGGTTCGCGAATAGTGCGAAGAGAGTGAGCACACAAGTATTCTCAAGCAACAACATATAGTAGGTTCTGTACTCTAAGCATACCGCGAGCAAAGTTCTATGTAGTTCTAGCATGTAGGTAAAGTAACATGAATAGTAGTACCTATGATGTTGAGCCTTGCACGTGGAGCGAAGCGTCGTTGTGGATCGTTGAGAGCACTGTTCTGGTTATAGTCTGGTTTTAACAAAATCGTTTTCCCTTTATTAAAACCGAGTTCTCTATAACCAATGGCTCTGATACCAATCTGTCACACCCCCAAAATCCACACGCGGAGTACCACCGCTGGGAGGCGTGACATGACCAGGATCAAGCCATCAATCATGTCAAACATAGTAATTAAGTGTAAAAGTAGGAAAATGCAATTCATCTTGACATGACCGATGTTCATAACCAAACGTTGTTTAAGTAGCGGAAGCATAATAATGAAAACCCAAAGTAAGTTATAAGTTCAAATATCGTCTACGATCCGTATCCCACAACGACCTGCTCCTTCCTGTGCAAGCTCCATATGTACCTAAGGCCCTGCAAGGCATGTAACAGAGAGTCAACAACTAGTTGAGCGAGTTCACAGTGGGTTGTTTAGTAATAATGTTCGTTTCATAAATCGTTTGTTTGTTTAGTAACCCATGTATCGTTATCAATTACATCGCGGCCCTCCAGGCATGTTTGCGAAGATTAGTGGGGTTTCCCATGTATTGTAGACTAGTTATATTTGTATCGCGGCCCTCCAGGCATGTTTGCGAAGATTAAAGTATAGTTCGCGGCCATTCCAGGCATGTTTGCGAAGATCGTTTTAGTATAGTTCGCGGCCATTCCAGGCATGTTTGCGAAGATCGTTCAAGTATAGTTAAGGTTGTTGTCCTACCCAAGGAGGACGAACGTACGTATTCTACCCAAGGAGAATACGCAGGATTAATATTGGCATCCTACCCATGGAGGATGGCGGTACATATCCTACCCAAGGAGGATATGTAGGTTCCTTTTAATTTCTTTAACCCATTCCCAACCACCGGGAATCCCATGCCTTAGAAAGTGTGTGAACTCACCTGAGTTTGCTCGGTATGCTAAGTATGTGCTCAAAGTAAGTCAATCACGTCCTAAAGTACGCACGTATAGAATAATCAGTTGGTGTTCAAGTTGCTCACGTATTAAGCAGGTAGCACGTAATCACAATCATACAAGTCATGTCTAACGTCTAACAGCAGTTAAATATTCCAGTTAACACTTAACAGAATCCATTCAAGTTACAGCACAGCTCGACGAAACACATAAGTTGGCGAAACAAGATATTGACGAAACACATTCTGTTTCGTCGAGGTGTCCCCTGGCGAAACAGAACTTCTGATTCGTCGACTACTCTTGGCGAAACACATTCTGTTTCGCCGAGAGTTCTGTTTCGTCGGACGTCAGTTTCGCAGACAACAGATGCAGCAGTTACAAATATACACAGAACCCTAATCATGCTAGCAGCCGTTATCAGTATCAGAAATCATATGAAGGTCAATGTGCAGAACGAATCATCACAACTCAATCATCCAAGAATCATTGTCTAGCATAAACCCTAGTTTTTGTGTATAACATATAAATTTAACATCCAATAATCATATCATTGAACCCTATCAAGATGCTAACTTGAATTCAGAATCAAATCATATTAACAACATTCAGAACCGAGCATTCGATCATATTCAGTTTCGCATAGAATTACGCTTCCGATTAACCATGTATATCGCAATCAAGAACATCATACCCATATACTCCTATATAATCCAGAAATCAAGTATATACACAAACATGAATCGAGCTATTACAGAAATATTAAACCGATTAACGAACACACACTAACCGGAATAAGAGAAATACGAATCGATCGCTAAGATATCGCCGGGAACCTCCAACTGCCGTCGCACAGGAGGGAAAGGGGCTCTAGGGTTTTGGTTGTTTGATAGCAGATGTAAAAACTGATGTTGTTTCACGTTTTAAACTCAAAATAGCGTGTTGGGCCCGAACTGGGCTTCGGTGAAACTGGGCTCGGCGAAACAGACTTCTGTTTCGTCGAGATGCTTTTGGCGAAACAGTCTGTTTCGTCGAGATTTGTTATGGCGAAACACACTTGTGTTTCGTCGGGTTCTTTCATAAGTTAAGCAGTTTACGTTTCTCGACAGGTTCCAAGTTATACAATCAAACACATAATCATGTAAACACAATACGTTTATTATAACACGAAGTGTACAGTTACAAGTCAGACAAGTCAAACAACTAAACAGTCAAAGTCAACGTGCATTAAATGCAAATAAAGAATGTTGGAAATTTCGAGTTGTCACATTAATGTAGTGTCCCACAAAATCAATGTTACCCATTAGAAAAGACACGGGAGCAGCTTAATCATAAGCAATTTCAACCCACTTATAAATTAATTTATAACGCATATGGGGAGGGCCTCCTGGTCATATATTCAAAAATTTAGAGACCTATTGCAATGAATTTATTCATCTGTTCACTATTTACACATTATTTATGTATAACAAAAGAACATAGAAAGTTTCCCCGTGTACTACATGAGTCCAAGTATTAAGAAAATAACTCAATTAAACCTAAACCCTAGTTAACATGTTTGGTATCTCTAATAGGATTTAATAATATTTCCCTTTAATCTGTCATGTGTATTCTACATTTATTTGTTTCCATTTGGACTAAACATACCTCAAAGGATCCAAAAGATAAAATAGGCCCTGCAGGTCTGCGGTTGCAACTGAAATCCTTGCTTAGGCTTTCTCATTCGTTAAACTGTCAAAAATGCGAGTCCATCACAATTTAAAACATTCGGCCCACATGAGTATTTGTTTAACGGTTACAACATCATACACTAAGTGAGAAAATGGCCAAATCTTCTAACCAGTTTTTTAAATAAGGTTAAAAAACAAACAATTATTCCAAGCCCATATGTTGATCATATTTCTAGCACACGGATGAAGGAGGTTAATTGTAATCATCATATTGGGATTCGGAACCAGTTTTTAACCCGAACAAAAACCAGTTTTTATACCGGTCTGGAACCAACCCGAATCTGCAGACTGTAATCAGTTTGTGAACAGATACTTTGAAATAAGAAACTTTAAGTAATGTATTAGAAAGCAAACTATGAGGATATATCTCGGAACACTTCTGACCCATATAGCTTAAACACAACAACATCAACATTGAATTAGTGGCAA
This sequence comes from Helianthus tuberosus, assembly GCA_030545235.1. NCBI lineage: Eukaryota > Viridiplantae > Streptophyta > Magnoliopsida > Asterales > Asteraceae > Helianthus > Helianthus tuberosus. Next base: position 134,294,970 of record CM060371.1, on the reverse strand, counting down.
TACTTGTTTCATGAATATATATATGTTACACATCTGAGTATAGGTCACTCACCTTAGCTTGCAGGTTTGGTTAAATCATGTATACCTTCTCCGTTCTATTGCTTTCCAATCTTCACATGGATAATATTGAATTAGTGGCAATAACATATAACAGAGATGGTAAAAAGAAAAGTACCGAGAGCGGTCATACCAGTCGAGCTGGTGTCGGATCTACAGAGATTCAACACTGAGAAAGCATAGATCTTGAAGCGACTGGGAAAGAAACCCTAGAATCGCCTGGAGAAAGATGAAGCAGTGGATGACATTTGGTATCTAGGTTTTGTGAAAAAGTGAGATAAAAGAAAAAAGTGGATGGTACTGTAGGGCGGGAAAAGAAGCCCTAATTTACTGACACGTGACCCAAATCACCTTTCATTTATTATATATAATAGATTTATGCAACCCGTGTAATACACGGGGTTTTAACCTAGTAAATAAATAACAACATTACATGATAATTAAAAAATTACCTACTTAAATATTAAATACTAACTACTGAAAATAAGATAAAGAACACTACAACGTGCTTATGAGACCAAAAAAACACTTTACTTTTTAAACCTATACGGTTTTAAATAAAATTTATATCGGGATGTTCATAAAAACCTTAAAAAAATTGTGTTTTTAGATTTTACAAGATATTAATAAGTACAAATTATTAGAAGAAAATCAAATTAAATAAAAGATTAAATAATATTAAAAATCAAATCAAATTGTAGTAGAAACCCGTAAGCAACTTCACGACAACCCAACCCTTCCCAACCATGGATCACACCTAGGGAGCGTGGTGTTTCACACATTGGCTTGGCGCTACATCAACCCATACGTGACTATGTGGTGACCAAGCTTAACGGTCTAATGGGGAAATCCGGATTTAGATATCCACATCCATTCTCTAGTCGCTAGTTTAGTTCCCTACGACCTCAAAGTCTCAAGCCGCGAATTATTATTGGCCCATTTGAATCGTTAAAACCTTTTTATGGGCTAGCTAATCTCTTCGACTAGAGGTGCACATAACCGGGTGTTATGAATACCCGGGTTCGGGTATATACCTGGGTTTGGGTATGACCGGACATTGATTTTTCGGGTATTTGCAGTACTCGGGTCTGGTTTGGCTCAAGGTATTGGCCTGGAAAACCATACCTGGTGTACAGGGTTCGGGGTTCGGGTTTTCTATACCTGGGTATTGAAATACCCTATTTGCGGGTATAAAAAAACTCGGTTTCCGGGTCGGGTATTAGAAAACCCTATATGGGTATTCAAAAACCCGATGTCGTAGCTTTTTTTAGTTCATTTTTTTGTATTTTTATGTTTCCAACTCCATTTTTGGGTTTATAAACGTTAAAACTTATAACATAAAACTTCCAATATGTTAGAAACTTAGAAATATTACAAGATTACATATCATAAAATTGCATACATAATCGGGTATTAAAAACCCGGGTACAGGTATTAACAAAACCCGGGTATAGATAAAACCCGGGTATGAATCGGGTTGAAAAAAAAACCCGCACTCGGGTATTAGAAAAACCGGGTTTTTAAACCCGAACTCGGACCCGACCCTATCTGTAGGGTAGGGACCGGGTATGCATATTTAGTTCAATACCCGAACCCGGGTTTTTTCATACCCGGTTTGTACCCGAGTTTTCAGTATACCCGAGTTTCCATAAAACCCGTACCCGGATTTTCGTAATACCCGTTACCGGGTTTTCTTAATACCCGGACCCGGGTTTTGTTAATACCCGGACACGTTGTGTACAATAGCTTTTTTTGAACGTTTAGAGCTTGTGTGAGGCTTTTTTAGGCAGATGTCAAGGCATACAATATGTATAAATAAATGTTTCCATTATATTTCTATGTTTTATGCCAAACAAAAAGTATCGAAAAACCCGATCTATACCCGAACCCGAATCATACCCGACCAATACCCGAACCCGAAAATAGGGTATTCTAATACCCAGGTGTTGAGAACCCAAACCCGAACCCTACCCGAACCGGGTACATAGGGTATTGATTTTCTGACCAATACTTGGATCCGAACCCAACCCCAACCCGGGTATGGTCAATACCCTAAAAGTCAAAACCTGGTCATACCTGTACCTGGGCTGGGCATATACCCGAACCCGGTATTAAAAAACCCGATTTGTGCACCTCTACCTCTACCTTCGACCCATTTATTTTCCCCACAGAACAATGAAGTTGTTTTCTGGATCTGCCCACTTGCATGGTATCATGAAGTTGTTTTCTGGATCGGCCCACTTGCATGGTATTATGAAGTTGTTTTCTGGATCGGCCCACTTGCATGGTATCATGTGATTTCTTTACCTATCCATGGTGAGGTGGCGGGGTGGCGCCCTCCCATACCCTCCGGCCTTAGAATACAACACACATCATATAAATAACTCCGTTATGGGTTGCCACCTCTAGCGTGTTTATTGTTTAATAAACGTACAGTCTTTGTTTTTAGATGTTTAGTCCGTTTAATAAATCATGTAACACCCGCATTTTGTAAAACATTAATCTAAATAATAATAAAAATATACATAAATAATATACTTATTTACAACTTAAAAGTGGTAAGTTAATCTAAATAATAATAAAAATATACATGAATAATATATCTATTTACAACTTAAAAGTGGTAAGTTAATGTGAAACAGCTTAGAGTTAATATTAAACAAAGAAAAAAGTTGTTTCGTTAAACTAAATAACTAAAAACTATTTAAGTAATATATATAATTAATTGAAACATGTAAATATCCAACTATGTATGTTTATTAAATAAAGAAAAGAACGTTTCGCTAAATCATTTTTTGTTCATTATTCATAGATATATGCTTTGTTTCAATTTCTGTACAGGGACACGTCAACTCTAGCCAAGTTAGAACTTATAACCCACCCATTTGCCAAACCGGTTCGACCTACTTAGCTCCCTAGCTTATAAAGCTTCACTAGGCCCCATTTACGAGTTGCCAACATGTTTCACTCTTTTAGATAAGGATCATGCAAACAATCTTGGGAGCCTACATGAAGATCATGCAAAGGCAGTCTGCTTTAATAGAGCAGAAGGCTCGTGACACATTCCACAAGAACAAGCAATGGGTTAATAATAAGTTTACATAAAGGTGGCAAATGGTTGGTAATGTGTCAATATTATAATAACTACAATATTTTTTTTGAACGTTCAACAAATCAATTCCGAGCACTCTCAGGGTACCTACTGGACAAACGGAGTACTCTAAGAGTAACCCGAATCGTCCACCACCAATTCCGGGGAAAACCCAGTAACCCACCCTCTCGTATGCACGACGGTAAATTACCGGTAAAACCCGTTTGGCTCAAGAATTGAATTCAGGTTTCCATGGGTCTCCTATCACTGCCCACCAGTGCCTCACTCATTTTTTTTGCACCAAATGGGAATTGAACTTAAGTCTTTAATGAAGAACTCAAGTCCTCCTACCACTTGAGCTAGAGGTGATTGACATAATAACTACAATAATAAAATTATAATTCTAAATAAACTTATTTAGTAAGTTGTGTATATATTTACACTGCATTTTGTGTGACTTTTGACTTGTTTGTCTTTTTTTTTTTTTTTTGACTTAGTTCACTTTTTAGCTAGGGTTGTTTTTTTATACCGAATGAAAACATTAATATCTAATATATCCATTTAAAATACTTTGAAATTTCAATTTACCCATTTGAGCAAACACCATATCCTAATGCAAGGGAAGGGTATAAATGTCATAGATTTGAAATAACTATATAATTATGATTTTTTGTTGGGTAAATATAATGTTATATCAAGTTCAGATAGGGTCATGAAGTCACGCCTTTTAATATTTTACCAGTTTTTTTTTTTTTTATAAAAATATAACCTGAATTGATATGTTTATATGTAAACGGACCACCTTGAGGCTTATGGGACATGGAAATATTGAAATAGTGGATTTTGTGATACAATATGGAAACATATCACATAGAAATTGAGGTCGGTTTCATGTATCTACCTTTCCCTTTTTTTTTTACTTTCTTGTTCAAGGGCGGGCCCAAGTTTTGGTTTGGGTGGGCGGGCGCCCCCTTTGAAAAAAAAATTAGTGTATTTTCGAGGTAAAAATCCCAACTGCACATCTTGAATATTTGGTTGAACCCTTCGTTTCCAGAAAATAACTCCTGGGTCCGCCACTGTGTTCAATGCGAATCATTTCCATGTATAGCTTACAAGACCTCGGTTTTCAAGTGTACTTTAGGTCCCAGAAAAGATTAAGCCGTCTTTTGGTTATGTCAAACCCTTCTCTAGGTCCCCGAAAAGATTTAGCCATCTTTTGGTTATGTCAAATGCACTTCTCCAAGTTGTGATCTACATCTACGACTCATTGAATTGTTTTGGGTGCTTTGTTTTGTTTTCTTGAGTCCTATTCTTCCAAAATCTTGATGGTAGAGATGTCTCTCATTTCGGGTTGACTCAGGGGGTGGTGTTCATATATGTGGCTTGTTAAATTGCCAACTTTGTTTGTTGATTTGTTTGAAGTGTGCATATACTTAATTGAGGTAATGATTAGGGTTATTGCCAGGGGCGGATCTAGTGTATAACAAGGGGTAATGCCCGCTACCCCTTGGCGCTCCAGCGGTAGTGTAAAATTAGTGTAAATTTTGGAAAAAATTGACGTTTTTTCTATTTTGTTACCGCTTATTTATAAAACGTTACCGCTTGGCGTGAATCCTAGATCCGCCACTGGTTATTGCCATGTTTAACCAAGTTATGATTTTAACTCATAAACGAACCTTAACCATCTCAGATCTCAAAATGCAAGTGGAGTATTTACTTTGTTTCTGGTTTAACATTTAGACTAGTCGAAGGAGTAGTTGTAGTTGTACCCTCATTACATTTGTCACGGAAAAGTAGCACCCAAGTCATTTTCAATTCACATATCTTGCTTTTTTATCCGTTCTTATCATGTATCATTTAAGTCGTTTTGGATAAACCTAGAGTAGCCTAGTCAAATCCCCCTCAACACACGGGTTAGTGTGCTAAAAATGTTAAAAGCCTGAGAAGCCACAAGACGTCACATGTCCCAAGGGGAATAGATAAATACGTTCAACAAAATTGGCTTCAATGGCATCGATTCTGGATCAAGTCAACTCTCAAATTGGCTTCAATGGCGTTGGGGAAGATAAACCATCTGGAATTTAGCAATGTCTTCAATGGCTTCTATGGAGTTCAACGATGGGGGAGCAGACCTACAAGGCAGAGCCGTCCCCGAAAACTCTTGAAAAAATTTAGGCCTCGGGCGAGGAAAAGAATTGGGCCCAAAATTATGGTTAAGGGTAAATGAATTCCAAAAAAAAAAACTTAGTGATGGAGCAAAGACTCGAACTTGAAACCTTTACATTATTTTAAGATGGTTTTTGCTACTACACCACCAATACTTGTTTTGCATAATAAACGGATAAATATACTAAATATATAATTTAAAAATATATACAAGCTTATAAAGACTTTTTGGGCTCTTTAAATTTTAGGCCTCGTGCGTCGGCACGGGTTTGCCGGGCCCAGAGCCGGCCCCGCTAGAAGGGTGTCGATGGAGTTAGGAGGGATAGATTCAACGGAAACATCTAGGAGTCTGCCCCTTTTTTGTATCCTAATAAAAATATAAAGTAGATAAAAAATATATCATAACACTATTTTGGTAAACAGTTTTCAAAAAACAATAGTTTCTCCACCAACACCACTTTAGAAAAAAAAAAAATAAATAAATAAATAAATAAATGTTTGGTTGCGATAACACACCAGGCTAGCACACTCTTTAGTCTCTTATCAAGACCCTAACGCAGTGTTATACACACCCAAGTTCAATAGCTTACAAAAAAAGGTTTTTTTTTTAAATAGCAATGTTAAACTCGAATTAAGATTAAAAAAACTTTATTTCATTGTATATTTACACAATAATAATGTATACTATTCAAGTTAAAAATAAATGTTAATAAAGTTTAACGCCAATTGCTACCTTTTCCCCTACTTGCCTAAATTTACATGTGAAATGAACTCCAAATGGCCACACATTCCATCTTTGCATCTCATCTCCCTTGAACATAGAGGTGTAAAAAAACCGGTTTTAGGACTGAAATCGAAAAAAAATCGAAACCAGTTTTTTTTAAACTGGTTTCAAACCGAACCGGCGATTTGTAGACCGGTTAGTATGCTTGATCTTTGAAACCGGTTGTAAAACCGAAACCGGTTTTAAAAAAACCGTTTTTTTTTTGGCACAAACATATTAGACCAGTTACTGTTTTGGGTTTAAAAAACCGGTTAGTAACCGAAACCGGTTATAAAAAACCGGTTTTTGTTTTGGATGAAAAAAACCAGTTCGGTTAAAAAGCGGTCCGATTAAAAAAAAAACCGATTTGTACAACTCTACTTGAACACAATGGTTTAAAGTTCTTCTAACGTTTCTTACGTTCTTAGGCTTTTTAATATAATCAAATTATACACACACTCCTGGAAAATAATTAATTGGTTGCGTCACGTGTCATAATCTTATGAGTAAAATATTTTTTTCTCGTTTCTTATTTCACCCATTTGTATTTTGTCTTATTTTTTGTAAATATATATTGTCTCAAAATATCATTCTATAATTCTTAAATATTTATTGCTAAATATTTAACTTTTTTTATTGAGATCATTGAAAAGAAATATTTTGATAAGAAAAGTTCAAACCAAATAATATGGCATCATGGAGGCTTATTTCGTTTTCCAGACGACAAGCTTTAACGCAGGTTCTATTGAGAATAAGAAGAAGATGACCGTAAAGTTAAAAACTTAGTTTAAAAATTAATTTTTTATTATTTTTGTCTTATTGTATTTTTTAATATAGAGTACATGATAGGAACTTGATTTTTACATCACCTACTTTGTTACATAACATACACACCATTCAAAAGTAAAGTTATTTTATATACTTCATAATTTTATTTATCGTTTCCGTAATGTATATATTTTAGAACGAAGTGAGATCTTTTTTAGTGGTTAACAAACAATTAACCAGTTAAGAATAGCGTATCTTATTAAAAAGGTTTTTCAACCACGAGTTTATGAGTTTAAATGGACAAACTATTCTAGTGGTCGGAGACGTTTAATGTAAAATGGTTTGATAAAGTATAGTAAAAAAATTGGTCTATTTTAGTGGTTGGAGACGTTTTGTATTAGGTTGGAGGGTGTGGTATAAAGCCCCTAGGGGCTTTATCACGCCACCTCAGCGCCACGTCATATCCACGTCACACAGGGAGCTTTAAAACCCCTCCTTTAACTTGCAGGGTGTGGTATAAAGCCCCCATCATACCTAATTATTTTTTTATTTAAATTTAAACATTATTTAATTTTGATATATTAATCTATAACTTATAATTTAAATAATAAAAATAAAATGCCATAATTTAAATAAAAAAATACAATGTCATAATTTAAATAAAAAAAATACAAAGTCACTCGTCGTCTTCGTCGTCCCCTCCTTTTTCACGATAAAACCATAGATGCTCGGTCAGATCAGCTCGAAGGTTATAGTGTGTGTTTCTGTCACGTATCTTCACTCGGGTAACTTCTTTTTCATCGTATGTGAGTAGTGGGTTCGTCGGTTGGTTACTTTCATCATAACTTTCTTCACAAAACGCTCTACTCGAGTCCTCCGATATCATGTTATGCAAAATGATGCACGTATGTATACATGACGTTTCTCATTTTAATTTTTTCAAGTATCCTCGACGGCTGGGCGATGATAGACCATCTCTTTTTTAACACACCGAAAGCCCGCTCGATATCTTTTCTTGCCGACTCTTTGTTTCTTCTTGAAATACATTCTTTTTTCGTCATCTGGACACGAAAGAGTTTTCATAAACGTCGCCCAATCCGGATAAATACCTTCTGTGAGATAGTACCCATACTTATACTCCACGTCGTTTGCATAGAATGAAGTATCTGGTGCAACACCATCTATGACATTGTTGAAAAGATTCGAAGATTGTAAAACTGCGATGTCATTGTTCGCACCGGCCATGCCAAGGTATGCATGCCAAATTCATAAATCTTGAGACGCGACCGCTTGTAATATTAGGGTAGGACCATCGTGGTCACCACGATTGTGTTGCCCTTTCCAATCGGTTGGACATGCCGCCCAATCTCAATGCGTGCAATCAAGACTACCCAACATCCCAGAAAACCCGTGCATCCGCTGATGGGCCTCGTATAAAAGTGGAACGTCGGCAGTGGTTGGCATTCTCAAATATCGCCTCCCGTACAGAAAGATAACACCTAATAAAATAGTGTTAATAAAAAAATAATAATAATAACAATAAAAATAATAAACTGTAAATAAAAAAATTAATAACAACAATAATAATAAACTGTAAATTAAAAAAAATAAAAATAATAACAATAAATAAAAAATAACTTCACATAGTTTTTCAAGAGAATCAAGACAGACTCTGGCTGACATCCTTAAATATTCATCACACGCATCACTCGCTGTGCCGTACGCTAGTTGCCTAATTGCTGCAGTACACTTTTGTATTCCAGAGAAACCAAGTTTGCGACTAGCACTTTCTCTTTGTGTGAAAAATGGGAATTCGCCCGCAAGATCATTAGAATTTTTTAGAAAAAGACGACGGCTCGTACGAAACCTACGCCTAAACTGGACATCATCGTACAACGGATTTTAACAAAAATAATCTTGCATTAAACGTTCATGAGCACCTAACCGATCTCGTTCAAGAGCCGGTTGTCTGGTACGCGATGTAGAGGATTGGGCTTCTTCTCGCAAATAATTAATCGTCTCTTGCGTAATTGCGTATAAAAGTTTGTGATTTTGAATGATGAAGTAGGCCTATATATAAGTTTTTGGTTAGTTATATCTAGTGGTTGATGGTTTGGTTATATTTGTCACTTTATGATGTAATATGTTGTTTGGTATGGTATGGTATGAAGGGTGTTGATATAAATGTGCATAAAGCGAAAATATTATACATATTAGTAATGGTAGTGTATTATAGATAGTAGGAGGTAATTGTAGTGTATTATGGATGGTATGATAGATGAAAGGGAAAGTGTATTCAAAGTAGTGTACCAAACACGTTATATTATGTTCATACATATAAATGCACATGTGCATTTCTAATATTGGTAATGTAAAAAGTAGTGTATTATGGATGGTAGTGTAAATGAAAGTGCAATTGTCTAATACTGGTAATGTATTACGGAATTTGTCAAAAAAATAATACATATGCACATGTGCTCGGTAATGTTACTCGAATTTTTTTTATTGACGAAATATAGCGATTTAAAAAAAATATTAAAAAATTGTGTGTTTTTTAGATTTTTTAAGTATTTTTGGTTGTGTACATATTGGTTATAGTGGTTCTCGCAATAAAGGGTGGTTCCTAACGAATCCTTATCATATATATATATATATATTAGGTTTTTGGTGGTGTAGTGGGTTTATTTTGTTGTGTTCACATTGGTTCTCGCGGTTCTCGCAATAAAAGTGGTTCTCGCATGAACCCTACCCTATGTGTATATATATATAGGGTAGGGTTCATGCGAGAACCACTTTTATTGCGAGAACCGCGAGAACCAATGTGAACACAACAAAATAAACCCACTACACCACCAAAAACCTAAAAAAACCTAACCCCCCACCCCCACCCCCAAAGCTAAATGCTAAAAACTAAACCCCCACAAAAACCGAAAAAAACCCTAACCCCCCCCCCCCCCACACACACACACACATCCCCCACCAAAGCTAAATGCTAAAAACTAAACCCTAAAAAAATATAAAAATACCTAAAAAAAAAAGCTAAAAAACACACAAATTTTTTTAATATTATTTATGCAGAAATCGCTACTTTTAGTACCCAAAAAACATTTTTTTTTAAAATTTTTTTTAATAACGAAAAGTATTGATTTTTGCATAAAAAGTATTATTTTTTTTGTGTTTTTTAGATTTTTTAGGTATTTTTGATTGTGTTCACATTGGTTCTCTCGGTTCTCGCAATAAAGGGTGGTTCCTAAATGATTCTTCTCCTATATATATATATATATAGTGCGAGTTTCAATGGGAACCGGATAACCACTAGTGTTACGTGTAAAAATCATTTTTATATAGAAAATGAACTATTTTTACATAATCTTTTCGAAGTTTTTACATATAAGCAAGTGTATATGTCGTTTTTTTGTACAAAAAAATTAAGGTTTTTTTTTTAGGGTTATTAGATTTTATCACCCTCAACTATTGTCTATTGGCCGCTGCCACCCCCAACTATCACTTTGACGCCCGTCACCCCCAACTTAACACTTAGTGTGTTCTGTCACCACGTCGTTAACCGATCCCTAACTTTTGAACCTGTTACTACACTTTTTGGGGTGTCATAGGGATCTTGGGAAGGTTTTAGGGATCTTAGAACACCCCCAAAAGTATAATAACAGGATCAAAAGTGAGTGATCTGGTGACAGAACACACTAAGTGTCAAGTTGGGGGTGACGGGAGTCAAAGTGATAGTTGGGGGTGGCAGCGGCCAATGGCCAATAGTTAAGGGTGATAAAATCCAATAACCTTTTTTTTTATTAAAAAAGCATATACATGTGTTTTCTTACAAAAGATTTAACTTTCTTTATAGTAAAACCAAATTTTTTAAATGTAAAAATTATTTATGAGTTTTATTTACCTATTTTACTAATGGTTCCCCCCATTTTTTTTGTGGTTCCCTAATGAACTCAACCCTATACATGCAAAAAACAAGAAACGAAACCGAATAAAATCAAAACACACAACATAGAAGAAAAGTTAGTGACTAAGGCTAAAGGGTCTAGGGGTTATGATTGGGACATGATTCGTCATCTAGGAACATGAATGGAAAGCTATACCACCCCCTTGCTTGATCCACCATGGTTTACATAGATTAAACCATGGCAACCATGGTCCTCCTTTTCATTTTTCAAGAAATCATTTTTTTAGACAAAGAAAAATTAAAATAAGGGTAAATTAAAATTTTTGTCCTTTATGTTTGTATCATATTGCAACGGATAGTCTTTAAGTTCAATAATTACAATCACAATCCTTTATTCGGAAAATTCATTACATCTTTCATCCTTTAGCACTAACCAAGTTAAAATTTTCAGTTAAATCTAATCAATTAAGGACAGTTTTGTAATTTTACAATGTTTCTTCCTCCCTTCCTCATCAGTGTTCTTCTTTAACCCCCACACACACATACAGGAACATCAAGAACAAGATTTGTAACATTTGCATTCCTTAAAAAATCCAACACACACATGAAGAACAAGCACAAAATAAAAAATCACTTCCTCCTGTTCTCCATAACAACCAGACCCTACCACCACCACTTATGACCACTACTGGCCACTAAACCCAATCATCAAAACCGTTGGAAGATGATCGCCCCTCCCTCTTCACATTTGTCCATTGTTTTAACAAAAATGCTATCAATGTCACCAACAAAAATATCCCTTGAGGGTTTCTAGGGTGTAACCATGATGTAACAGGCCTACCGATGTCAGAAACACGTGTTCTAATCATATGAAGGTAATTTAAGATCACAGGTACAATCTGATGTCTCAAATATTTCCCCCCAATTATAAAATCAAACAACAATTCACAAAATTTGTTGAATTCTACAAAATTAAATGAAAATTCATGAGTATCTTGAACACCTTGTCACACCCCGACCGCGCAAAACAACAAACCGCGGCGGAAACGTCGGGGAGTCGAGTAACAGAATCATTGTTTCACAACACATGGATTTGAAGTTTCGTTTTATTAAATTTTAATATGTTACATTGTCTTAGAATTAAAAGCAAAACATAAACAAATTGTCTTTCATTATTTTTATGTCACTAAGGCCCTCGTTCGTTCCTACGTGAAGCATGCATCATAATCATCAAATAACTGCACCTGAAACATATGTGAAAAGAAAGTCAGCATAAAAATGCCTGCGAGTACATAGGTTTTGTGAGTGTGTCAAATTCATGGCTTGTATACATATTGCAATACCTCGTACGAATACTAGAGTCGATAATTGAAAACCTTGTATCGTAAAGTGTTTGGTATTGCAATATAATTAACCAACTAAAACAAGTTGGTTAATGATGCGTGTGAAGTGTTATATATATTAGGTGTATATTTTAAGCCCCTTTAACACTTATTTTTAGCCAAGTTTTAAATTTATAAAACACGATATTTTACTAACACTAAACACACATATGGGCAAGTGCACCCATCATGAGCGTAGTATAGTGTTGGCAAGATACCGAGGTCGTCCAAGGACACAAGAGCTTTTAGTACCGGTTTATCCTCAACGTCTAATCAAAATAAAAAGTTTAGAAAAATGTTTTAAACTAAGAAAAATAAAAACTAACTAAAATGCTGAAAATAAAAATAAAAGAAAAACAGATAGACAAGATGAATCACTTGGTTCCGACTCGTATCTAGTGTAACCTTTGATTATTTCCGCACTTTTGCACATAATTAAGAGATTATCTTAGTTATTGTAGTAGGCCCCTCTTTTGAAGGTGACGTTACCCTCACCCCAGTAGTTTGAGTCAGCAAGGATACAATCCTAAAAGGGTGGATTATTGGAAGATAATTAATTAAGTTATTAATGCAATATTATGGTAGGCCCCTCTTTTGGAGGTGACGTTACCCTCGACTAAGTAGTCTGAGTCAGGAGGGATACAGTCCTAAATAGCCGGGTTATAGTATTAATAGTAGTTAACTTATGAGGGGATCAAAGAGTTTGGACCCCCGCCATCCAATACCGTTAAGTATTGAAGGAGGTCCTACTAAATTTGACCCAGGTCCATTGCAGGACCTCTAAACGCTGAACAATGGCAAGACCTTTACCAAACCGTTCCCTTAACCCCCGACCAGGTAGCCAACATACCTCCATATAGACCGTGGAGATATGAATGGTGAAAATCTTTTATTTTATATAGACAGTAAAATAATTTCAAGACACCACGGACAAACGATAAAGAAAGATCACCTTCAACATAAGCAACTAGTTATTAAAGTCATTAATACGAAACCAAATAAAAAGTGCAAAAGATTAGAAATAAAAAGTATTACACTAGACACTTTGTATTCACCAAGTGATGTAAGAGACTTAGGCAAACATGGCCTTGATTGTCAAGAACTCTTACGATCAATCTTGGATCCCGAGACGACTCACACACTCTACGATGGACAATGGATGATGGTGGTGGATGATGGTGTTATGGTGGTGGTGGGTGGTGGGTGAAGTGTGAGAGAGGTGGTGTGCCAAGGGATGGTTTGAGCTTGAGCCAAGCACTTCTATTTATAGGCTGAACAGAAGCTCGGGCACGGCCCCGTGTCCAGTGGGCACGGCCCCGTGTCCACATCCTCTCTTTCTTCATTAAATGCAACTTTGTCTTATTAGTTGACCACGCCCCCGTGTCCGCTGAGCACGACCCCGTGTGCAGAAGAATCTTTGTACTATGAAGATTTGCCTGGATTGTGCGAATCTTATAGTTGACCACGGCCCCGTGTCCGCTGAGCACGGCCCCGTGGTGGGCAATAGAAGCTTCTACAACTTTGTCTTTTCTGCTGACACTTGGGCACGCCCCCGTGTTGGCTGAGCACGGGGCGTGTTCAGGCCTCTGATCTCTTGTTTTGCTTGGGAAGATGCTGTAGTGGGGTCGGGCATGTCATGTCTTGTTCCTTTTCTTGTATTTATGTTAGATTTTGATGTCTTTTTGCTTCTTTTGTTAATTTGAGCTCATTTAATCCTGAAAATACAAAAGGAAGACAAAAGCACACTTTTTCCAACATTAGTACTAAAAAAGGGTTAGTTTTATGCCTCATTTGATGAAATTTATATGTTACATTTTGAACACATCAAATACCCCCACACTTGAATCTTTGCTTGTCCTCAAGCAAAACTCTTTAATATGTGGCTATTTACACTCCCAAATGGAATGGGTAGAAAAGAAGGTTTTGGGCTTGTCATAGAGTTTCGGGATTTCCAAGATTCTTTATTTAGTTTTATTTTTATTTATTTACAATCCTATTCGTCATGATTTATTTAAAACTTTTCATAAGATAAATTACTTATTAGGGCATAACATGCCTTTGTAAAATTCTATTTATATACAAGTTCACATACCTCACGGGGATCACTCAACACTCGGCCGAAAATGTATTTTTGTGGATCACTCGAGAGCGGCATGGAACTTACTCCTACCATAGGCTTGCCAAGCAATCAATCCTCCTCCTTTTTAACTTATACACCTTTGTAAATATCAAGAGGTCTTTGTGGGTTAAGGGTTAGGCTTGGGTTAAAGGTAGGTGGTTGGGTTGGTGGTTAGTGGTTAGTAGAAAAAGGGCGAAAAGCGTAACAAGTGTCGGTTTTCGTATGACTTTCTATTTTTGTAACTTTTATTTTGATGAAGCTATTTATTCAAACAAAGTTATTTTTGATGAACTTGTTTGTTTATTTTCTTTTGCTTCATCATCAACAAAATTTTTTATTTTTATTTTATTTTATTTTTATTTTTTTTTTGAAAAGTCATATGAAGAACCGAACTTGTTACTAAAACAAATGGGTAAAAATGAAAAAAGGTTTTGGTGGGTAAAAAGGGTGTTTGGTTTGGGTTATGAAATGAAAAGGTTTAGGCTCAAAGGGGCTAACTAGGGGGATTTTGGGTAGGTGGTGGAAAAAAAAGAGAAAATAATGGTGTAGAAATAAAAAGGGTTAGTCCTAATGCCTCCATCATTTACTTACTCGGGTTTAAGTTGGTAAGGATTAGGAATGTATCGTCATGGCAAGTTCTAGAGTCGTAAGAACCAAGCGGCTATTCACACAAGAAACGAAAATGAGCAATTAGTTCTAATGATATGTAATTGTATGCTCAATAATGGCTCAAAACTCACTTTTGTGGGAATGGGTTTTTATGTGATCAAGTATATATAATCAAATTTTAACTAAGCTTGTCATGCCTTTTCATAATTTTCTTATGTTGGTTCTTTTTATCACGACGCTATCGGTTGTAAATTTGTAAAAATATAACCTTTTTAAGAACTTGAATTTCCCGAGTTAAACCTAGACAAGTAAAAAAAATGAAAATTTTTGAAAAAATTTGGGGTGATTAGCGGTTCCAATAGAGTTTTGTGTAAGGCTTGTATTTAGGACTTGCAAGATTCAAGGTTTTAGCATCCCCCCCACACTTAAATTACACATTGTCCTCAATGTGTCCCAAAAATAAGTTTTTAGGTTGATTGAATGTGTAAAAAGGTGTAAAACGCAAAAAAAAAATTCTGTTACTAGGCGCTGAACACGGCCCCGTGTGATCCGGGCACGGCCCCGTGTTCAAGTGCCAGTAACAAAATTAAAACAAGAGAAACATAAGTCTGGACACGGGGGCGTGTTGGGTGAACACGGCCCGTGTCCAGTTACCTGAACTGGGTCTCCTTCTGCAGACAGTGCAGCACGGGGCCGTGTTGGGTGGACACGGCCCGTGCCGAGCTTACTGTAAATGAAGAAATTTGTCGGACGGTTCTGTTTTCCTATATGGAGTGCTGGCTCAAGTTTCCCTTGCATCCTTTGTCATCTCCAGTGTGTTTTATTCCTGAAAATTAAAACTAACTAGAAAACATAAAATTAATCTAAGCTAAACTAAGGATAATTCCGCGGAATGCCTCCGTGGTGCGCCACGTTTATAAGGGTCCTTGGCTAGACCCAAAGCCTGGTCATATGTTACCCAAGTGGGATGTATTGCATCCCATGTTACACCGTCGGAGAGCGTCATCCAAGCTTGAGTCTATGACCTTCATGTATTTGACCGGGTCTTCATCCTCTACTCTTTTTCCACATTCAAACTTCATTTCCTCGTCCCCAAACTTCAATGTTAACGTTCCGTCGTTCATATCCACCACTGCTTGTGCGGTGGCTAGGAATGGCCTCCCTAGGATGAGAGGGACGTCGGTGTCTTCTTCCATGTCTAGGATGACAAAGTCGGTTGGAAAAACGAAGTTGTCAACCTTGACCAGTAGATTTTCAGCGACACCTTGTGGAAATTTGACGGACCTATCGGCGAGTTGTATGCTCATCTTTGTAGGGCTTGTTGTTCCTAGGCCGAGTCGTTTGAACATTGACGTGGGCATGAGGTTAATGCTAGCCCCAAGATCGGCTAATGCATTACAAACGGGGGACTTCCCAATCAAGCAAGGAATTGTGAAGCTCCCGGGATCGATTTTCTTTTGTGGAAGTTTGTTGAGTACTAAAGCGGAGCATTCTTCGCCTAAGTGAACTAATTGCAATGATTCAATTTTCCTTTTGTGAGTGAGGAAATCCCTCATGAATTTTGCATATTTAGGCATTTGGGTTAGAACCTCAATAAAAGGAATATTGACATGCAATTGTTTTAGTAAACTTTTGAACTTTGCGAATTGCTCATCGGTCTTTTGACGATTTAACCTACCGGGGTACGGAATTGCAGGCGTCTTGGTGGGCTCTTGATTTGGTGAAGAAGCCTTTTCTAGTTGAGGTGTAGGTGAAGTCGTGCTTTGGCGTTGACCTCCTTCAACTGGCGGTAATGGGGCATCTTCGGGACCCACGGTTCGGTTTCTTAAAGTGATGAGGTGTACTTGCGCCTTTGGGTTGGGTTCGGTATTACTTGGTAACGCGCCTTGTGGTCTCTCGGAGAAATTTTGAGCTAGTTGATTTAATTGTTTTTCAACGTTT
This sequence comes from Helianthus tuberosus, assembly GCA_030545235.1. Lineage (NCBI taxonomy): Eukaryota > Viridiplantae > Streptophyta > Magnoliopsida > Asterales > Asteraceae > Helianthus > Helianthus tuberosus. Next base: position 134,278,164 of record CM060371.1, on the reverse strand, counting down.
TGAATGCTAGCTTGTTGATTTCTAAAATTCGATTCCAATTGTTGAAATCGATCCGAGTTTTTCTTTTCGGTGTCGGAGATGAGGCGAGATACGGTATCTTCAAGCCTTTCTCTTCCACCTTGTTGTTGAGAGAAATTTTGTGGTTGTTGAAAATTAGTTCGTTGGTTTTGTTGGTTACTACTATTGCCGGGATCTCTCCAACCAAGATTTGGGTTGTTACGCCATCCTTGGTTGTAGGTACCCGTTGGAGGACCCGACGGCCTAGGTCTATTATCAATGTAGTTTGCCGTTTCTGTTTGTTCATCTAATTCTTTCATACAACTCCAATTTTCATGTGACCCACCACACCCTTCACAAGCCATAACCGAGGCCGTTTTTGTCATTTCTAGCTTTTTGATTTTCGAAGAGAGGGCCTCGATTTGGGCTTGTAAAGAGGTGCTTTCATCAACCTTATGGGCGCCCGGGGCAATAGATTTATTACCTCGGGGAGTGTGCCATTGAAAATTGGTTTGAGCAATTTCCTCAATTTGATTATATATTTCATTTGGGCGACGATTACCTAAAAGTCCCCCGGAGCTTGAATCAAGTGTCTGTCTTGTGTGTGGCAACAACCCATTGTAGAAAGTGGATACTTGTTGCCACACCGCTAGACCGTGATGAGGACACTTTCTTAGAAGCTCCTTGAACCTTTCCCAAGTTTCATATAAGGATTCCCCATCCTCTTGTGAGTATGTATTAATTTCAGTAATTAATTTAGCCGTTTTAGCAGGAGAGAAATACTTATATAGAAATTTTTGGGCAAGTTCATCCCAGGTGTTTACCGAGCCAACTGGGAGGGTGTTAAGCCAAGCTTTAGCTCGGTCTTTTAGTGAAAATGGAAACATCCTAAGGCGAATGGCGTCGTTTGATGCTCCATTGATCCGAAGAGTATCACATATTTCCAAGAAATTAGTAATATGTAGATGGGGATCCTCGTCCACAAGCCCATGAAAGGTTGCGGAATTTTGGAGCATTTGTATCAAATGCGGCCGAAGTTCGAAGTTGTTGGCTTCAACATTCGGAGCATTGATAGCGGCGCCGAGATTGCCTACGGTGGCCGTAGGTAATCCATGAGGGTACGTTGGTCCGCCATTGGAAGTGGGTCCCCCGAAACTTTCTCTTGATTTTTAGCTTTACGTCTTTTTCTTAGAAAGCGTTCGGGTTCTTCTAGGGGTTCTTTTATGTCTCTACTAGAACTGGAGCTCATGCACTACGTAGGAGGTTCGAATGCGGCGCCTGGGTTCCAAGTCCTGCAATAAAAACAGAAAAGAACGTTGGTCAGAATGTTCACCACAGCCCCGTGCTCAGTGAACACGGCCCATGGTCAGAGATACAGTGATTGTTTTTGGATCCCTGTTACTGGGAGTTGGACACGACCCCGTGTTGCACCGACACGGCCCCTTGTTCAGCTCTCTGTAACTCAGAAAATAAAAACTGCCAGTAAGGATGCTGGGCACGGCCCGTGTCCGACCAGGCACGGCCCGTGCTGAGCTCTGCAGAAGCTGAAAAATCTAAAAAAAAAATCCTAAAAAAAAATGAAAAACAAGAAAAACGATTAGGCCGTTGATTCCTAACTTTCTTAAAATCCTTGTGTCCCCGGCAACGGCGCCAAAAACTTGATGCGTGTGAAGTGTTATATATATTAGGTGTATATTTTAAGCCCCTTTAACACTTATTTTTAGCCAAGTTTTAAAGTTATAAAACACGATATTTTACTAACACTAAACACACATATGGGCAAGTGCACCCATCGTGAGCGTAGTATAGTGTTGGCAAGATACCGAGGTCGTCCAAGGACACAAGAGCTTTTAGTACCGGTTTATCCTCAACGTCTAATCAAAATAAAAAGTTTAGAAAAATGTTTTAAACTAAGAAAAATAAAAACTAACTAAAATGCTGAAAATAAAAATAAAAGAAAAACAGATAGACAAGATGAATCACTTGGTTCCGACTCGTATCTAGTGTAACCTTTGATTATTTCCGCACTTTTGCACATAATTAAGAGATTATCTTAGTTATTGTAGTAGGCCCATCTTTTGAAGGTGACGTTACCCTCACCCCAGTAGTTTGAGTCAGCAAGGATACAATCCTAAAAGGGTGGATTATTGGAAGATAATTAATTAAGTTATTAATGCAATATTATGGTAGGCCCCTCTTTTGGAGGTGACGTTACCCTCGACTAAGTAGTCTGAGTCAGGAGGGATACAGTCCTAAATAGCCGGGTTATAGTATTAATAGTAGTTAACTTATGAGGGGATCAAAGAGTTTGGACCCCCGCCATCCAATACCGTTAAGTATTGAAGGAGGTCCTACTAAATTTGACCCAGGTCCATTGCAGGACCTCTAAACGCTGAACAATGGCAAGACCTTTACCAAACCGTTCCCTTAACCCCCGACCAGGTAGCCAACATACCTCCATATAGACCGTGGAGATATGAATGGTGAAAATCTTTTATTTTATATAGACAGTAAAATAATTTCAAGACACCACGGACATACGATAAAGAAAGATCACCTTCAACATAAGCAACTAGTTATTAAAGTCATTAATACGAAACCAAATAAAAAGTGTAAAAGATTAGAAATAAAAAGTATTACACTAGACACTTTGTATTCACCAAGTGATGTAAGAGACTTAGGCAAACATGGCCTTGATTGTCAAGAACTCTTACGATCAATCTTGGATCTCGAGACGACTCACACACTCTACGATGGACAATGGATGATGGTGGTGGATGATGGTGTTATGGTGGTGGTGGGTGGTGGGTGAAGTGTGAGAGAGGTGGTGTGCCAAGGGATGGTTTGAGCTTGAGCCAAGCACTTCTATTTATAGGCTGAACAGAAGCTCGGGCACGGCCCCGTGTCCATTGGGCACGGCCCCGTGTCCATTGGGCACGGCCCCGTGTCCACATCCTCTCTTTCTTCATTAAATGCATCTTTGTCTTATAAGTTGACCACGCCCCCGTGTCCGCTGAGCACGACCCCGTGTGCAGAAGAATCTTTGTACTATGAAGATTTGCCTGGATTGTGCGAATCTTATAGTTGACCACGGCCCCGTGTCCGCTGAGCACGACCCCGTGGTGGGCAATAGAAGCTTCTACAACTTTGTCTTTTCTGCTGACACTTGGGCACGCCCCCGTGTTGGCTGAGCACGGGGCGTGTTCAGGCCTCTGATCTCTTGTTTTGCTTGGGAAGATGCTGTAGTGGGGTCGGGCATGTCATGTCTTGTTCCTTTTCTTGTATTTATGCTAGATTTTGATGTCTTTTTGCTTCTTTTGTTAATTTGAGCTCATTTAATCCTGAAAATACAAAAGGAAGACAAAAGCACACTTTTTCCAACATTAGTACTAAAAAAGGGTTAGTTTTATGCCTCATTTGATGCAATTTATATGTTACATTTTGAACACATCAGTTAAAGTTTATGAAACCTCGTTACCATGAATCCTGACCAAAACATTCGCTTTTGTAAACCAAATTGTAAATCGTCTTGTAAGAAAATTTGTATGGTTTATATCTTTTAGTAAATAGAGTTGCGTGACATCATTTGAAATCATTCGTCCATGTGAACTAAATAACGCCACGGAATGTAATATGATAAAAGCACTTATATATAGGAAGTACCAGCGGCGTATCCACCATGCTTTTATCACATTACACCCGTCCCGTTATCTAATCACTTACCATAAACCAATCGTTCAATTCGTCCGTGTTATAAAAACCAATCGTCCAAATCGTTCAATCGTCTGTGTTATAAACCATCGTTCAATCATCCGTGTTTTGATTGTGAAAACTAACTTTTGGTCGTTCTTTTTGAATACATTCAAACCAGTGTGACTCGACTATACCACCAAAGGGTATCTTTAAATCGACTTCAAACCACCAAAGGGTTTGTAATAACATATTTTGTCGTTACCCACATTACCCACCAAATCCATGGGGATAGTCCGATAACGGGATTTGTCAAATCCTATGGTACCATAACATACTACTGGTCGGCTCGGCCAAAGCTAATGAATGTCATTCGTGTTATGAATTAACGCACCAACAAGCTCGTTCACATTATTGAAATCGTAGTGTTTAATATAAACCATAGCATTTGTTTTTGAAATCTCGAAATCGTTTTAGCACATATGAATCACCCCAAAACAATTGAAAGCATAAAATAGGGGAACTATGTACTCACTTGAGATTGCAAGTATCATTGATCTAGTGAACTAACATAGCTCGGGAAGTCAAGGAATCAAGTGGCACCTAGTATGGAATCACTATGTTAATAAATCGAGACCTAAATCGGGAGATCGGAGAGAATGAGGTCTTGTAAACCAAATGAGTGTTGGAACTCATATAATATGGTTTAACAAAGCCTACATTCTGATTTGATAGCAATCCTAAGTGCTTTCGACTCGTTATGACCCGTTAAGGTAGTTTACGCTACTTTAACGCGTCACTTGCGCAAATGCGCATTCGGGTGGTCTAACTAGTCCTATGATAAGTATTATATGCCCTAACATGTTTAATAATGTTGCACAATCAGTTTATGTCTCAAAATTTATGTTACATATGCTTAAAATGATTTTATGCGCAAAAAGGGTATTTTGGTCATTTTCCTAAGGCATATAAACTACCTATCATACAACTAATCAAACGAAGTGACCATAAGGTATAACCTCGGAAGGTTATTCCCTATTCAACTATGGTCTCAATATATGTTTGATCGGATCCAAATGATCGACCAAACAGGTCGGGTTCGAAAGTCTAAGCTCTTGTTAAGACCGCTTGACTTACGACCCTAAACAAGCACTAAACTAGAAGTGACGCGTTTATCCCCCGTTAACTCAATTACAAGGTTTTATAAGGATGTTAAAGAATAGAGGACTTGAAATATTCTTGGAAATATCATGGATATCGGTTTGTTTGGTCGTATGATCGCGTTTTTCGGTTAATTACGATGAAACTTGAACAGACGCGAACACGATCCAAATTACGCGACGAATGGTATTTTTTCACTCCCATCACTAAAATACAGTATTTTAGTGATTAAAAAATTTTTGGATGTCCGGATATGGTCAGAACGCAAGATATGCATGCATTTGCATACTTTCACAGTTTTGACGCTTTTTGTCCCTGTGATCAAATAAGCTTATTTTCGCATACCGAACCCCTCAAAACTTATTTCTAAGATATGTACAGGGTATTTAGGGTATGTTTAGCTTATGATCTTGTTCCGGAGTGTACGTTGCTATGCGAATTGGCAGACTTTTGCAGTTTGTTGCAAATTATCCCTGTGATCGAATAAACTTGTTTTGGACATACCGAATCCTTCAAAACTTATTTCTAAGTTATTTAGAAGATATTTAGGGTATGTTTAGCTTGTGTCACTGTTCCGGAGTGTTTTTCGCGTTAAACTGATTACGTTTACGTAACAGTTTGTGTATAACTCTCTAGAAAGTGATTAAGAGCTCGAAATCGAACAAGAATTGAAACGTGAAATTGTCAAACATATATAAACAAATATTGGGATCAAAACACCATGTTTAATTGATATTTGAAATTGTTCTACATCGTACGGTGTTTACAGGAGCACAAATGTCACAGTCTCCCCTACTTTAGGAAATTTCGTCCCGAAATTTTAGCTAGAGGAAACTTGTGAAAACAAATGTGGATATTTCGCCTTCATTTGGTCCTCACGTTCCCAAGTAAATTTTGGGCCACATTTGGATTCCCAGTAAACTTTGACTATTGGTATTCGTTTGTGCTTTAGTCACTTGACTTCAAAGTCCATTATCTCCACAGGTTTCTCGACGAAGTGCATTGTGCCATCAACTTGAATTTCGTCAAGGGGGATGTGGAGATTAGTATCGGCTAAACACTTCTTTAAATTGGACACGTGAAATGCTGGGTGAATATTCCCAAGTTCAGGAGGTAGCTCAAGTCGATAGGCAACCTTTCCGATTCTTTCAACAATCTTAAATGGTCCAACGTATCGTGGTGCAAGTTTTCCTTTCTTTCCAAATCTCACCACTCCCTTCCAAGGGGATACCTTGAGTAGGACATGGCCTCTGACTTGAAATTCCAAGGGCTTGCGTCGCATGTCCGCATAAATCTTTTGATGGCTTCTAGTTGTCAGAAGATTATCGTGAATTTTCTTGACTTTGTCTTTCATTTCCAGAATGAGTTCAGGTCCAGTAAGCTGAGCTTCACTGACCTCATTCCAACAGACAGGTGAACGACATTTTCGACCGTATAAAGATTCGAAAGGCGCCATGTTGATGCTAGCATGATAACTATTGTTGTAAGAGAACTCGATCAACGGTAGATGTGAATCCCAAGTACCACCAAAGTCTATCACACATGCCCTAAGCATATCCTCCAATGTTTGTATCGTCCTATTGGATTATCCATCCATTTGGGGATGATAAGCAGTGCTCATATTTAGTTTGGTTCCCATAGCAGATTGCATGATCTTCCAAAAATGAGATGAGAATCGAGCATCACGGTCAGATATGATGTTCAAAGGAACACCATGTCGAGATACAATCTCATCAACATAGATCTTGGCGAGTTTATCAGCAGATAGATCCTCATGAATCGGCAAAAAGTGTGTTGACTTTGTTAGACGATCAATGACTACCCAAATGGCATCATGACCTCTAGATGTGCGTGGTAACTTAGTGATGAGATCCATTGCAATGTTCTCCCACTTCCATACTGGTATCTCTGGTTGTACAAGCAAACCAGATGGACGTTGATGTTCAGCCTTGACTTTGAGACAAGTTAGGCATTTCGACACATACAAGGCAACATCCTTCTTCATACCCGGCCACCAATACTGAGTACGAAGATCCTTGTACATTTTGTCAGCACCAGGATGGATTGAATAACGAGACTTATGAGCTTCGTCCATCACTAGGGTGCGGAGATTGTCTTGTTTTGGAATCCATAAACGGTTCTTGAAATAAAGTAACCCATTGTCTTTTGTTTCGAGTTGAAGCTCAAGATTAAGTGGTAGCTCATTTTTCAATAAGCCTTGGGTTACACATGTGCGTTGTGCTTGATGGACACGTGTTTGGATATCAGATTGAACTCGTACACAATGAAGCTTGACACATTCCTTTCGACTTAGCGCATCGGCTACAACATTCTCCTTACCAGGGTGGTAGCGAATCTCGCAGTTGTAATCGTTCAAGAGTTCAACCCAGCGTCTTTGTCTCATGTTTAGCTCCTTTTGATGGAAAATGTGTTGGAGACTTTTGTGGTCTGTAAAAACCACACACTTCGTACCATAGAGGTAGTGTCTCTAAATTTTGAGAGCAAAAACCACAGCACCTAACTCAAGATCATGATTTGTGTAGTTCTTCTCGTGATTTTTCAATTGTCTTGACGCATAGGCTATAATTTTACCTTGTTGCATGAGAACACAACCAAGGCCTAGGTTCGATGCGTCACAATAGATAATGAAATCATCATTGCCATCGGGTAAAGATAAGTGATGTGGGGTAAAATACACATATTTGTCCCGTGTAGATTGTATGATTTTTGTATAGTTTTTATTTATTTTTATTTAGTTTTAGTATTATATTACATTATTTGCTGTTTTACTAGGTTCTGGTACAAATGGAGCGAAAATGAGTAAAAAGGAAATAACCAGCTAGTTGAGCAGAGTAGAATGCCAGTGGCCGAATTAAAATTGCCGCTATTTTCTCGAGTGGTTCAATCCCGCTATCTCTATGTTATCTATTAGTGGCTGCCACATATTATATTTTGGGGTTCGAATTTATTATATATTATGGAAAGTCACGACAAAAAAAAAAATAAGAAAGGTGGTTTTGTGAATTGTGAATTGAAGTCGTTGACCAAGTTAGATTTGAGTTGACCGCTTTATGGTTAATTACCTAAAGGCCATTAGTGAAATATCATTATCACAACCCGCCACCGCTGCTTTATATTCTTTTGAATTGAGGATGATTTCATGTTTCATAAGGCAATTGGGCCAGGCCACTTCACCTTTCAGCAAATCTCCTGAGGCCCAGACGTGAATACTTGTGTTTGAGTCCAATATGGATATCCGCATCATTACTATCTATATAAAACCCATCATACAACGCGGCCGAAAGAAGAGAGGCGAACATCAGACGACCATACATCACGGCTAGGCATATATTGGGACGAAAGAAAAAGGCAGTTTTGCGGGAATCGTCAGGATCAAGCGGGAAGCTTGGAGAGCAAGGGATTACCGGGTTTTGTTACTTGATTTCTTTAGTTCTCTATTTTTTCTTGTTTAGTATCGATGAATTATTGTGTGAAACTTTGTTTATTTATTTTTAAGACCATGATTCTTGGCTAAACTTTTATGCCACCTAGACTTAGTTGAATGGATTGATTAATGTTTTTACCTTTTTAGTTAATTGTATGTGTTTATGGATTAATTGTGTTTAGTAAAGAGTTTGTTTTATTGATTTGATGCACTTGCGTACTTTAACTTGGTTTATTATTGTCATTTGCTTCGTATGATTCTTAGTGACGGTCTATATCACAACATAGAGTCATACTAGCGTTTAGGATTTTGGTGAGTGTTTATATCACATAAGAAATCTTAACTCTTTAGAAAGAATCGGTCGGTGACCCCTAGAAGTAATTGTTAGTAATTTGCTATGTTTTAGTGTTCTGCTAGTCCTAATACCTGGAAAGTGAGGGGCTATTGGTAGGTCTTACCCGACGAATTGCTTTAGATAGTCCTTGGAAAAGGTCGTGTCTTAGTTTACCTGTCGGTCTTATTAGTCTATCATGTCAAGTTAATTAATTCAAACTACCCTAGATCTATGATTGGAAAAGAGTAGGTCAACATTATGGTACTTACACAATAATTAGACAACTGGAAAGACGTCTAATACCCGGTAGGATTAACGGCCTAGGTAGTTCCACAAGTTTCTCCTTGAGAAGGGTCGATGGGCTTAGTTGGATCTTAATAGGTTTAGTATCATATGATCCCGGTTCCATAATTCATGCATTTAACTAAATCGGTAATTTCTTAAAATCAATCCAGGATTCTAGTCTAGGCGGTCTCGTTCATCATATAAGAAAAGCCCTTGTCTTCGTTCGTATTAGTTTAATTTTTAGTTAATTAGTTAGTTAAATAGATTTCCTTAGATTTTCCGTAACCCCCCGAACCAATTAAACAGTTAGAGTCTGTGTCAGTCTAGGTCTAGATAGAGTCTAATTAGCGTAATCAGAGAGTCTCGTGGGTTCGATACTCGGACTTACTGTAGCTATACTGCATTGATCGGTACACTTGCCGGTTGCGTGGTTTAGTTTTAGATCGAGTCTAAGTTTATAAATTTAAAGCTTAGAGTGTCTAGATTAGGTTAATTTTAGTAGTTTTTATTTAACCACTTTTAGCACATCAATAAGACAGGAGCATCATAGAGTTTTCGTTTCAGTGTTTAGAAAGCTTCCTCTTGTTTGGGTCCCCACTCAAAAGGTTTATTCTTCTGAGTCAAAGCAGTGAGAGGGACCGCGATCTTGGAGAAGTTCGCGATAAATCATCGATAGTATCCAACAAGACCAAGAAAAGAGCGACCTTCTGTAGGAGTAGTAGGTGTGTTCCAGTGCTTAATCGCAACGATTTTGGAAGGATCCACATGAATACCTTGCTCGTTGACTATATGACCCAAAAACTGAACTTCCTTAAGCCAAAATTCACACTTGGAGAATTTGCCAAAGAGTTGTTCCTTCTTTAAGAATTTCATTGTCAGACGAAGGTGTTGTTCATGATCGGCTCGAGACTTTGAATAAATAAGAATATCGTCAATGAACACAATGATGAACTTGTCTAAATAAGGTTTACAAACCCTATTCATTAAGTCCATGAAGACAGCTGGAGCATTCGTCAAACCAAAAGGCATGACAGTGAACTCGTAATGACCATATATCATGCGGAAAGCAGTTTTGGGAATATCTTCTTCGAGTACACGAAGCTGATGATACCCAGAACGCAAATCGATCTTTGAAAAACATGTAGCACCTTGCAGCTAATCAAAAAGATCATCAATTCGTGGTAGGGGATATCGATTCTTGATTGTGAGTTTATTGAGCTCACGATAATCGATACACATACGGAAAGATCCATCTTTCTTTTTCACAAACAGGACTGGAGCGCCCTAAGGTGAATAACTCGGATGGATGAATCCTTTATCAAATAACTCTTGTAATTGTTTTGACAACTCTTGCATCTCAGACGTTGCAAGATGGTAAGGTGCTTTAGCAATCGGGTTGGCATTAGGTAGAAGATCAATATGAAACTTGACTTGACGAACTGGAGGTAAACCAGGCAGTTCATCAGGAAACACCTCTGGATAATCTCGAACAATAGGAATATCTCGAACACTCTTACTCTTGCCTTTCTCCTCTACGACATGTGTCGGAAAGGCCACATAACCTTTTCGTAGGTATTTTTGGTCTTTAGTACATGACATGAGTTTCAAACCACCCGAGGGTTTCTCGCTACGAACCTCTAAGACTTCACCAGACGAAAGAGGGATACGAATGATCTTCTTGAAACAAACCACCTCAGCATGATGTTTGGTTAATCAATCCATTCCTACGATAATATCGAAACTTTCCAGTTGCATCGGCGTGAGGTCAATCGGAAAAAGGTGGTTATCGAGGTTCAATTGACAATCACGAATGACAGAATCGAGTATAAGAGGTTCACCAGTAGCAATTTCGACCAATAAGGGCTTCCTTAGTTTAGTTCTAGGAATCGTAAGTAAAGGCTCAAAGGCTAACGATACAAAACTTCTATCGGCACCAAAATTGAAAAGAACAAATGCAGGGTGATGGTTACAAGGAACGTACCGTTAACGACCTCGTTATTAGCACGGGCCTCATTGCGTTCAGGTTGTATGCCCGTCCACGAGCGGGATTGGCATTTGCGTTCACATTCACAAGCTTCAGACAGTTGTTCTTGAAATGACCCATTTCACCACAATTATAGCATGAACCAGGTGGGAATGAAGTTCTAGCAGCATTTCCTTGAACTGGGTTCTGAGCAGCTTGGTTTGGAACGGATCGACAAATATTGGCCGTGTTGCCAAGTCTCCCGGAAGATGTACATTGTCGAAAAACTAGTTGTGTCGAATGATGACCATTGCACCGATTACACAACGGTGCAGTACCAGCATATGGATTCCTTGTAGGAGGCTGTGCTGGTTGGTTCTGTGTGTTCTGGTTGGGTTGTGTGGTAACAACAAAGTTTTGGGAAGCCTTGCGCTTCCTTGACTTCCTTGATGACTCGGCTTTCTTCTTGTCTTTCCCTTTGTATTGAGTGGCCTTGGCTGCATGTTTCTTATCACCCTTCCGAAACAGCTTACCCTTCCTGACCTGAGACTCAGTCAGGGTTACAGCCAACTCGATGGCCTGACGTACAGTGGTAGGGTTGCTACCAGTAACTATGTCCTGCACAGGGTAAGGCAAACCATCGATATACCTCTCGATTGCTTTATCCAGCGGGGTAACCATTGTAGGACATAGTAAGCTCAATTCCTCATAACGATCCATGTAAGCATGGTGTTCTCCCCCATCTTGTTTTAGATCATCGAATTCTCTTTCTAACGCCCTTAGTTCGTGAGGGGGACATAACTCTTTCATCATGAGAGCCCGGAGCTCTTCCCAGGTTTGAGCCATCGCCACATCGGCACCCCTATCTCTCATCACACCCTTCCACCATGTTAACGCCCTTTTCTCAAAGACATTAGGTGCGAACTCAACTTTGCGCTCGTTTGGGCATTGAACGTGTCGAAATGTGCTTTCTAGACTCTCGAACCATTGTAGGAGCGCAGTAGCTCCTTCAGACCCAGAAAATGTTAGCGGTTTAGCCGAATTGAATGTCTTATAACTGCACTGAGCATTGTTATTGTTGTTATTATTTGTTTGATTTATCTGAGTAACAAGGTTCGGGAGCACAACAACAATTTGCTGAGCGACTAAGGCTGCTATTGCAGCATCCTGAGTTTGATCGTGTCTAGGAGGCATTCTAAAAAGAACAAGGAAACATGAGAAACGAGTGAGATTGACATTTGGATAAACAAAAGAGGTATTGAAAATATCGACGAAACATAAGGAAGGTGATCATTTGTTCGTTACCTCGAACAAAAAAACGACACACAGTGACTAATCAAAGTAAATGGGTCTTTATAATGTATCGCGAAGACATGCTTTAGCCTATAAGTGGACACTCACCCCAAGAGTTCCCAGGTAAGAGTGACTGGTCTGATAATGCGGATTTGTATGAACACTCTAGCCTTAGATAGAAAACTCGGGATACATGCACCCACCCTTCCAGATTGCACGTGTTCACATTAATAAGACCCAAACTTTGACGAGATTTTTGAAAACTTTGAAGGCTTAAAGCCTAAAACAAATCATCTAAGAATAGATGATTGATTTTCAAAATGGATTTGAAATTTGTGTTCTTGTTGTGGTAGTCATCTAAAGATAGGTGACGGTATTGTTTTAAGATCTAAACACAAGATAACTTGTGTTAGTGTCCTAGAAAGGTTATATACTAGGTTAAAGCATTACTAATGACCTAATTCCCTATAACCATGGATCTGATACCAACTCTTATGTCACACCCCGACCGCGTAAAACAACAAACCACGGCGGAAACGTCGGGGAGTCGAGTAACATAATCATTGTTTCACAACACATGGATTTGAAGTTTCGTTTTATTAAATTTTGATAAGTTACATTGTCTTAGAATTAAATGTGACAACTGGAACAAAACCGGTAATTTCCGTACAATTTAATTATTATTTAATATATGCAGTTATGTGCTTAAATGTCAACATTGTTTGATTTCATGCTATACATGTGAATTCATGCACATTTTATACTTCAAATATTGCTTTATGCATTACTATTAGCGTTGCGTCAGAAAGACTAGTAAACTCACCGGTAAGACACATTGTGTCAGCAATTCTGTAGAAAGCAGTCTGACAATAGAATTGGGGCTTAGGAGTAGGTCTAACATCTAAAATACATGAGTAAATTGCCATTTTAGTCCCTGAGTTTTGTCCAAATTTGTCATTTTGATCCAAATAGTTTTTTTTTTTGCCTCTGGGTCCCTGACTTTTCACTTTTATTGCCATTTTGATCACTTTGCCTAACTCCATCTAAAAATCCAGTTACTCTTTTCAATTTAAACCTTTTTAGTTGCCATTTTGATCCAATTCTTAAAAAAACAAAAAAATATATATATAATATTAATAATGATTATTATTTTATTATATATAATAATCATATATACACATACATCTCTAAAAATCCAGTTACTCTTCATTCAAATCTCTGCAACCAAACCCTAGCACACAATGACACCATCTGCACTCTCTCTTACCTCCGGCGACCGGAGAGACTCCTGCCGTTTTTCCGGCCACACCCCAACCACACCTACCCACCCCTCATCCCCGTTTCCCCTCAAATAAACGGCCGGCCACCGCGTTATGGTGGCGGCGCGCCGTAGTGATGGCAGACGAGAGAGAGAGGGAGATGTAGAGACGAGAGAGAAAGAAAGACGGCAGGTTGCCGTCTCCGGCGACCAGAGACGCCGCTACGGCGGCGGCGGAGGTGGTGGATGATGATGATGACGATGAGCGGTGATGATGATGACGACTATGATGATGATGATAATAGTGGTGGCCAACGGCGGCGTTGGCCCCCGGAGCCACGGCGACTGCAGTGGAGGTGGTTATCTGGTTCAGATTTCGGGAGTTGCTCGGTTCAGATTCGGGTGTTCGGGTCGGTCTTAGTTCATGTTCGGTTCGGGAACCAGTGGTGGTGGAAGGTGTTGATGGTGGTGGTGGTGGGTGGAAGATGCACAGATAGAGAGAAAGAGAGAGATGTATGTGTACTTATGTATGTATGTTGATGTATGTATGTTAGAAATGTATGTGTAAATATGATATATATTATTATATATAATAAAATAATAATCATTATTAATTATATATATATATATATATATATATATATATTTTTTTTTTTTGTTTTTTTAAGAATTGGATCAAAATGGCAACTGAAAAGATTTAAATTGAAAATTCCCAAAATACCCTTGGTTATAACAGGATTTTTAGATGCAGTTAGGCAAAGTGATCAAAATGACAATAAAAGGGAAAAGTCAGGGACCCAGATGCAAAAAAAAAAACTATTTGGATCAAAATGGAAAATTTGGACAAAACTCAGGGACTAAAATGGCAATTTACTCAAAATACATTAAAACCCAAGAATGTATACAAGGGTTAACATATAGACTTTCCGGAAGCTGAAATACGCACTGAAAAGCACCAGAAACACACTTTAAATGCTGAATTTCATATATTTTAGCAAAATTCAGCATTGTAACAAGTTAGTAACATGTAAAAATATGACTAATTAGTCCTGAATGCTTTCCTAAGTGTTGGGAATTGAAAGTGTCACAAAAGGGTACATAAAGGACACTAAACGGTGCAATTTAGCACTTTAACAAACCGGTATCTAACCGAACAACCGGACACTACCCGAAACACCAAAATTATACTAGAAGCATTGTTTTATTATTTCTGAGCTAGTTATGATCCCCGAACACCCTAACACACTATATAACACCATATATGCATAACACCTAAACATTACACTTGAAATCTAACCATTTAACTTAACTACCCATTAAACTTACACTTTACCCCCCCCCCCCCTTTTAAAGTGGACGGTCATGGGGTGGCCCCCATCAAGATCTTTACTTGATCTCACTAGATTGCATATGATCTTCTAAGATTTGCTAAAGATCTTGCTTTGTACTCAAGAGACATGCTAACCAATGGGTAATAGAATTATGTGGTTATAAGTATTGGATGGAGGGTTTAGAGATCATAACTTCACACACACCTATACACACCATTCACCTCCTCATCTCCTCCCCTATTCTCGGCCGATCCTAGTCCACCACACCACCACCACCTTCATCCATTGTTCATCCATTCCAAGCTTATCCTAAGGTGCAAAAAGGTGTCTAAGGAAGTTTGGAGCTCTTGGAGATTGAAGGACCTTTCCCATTTGCTTTTATCCAACACATATATCATCTTCAACCTCTTGTGTTCTTCACTAGCCTTGTGCTAGTAGTAAGACCCTTATGAACCCTTGTTACTTCATATTTTGATGATTAAAAGATGATAAACATTGTTAATCTTGAAGAACACTAAAGAACATGATCATGATACTTTAACATAAGCTTATAAACATATGAATACATGTTGATTGTGTTGATTTGCTTCATGATGATTGATGATTTGTGTTAGTGATGTTAGACATCATAAGAAACCTACTAGATTGTGATTAAACACATGATCTAGTAAGTTAAGGTGGTGATCTTGTGAAAGACCAAGATCATCATGCTTTATGTCTTCATGAACTTGAATGATGAAATTGGTTTTCATATGTAAAGATGATTTAAACAAATACAAAACTTGTAAATAGATGATTACAAAAATAATTTTCTCAAGAAACCAAGTTTATTTATAAGATTTACAAAGTCATGGTTTCTAAGTAAACTAATCATATTTTTAGTGTTTAAACAAGACTAGAAACATGTTTGTAACAAGAATAATACAAAAGAAATATTTTTAGAAAAATCATCTTACAAGTTGTAAATGACTAAATCTTTCAAGAATGTGATTTACAAACAAATAACAATGTTTTAAAGGGTAGCTAAACCTACTAAATAACATGGTAAGTTACTACAAGTTCTTACCAAAACCTCAAGTTCATGATGTAGAGTAAATTACTTGATTTTAGCACTTGGTAAGTGTTGAATGAGTTGTTGATTGCTGTTAATTGATTTTGATAACTGAAAAGAAAATAAACACATGTTTTGAAAACATGGGAAACCTCCATTTTTAGGGGAAACCATGTCAAAATTTTTATAAAATTTTGACACTTAGAAAAATATAAGTTTTGGTGAAACTTATTCCCTAAAAATTTACCTAAAAATATTTACCAAGGTTTCCCTAATTTTTGTGTAAATTTCAAGTTAAGGAATGATGATTTCTTCAAAATAAAAATTGATACTAAGTATGTATATTTTTGAGGAAAATATATATATTTATTGATCACCAAATTTTGTGCTAAGTGTATGTAGTATGTATTATATGTAATAGTGTATTAGGACTTGAAAATACACTAAATACTCCTAAGGAGTAAAAATACAAAATACACATACAACATGCATAGACAAATACAAGAGAATATATTTATGAAAATATATTCCTTAATAGATTAAATAACTTGGACAAGTTATGAACTTAAAATGAAGTTTTGGACAAAATACATAACTCGGGTGAAAGATACAAGATACTTATATTTATTGGAAAATAATATAAGTAAGATACATAGTTAAAAATATAAATTATTTTTAACAACAAAGAACACATACATAAAAGATGGTGACTTGTACTTGTGCGATACAAGTCTAGTGACTAACGTTAATAATACACGTATAGGTCACGACGCTAAATAAGCAAACCCGGTGAAGTTTACGGCGCAGGAAACACAAAGAGTTCATGTCCCCACTTTTAAACTTTTATATGCTTTCTAAACTTGGGGAAAATACATGTGTTATGGTATGTTGAATACAAAAACTAAGGAATGATACTTTAGATCATGTCACAAATAGGGTACCAGAAGCACCATTAATCGTGTACATACTAAGACCGCGGAACAAAATGTTAGATCTAATGGGTTTCAGGCAGCCACACTCTTGGTCATAACTAGTACCAAGCAGTGCTTTTGTGTCTCTAGTCGTTAATCGACAACGAAAAATGCCTATGGTTTGGATGCTTCCTATGTCGTGTCACATGTTAATGGCCTTGCAAACCATTAGCGATCTCGATTTCCTTATATTTACAGATATACTTGATTCATACAAATTACATACCATGTTTTCTACAACTAATGCTTGGATGTTTATACAAAAACTGCATGAATTCACACCAACATTATATTGACGATTTTCCAAAAACTCGCATGTATTTCAGGTAACTAAAGTGGATGTGCGCGCGGTCTTGCTCTTGCTCTTGCTCTTGGACGTTGTTTATGTTGTTAGCTATGTTATGTCAAGACTCCTATGCCTCTTTTGCGGGATTTGGTTGTTATATCCCACCTCATGTGGTGATATAATAATTAAAATCTTGGTGTTTATGGATGAAATAAAGTTGTAAACTTTTCAAACAATATGCCGTCTTGTGATGTTAACACTTAACCTATGTTTTTAGTTATATAATGTTTTGGCATTTGGAGTTATTTTTACGAGCATGTAGTATGTTTACCAGTCGTATGCAATGAGAACCTTTCAAGATCACACCTCGTGCTTCCGCCTTAGAAAGGGGTGTGACAGATTGGTATCAGTGCTGCGATTGTAGTGAACCAGGATTCCTTCTCGAGTCTAGACTACAATCTTTAGGATCCTTTCAGGAAAACAATTTTTCAAAAAGTTTTCATTGCATAAAACTTTCCGCGACATCCACTACCTAAAACTGTTTTCAAAGAATCAAGTAATGACACTACGAGACTTAGGGTGCACTGGAGTAGCACTTGTCTTTGATTAGAAATTACTTGCAACTGTGTGTAATAATTGATATATACATATACTAGAAATAGAATATCTCAGGTACTCGTGACTTTACCTAAAAACAGTGACCTATCTGAAGGAAGTGATACGAGGATGAAACGAACTGTGCGGACTATGCAAGGAGTTACGTAATTATGGATGCATACATAATTATGGAATTCAGTATCAAACGAGATTCCTTTAATACAAGAAAAGGTCAAACGTGAATACCCTCGCCCCTCCCCCAGCCTATTAAATACTCTGTTGGAGTAATGATTTAGGGTATAAAGACAAGAACCACCAATGTGAAGTAAGATATTTTGTCCTTTACATATATTAAACTTGTACTTTGGGGATATGAAACCCTTATGCATTTTGTTTACTTCACAAACAATGGTGTAACAAGTTGTTCTGATATGTGTAAAGACTCGGTGAATATCTTATAACACACCAGTATTTATCTATTTATGCATGCTTGTTGCTGTATGAATTGATTTATACGTTGGGCGGATTGTTTGATGTCACTTGTGTGGGTATATGTCTGTGTATATATACTACTACTGTCTCGTATGACGATATCAAACAAATGTCTAACCCCGTTGTGTTGTGTTCTGTCAGAACATGGCACCTAGGAGAGCTGTGAATAACCAAGATTCCGATCAACCCCCTCCTCCTCTTCTGCCGAGGACTGCTGAAGAACTGAACGCCCTACTAGAGGAAATGATCTCTGCAGCTATCGCCCAATACGAGGCGAACCGCACCGAACAAAGTGGAGAACCAAGCAATGCTAGACGTAATGGACAGGGAGATTCATCTAGAGGAAACACGACTCAAGGTTGCACCTTCAAGCAGTTTCTCGACTGCAAGCCGCTGAACTACGACGGCACGGGAGGTGCAGTGGCTTTTGTACGCTGGACGGAAAAGACGGATTCCACTATCCGTATGAGCAAGTGTACCGCGGATCAGAAAGTCACTTTTGTTACTGGGTTGTTTGTTGATGAAGCTTTGACTTGGTGGAATTTGCAAGTCCAGACTCTGGGTGATGATGCTGCGTACGACATGACGTGGGATGAGCTAAAGGAATGAATGAGAGAGTAGTATTGCTCTCGTGCTGAACTTCAAAGATTGGAGACTGAGTTCTGGCACTTGACCATGGAAGGTGCAGACATTACTGGTTATACCCGAAGGTTCCACGATTTGTCAAGAGTGATCCCTTATATGGTGACTCCCGAATTTAAGCGCGTTGAACGCTACATCTGGGGATTGGCTCCAGAATTTCGCAGCATGGTAACTTCGGCTAAACCTGAAACGATCACTCAGGCTATAACTCTGGCTATCAGCCTTACTGAAGATGTTGTTCGTATGAAGAAGTTATCACTGAACCCAACTGAAAAGACCGAGAAGCATGCTGAGTCGTCTGGTGATTAGAAAAGGAAGCATGCGAGCCTGAATCAAGCAACACGTAACAACAAGGGTTCCAACAATAAGAAGCAAGACCCCAACCCACCTCAGGAGGCGAAAACTCTTACAACCATGAATGATGCTCCTGCCAGAGGATACCTGGGCACTCTGCCCATTTGCAACCAGTGCAAGCGTCATCACGAAGGAGTTTGTAGCGTTCCAAAATGCGACCAGTGTGGAAAACTGGGTCACCATACTGAGAACTGTTGGGGAAAAGGAAATGGAAGTGGTAATAGAAACGGGAATGGAAACCACAACGGTGCTGGTAATAGAAACGGTGGTGGCAATGGCAATGGAAATGGTAACCGGAATGGTAATGGAGTTGGGCAGAACCAAGGATGCTTTGGTTGTGGAAGCAAGGATCATTTCATGAAAGATTGCCCAAGGGGAAACAATGCTCAGGCTCGAGCATTTGTGATTGGAGCAAGGAACGCACACGAGGACCCTAATGTGGTCACCGGTACATTTCTCGTTAACAATCACTTTACATCCATACTATTTGACACTGGTGCCGATTATAGCTTCATGTCGGTGGAATTTAAACGTATGCTTGAAATAGAATCTAGTAGATTAGATATTCCTTACTCCATAGAACTAGCCAATGGTAAACTTATTGAATCGGGCGAAGTTGTTAGGGGTTGCACATTAGAACTTGGTGAGCGAAGATTTAACATCGACCTCTTACCTATCCATTTGGGTAGCTTCGATGTAATGGTCGGAATGGACTGGTTGTCCAAGAACAAAGCTGAAGTTGTTTGTCATGAGAAAATCATTCGCATCCCTCTTGCGAATGATGAAACTCTCATCGTGCATGGAGAAAAACGAGACGCGCCTCTGTGAATCATCAGTTGTATGAAGGCGCAGAAGTGCTTAAGGAAAGGATGTGTTACTTTCCTGGCACATGTTGTAGATAAGAAGGCTGAGGAGCCGAAATTCGAAGACATTCCTGTGGTGAAGGAATTCCCTGATATTTTTCCCAAAGATCTGCCAGGACTACCTCCACAACGACAAGTCGAATTCCATATAGACTTGGTTCCAGGAGCCGCTCCTGTAGCCAAGCCATCCTATCGGCTTGCACCATCCGAAATGAAAGAATTATCTACACAACTCCAGGAGTTATTGGTTAAAGGATTCATAAGGCCAAGCTTCTCGCCCTGGGGAGCTCCGGTATTGTTCGTGAAGAAGAAGGATGGAACACTGCCGATGTGTATCGACTATAGATAGTTGAACAAGCTCACAATTGTAGGTCCCCTATTCGTATGGATCTTTAACAGAATTGTCAAATTTTTTTATGTTTTTGATTTTTCAAAATTTTTTTTATTTTTGATTTTGAAGAAAAGCAGTAAACTATTTACAAAAATTCTTATGAAAAACCAGTTATTCAGGATTCCTCATCCCATTGAGTTCGACTAAGTGTTCAAAGCGAGCCCTGTCAAAAGCTTTAGTATAAAGATCTGCCAGGTTATCTAGTGTGTCGAATCATCACTTTGAACTTCAATTTAACTCAATCAATATATTAACAATCTCACATCCCCCTTCATATGCCTAGAGCAGCCATTATCAACATAAGTTGATAATCCTCCTTAGCAGCTCCTGCACACACCAACTAAGAAATTAGTTAGATTGGGGGACCCAAGCCTTAATGGTCTTGGGTCGTCCAAATTCACCAACCACTGGAACATCCATCCAATATCCATTACTCCTAACTGGAGTCTTGGATCTTAGACTTCCTGATGGAAATGGGTTTTGATTTCCATAAGGTCTATGGTCCTGAGGGTTCCTATATGTATTTGGACTATTTGACCTTTGGAAATTTTGATTTTGATACCTTGAGTTTTGATTCCAAGAAGCTTGATTGTTATAATTTCTAAAGCCATTGTTATAAAAATTTCGACAACCATTATTTTGGTATCGATTTTGATATTGACCTTGACTTCTGAAATTATTTGAATTTCCATTAAAATTGTTCACTCTAGGTGAACTGCTTCTAGGTCTCTCGTATCTGCCTGGTGGAGATCTAGGCTGAAATCGAGGTTGATTTCTTTGAAAACGAGGAACTTGTGGAGTTCCTTTTTTAGCCTTATCTACACCAACAGCAACATTCTTTGGTTGCTTAGGAGCAGATTTCTTTGGAGAATTTGAGCCTTTCTCCTCACTATCACCTTCCTTCACCGGTAATTTCCCTCTCTGTTTTTCACTAAGTTTTGCTTCACTCTTTTTGTTAGGACAGCAGCTTGCTACATGTCCCTTGACGTGACATTTGAAGCACGATCTCTTTCTCGAAGACTTCTTAGCTGGAGTCTCTGAGGTAGATCCCTTATCAGATGGTGATGATCCCTTAGATGAACCTTGTTCAGTTTGCTTTATTTCAGATTTTTCTATCCTCTTATTTTTAGCAAACTCTACATTCGATTCATTTTCAATAACAGCAGTTTCGTTTTTCATATCACTACCTTGAACAAAATTAATCTTTTTAACAAAAGCTTGATTTTTATTCTTAGGCGGTGAATTTTTCCTTTTCAAATCATCACTCTCAGATCCATCACCTTTACTTGATGTGGATGCGAAACTACTTGGTGTAGATGCCATAAAGTCTGCTAGCTCATTTTCACTAGGCAGGAATGAATAGTCATGACTAAGAGGAGGTGGAACTTCATTAAATCCCTGGAAGCCCACACTGGTCTTGTCATTACTCTTCTTTAACCCACCCATCATGTGTTTCATAACAAAAGATGAATCTCTGAATTGACCTAATTTCTTTTCAAGTTCAACAATTTTGAGTTGTGCATCTGACAACTCTTTGTTTTTATCAGAAATCTCTTTTGTTTTCTCAGCCATCATGTCATGAGCTAAATCTATTACTTGAAGTTTTTCATTTAACTTGCATGTTAAAGCTTCAATTTCAGCTTCACAACCTTTTATCTTCTTCAAGTATGATGATTCATTTCTTTTAACAAAAAAATTTGCTTCTTTTATGTTAGACATCTCACTTACCAGACTTTGGTTTTGTGTTGTCAACCTGGCAACCTCACCCTGTAGTTCACGACATCTCAAACATACTGAATTAGATTGTACCTCTTTCTCATGAACTTCTGAGTTTTCATCAGCAACAACCTGTTCAGCTTCACTCTCCTTCTCTACTTCAGCATCCACTTTTGCTTCAGCATTCTTCACTTCAGATTCAGCATCACTCACAGTAGTTTCAGCATCACTCACAGTAGTTTCAGCCTCATCAACTGGCACTATCTCTGCCATGAATGCACGAGTAACACTCTCATTTCCCTGATATTTCTTTTGTAATGCATCCCACATATCCTTTGAATTATTGTACTTTTTGAAGGTATGCTTGATGCTATCAGGTAAGGACGTCTTTATTGTAGCCAATGCTCTTTTTTCAGCCTCATACATCTTTTTATCACCCTCTTTCATGTTCGCATAGTCTGTTAGACGTTGTCTGCCCTCATAATCATGTGTAGGGTTTATGTACCCATCTTCAATACATATCCACATACGTACATCCTGAGATTCAATGAAGGATTTGAAGTTTGCCTTCCATGTAAGATAATTCTCCACCTTCATCATCTTAGGTGCATTCAATTTTGTCATGTTCGACATTTTAACGCAAACAGACTGGTAAAACCGTACAAAATATCACCGAAAACAGTGGTTACTAACTTACACCGTTAGAATCGTCTCGAAAAGACAAATCCAATGATATATAATGTCAAAAACCGTATTCGGGAATTTCCAGAGTTTTTTTTTTTTTTTTTTTTTTACCCTAAAAATCCAAGGAATTCAACGGTCCAAACGGTTCTGTCTAACGAGCTACGGATCAATTTCTATTTGCAAAACACTGAAATTTTATCGACGTTTGCCAACGGAAATTCCACCCTGTTAAATTCGCTGGTATCAGTTAATTTCGCTGGGTTAGTGATTAATTTCGCTGGTCTGTTGTCTGTTCAATTTCGCTGGCTATCTTTGCTGGACAAATTCGCTGGTATAATTTCGCTATTACGACGACCTGTAAGTCGCTGAAAACCGTAATATTTTCGCTGTGGAAAATTTCACGGTTACCAAAGTCGCCTTTGGATTTAACTTCGCCGATAACTATGCTGGTTAAATTCGCAGATCAGTCAAATTCGCCAGTACAGTCAATTTCGCCACCCAGTAAATTTGGTAACTTAATCTTTTCGAAAATTTGCTGATTTTCTGGATTCTTCTAACAACTTTCTGCAGAATCGAAACAGCAAATCAACAACTTCTCCACCAAAATTCGATGAACTCGATGAAGACACCAACAACAATCTTCGAATTTCAGCCAAAATCCTCCAAAAACAACCAATCAGAACTATCTCTAAAACCTGTAAATCAGCAAAAACTTTCCAGAAATCCTGCAAAACACCAAACAAAAGATCAAAACTGCCAAAAATTTCGAAAATTAATATCAAACCAGCCAGAAAAATTCGAAAATTTTAAAACCCTAATTTTATCAGATTTCAAAAATTCGAAAATCTCCCTGTTTCTGCAGACACAATTCTGAACCGAGCCTTCAAGAGCCTAATGCTCTGATACCAATTGTAGGTCCCCTATTCGTATGGATCTTTAACAGAATTGTCAATCCAATCAAGAGTGCGGAATCCTCTTGATCAGAATATCACAGAAACAAGTAGAAGAACAGAAACAGCAAGACACTTTTAAACCAGGGTTTCTATTGATTATCCAAACAAACGTTTTACAATCAATCAAACCCTAACCAACTCCAAATTCGTCCAAGGCCTTTGCACTCTCACGAATTTGCTCTCAAACAATGTTCTGGCTGATTAACCTAAACCCTAAAGCCTAACCTTGTTTATATAACACAAGGTTTGCTACTTGGGCCAAGGTTAAACATTATGGACTGCGAATTGGACAGGCCCAATTCGCCCCCCATCACCCAATATGGGTTTTGGTTAGCCCAAACATTTCAACTAACTATTACAAAGCTAAACCCGCTAACTGTTTATCGTTTAACTAATTACAAGATATCCAAAGACCAAATCTAAGCTGTTGTCACAAACATGCACCAACAAACTCCCCCTTGACAATAGCTTCATAAAATAACTTTGTCTTCAGTCATCTTGCAATCTTCATGTAGTCTTGCCCTGTCTTTGGTCTTTGGATAGCTTCAGCTTCAATAGCTTCTGTCAGCAACAGACTCCCCCTAAGCTGATGCATCCAATCACCAAATCTTCAAAAACTTTAGCGTTTGAGTAAACTCCAGTTCAGCATTTGAATAGCAATCTTCAAACTCTTCAACTTTGTCTGCAATATAGAAAGGAGGTTCTACCATGCATCCAATCAAACTCTCATCTTCACAGCAACTCATCACTTTAACTTCACAGCAACATACTGCTTCAATCTGTATACTATAAAACAAACATCTCGAGAAACCATAAGAATTTTTCCACCTAAGTTAAAAAAAATTATTATTATTCAAGAGATAGTTATACTGTATCACAAATTAAGCATTTTCAATTTATCACCAACACGCAAAACTTTTTAATCACACACCCTATAACCCGCATGATTTAAAATTTTGAACTCACTTTCTAACACCGTCTCCCCCTATCAGTAACAATTCCTCCAAGAATAACAGTTTTCCGTACGTTAAGAATTTTAAACAGAAAAAGACACTATTTTTGTATTTTTGTATTTTCTGAAAGCAAGTAAATAACAAAAACAATAAACACTCTATTTTTGTGAGAATCACTGGTAAGAAAATCATATCAGCACAATCAAACTGTTTCACACAATTAGATAATTCTTTATTTAATTTTTCGTGAAAAGCAGTTCAAGACGATTACCAGTATGTTTGTCCACTTAAACAAAATGCATGAACATTTCAAGTACCATTACCATATGATACTTAAAGGTAATATTAATTACTGATATACTAGTGTGTCCCACTTCAGGATATACCCCCACGATCAAGGTATGCACAAAGTTTCATCGTAGTAGGTGAGTATACTGAATTCATCCTTTAAGATATCCTGACAATGTCTCAGTCTGCATATAATCTGTTTTATCATGTTTTGATTGCTTAACAATGAACACCCAAATAAATACTAATCAAATCCTGGAAATATAAACAACACACTCTATCATGCAAGTATCTTCCCTACCACATATTTCACAAGTCCAATCCAGATTTCTGAAATCTTAACTGGGAATAGGTTGAGAAGAGAACAGAATAGATCTTTAGGAGAGATGGTATAATATACAGATCAAATGAGTTTTCTCAGTTTGATATAGGTTTATTGGGTTTCATTTGGGCACTTGAGGGCCTCTTTCGGGTGTAATAGATCTATAGAGCGACAACGTACAGCTAGGTCAGCATATATCTGGATGCAGCAGAAGCTGTCGTTGCCTAGCACCTCCAGGTCAGCATATATCTGGATGCAGCAGAGGAGGTACACGACTTTTTTCAGAGAAGATTTCAGAATCAGATCAAAATTGTGTGTATCGGGACACATACAGACATTCAAATAGAAATGAGCTAATTCCAAGTGACTTTCTTTCCTGAGGTCATGTACAATTTTAGATCTGAACAGAAAGACAGTCAAGATATCCCCAGATGAAATAACAGTATAAAGACCCAAAACTTCAGATTTTGGCAATCTATCAACGCAAGATTTAAGGTCATTAAACCATACACCACTGATGTGTTCCCCACTCATACACAGTTCATTTAAGTTTATATCACATTGGTAAGTTGATTATTTCATGTTTGTTGCCTACTGGTACATCATATAAAGAAGCTGCTATCACACTTAAGCAATTTAATTTCAGTTTCAGTGTGACAGTCTAACTTGCTGATGTACTATCATTTCTTCTTTTTCACACAGTGAACTCATTTTTGGTTTTCTAATTTTTTTTTATGTTTTTGATTTTTCAAATTTTTTTTTATTTTTGATTTTGAAGAAAAGCAGTAAACTATTTACAAAAATTCTTATGAAAAACCAGTTATTCAGGATTCCTCATCCCATTGAGTTCGACTAAGTGTTCAAAGCGAGCCCTGTCAAAAGCTTTAGTATAAAGATCTGCCAGGTTATCTAGTGTGTCGAATCATCACTTTGAACTTCAATTTAACTCAATCAATATATTAACAATCTCACATCCCCCTTCATATGCCTAGAGCAGCCATTATCAACATAAGTTGATAATCCTCCTTAGCAGCTCCTGCACACACCAACTAAGAAATTAGTTAGATTGGGGGACCCAAGCCTTAATGGTCTTGGGTCGTCCAAATTCACCAACCACTGGAACATCCATCCAATATCCATTACTCCTAACTGGAGTCTTGGATCTTAGACTTCCTGATGGAAATGGGTTTTGATTTCCATAAGGTCTATGGTCCTGAGGGTTCCTATATGTATTTGGACTATTTGACCTTTGGAAATTTTGATTTTGATACCTTGAGTTTTGATTCCAAGAAGCTTGATTGTTATAATTTCTAAAGCCATTGTTATAAAAATTTCGACAACCATTATTTTGGTATCGATTTTGATATTGACCTTGACTTCTGAAATTATTTGAATTTCCATTAAAATTGTTCACTCTAGGTGAACTGCTTCTAGGTCTCTCGTATCTGCCTGGTGGAGATCTAGGCTGAAATCGAGGTTGATTTCTTTGAAAACGAGGAACTTGTGGAGTTCCTTTTTTAGCCTTATCTACACCAACAGCAACATTCTTTGGTTGCTTAGGAGCAGATTTCTTTGGAGAATTTGAGCCTTTCTCCTCACTATCACCTTCCTTCACCGGTAATTTCCCTCTCTGTTTTTCACTAAGTTTTGCTTCACTCTTTTTGTTAGGACAGCAGCTTGCTACATGTCCCTTGACGTGACATTTGAAGCACGATCTCTTTCTCGAAGACTTCTTAGCTGGAGTCTCTGAGGTAGATCCCTTATCAGATGGTGATGATCCCTTAGATGAACCTTGTTCAGTTTGCTTTATTTCAGATTTTTCTATCCTCTTATTTTTAGCAAACTCTACATTCGATTCATTTTCAATAACAGCAGTTTCGTTTTTCATATCACTACCTTGAACAAAATTAATCTTTTTAACAAAAGCTTGATTTTTATTCTTAGGCGGTGAATTTTTCCTTTTCAAATCATCACTCTCAGATCCATCACCTTTACTTGATGTGGATGCGAAACTACTTGGTGTAGATGCCATAAAGTCTGCTAGCTCATTTTCACTAGGCAGGAATGAATAGTCATGACTAAGAGGAGGTGGAACTTCATTAAATCCCTGGAAGCCCACACTGGTCTTGTCATTACTCTTCTTTAACCCACCCATCATGTGTTTCATAACAAAAGATGAATCTCTGAATTGACCTAATTTCTTTTCAAGTTCAACAATTTTGAGTTGTGCATCTGACAACTCTTTGTTTTTATCAGAAATCTCTTTTGTTTTCTCAGCCATCATGTCATGAGCTAAATCTATTACTTGAAGTTTTTCATTTAACTTGCATGTTAAAGCTTCAATTTCAGCTTCACAACCTTTTATCTTCTTCAAGTATGATGATTCATTTCTTTTAACAAAAAAATTTGCTTCTTTTATGTTAGACATCTCACTTACCAGACTTTGGTTTTGTGTTGTCAACCTGGCAACCTCACCCTGTAGTTCACGACATCTCAAACATACTGAATTAGATTGTACCTCTTTCTCATGAACTTCTGAGTTTTCATCAGCAACAACCTGTTCAGCTTCACTCTCCTTCTCTACTTCAGCATCCACTTTTGCTTCAGCATTCTTCACTTCAGATTCAGCATCACTCACAGTAGTTTCAGCATCACTCACAGTAGTTTCAGCCTCATCAACTGGCACTATCTCTGCCATGAATGCACGAGTAACACTCTCATTTCCCTGATATTTCTTTTGTAATGCATCCCACATATCCTTTGAATTATTGTACTTTTTGAAGGTATGCTTGATGCTATCAGGTAAGGACGTCTTTATTGTAGCCAATGCTCTTTTTTCAGCCTCATACATCTTTTTATCACCCTCTTTCATGTTCGCATAGTCTGTTAGACGTTGTCTGCCCTCATAATCATGTGTAGGGTTTATGTACCCATCTTCAATACATATCCACATACGTACATCCTGAGATTCAATGAAGGATTTGAAGTTTGCCTTCCATGTAAGATAATTCTCCACCTTCATCATCTTAGGTGCATTCAATTTTGTCATGTTCGACATTTTAACGCAAACAGACTGGTAAAACCGTACAAAATATCACCGAAAACAGTGGTTACTAACTTACACCGTTAGAATCGTCTCGAAAAGACAAATCCAATGATATATAATGTCAAAAACCGTATTCGGGAATTTCCAGAGTTTTTTTTTTTTTTTTTTTTTTTTTTTTTACCCTAAAAATCCAAGGAATTCAACGGTCCAAACGGTTCTGTCTAACGAGCTACGGATCAATTTCTATTTGCAAAACACTGAAATTTTATCGACGTTTGCCAACGGAAATTCCACCCTGTTAAATTCGCTGGTATCAGTTAATTTCGCTGGGTTAGTGATTAATTTCGCTGGTCTGTTGTCTGTTCAATTTCGCTGGCTATCTTTGCTGGACAAATTCGCTGGTATAATTTCGCTATTACGACGACCTGTAAGTCGCTGAAAACCGTAATATTTTCGCTGTGGAAAATTTCACGGTTACCAAAGTCGCCTTTGGATTTAACTTCGCCGATAACTATGCTGGTTAAATTCGCAGATCAGTCAAATTCGCCAGTACAGTCAATTTCGCCACCCAGTAAATTTGGTAACTTAATCTTTTCGAAAATTTGCTGATTTTCTGGATTCTTCTAACAACTTTCTGCAGAATCGAAACAGCAAATCAGCAACTTCTCCACCAAAATTCGATGAACTCGATGAAGACACCAACAACAATCTTCGAATTTCAGCCAAAATCCTCCAAAAACAACCAATCAGAACTATCTCTAAAACCTGTAAATCAGCAAAAACTTTCCAGAAATCCTGCAAAACACCAAACAAAAGATCAAAACTGCCAAAAATTTCGAAAATTAATATCAAACCAGCCAGAAAAATTCGAAAATTTTAAAACCCTAATTTTATCAGATTTCAAAAATTCGAAAATCTCCCTGTTTCTGCAGACACAATTCTGAACCGAGCCTTCAAGAGCCTAATGCTCTGATACCAATTGTAGGTCCCCTATTCGTATGGATCTTTAACAGAATTGTCAATCCAATCAAGAGTGCGGAATCCTCTTGATCAGAATATCACAGAAACAAGTAGAAGAACAGAAACAGCAAGACACTTTTAAACCAGGGTTTCTATTGATTATCCAAACAAACGTTTTACAATCAATCAAACCCTAACCAACTCCAAATTCGTCCAAGGCCTTTGCACTCTCACGAATTTGCTCTCAAACAATGTTCTGGCTGATTAACCTAAACCCTAAAGCCTAACCTTGTTTATATAACACAAGGTTTGCTACTTGGGCCAAGGTTAAACATTATGGACTGCGAATTGGACAGGCCCAATTCGCCCCCCATCACCCAATATGGGTTTTGGTTAGCCCAAACATTTCAACTAACTATTACAAAGCTAAACCCGCTAACTGTTTATCGTTTAACTAATTACAAGATATCCAAAGACCAAATCTAAGCTGTTGTCACAAACATGCACCAACAACAATCAAGAGTCGGTACCCTCTACCGAGGATTGATGACCTATTTGATCAGTTGCAAGGATCGAGCTACTATTCCAAGATCGACCTTCGATCTGGATACCATCAGTTAAGAATCCAAGAGGAAAGCGTACCAAAGACTGCATTTAGAACGCGTTATGGGCATTACGAGTTCCTTGTGATGCCATTCGGACTGACGAACGCGCCAGCGGTATTTATGGATCTGATGAACCGCGTATGCAAACCATATCTCGATAAATTCGTGATTGTATTTATCGATGATATCCTCATTTACTCGCAAACGAGGGAAGAGCACGAGCAACCCCTCAGAACCATTTTGGAACTACTGAAGAAAGAGAAACTTTATGCAAAATTCTCCAAGTGCGAATTTTGGATTCGTGAAGTACAGTTCCTTGGTCACGTTGTGAATAAGAAGGGCATTCATGTAGACCCCGCCAAGATTGAAGCAATAAAGAATTGGGAAGCCCCCAAAACCCCAACTGAAGTTCGGCAATTTTTGGGATTAGCGGGCTATTACCGACGATTTATCGAGAATTTCTCCAAGATAGCTCAACCGCTGACTACCCTTACGCAGAAAGACAAGAAGTACGACTGCGGTGATAAGCAGGAAGAAGCCTTCCAACTGCTCAAAAATAAACTATGCGATGCACCGATACTATCCTTACCCGAAGGCACTGAAGACTTCGTGGTATACTGCGACGCTTCGCGTCAAGGTTTGGGTTGCGTGCTCATGCAACGCCAAAAAGTCATCGCTTACGCTTTAAGACAGTTGAAGGTGCATGAAAGGAACTATACCACTCACGACCTGGAGCTAGGCGCGGTGGTATTCGCTTTGAAGATCTGGTGACACTATTTATATGGTACTCGATGTACAATCTTCACAGATCACAAAAGCCTACAACACATATTTGATCAGAAGGAATTAAATATGCGTCAGCGACGTTGGGTCGAGCTGCTAAACGATTATGAATGTGAGATTAAGTATCATCCTGGAAAGGCAAATGTTGTAGCAGACGCGTTAAGCCAAAAAGAAAGGGTTAAGACCTTAAGGGTTCGAGCATTGGAAATGACTATTCAGACGAACCTCACTGCACGCATTCATGACGCACAACAAGAAGCCCTTAAGGGAGACAATCGTAAAGCTGAATACCTCCGGGGTATGCTGAAGAATTTGGTGCCAAACAAAGAGGGAACCTTATAATTTAAGGGGCGTATTTGGGTTCCGCTCTATGGCGGTATTCGAGAAGTCATCCTTAATGAAGCTCACAAGTCGAGATATTCGATCCATCCAAGATCGGAAAAAATGTATCAAGACTTGAAGGATTACTATTGGTGGCTGAGGCTTAAAAGCGATGTGGCTATCTATGTTGGAAAATGCCTAACCTGTGCTAAGGTTAAGGCTGAATATCAGAAACCGTCCGGGCTACTGCAACAACCAGAGATACCCATGTGGAAGTGGGAGCAAATCTCGATGGACTTCATAACAAAATTACCCAGGACCCCTAGAGGGCACGATATGATATGGGTGATAGTTGATCGATTTACGAAATCTGCGCATTTCCTACCGATCCGAGAAAAGGATAGCACTGGAAAGCTTGCTGAGTTGTACCTGAAAGAAATCGTGGCACGTCATGGGGTGCCTATCTCAATTATTTTAGACAGAGATGGACGTTTTGTCTCGAGGATCTGGCAATCCTTCCAGGAGGCCTTTGGATCTCAACTAGATCTAAGCACGGCCTTCCATCCGCAAACAGACGGCCAGAGCGAACGAACCATACAAACGCTGGAAGATATGCTTCGCGCATGTGTTATGGACCTAGGCGGCAGCTGGGATACTTATCTACCCTTAGTTGAGTTTTCCTACAATAACAGTTATCATACGAGCATAAAAGCCGCACCATTCGAAGCTCTATATGGCTGCAAGTGCCGCTCGCCGTTATGTTGGGCAGACGCTGGAGACAAACGAATCGTTGGTCCTGAACTTGTTCAAGAGACAACTGACAAAATCATGCAGATCCGAGAGCGCATTAAGGCGGCTCGAGATCGACAAAAGAGCTACGCTGATCAAAGACGAAAACCATTAGAGTTCGAGGTGGGAGACAAAGTTTTGTCGAAGGTCTCACCATGGAAGGGCGTAGTAAGATTCGGAAAACGTGGAAAGCTGAATCCATGATACATCGGACCATTCAAGATTTTGGAAAGAATTGGTACCGTGGCATACAAGTTGGAATTACCGGAAAAACTTAACGGAGTACATGATACGTTTCATGTGTCCAACCTCAAGAAGAATCCAACCCAAGAAACAGTAATCATCCCTGCAGATGAAGTGCATATTGACGACACACTCCGATTTATAGAACAACCCGTTGAGGTTACCGACTGGAAAGTCAACAAGACCAGGAGGAGCAGTGTCAAACTTGTCAAAGTACGTTGGGACTTTAAGCACGGACCCGAGTACACGTGGGAACGTGAAGACCAGTTTAAAGAAAAGTACCCCCACCTGTTCAAGAAAACTCCTGCGAGAGTTAGTTCAGCCTGAATTTCGGGACGGAATTCTTTTAACGGGGGGAGACTGTGACAACTTGCACAAAACCGGTAATTTCCGTACAATTTAATTATTATTTAATATATGCAGTTATGTGCTTAAATGTCAACATTGTTTGATTTCATGCTATACATGTGAATTCATACACGTTTTATACTTCAAATATTGCTTTATGCATTACTATTAGCATTGCGTCAGAAAGACTAGTAAACTCACCGGTAAGATACATTGTGTTAGCAATTCTGCAGAAAGCAGCCTGACAATAGAATTGGGGCCTAGGAGTAGGTCCAACATCTAAAATACATTAAAACCCAAGAATGTATACAAGGGTTAACATATAGACTTTCCGGAAGTTGAAATACGCACTGAAAAGCACTAGAAACACACTTTAAATGCTGAATTTCATATATTTCAGCAAAATTCAGCATTGTAACAAGTTAGTAACATGTAAAAATGTGACTAATTAGTCCTGAATGCTTTCCTAAGTGTCGGGAATTGAAAGTGTCACAAAAGGGTACATAAAGGACACTAAACGGTGCAATTTAGCACTTTAACGAACCGGTATCTAACCGAACAACCGGACACTGCCCGAAACACCAAAATTATACTAGAAGCATTGTTTTATTATTTCTAAGCTAGTTATGATCCCCGAACACCCTAACACACTATATAACACCATATATGCATAACACCTAAACATTACACTTGAAATCTAACCATTTAACTTAACTACCCATTAAACTTACACTTTACCCCGCCCCCCCTTTTAAAGTGGACGGTCATGGGGTGGCCCCCATCAAGATCTTTACTTGATCTCACTAGATTGCATATGATCTTCTAAGATTTGCTAAAGATCTTGCTTTGTACTCAAGAGACATGCTAACCAATGGGTAATAGAATTATGTGGTTATAAGTATTGGATGGAGCATTTAGAGATCATAACTTCACTCACACCTACACACATCATTCACCTCCTC
The DNA here is from genome assembly GCA_030545235.1 of Helianthus tuberosus. Classification (NCBI taxonomy): domain Eukaryota; kingdom Viridiplantae; phylum Streptophyta; class Magnoliopsida; order Asterales; family Asteraceae; genus Helianthus; species Helianthus tuberosus. Next base: position 134,244,787 of record CM060371.1, on the reverse strand, counting down.
CTCTCCTCCCCCATTCTCGGTCGATCCTAGTCCACCACACCACCACCACCTTCATCCATTGTTCATCCATTCCAAGCTTATCCTAAGGTGCAAAAAGGTGTCTAAGGAAGTTTGGAGCTCTTGGAGATTGAAGGACCTTTCCCATTTGCTTTTATCCAACACATATATCATCTTCAACCTCTTGTGTTCTTCCCTGGCCTTGTGCTAGTAGTAAGACCCTTATGAACCCTTGTTACTTCATATTTTGATGATTAAAAGAAGATAAACATTGTTAATCTTGAAGAACACTAAAGAACATGATCATGATACTTTAACATAAGCTTTTAAACATATGAATACATGTTGATTGTGTTGATTTGCTTCTTGATGATTGATGATTTGTGTTAGTGATGTTAGACATCATAAGAAACCTACTAGATTGTGATTAAACACATGATCTAGTAAGTTAAGGTGGTGATCTTGTGAAAGACCAAGATCATCATGCTTTATGTCTTCATGAACTTGAATGATGAAATTGGTTTTCATATGTAAAGATGATTTAAACAAATATAAATTTTGTAAATAGATGATTACAAAAATAATTTTCTCAAGAAACCAAGTTTATTTATAAGATTTACAAAGTCATGGTTTCTAAGTAAACTAATCATATTTTTAGTGTTTAAACAAGACTAGAAACATGTTTGTAATAAGAAAAATACAAAAGAAATATTTTTAGAAAAATCATCTTACAAGTTGTAAATGACTAAATCTTTCAAGAATGTGATTTACAAACAAATAACAATGTTTTAAAGGGTAACTAAACCTACTAAATAACATGGTAAGTTACTACAAGTTCTTACCAAAACCTCAAGTTCATGATGTAGAGTAAATTACTTGATTTTAGCACTTGGTAAGTGTTGAATGAGTTGTTGATTGTTGTTAATTGATTTTGATAATTGAAAAGAAAATAAACACATGTTTTGAAAACATGGGAAACCTCCATTTTTAGGGGAAACCATGTCAAAATATTTATAAAATTTTGACACTTAGAAAAATATAAGTTTTGTTGAAACTTATTCCCTAAAAATTTACCTAAAAATATTTACCAAGGTTTCCCTAATTTTTGTGTAAATTTTAAGTTAAGGAATGATGATTTCTTCAAAATAAAAATTGATACTAAGTATGTATATTTTTGAGGAAAATATATATATTTATTGATCAACAAATTTTGTGCTAAGTGTATGTAGTATGTATTATATGTAATAGTGTATTAGGACTTGAAAATACACTAAATACTCCTAAGGAGTAAAAATACAAAATACACATACAACATGCATAGACAAATACAAGAGAATATATTTATGAAAACATATTCCTTAATAGATTAAATAACTTGGACAAGTTATGAACTTAAAATGAAGTTTTGGACAAAATACATAACTCGGGTGAAAGATACAAGATACTTATATTTATTGGAAAATAATATAAGTAAGATACATAGTTAAAAATATAAATTATTTTTAACTACAAAGAACACATACATAAAAGATGGTGACTCGTACTTGCGCGATACAAGTCTAGTGACTAACGTTAATAAAACACGTATAGGTCACGACGCTAAATAAGCAAACCCGGTGAAGTTTACTGCGCAGGAAACGCAAAGTTGTGAGTTCATGTCCCCACTTTTAAACTTTTATATGCTTTCTAAACTTGGGGAAAATACATGTGTTATGGTATGTTGAATACAAAAACTAAGGAATGATACTTTAGATCATGTCACGAATAGGGTACCAGAAGCACCATTAATCGTGTACATACTAAGACCGCGGAACAAAAGGTTGGATCTAATGGGTTTCAGGCAGCCACACTCTTGGTCATAACTAGTACCAAGCAGTGCTTTTGTGTCTCTAGTCGTGAATCGACAAAGAAAAATGCCTATGGTTTGGATGCTTCCTATGTCGTGTCACATGTTAATGGCCTTGCAAATCATTAGCAATCTCGATTTCCTTATATTTACAGATATACTTGATTCATACAAATTACATACCATGTTTTCTACAACGAATGCTTGGATGTTTATACAAAAACTGCATGAATTCACACCAACATTATGTTGACGATTTTCCAAAAACTCACATGTATTTCAGGTAACTAAAGTGGATTTGCGCGCGGTCTTACTTTTGCTCTTGGATGTTGTTTATGTTGTTAGCTATGTTGTGTCAAGACTCCTATACCTCTTTTGCGGGATTTGGTTGTTATATCCCACCTTATGTGGTGATATAATAATTAAAATCTTGTTGTTTGTGGATGAAATAGAGTTTTAAACTTTTCTAACAATATGCCGTCTTGTGATGTAAACACTTAACCTATGTTTTTAGTTATATAATGTTTTGGCATTTGGAGTTATTTTTACGAGCATGTAGTATGTTTACAAGTCGTATGCAATGAGAACCTTTCAAAATCACACCACGTGCTTCCGCCGTAGAAAGGGGTGTGACATTAAAAGCAAAAGATAAACAAATTGTCTTTCATTGTTTTTAGTCACTAATGCCCTCGTCCATTCCTACATGAAGCATGCATCATAATCATCAAATAACTGCACCTGAAACATATGTGAAACGAAAGTCAGCATAAAAATGCCGGCGAGTACATAGGTTTTGTGAGTGTGCCAAATTCATGGCTTGTATACATATTGCAATATCTCGTACGACTACTAGAGTCGATAATTGAAAACCATGTATCGTAAAGTGTTTGGTATTGCAATATAATTAACCAACTAAAACAAGTTGGTTAAAGTTTATGAAACCTCGTTACCATGAATCCTGACCAAAACATTCGCTTTTGTAAACCAAATTGTAAATCGTCTTGTAAGAAAACTTGTATGGTTTATATCTTTTAGTAAACATTGTTGCGTGACATCATTTGAAATCATTCATCCAAGTGAACTAAATACCGCCACAGAATGTAATTTTATAAAAGCACTTATATATAGGAAGTACCAGCGGCGTATCCACCATGCTTTTATCACATTACACCCGTCCCGTTATCTAATCACTTACCATAAACCAATCGTTCAATTCATCCGTGTTATAAAAACCAATCGTCCAAATCGTTCAATTCGTTTGTGTTATAAACCATCGATCAATCGTCCGTGTTATAAACCATCGTTTAATCATCCATGTTTTGATTGTGAAAACTAACTTTTGGTCGTTCTTTTTGAATACATTCAAACCAGTGTGACTCGACTATACCACAAAAGGGTATCTTTAAATCAACTAACAAACCACCAAAGGGTTTGTTAAAATAACAGATTATGTCGTTACCCACATTACCTACCAAATCCATGGGGATAGTCCGATAACGGGATTTGTCAAATCCTATGGTACCACAACATACTACTGGTCGGCTCGGCCAAAGCTAATGAATGTCATTCGTGTTATGAATTAACGCACCAACAAGCTCGTTCACATTATTGAAATCGTTATGTTTAATATAAACCATAACATTTGTTTTTGAAATCTCGAAATCGTTTTAGCACATATGAATCACCCCAAAACAATTGAAAGCATAAAATAGGGGAACTATGTACTCACTTGAGATTGCAAGTATCCTTGATCTAGTGAACTAACAAAGCTCGGGAAGTCAAGGAATCAAGTGGCACCTAGTATGGAATCACTATGTTAATAAATCGGGACCTAAATCGGGAGTTCAGATAGAATGAGGTCTTGTAAACCAAATGAGTGTTGGAACTCATATAATATGGTTTAACAAAGCCTACATTCTGATTTGATAGCAATCCTAAGTGCTTTTGACCCGTTAAGGTAGTTTACGCTACTTTAACGTGTCATTTGCGCAAATGCGCATTCGGATGGCCTAACTAGTCCTATGATAAGTCTTATATGCCCTAACATGTTTACTAATGTTTCACAATCAGTTTATGTGTCAAAATTTAGGTTACATATGCTTAAAATGAATTTATGCGCAAAAAGGGTATTTTGGTCATTTTCCTAAGGGATATAAACTACCTATCATACAACTAATCAAATGAAGTGACCATAAGGTATAGCCTCGAAAGGTTATTCCCTATTTAACTATGGTTACAATATATGTTTGGTCGGATCCTAATGATCGACCAAACAGGTCGGGTTTGAAAGTCTAAGCGGTTGTTAAGACCGCTTGACTTACGACCCTAAACAAACACTAAACTAGAAGTGACGAGTTAAACATGTTAAAACATGTTTAACTAAGTTAGAAAACTGATTTTGGTATTAAAACAAAGTGTTTTGATACCCAAAAATAGTTCCGTCGCAAAATGCACATAATCGTGCATTTTAACCGAAACTTTGACTCGTCACTTCGACTAGTCAACGTGGTAATCAGTAGGTATAATCACAAGGGACTATAACAATCGTGATTACGATCACGTTGCAAAGTTCAATCGAACTTTGTTTTGACCAATTCATGGTCAAAGCCGAAAGTCAAACACTGTTTGACTTTTAGCTTAAAATAAATAAACAAGACTAGGAAGAACACTTACAAGTGTTCTAGGATGGAAAGAAGACTAGAAAACTCAGGTAGGAAGCCTCTAACAAATGTGGTAGCCTCCACTTATGTCACACCCTGATATTTCCACGTATTACCGGTGGGCCCGGTGGGGAGTATCGTGACGTAGTTGATATCATCATAATCAATTAATCACAGTTTAATGCACAGCGGAAGTCTAAAAGTAATTTATACAAACCGAGTTTAAAGTAACATAAAATATTATCCAACGGAATGTAAGAAGATCCACAGGCGGATCAAAACAAAAGAAGTAATGTTCAACAGTCTTAAAGTGATAAAAGCTTGCAAGACTTTTTATTTAATCACTCAGGAGTTCCAGCCCATTACGCTTAGTACCCGCACTTAACCTTTTGAAAATACGTCAGTTTACACTGGTAAATACAATTAATTGACTCTTTTGAAAATTATTTATAAAAATTGGTTTGGATGCACAAGGCATAAAATCTTTTATAACTTGGGACAATTATTTAAAAATAATCTTGTATATAGATTTACATGTTTGTCGTCCATTCAGTAGCCCGGGTTAGAAGTACCGGGTTAAAGATTAATAGACACACCACCAATATAATCCCACGTCGAGTTATCCTCAACGAGTGGTTATATCTTATACATACGCAACTGTCAGGTGTATGCCTACACCCCGTGCTTAAGTCGTGGCCATTTGTATTTAAATGATGCCAAGGATATCCAGGACACGGTCATTAACCCCCCAAAGGCATTGCACCAAACATAACAGATTAAAACGGGTTATGTAAATGTATTAATCACAATCCGATTTAAATAACTACATACCCGACCAAGCGGTATTATTATAATACCGTATCCCAAGCCCGTAAAACGGAAAATAAGTTAAAAGTATTTACCTGAGCAAAATATAATTTTAAACTCAGCCGTATAACAATCAGCAAGTGCAAATAGCTTTTACTGGGCTCCTAGATCTGGAACGAAGGTTTTAGTAACTTATTAGATTCCTAGCGGGTCTTACTTAAGTTTAAACTTAGACCGGTTAGTTTTAATGAAAGGTTTACGGTTCAAAACGCACGATTAAGCGAAGACCGGATTAGAATGTGATTTAGACCCGACAAGTATGAAGACTTGTATAATATGGGTAAACTAAACACATTCTGGATTTTGAAGTAAAAATGATAAAGTTTGACCCGTTTCGGTTAATTTATGCAAACTAGTTACATAAACCGTACCGAACGCGAATATGCATAACGGTTAACTAAATGAGTCATGTATAGGTTCCACAAGTTAATATGCTTAAAATATGTTATGATATCAGTAGGATATCTTCCATTATGCCCAAAACGAATTTAAAACCAATTTAAGCCCCGAAAGGGTATTTTGGTCATTTTAAAGTTTATAAAAGAGGTTAAATAGAAATCTGATGTTCTGGTCTAAAATAATCAGTAAAAATATTTATTTTAATAAGTTATATCAGTAAGATATCATATATTTGTGAAACTTATCATTTATGGCCAAACTATGCACCGTAGGGGCATTTTGGTCATTTCACATATGTTAAAAGGGCCAAATTGGAAATCTGAGTTCAAAACTTTTACTTACTGTTTAAGTATAAAAATTTATTCATAACATCAGTAGGTAACAAGTCTTAGGTGCTAAATATGGTTTTAAACCATACTATGCGCCTAAATCGCATAAAAGTCGGTATTTGACGGTATTCGGGTTGATTAAGAAAATCTAAGATTTTGATCAGCCTCTACTATTTAAAATAATTTATTTAATGTATAAAATCAGTAGAAAAAGGTTTGATATGTAAAGGATGTGTAAAACTCTTTTTATTAGCAAAAAGGGCATTACCGTTAATTATCGAGTCAATGCAAGAACCCTATGTTATGATCTGTTTAAAATTTAACAAAAATGTCCAAAAATCCCTAAATCTTATATAATAACAGTGGGTAGAAAGTTTGGTGTCAAAATTTGGGTTTAAATAGGTTTTATTCCAAAAATACCGTTTAATTAATAAAAAGCTTGCATTTTACGATATCGCGCATAACTTCTATTTTAGACCATAATCTGATGTCGAACTTTTAGGACATACTTAAATATCAGTAATAAAGGTTTTTGCCCTCTCACATTTTCAAAAATCTCGTTTTAAGATAAAAAGGGCATAATGGTCAACTTTTAAGCATTTAACGGAAACATGCAATGAACTAGGATTTCTATGGAACCAAGTTGTATAACCTTAGAGGGTTATACTAACCTATAATATGGTCCTAAAGGAACCCTAAGGCATATCTAAACTAAGCTAAATCGGGTCAGAACTGAAAGTCAAAGCAAAAGTCTACTTTTGCGACTTTCGGTTCCGAACCGAGCCTAAACTCAGAATTGTCGGGTTGAACATGTGTAAACATGTTCTTATATTATTTACCAAGTTATTTTAGTGTTAAAACATGTTCCATAACCTCTACATTATCAGTTATGAATTAATTTGTAAAAACTGACCCGTTTGACTTTTTATAAAATAGTTTGACCCGACAATTGACCAAGTAAAAGTGATAATCAGTAGGTGCCCATTTAAGGGTTTATTACCTACATAATTACCAACTCATAGCAACTTTCAATTCGAAAAATGGCTGGACCGTTTGTGATTAATCACAAAGTCAAAGGTTAATTACGATAACTTTGACTTTCGGTCGTTAAGCTAATAAAACTTAAATTAGGAAGCTAAGAATGCTTACAAGAATACTTAGCACGAATTAGAAACTGAGGAAAGCTTCCTAGAGCTCCAAGGGACTTTAGAGAATGAGTTGTGAAGTAATTTTTCAAATGTGCAAATGAACAAGTAAAGAACAAGTGCCTTATATAGGAATTTCTACTTCATATGATCAACCCACATGTCCCTACATTGATCCAAGATGATTCCTGGTGTCCCTAGTGCATGAAAAACCATTTGCTCAGTCCCTAGTATCGATTTCAGGCATGCAAAGGCGATGGAACTGACTGAACCTGCAGCTGTGCACGTTTTCTGTTACTGGCAGTCTCACGCGGGCCACGTAAGACTTATAAGAAGTCTACGCGGGCCACGACAATGGGGAAATCTAGTAAACATTTTGCAAACTTTGGAATTTCAGTCCCTGGTCCTATTTAAGTTTATTTAACTTTCATTTATTGCACTTATGACCCCCATAGTTAACTATTAAGGGCCTTTGGTCATATTTTAACTCCGTTAAGCTCCCGGTTAGTTGTAAGATCACCCGAAAAGTCTTGTTTTCAACGAAACTTCACAAAATTACTGTTAATTATTCTTGAAAGCGAAATATACAATTATTGCAATGTTTTTGGGATCGTTAAAAGGTCACTCAAAGGTAACATTTAACATGTTGACACTTTTAACCCCTATGTTTGGTAAGATCCTTAATTTAAATACAAACGACTTTCTATGTTCGACAATTTATTCGTTAAAGAATACGAACATCGTGTGAGGTTAATCAGAGGCACAAGAATGGCATGTTGACACTTTGGATCCTTTTACTAACATATTTACATTGTTTGACAATTTTACTCCCTCCAGATCAATCCATTACATGTTTAAAGTCCATGACACGTGTCTTTATTATATTGGCCATGATTTTGCAAGGTGTTACATCCTCACCCCCTTAAAAGAAATCTCGACCTCGAGATTTACTGAAATAAATGAGGGTACTTCTGTTTCATTGTGGATTCAACCTCCCACGTGTATTCTGGGCCTCTACGGGCATCCCATTTTACCTTCACAATCGGCACATGCTTCCTTCAAAGCTTCTTAACCTATCGATCCTCGATCGACAAAGGTTTTTCAACGAATTTCAAGCTCATCTATCAGCACGTCCTCATGCGACATTGCTAGCGACTCATCGGCTAGACATTTCTTTAAGTTGCAGATGTGGAATACATTATGAATTCCACTAAGAGCTTCTAGAAGATTTAGCTTATAAGCAACCGATCCGACACATTCGATGAGCTCGAATGGTCCTATATATCTTGGTCTCAGGTTGCCCTTTTTACCAAAACACATCACCCCTTTCCAGGGTGATACCTTGAGTAATACCTTGTCGCCTACCTCGAATTTCAGAGGTTTACGCCTTTTATCTACGTAGCTTTTCTATCTGTCCCTAGCAGCTTTGAGACGATCGCGGATCTGAACAATCTTATATGTCATCTCCAGGACTATATCAGGTCCTGATAGTTGGACATCTCCAACTTTCGCCCAACAAACTGGCGTTCTACACTTTCTTCCGTACAAAGCTTTGAAAGGTGCTGCTTGAATGCTCGAATGATAGCTATTATTGTACGAAAATTCAATCAACGGAAGATGGTCATCCCAACTCCTTCCTAAATCAATAACACAAGCCCTGAACATATCCTCGAGTGTTTGAATCGTACGCTCGCTTTGCCCATCCGTTTGAGGATGATATGTAGTGCTGAAGTTTAATCGAGTGCCTAAAGATTGCTGAAAGCTTTTCCAAAAATGCGATGTGTACCTTGTATCCCTATCATAGATAATAGACACTGGCACTCCGTGAAGAGATACAATCTCATCCACGTACAGCTGAGCTAGCTTGTCAGAGCTGTGAGTTTCTTTAATCGGCAAGAAGTGGGCTGACTTGGTCAGCCTATCGACTATGACCCAAATAGTATCATTTCCATGCTTCGTCTTTTGTAACTTTGTGATAAAATCCATGGTCACCATTTCCCATTTCCATGTGGGGAGTTCAGGCTGTTGTAGCAAACCTGATGGCTTTTGATGTTCTGCTTTAACTTGCGCGCACGTCAGACATTTAGCCACATAAGTGGCTATAGATTTCTTTAAACCTATCCACCAATAATTTGCCTTTAAATCCTGGTACATCTTATCACTGCCAGGATGAACTGAATATTTCGAACTATGGGCTTCTTGAAGAATCACATCCCTAAGTCCTCCATAGATTGGAACCCATATTCGTCCATTCAATCTTAGGATTCCATCCTTGCCATATGATAATTGTTCAGCAGTTACTCCTAACTTCTCATTCGGATAGTTAGCTTCTAATACAGCTTCCTTTTGTGCGGCTAACAACCTTTCATTCAAGTTGTTCTTTAATTCAATGCTCTTGGTATTGATTCTAATAGGCTTAACCCTTTCTTTTCTACTCAAGGCATCAGTGACTACATTTGCCTTGCCTGGATGATATCGGATTTCACAATCATAATCATTCAGCGTCTCCATCCATCGATGCTGCCTCATGTTAAGATCCTTCTGGTTAAACAGGTGCTGAAGGCTCTTATGATCAGAATAGATCACGCACTTTGTTCCGTACAAATAATGCCTCCAAAGTTTTAGTGAAAATACAATGGCACCCAATTCCAAATCGTGGGTGGTGTAATTCTTTTCGTGCACCTTTAACTGACGTGAAGCATAGGCAATAACCTTGCCTTTCTGCATAAGCACACATCCCATACCTATGTGCGATGCGTCGCAATAAAGCACAAATTCTTCGATTCCTTCCGGCAATGTCAACATAGGTGCATTGCGTAACTTCTGTTTAAGAATATCGAAAGACTCTTGCTGCTTGGGACCCCAGTCAAACTTGACATTCTTGTGAGTTAACGATGTTAAGGGTGCAGCGATCCTTGAAAAGTTTTCAATGAAACGTCTATAATAACCTGCTAGACCCAAGAAGCTGTGTATCTCTGTAGGAGTCTTAGGCTCTTGCAAATTCATAATCACTTCGATCTTAGTGGGATCCACCTGGATACCACGCTCGCTCACCACGTGTCCAAGAAATTGGACTTCACGAAGCCAAAACTCGCATTTAGAAAACTTGGCGTAGAGTTTTTCTTGCTGTAGAAGTTTAAGGATACACCTAAGATGTCTTTCATGATCGGCTTGATTCTTCGAGTAAATAAGAATGTCATCAATGAAGACAATGACAAACTTGTCCAAGTACGGCTTGCAAACGCGATTCATGAGATCCATGAATGCTGCAGGTGCATTAGTGAGCCCAAAAGGCATCACTAAGAACTCATAGTGTCCATATCGAGTTCTGAATGCGGTCTTGTGCACGTCTTCGTCTCTTACCTTCAACTGGTGGTAACCTGACCTTAGATCGATCTTTGAAAAATAACTTGCTCCTTGAAGCTGATCGAATAGATCATCGATCCTGGGTAACGGATATCTGTTCTTGATAGTAACTTTGTTCAGCTCGCGGTAATTAATGCATAAACGCATTGATCCATCCTTTTTCTTTACAAACATAATCGGTGCTCCCCAAGGGGACAAACTAGGTCGAATAAAACCCTTTGCCAACAAATCATCCAACTGAGTCCTTAACTCTTTCATCTCAGTTGGTGCCAACCGATAAGGTGCTATTTCAATTGGTGCTGCTCCAGGAGTAATATCGATTCTGAACTCCACTTGCCTATCTGGGGGTAAACCAGGTAGTTCTTCAGGAAAGATGTCTTGATATTCAGAAATGATGGGGATGTCTTCAATCTTGGGCTTTGGTTCATCAATGGTTACATGTGCCATGTAAACAACACAACCTTTCTTCATACACCTCGACGCCTTAAGCATGGACACTTGCTTAGGTAACCCGTACTGTGTTTCTCCTTGTATTGTTAACGGCTCACCATAAGGAGTCTTGATAACCACTTGCTTCATATCGCATACGATTTGGGCTTGGTTATGAGATAACCAATCCATGCCTATCACTATGTCAAATCTAGCTAGTTTCAACGGAAGCAAGGACAACGGAAAAGAGTGATTACTAATGGATATAAAACATCCATCTAGAATGGTCGAAGCAGTCTCTACAGATCCATCGGGTAATTCTACTTCATACTTTATGCTTAGAGTCTTAACAGGCAGATTTAATAACTTACAGAATTTATTATCTACAAAAGACTTGTCTGCCCCTGAATCAAACAATACTCTAGCATAAACGTCATTGATAAGAAAGGTACCTGTTATCACATTGTCGTTCTGAATGGCCTCCTGAGCATTCATCTGAAAGACCCGTGCATTGGTCTTTTTAACCTCTTCAGGTTTCTTTGCATATTTGGGGCAATTGGTTTTGATATGCCCCTTCTCGTTATAGTTGTAACAAGTTGCGTCCTTCAATTTCTTGCAATCTAGGGTTTATGCTCCTTAGACTTGCAGATTCCACAAACTCTAGGCTGTGACTGCGACTGAGATTTCGATTCAAACCTGCATTTCCCAAAATGACGTTTCTGGCAGGTCTTACATTTAGGTTTCTCACCCGACTGCTGGTCATCCTTCTTAAACCTCGAACTCTTCTTATGCTCAGAGTTCCCCTTTCGCTTCTTATCAGAACGGCGTGAGTTCTCATCCTCACGTTTCCTCTTTCCTTACTCGGAATTCTTTAGCGATCTCTGCCTAACAGCATCGAGAGTGAGAGATAAAGACAGATCAACCACTGACCTGAATGTGGTAGGTCTAGATGCTTTCACACTTGCTTTAATTTCTGGAGCTAAACCTCCAATAAAACGAGCTATACGTTTCAGTTCTGGTGTGACCAAGTAGGGAACCAATCTGGACATGGTGTTGAAACTTGTAAGGTATGTCTGACAATCCAAGTTCTTCATGACCAAGGACAAGAAGTCAGTTTCAATCCTTTCCACCTCATGCTGAGGACATAATCTTTACTTGATCAACGCAACAAATTGATCCCAAGTTAGATTATACAATGGAATCTTTCCTGTAGCTTGGATTAGGGACCTCCACCAAGCTAAAGCTTCACCTTTAAAATATTGTGAAACAAACTTCACAATGTCCTGTTCGGCACAAACACTAATATCGACCACTGTATCCATCTCATCGAGCCAAGTCATACAATCAATGGCTCTTTTCTCCCCAGTGAAGTCCCTGGGCTTGCAGGAGACGAAGTATTTATAAGATCAGGTCTTAACACGTGGCTCTTGACTGAGCACAATCTTCTTAGACGGGACACTCCTTTGGTTTGATGAGTGATGAGAATCGTCTTTGTGTGATGCGTGCAACTTAGATGGTGGCTTTGAATGGGCTACAGATAGGGTCCTGCTACGAGTACCACTAGATTCTTTGAACTGCCTGTCCATGGCTCGAGTGACAGCATTATCTATCATCGCTTGCAAATCCGCACCGGCCACATTAATCCTGGTGGTATCATTCCTTTCCCTGGGGTGACTGTTAACCTCATCTGATTCAGCCATGTAGCTTGATTGCTACATAAAACAATTGACAATATTTATTCAGAGGTCTTGTTATGGTATTGTCATTGTGACAATTCATTAACCATGGTAAATATAAACCATATTGGTTATTTTGTTTAATCATTTTTATTTAGGGTTTTCATTTTAATTTATCCCTCGTTAAAACTCAATAAGGATATTTGAGTGGCACAAAAGGCCTAGTCACAAGGACATTTTAACTCACAAGCCTTGATCTCATAAGATCGGGGCTTTAAGGTTTGAACATAGTTCATTACCTTTTCTTGACAGAGAGTCATAGACTACAACTGTCTTTTGTCTCATAGGACAATAAGTATGGCCCGCAGGCACATCATCACTAATAGATGTTTAAATTAAATAGAGGAAATGAATTGGAAGAATCCAATATAAGGATGACTTGTATGATTTTATCGAATCACATTTGCAAGGATTGCTAACATGTTTTCTGATGTTAACAAGGATTTGAATCTTGAAAAGGTTTTACCATCTGGGCCATGTCTAAAATGACATATAGGCTAGGTTATACCTTCAAGATTTTCTTTCAATATTTATTGGCAGATTTATTACAAAAAGGAATTGATATTTTGATTTATTTCATATAATATATTCTTACATATAATTACAAATGAAAATTTTTAAATTGAAACATTTCATTAAATGGAAGAAATACATAGGTGCCCTAAACGGGACTTTTACATAAATAACTTGCCCACGCAGGGGCTAAACAACAATACAAGTCCACGCAGGGACCAAATACATAAATAAATGTCCACACAGGGACTTAATTGAAAATAAAAAATTACTGTCACACCCCGACCACGTAAAACAACAAAGCGTGGCGGAAACGTCGGGGAGTGTTGTAACAGAATTATCGTTTCATAACCATGGATACAAAAAGTGTTTCGTTTTATTGATAATATTAAACATTAACATTGTTTTAACACATAACAAACAAGTTTTATATCGACTATCATTGTTTTATGTCACTAAGGCCTCGTCCAGATCCTATGTGACGCATGCATCCTAGAACGTCAATCAAGCAACAACACCTGAAACATATGTAAAAACCAAGTCAGCAAAGAAATGCTGGCGAGTACATAGGTTTTATAAGAGTATCGGAATCATGGCTTATTTACATAAATTGCAATACCTCGAAAACCTTGTTTTTAAAAAGTTTATAATATTGCAACATGATTAACCAACTCAAATCAAGATGGTTATAATCTATAAAATTTCGTAGCCACGATTCTTAACCCAAAAGCTTTTTATTTTAGAAAACCATCTTGTAAAACATCTCGTATAAACTTGTTAATAAAACTCGTATATTATTTCGAAAACATCGTTGAGTGACATCGTTTCAATATCGTTTACCCAAGTGAACTAAATAACGCCACGGTATGTAATATGATGAAAACACTTATATATAAGAAGTACCAACGGCGTATCTACCATGTTTTCACCATGTTACACCCATCCCGTTATCTAAACACTAGCCAAAAACCAATCGTTTACCCAAATCGTTTAACATCGTTTCCAAATCGTTTACTCGTTTAAATCGTTTAAATCATCATCGTTTTAATTGTGAAAACTTATATATGGTCATCTCGTTAATAACATTCAAACCTTCGTGACTCGACTACCTCGTTCCTCGCTTCTCGTATTAACAAACCTCCAAAGGGTAAGTTAATAATTACAGATTCAGTCATTACCCACAACATTAATGAATGTCATTCGTTATGTAACTACAACCAACAAGTTCGTTCACATTGTCGAAATCGTTATTAGTTTAGTATAAATCGTTCTATTCGATTTTGAAATCATCGTTTAAACCTTGGAAACATTTTGTACATATGAATCACCCCAAAACAATTGAAAGTTGTAAAATAGGGGAACTATGTACTCACATGTAGTGCAAGGTATCCTCAATCAATAGTACTTCAACAAAATCGAGTAAACCAGAGAAATCAAGCAGCACCTAGTAATTTAATCACATGTCAAACAATAGACGCCTAAATCGGAAGATCGGACAGAATGAGGTCTTGTAACCCAAATGAGTGTTGGAACTCATGTGATATGGTTTAACAAGGCCTACATCCTAAATGAAACCTAACCTAAGTGCTTTCGACCCATCGCGACTCATTAAGGTAGCTTATGCTACTTTAACGCGTCGTTCGCGTGAAACGCGTTCGGAATGTCTAACTAGTCCTATGAAAAGTATTATATACCAAAATATGTTTAAATAAGTTACATATCTTAATTACCAATTATGTATGAAAAGGGTATTCTGGTAATTTACCTATGACATATAAACTACCTATCATAAAACTACTTAAACGAAGCGACCATAAGGTATAACCTTGGAAGGTTATTCCCTATACACTATGGTCACCTAATGTGTTTGGTCGGATCCTAATGATCGACCAAACGGGTCGTGTTCGAAATTCTAAGCGGGTGTTTAGTCCGCTTGACTTACGACTCTACACAAGCACTAAACTAAAAAGTGACGAGCTAAGCATGTTAAAACATGCTTAACTAAGTTAGAAAACAAGTTTGGTATCAAAACAAACGGTTTTGATACCTAAGAGTAGTTTGGTTACAAAATACGCAAGAATACGCATTTTGGCCGAAACTACGACTCGTCACTGAGCCTAGATAACGTGGTAATCAGTAGGTATAGTCACTAAGGACTATAACCATCGTGATTACGCTCACGTTATGAAGTTCAAACGAACTTCACATTGACCATAAACTGTTCAATGAAGAAAGTCAAACACAGTTTGACTTTAGCGCTAAAACGAATGAAAAGAACGAAAGAACACTTACAGAAGGTCCCCGCAAGTTTGATTTCCAAGTATTTCTCAGGTATGAAGTGTTTCAAACACATCAACTTAGAGAAAATTTCAGAAATCAAGTGGGTTTTGCAATGGGGGTTAGGGGTATTTATAGTTTTCGTACAACCGTTAAGATTGTTTATCTAAAATCGTGCTTCAATCTCATCCCTACACTTGTTTACAACACCATGTGCATCAAAATGGCCCCCCATTATAAGGAAGAGACATGTGCAATTGGGTTTTGTGAGTGTAACAGCTGGAAACAGCTTCTGATGTTCTGGGACATGCTTACGGACCGTATGGTCCTCACCCTTACGGTCCGTAAGGACCCTGCAGACCAGCAAAGTTTCAGTTTTGGCAGTTTTGGTCCCTGTGCGCGTATCGTCGTGTTTTGGCACTTCTAACACCCGTCAATCCCATTTTTAAGCTTCACAAGGATGTTAAAGCATAGGGAACATGAAACATGCTCAAAATTATCTCATATGTCTGTTCGTTTGGCCGTACGGTTGCGTTGTTCGGTTAATTACGACGGAAGTCGTAACGAACGCAAAAACGATCCAAATTAAGCGACGAATGGAATTTTCTTATGCCAAACACTAAAATAAAATATTTTAATGCTTACATAAATTTTTGGAGGTCCGGATGTATTCAGAACGTAAGTTATGCGCGAAAATGCAAACTTATGCACTTTTTTGACGCTTTTAGTCCCTGAATGAGCATAAAGTTTATTTTAGCACACCGAACCCCTCAAAGACTATTTCTAAGATATGTAAAGGTTATTTAGGGTATGTTTAACTTATGATCAAGTTCCGGAATTTTCGTTACTATACAAATCGGCATAGTTTTGCAGTTTGACACATATAGTCCCTGCGATCGAACAAAGTTGATTTCGACACACCAAACCATTCAAAACTTATTTCTAAGTTATGTGGAGGTTATTTAAGGTATTTTAAGCCTATGTCACTATTCCGGAGTGTTTGTCGCGTTATACTGACTGCGTTTACGCACCAGTTTGCGTATAACTTTCCAGAAGGCGATTTAAAGCTTGCAATCGGAATCGAATCGAATTGAAAAATCACCAAACACAAATACACACATAGAAACACCAAAACACATATAATAACACCAAAGCACATTGTTTTGTTAATAAACATCATTCTTTTACATCATACATCGATTATAGAACACAGTTGTCACAGTCTCCCCTACTTCAGGAAATTTCGTCCCGAAATTTTAACTAGAGGAAGCTTGTGAAAAAAAATGCGGATATTTCGCCTTCATCTGGTCCTCACGTTCCCAAGTAAACTCTGGGCCACGTTTGGATTCCTAGCGAACTTTAACCAAATGAATCCGTTTGTTCTTCAACTGTTTGAAAGCACGGTCCACGATCTCCACGGGTTTCTCGACAAAGCGCATTGTTTCATCGATTCGAATCTCATCAAGAGGAATGTGTAGATCAGCGTCAGCTAAACACTTTCGCAGATTGGACACGTCAAAAGTCGGATGAATATTTCCAAGCTCTGGAGGTAGCTCTAGTCGATAGGTAACCTTTCCAATTCTTTCCACAATCTTAAATGGTCCCACATATCGAGGTGCAAGTTTTCCTTTTTTTCCAAATCTCACCACTCCCTTCCAAGGTGACACCTTGAGTAGGACACGGTCTCCGATTTGAAATTCTAAGGGCTTGCGTCGCAAATCCGCATAACTCTTTTGACGGTTTCGAGCTGTCACAAGATTATCTCGGATTTTCTTGATTTTGTCTGTTGTTTCCAGAACGAGCTCAGGTCCAGTAAGCTGAGCTTCACCGGTCTCGTTCCAACAGACAGGTGAACGACATTTTCGGCCGTAGAGAGCTTCGAATGGTGCCATTTTAATGCTAGTATGATAACTATTGTTGTAAGAGAACTCGATCAGCGGTAGATGAGAGTCCCAATTACCACCAAAGTCTATCACGCATGCTCTAAGCATATCCTCCAAAGTTTGAATCGTTCTCTCAGATTGGCCATCTGTTTGGGGATGATAAGCAGTGCTTAGATTCAGTTGGGTTCCCAAAGCAGATTGCATGGCCTTCCAGAAATGAGATGAAAATCGAGCATCACGATCAGAGATGATATCCAGGGGCACACCATGTCGTGTCACAATCTCATCAACATAAATCTTTGCAAGCTTATCAGCAGATAGATCCTCGCGAATCAGAATGAAATGAGTTGATTTCGTTAATCGATCGATAATAACCCAAATAGCATCATGACATTTAGACGTACGCGGTAACTTAGTGATGAGATCCATCGCAATGTTCTCCCACTTCCAAACCGGTATCTCTGGTTGGACAAGCAAGCCAGAAGGTCGCTGATGTTCGGCCTTGACTTTGAGACAAGTTAGGCATTTTGATACATACAAGGCAACATCCTTCTTCATACCAGGCCACCAGCACCGAGTACGAAGATCCTTGTACATTTTGTCAGCACCAGGATTGATAGAATATCGAGACTTATGAGATTCATCCATTACGAAGGTGCGAAGATCGTCTTGTTTCGGAATCCACATCGATCCTTAAAATAGAGCAAACCATCGTCTTTCGCTTCGAGTTTAAGCTCAAGTTGACGTGGTAATTCCTTACCTATCAAATTTTGTGAAACACAAAATTGTTGAGCTTGAAGGACACGAGATTGAAGATCAGATAGAGTTCGAACAGAATGAAGCTTGACTCGCTCCTTTCGACTAAGCGCATCGGCTACAACATTCGCCTTACCAGGGTGGTAGCGAATCTCGCAGTCATAATCGTTTAAGAGTTCAACCCAACGTCGTTGCCTCATGTTCAGCTCTTTCTGATTAAGAATATGCTGGAGACTTTTGTGGTCTGTGAAAACCACACACTTCGTTCCATAGAGGTAGTGTCTCCAAATTTTAAGCGCGAAAACCACAGCTCCTAACTCAAGATCATGAGTTGTGTAGTTCTTCTCGTGAACTTTCCGCTGTCTAGATGCATATGCAATAACCTTACCTCGTTGCATAAGGACGCAACCCAAGGCTAAGTTGGACGCATCGCAATAGACAACGAAATCATCGCTTCCCTCGGGCAGAGATAGAACAGGAGAATTACATAACTTCTGCTTCAGGGTTTGGAACGCTTCTTCTTGCTTGGGTCCCCACTCGAAAGGCTTATTCTTCTGAGTCAAAGCAGTGAGTGGAACCGCAATCTTTGAGAAATTTGAAATAAATCGACGATAATAACTAGCAAGACCAAGAAAAGATCGGATCTTCGTAGGCGTCGTCGGTGTATTCCAGTCCTTAATAGCAGCAATCTTGGATGGATCCACATGAATACCCTGCTCATTGACTATATGACCCAAGAATTGAACTTCTTTAAGCCAGAATTCACACTTGGAGAATTTAGCAAAAAGTTGTTCCTTCTTCAGGAGTTCCAATGTTAAGCGAAGGTGTTGCTCGTGCTCGGCTTGAGATTTTGAATAAATGAGAATATCGTCGATGAACACGATAATGAACTTGTCCAAATAAGGTTTGCAGACCCTATTCATTAAGTCCATAAAGATAGCTGGAGCATTCGTCAAACCAAAAGGCATGACAGTGAACTCGTAATGCCCATATCTTGTGCGGAAAGCAGTTTTGGGAATATCTACTTCGAGAACACGAAGTTGATGATACCCAGAACGCAGATCGATCTTGGAAAAGCATGAAGCACCTTGCAGCTGGTCGAAGAGATCATCAATTCGAGGTAGGGGATATCGATTCTTGATGGTGAGCTTATTAAGCTCACGATAATCGATACACATTCGAAAAGACCCATCTTTCTTTTTCACGAAGAGGACAGGAGCTCCCCAAGGTGAAAAGCTAGGTCGTATAAATCCTTTATCAGATAACTCTTAAAGCTGTTTCGATAATTCTTGCATCTCCGACGGCGCAAGTCGATAAGGTGCTTTTACAATCGGGTTGGCATTGGGTATAAGGTCAATATGAAACTCGACTTGACGAATTGGAGGCAAACCAGGCAGTTCATCAGGAAACACCTCTGGATAATCCCGTACAATCGGAATATCCTGAATACTCTTGCTCTTGTATTTCTCCTCGGTGACATGTGCCAGAAAAGCAACATATCCTTTTTGCAAATAACTTTGGGCTTCCATACACGACATAAGCTTCAAACCACCAGATGGCTTCTCGCCACGAATCTCCAGAATATCGCCAAAAGACAAAGGAATACGAACAATCTTATCGAAACAAACCACCTCAGCGTGGTGTTTCGTTAACCAATCCATTCCAACGATAATATCAAAACTCCCAAGTTGCATCGGTGTGAGGTCAATAGGAAAAAGATGGTTATCAAGGTTCAACTGACAATTACGAATAATAGAATCGAGAACAAGAGGTTTACAAGTGGCAACTTCAACAGATAAGGGTTTCCTCAGTTTAGTTCTAGGTATCGCAAGCAAAGGCTCAAATGACAATGAAACAAAACTTCTATCGGCACCAGAATAAAAAAGAATAGATGCAGGTTGATTGTTAACAAGAAACGTACCATTGACAACCTCGTTGTTAGCCCTCGCTTTGTTTGCATTCAAATTGTACGCTCACCCACGTGCGGGATTCACATTAACATTGACGTTCGCATTCGGGTTCGCGTTAGCATTCGCGTTTGCATTCACCAGTCTCGGACAATTGTTGCGGAAGTGACCATACTCTCCATAATTAAAACATGAACCCGATGGGAATCTCGCAGCATTCCCCTGACCCAGAGCTGGAACCTGAGCAACCTGATTCTGTCCCAAACGACAATTATTTGCCAAATGCCCAAGTTTACCACACGTCGTGCATTGCTTGCAAGCCTGTTGTGCAACGTGATGACCGTTGCAACGAGCACAATGAGGTGCGGTACCAGCATACGCTTTCTTTGCAGGTGGCTGAGCCGGTGGGTTTTGCGGGTTCTGAGCAGTCTGTGCTGTAACAGCAAAATTATGGGCACCCTTTCGCTTCCTCGATTTCTTCGACGTCTCACCTTCCTTACCCTTACCCTTACCCTTTTTCTTGTCCTTCCCTGAACCAGTCACCTTCTTTTTATCACCCTTGCGGGTGAGTTTACCCTTCCTGACTTGAGTCTCAGTCAGGGTAGCAGACAACTCAATTGCTTGACGAAGGGTAGTTGGATTAACACCGGTCACAATCTCCAGAATAGAATCGGGTAGACCATCGATATATCTGTCGATTGCTTTCTCCAGAGGGGTAACCATGGTGGGACACAATAGACTGAGTTCCTCAAAACGATCCGTGTAAGCGCGGTGCTCAGCCCCATCTTGCTTTAAATCGTCAAACTCTCGTTCCAAAGCCCGAATTTCGTGACGGGGACAAAACTCCTTCATCATGAGAGCCCGAAGCTCTTCCCATGTGTGTGCCAACGCCACTTCGGCACCCCTGTCGCGCATAATACCATTCCACCAGGTAAGCGCTCGCTTCTCAAACACGCTCGAAGCAAATTCAACCTTACGCGCATTCGGACACTGCACATGTCTGAATGTGCTCTCGATACTCTCAAACCACTGCAGGAGCGCAGTTGCTCCTTGCGACCCAGAAAATTTAAGCGGCTTCGCAGAATTGAAGTTCTTGAAATTACACGGTGCATTATTGTTGTTGTCGTTGTATATCTCGTGGACTTGGGTCATAACACCGGGAAGCACAGCAGCCACTTGCTGAGAGATCAGGGCTGCGATTTCTTCAATAGTAAAAGATTGTGCTTCACGTCGAGGAGGCATTGTCTAACAAGGAAACAGGAGAATCGAGTGAGGTTAAAATTTAGGAAAAACAAAAGAGGTATCGACAAAACACAAGGAAGGCGATCATTTGTTTGTTTCCTTAAACAAACAAACGACAAGCAGTGACTAATCAAAGTAAATAGGTCAAAAATAATGTATCGCGAAGACATGCTCGCCTATAAGTGAACACTCACCCCAAGAGTTCCCAGGTAAGAGTGACTGGTCCAATTATGTGGATTTGTACGAACACTCTAGCCTTAGACAGAAAACTCAGAGTACAGGCACTCACTCTTCCAGTTTGCACGTGTTCACATTATTTAGACCCAAACTTTGATGAGATTTTGAAAACTCAGAAGACACTAAGCCAAAAATGAGTCAAACTGGAAGGGTTCAAAACCTTACAACAGAGGGTTCAAAACCTTATAATAGAGGGTTCAAAACCTAGTAATCAATCATCCTAGAACAGATGATTAGTTTTCAAAGCGGATTCGAAAATTGTGTTCTCGTTGTGGTTATCACCTAAGGATAGGTGACGATTTTGTTTTAAAAATCTAAACGCAAATAAACTTGCCTTGGGGTCCTAGAAGTTATAGTCTAGGTCAAAGAATTACTAATAACCTAATTCCCTATAACCATTGGCTCTGATACCAACTCTTCTGTCACACCCCGACCACATAAAACAACAAAGCGTGGCGGAAACGTCGGGGAGTATTGTAACAGAATTATCGTTTCATAACCATGGATACAAAAAGGTGTTACGTTTTATTGATAATATTAAACATTAACATTGTTTTAACACATAACAAACAAGTTTTATATCGACTATCATTGTTTTATGTCACTAAGGCCTCGTCCAGATCCTATGTGACGCATGCATCCTAGAATGACAATCAAGCAACAACACCTGAAACATATGTAAAAACAAAGTCAGCAAAGAAATGTTGGCGAGTACAAAGGTTTTATAAGAGTATCGGAATCATGGCTTGTTTACATAAATTGCAATACCTCGAAAACCTTGTTTTTAAAAAGTGTATAATATTGCAACATGATTAACCAACTCAAATCAAGATGGTTATAATCTATAAAATTTCGTAGCCACGATTCTTAACCCAAAAGATTTTTGTTTTAGAAAACCATCTTGTAAAACATCTCGTATAAACTTGTTTATAAAACTCGTATATTATTTCGAAAACATCATTGAGTGACATCGTTTCAATATCGTTTACCCAAGAGAACTAAATAACGCCACGGTATGTAATATGTTGAAAACACTTATATATAAGAAGTACCAGCAGCGTATCTACCATGTTTTCACCACGTTACACCCGTCCTGTTATCTAAACACTAGCCAAAAACCAATCGTTTACCCAAATCATTTAACATCGTTTCCAAATCGTTGACTCGTTTAAATCGTTTAAATCATCATCGTTTTAATTGTGAAAACTTATATATGGTCGTCTCGTTAATAACATTCAAACCTTCATGACTCGACTACCTCGTTCCGCGCTTCTCGTATTAACAAACCTCCAAAGGGTAAGTTAATAATTACAGATTCAGTCGTTACCCACAACACCCACACATAACCATGGGTATAGGGAAATAACGGGATTTGTTGGATCCTATGGTACCATAACCTAATACTGGTCGGTTCGGCCAAAATTAATGAATGTCATTCGTTATGTAACTACAACCAACAAGTTCGTTCACATTGTCGAAATCGTTATTAGTTTAGTATAAATCGTTCTATTCGTTTTTGAAATCATCGTTTAAACCTTGGAAACATTTTGTACATATGAATCACCCCAAAACAATTTAAAGTTGTAAAATAGGGGAACTATGTACTCACATGTAGTGCTAGGTATCCTCAATCAATAGTACTTCAACAAAATCGAGTAAACCAGATAAATCAAGCAGCACCTAGTAATTTAATCACTAGTCAAACAATAGACGCCTAAATCGGAAGATCGGACAGAATGAGGTCTTGTAACCCAAATGAGTGTTGGAACTCATGTGATATGGTTTAACAAGGCCTACATCCTAAATGAAACCTAACCTAAGTGCTTTCGACCCATCGCGACTCATTAAGGTAGCTTATGCTACTTTAACGCGTCGTTCGCGTGAAACGGGTTCGGAATGTCTAACTAGTCCTATGACAAGTATTATATGCCAAAACATGTTTAAATAATTTACATATGCTTAATTACCAATTATGTATGAAAAGGGTATTCTGGTAATTTACCTATGGCATATAAACTACCTATCATAAAACAACTTAAACGAAGCGACCATAAGGTATAACCTTGGAAGGTTATTCCCTATACACTATGGTCACCTAATGTGTTTGGTCGGATCCTAATGATCGACCAAACGGGTCATGTTCGAAAGTCTAAGCGGGTGTTTAGTCCGCTTGACTTACGACTCTACACAAGCACTAAACTAAAAAGTGACGAGCTAAGCATGTTAAAACATGCTTAACTAAGTTAGAAAACAAGTTTGGTATCAAAACAAACGGTTTTGATACCTAAGAGTAGTTTGGTTACAAAATACGCATGAGTACGCATTTTGGCCGAAACTACGACTCGTCACGGAGCCTAGATAACGTGGTAATCAGTAGGTATAGTCAATAGGGACTATAACCATCGTGATTACGCTCACGTTATGAAGTTCAAACGAACTTCACATTGACCATAAACTGGTCAATGCAGAAAGTCAAACGCAGTTTGACTTTAACGCTAAAATGAATGAAAAGAACGAAAGAACACTTACAGAAGGTCCCCGCAAGTTTGATTTCCAAGTATTTCTCAGGTATGAAGTGTTTCAAAGACATCAACTTAGAGAAAATTTCATAAATCAAGTGGGTTTTGCAATGGGGGTGAGGGGTATTTATAGTTTTCGTACAACCGTTAAGATCGTTTATCAAAAATCGTGCTTCAATCTCATCCCTACACTTGTTTACAACACCATGTGCATCAAAATGGCCCCTCCATTATCAGGAAGAGACATGTGCAATTGGGTTTTGTGAGTGTAACAGCTGGAAACAGGCTGGAAACAGCTTCTGATGTTCTGGGACATGCTTACGGACCGTATGATCCTCACCCTTACGGTCCGTAAGGACCCTGCAGACCAGCAAAGTTTCAGTTTTGGCAGTTTTGGTCCCAGTGCGCGTATCGTCGTGTTTTGGCACTTCTAATACCCGTCAAGCCCATTTTTAAGCTTCACAAGGATGTTAAAGAATAGGGAACATGAAACATGCTCAAAATTATCTTGGATGTCGGTTCGTTTGGCCGTACGGTTGCGTTGTTCGGTTAATTATGACGGAAGTCGTAACGAACGCAAAAACGATCCAAATTAAGCGACGAATGGAATTTTCTTATGCCAAACACTAAAATAAAATATTTTAATGCTTACATAAATTTTTGGAGGTCCGGATGTGTTCAGAACGTAAGTTATGCGCGAAAATGCAAACTTATGCACTTTTTTGACGCTTTTAGTCCCTGAATGAGCATAAAGTTTATTTTAGCACACCGAACCCCTCAAAGACTATTTCTAAGCTATGTAAAGGTTATTTAGGGTATGTTTAACTTATGATCAAGTTCCGGAATGTTCGTTACTATACAAATCGGCATAGTTTCGCAGTTTGACACATATAGTCCCTGCGATCGAACAAAGTTGATTTCGACACACCAAACCATTCAAAACTTATTTCTAAGTTATGTGGAGGTTATTTAAGGTATGTTAAGCCTATGTCACTATTCCGGAGTGTTTTTCGCGTTATACTGACTGCGTTTACGCACCAGTTTGCGTATAACCTTCCAAAACGCTATTTAAAGCTCGCAATCGGAATCGAATCGAATTGAAAAATTACCAAACACAAATACACACATAGAAACACCAAAAAACATATAATAACACCAAAGCACATTCTTTTATTAATAAACATCATTGTTTTACATTGTACATCGATTATAGAACACAGTTGTCACCGTTGAAGGATTTCCTGCTGTTGCGGCGGCTGAATCTGAGGTGGCTGCGGCGGCTGCTGCTGCGGAGGTTGAGGAGGTGGCAGGTATTGATACCCATAGGCTGGGAACCCCGTTTGGTATGAAGCTGCGTAGGGCCCTTCAGGCTGGAGAGCGTTGTAGTTGGCCGTCTCGAGGTACGGGTCGACAGCTGGGGCATTGTAATAATTGTAACCCGGGTAACCTGGTTGCTCAAACGGGTTATACGCCGCTGCACCGGCGTATGAAGGAATTGGGTTATCATAACCCATTGGTGGTGGTGGTGCGACTGGAGCCAAGTCGACTTCTAAAACTGGATTTGAAGGCCCGCCCATTTGCGGGTCTTCATACAGTAGCGGGTAGTGACTGCCACTAGAATGTTGGGGGGTGCTGAAGTGAAATCCCCCTCACAAGGACATTCGTGCGCCTGATCTTCTTCGCCTCGGTGGTTCTGGAGGCGGTGGTGGCGGTTGCGGTTGCGTAACCGCCTGAAAATGCGAATCCTCAGAGGGATCCTGCTGCTGCTGTTGAGGTGGGTTGAAAGGGGGAGTAAACTCCCAGTGGTATGTGGCCCACCTTTCTTGAAAACTGTCTGGGCCCCTATATGGCGAACCATGAAAAGATGATCCGTCAGAAATCTTGATGGGATGCGTCGGCATCCCAGTTGGCATCTCCGGATCCGGATCTTCATCCATCTCCATATCCTGCATCTCAGGATAGTGGTCATCAGGCCCCAAAGGGTTTGGACCCTCGGGTTCTAGAATTTGGTTCATAGGATTGAACCCGCTTTGAAAGTACGGGGTCGGGTCTTGGAAGGCGCGGTGTGATCCTGACCGCTGCAGTGGGATGAAGGAGTGGTGTGAGTGGTCGGACTCGTTGTTCTGGTGGAGCCCGAATGAATCGTGGTATGATGGTGAGGAACTGAGCGAGACAGAGCGTCTCGCAGGCTTCAGGTAGGTCCTCCAATCTTCCAGGGGACTTGAGCTGAAAGTTGCTGAGGGAGTTCGCCGGTGAGAAGGCCCGGCCTCATGATCGTTTGGAGCAGTTATCGGCGCCTTGCCTTGTCCACCTCTTCCTCTTAATCGTGGCGGCATTGTCTTTTGTACCTGCCAAAACAAACAAAGGAAACAAACAAAAGAAAACAATAAGATTAGGATTAGTCCTAAGTCATTTGACTGGACTCAGAAGTCAAGGAATGTGCAAACAGTGTCATTGAGATTAAACACAAAAGGCTAGTGTTTAATTCACTCAATTTTGGCTCTGATACCAACCTGTCACACCCCGATATTTCCACGTATTACTGGTGGGGAGTATCGTGACGTAGTTGATATCATCATAGTCAATTAATCACAGTTTAATGCACAACGGAAGTCTAAAAGTAATTTATACAAACCAAGTTTAAAGTAACATAAAATATTACACAACGGAATGTAAGAAAATCCACAGGCGGATCAAAACAAAAGAAGTAATGTTCGACAGTCTTAAAGTGATAAAAGCTTGCAAGACTTTTTATTTAATCACTCAGAAGTTCCAGCCCATTACGCTTAGTACTTGCACTTAACCTTTTGAAAATATGCAAGTTCACACTCGTAAATACAATTAACTGACTCTTTTGAAATTTATTTATAAAAATTGGTTTGGATGCACAAGCCATAAAATCTTTTATAACTTGGGACAATTATTTAAAGATAATCTTGTATACAGATTTACATGTTTGTCGTCCATTCAGGAGCCCGGGTTGGAAGTACCGGGTTAAAGATTAATAGACACACCACCAATATAATCCCACGGCGAGTTATCCTCAACGAGTGGTTATACCTCATACATACGCAACTGTCAGATGTATGCCTAAACCCCGTGCTTATGTCATGGCCATTTGCATTTAAATGATGCCAAGGATATCCAGGACACGGTCATTAACCCCCCAAAGGCATTGCACCAAACATAACATATTAAAACGGGTTATGTAAATGTATTAATCACAGTCTGATTTAAATAACTACATACCCCACCAAGCGGTATTATTATAATATCGTATCCCAAGCCCGTATAACGGAAAATAAGTTAAAAGTATTTACCTGAGCAAAATATAATTTTAATCTCAGCCGTATAACAATCAGCAAGTGCAAATAGCTTTTACTGGGCTCCTAGATCTGGAACGAAGGTTTTTATAACCTATTAGATTCCTAACGGGTCTTACTTAAGTTTAAACTTAGACCGGTTAGTTTTAATGAAAGGTTTACGGTTCAAAACACACGAATAAGCGAAGACCGGATTAGAATGTGATTTAGACCCGACAAGTATGAAGACTTGTATAATATGGGTAAACTAAACACATTCTGGATTTTGAAGTAAAAATGATAAGGTTTGACCCGTTTCGGTTAATTTACGCAAACTAGTTACATAAATCGTACCGAACGCGAATATGCATAACGGGTAACTAATGAGTCATGTACAGGTTCCACAAGTTAATATGCTTAAAATATGTTATGATATCAGTAGGATATCTTCCATTATGCCCAAAACGAATTTAAAACCAATTTAAGCCCCGAAAGGGTATTTTGGTCATTTTAAAGTTTATAAAAGAGGTTAAATAGAAATCTGATGTTCTGGTCTAAAATAATCAGTAAAAATATTTATTTTAATAAGTTATATAAGTAAGATATCATATATTTGTGAAACTTATCATTTATGGCCAAACTATGCACCGTAGGGGCATTTTGGTCATTTCACATATGTTAAAAGGGCCAAATTGGAAATCTGAGTTCAAAACTTTTACTTACTGTTTAAGAATAAAAATTTATTCATAACATCAGTAGGTAACAAGTCTTAGGTGTTAAATATGGTTTTAAACCATACTATGCGCCAAAATCGCATAAAGGTCGGTATTTGACGGTATTCGGGTTGATTAAGGAAATCTGAGATTTTGATCAGCCTCTACTGTTTAAAATAATTTATTTAATATATAAAATCGGTAGAAAAAGGTTTGATATGTAAAGGATGTGTAAAACTCTTTATATTAGCAAAAAGGGCATTACCGTCAATTACTCAGTCAATGCAAGAACCCTATGTTATGGTCAGTTTAAAATTTAACAAAAAATTCAAAAAATCCCTAAATATTATATAATATCTGTGGGTAGAAATTTTGGTGTCAAAATTTGGGTTTAAATAGGTTTTATGTCAAAAATACCGTTTAATTAATAAAAAGCTTGCATTTTACGATATCGCGCATAACTTCTATTTTAGACCATAATCTGATGTCGAACTTTTAGGACAAACTTAAATATCAGTAATAAAGGTTTTTGTCCTCTCACATTTTCAAAATTCTCATTTTAATATAAAAAGGGCATAATGGTCCACTTTTAAGCATTTAAAGGAAACATGCAATGAACTAGGATTTCTATGGAACCAAGTTGTATAACCTCATAGAGTTATACCAGGGCCGGCTCTGGGCCCGGCAAACCCGTGCCGACGTTCGATGCCTAAAATTTTAAAGGGCCGAAAAGTCTTTATAAGCTTGTATATATTTTTAAATTATATATTTAGTATATTTATCCGTTTATTATGCAAAAAGTATTGGTGGTGTAGTAGCAAAAACCATCTTAAAATAATGTAAAGGTTTCAAGTTCGAGTCTTTGCTCCATCACTAAGTTTTTTTTTTTTTTTTTGGAATTCATTTACCCTTGACCATAATTTTGGGCCCAATTCTTTTCGTCGCCCGAGGCCTAAATTTTTTCAAGAATTTTCGAGGACGGCTCTGGGTTATACTAACCTATAATATGGTCCTAAAGGAACCCTAAGGCATATCTAAACTAAGCTAAATCGGGTCAGAACTGAAAGTCAAAGCAAAAGTCTACTTTTGCGACTTTCGATTCCGAACCGAGCCAAAACTCAGAATTTTCGGGTTGAACATGTCTAAACATGTTCTTATATTATTTACCAAGTTATTTTAGTGTTAAAACATGTTCCATAACCTCTACATTATTAGTTATGAATTAATTTGTAAAAACTGACTCGTTTGACTTTTTATTAAATAGTTTGACCCGACACATGACCAAGCAAAAGTGATAATCAGTAGGTTCCCTTTTAAGGGTTTATTACCTACATAATTACCAACTCATAGCCACTTTCAATTCGAAAAATGGCTGGACCGTTTGTGATTAATCACAAAGTCAAAGCTTAATTACGATAACTTTGACTTTCGGTCATTAAGCTAATAAAACTTAAACTTAGGAAGCTAAAAATGCTTACAAGAATACTTAGCACGAATTAGGAACTGAGGAAAGCTTCCTAGAGCTCCAAGGGACTTCAGAGAATGAGTTGTGAAATAATTTTTCAAATGTGCAAATGAACAAGTGAAGAACAAGTGCCTTATATAGGAATTTCTACTTCATATGGTCAACCCACATGTCCCTACATTGATCCCAGATGATTCTAGGTGTCTCTAGTGCATGAAAAACCATTTGCTCAGTCCCTGGTATCGATTTCAGGCATGCAAAGGCGGTGGAACTGACTGAACCTGCAGTTGTGCAGGTTTTCTGTTACTGGCAGTCTCACGCGGGCCGCGACAATGGGGAAATCCGGTAAACATTTTGCAAACTTTGCAATTTCGGTCCCTGGTCCTATTTAAGTTTATTTAACTTTCATTTATTGCAGTTAGGACCCCCATAGTTAACTATTAAGGGCCTTGGGTCATATTTTAACTCCGTTAAGCTCCCGGTTAGTTGTAAGATCACCCGAAAAGTCTTTTTTTCAACGAAACTCCACAAAATTACTATCAATTATTCTTGAAAGCGAAATATACAATTATTGCAATGTTTTTGGGATTGTTAAAAGGTCACTCAGAGGTAACATTTAAAATGTTGACACTTTTAACCCCTATGTTTCGTAAGATCCTTAATTTAAATACAAACGACTTTCTATGTTCGAAAATTTATTCGTTAAAGAATACGAACATCGTGTGAGGTCAATCAGAGGCACAAGAATGGCATGTTGACACTTTGGATCCTTTTATTAACATATTTACATTGTTTGACAATTTTAGTCCCTCCAGATCAATCCATTACACGTTTAAAGTCCATGACACGTGTCTTTATTATATTGGTCGTGATTTTGCGAGGTGTTACAACTTAGAGTTTAGAGATAAGAAGAAGTGAATGAGCAAGTTTGAAGGTTGATGAACATGGGTATTTATTGTAGTTCTTGAATTTCTAGGATCATTACAAATGTAAATGTGTTCTCCAAGGAATGATCCATATCCTACAAGTGTTAGGATCTGATTATTGGGCTTTTAGGACACTTTACTTGGTCTCCAAACAAGAAAAATATCAACAAAAACCATCAAACCAGTTGTTTTTAAGTGAAAACAGGTTCTGCCAGCTCCAGGAGTCGCGCCCCTCGAACCAGATGGCCCCGAGAGCCAGCTGCAGGTTTGAACTTTCATTTGTTGGCAAAAATGGTCCCTGCAGCCCGAAACTTGTTTTTCGACGCGTTTAACCCCCGTTAACCCAATTTCAAGGTTTTATAAGGATGTTAAAGCATAGAGGACTTGAAATAT
This sequence comes from Helianthus tuberosus, assembly GCA_030545235.1. NCBI lineage: Eukaryota > Viridiplantae > Streptophyta > Magnoliopsida > Asterales > Asteraceae > Helianthus > Helianthus tuberosus. The sequence continues at coordinate 134,213,880 of CM060371.1, read as the reverse complement.
GCTTGTAAATATCATGGATGTCTGTTCGTTTGGTCGTACGATCGCGTTGTTCGGTTAATTACGACAAAAATCGAATGATATTTTTGCATTCCCATCACTAAAATACAATATTTTAGTGATTATAAATTTTTTGGATGTCCGGATATGGTCAGAACGCAAGATATGCACGCATTTGCATACTTTCGTAGTTTTGACGCTTTTAGTCCCTGTGATCAAATAAGTGTGTTTTCGCATACCGAACCCTTCAAAACTTATTTCTAAGCTATGTAAAGGGTATTTAGGGTATGTTTAGCTTATGATCTTGTTCCGGAGTGTACGTTGCTATGCAAATTGGCAGACTTTTGCAGTTTTTCGCAAATAGTCCCTGCGATCGAATAAACTTGGTTTTGACATACCGAATCCTTCAAAACTTATTTCTAAGTTATGTAGAGGATATTTAGGGTATGTTTAGCTTGTGTCACTATTCCGGAGTGTTTGTCGCGTTAAACTGATTACGTTTACGTAACAGTTTGCGTATAATTTTCCAGAAAGTGATTAAGAGCTTGAAATCGAACAAGAAGTGAAACATGAAATTGTCAAACATAAATAAACAAATATTGGGATCAAAACACCATGTTTCATTGATATTTGAATTTGTTCTACATCGTACAGTGTTTATAGTAGCACAAATGTCACATAATTGACCGTAATAAAAGTTAAATCAACCTCAAAGAATGACGAAGAGTGCGAAATTGGGGAAGAACAAACCCGAATTGCAACTGGAAATTCAAAATTGTGTTAAAGGGTGTGAAAGAATTGATTGATTGCATCGAAAGATGGGTTATTTAAAAATTGAATTGATAACAAAGGTATGAGATGTGAAAGTAGATTAGAAGTCAAGTTGATAAAATGATCAAGATAACATCAACATATATCTTCATTTCTGGAAGATGAAGATGATGTCTGGAAATGGTGATGGTTTTCAGGTGCGTTTTCAGCGGGGTTATGGTTTTAGGTGTTTCAGGTGGCCGGAAATGATGGCCGGTAGTTATAGAGAAGTGAAAGAGAGAGTCATGGAGAAATGGAGGTTGTGACTGGTTGTTATGGAGAACAGGAGTAAGTAATTTTTTATTTTGTGCTTGTTCTTCATGTGTGTGTTGGATTTTTAAGGAGTGCAAATGTTACAGATCTTGTTCTTTATGTTCCTGTGTGTGTGTGGGGGGGGGGGGGTTAAAGAAGAACACTGATAAGGAAGGGAGGAAGAAACATGGTAAAATTACAAAAATACCCTTAATTGATTAGATTTAACTGAAAATTTTAACTTGGTTAGTGCTAAAGGACGAAAGATGTAATGGGTTTTCCGAATAAAGGATTGTGACTGTAATTATTGAACTTAAAGGCTATCCATACCAATCTGATACAAACATAAAGGACGAAAAGTGTAATTTACCCTTAAAATAAATAAGCGGCTAGTGGTTTGGGTCATGACCACACCCTTAGAGTAGTGGTTTTGGATGGTGGATTAGAGAATCATGATGGTCAAGAGGGTCATGACCACATCCTATAGCCTAATTCTTGTGTTTGATGACATGACCTCCCTCAAGATTGATTCAGTTTCCATTCGTGCGTTCCCATAGGCCAATGAGAATAAGAGAAGTACTATCCTAAATGACCGCCGAGGATATATGTGTTGTATTTTACCATGTATCATGTATAAAAACTAGAGTCTTTTATATTTTCTTATTCGTTCGCCTCTCACACAATGGAACCTGAACATAAGAGAGTATCATCTCTATCCGTATATTTATATCAATTCATTTTTGAAAAGAGTAAATTACAAAAACCCTTCTTTATGTTAACACTAGATTACAAACTATATCCTTTACCTTCAAAAATTACAAAAAAACGTACTCGATGTTTGTAAACTCTTAGATGGTCCGTCCTTTGTCCTAAACCCAGTTTATTTTCATGGTTAAATTTAATCAAGTCGACCCCATGTGAGGGCAAATTAGACATTTTACCAATTATTAAAAAAACATTTTAAAGCATATTACAATATGTATAAAAAAACTCTTATATTATTACTTATATTTAATAAATAAACAAAAAGAAATCTAAGAATTTAATATATATATATCTAAATTACCTCAACCTCTTTCTCTTTCCCAGCCAACACCACACCCCCTGTAAGTACAAATTTTCCGGTAAGCTTTCCGTGAACTGGTTTAGGCAAATCTTGAAAAAATCCAAGTCAGAGTACCTTCCAAAATCTAGTGGCAATAGACCGAATAACTTATTATCGTAAATTCTAATGTTTTGCAAGCTAGGCAAGCAGCCGATACCCACCGGAAATTCACGGGATACCAGATTGAACATGAGGCTTAAGTTCGTTAAACTCATCAGCCTCCCAAACCCATTAAGAATTTTCTTCGGTCAACTCGTTTTCTGAGAGATTAATCATCATTGTTGAAGATCCAAAAATCAGAGGCCGGAACCTGAGATCAGAATTAGGACCTTGAGATGGGATCGAGGACCTGAACCTGCAAAAGAGAAAACCGTTAGGCTCGCCACAGAGATGGGAGGGCCCCTCTGCGACCATCCTCCGACGTGAGGATAAGTGTTTGATAGAGAGAAAAAGTAGAGAGAGAAAGTAGGACGAAGGTTCAGGAAATCGTACTTGGATTGTACTTGGAGGGGTATTTATACTAGTCAACTGGGATGACGTCACTCGACTGGACACACTTGTTTGGTTGTTCGTCTCCGGTGTGTTGAAGTATGAAGGTCTTCAGAATGTTCGTCCTGTGGTGTTCCGGTCCGTCCCTTATGAGATGGTCTGGCTCCAGATATGTATCTTCAAGTCCCCCAGTTTATCAAGTTCAGGTATGGACTTGGTAAAATGTTGTGCTGGGTTCCGGGCTGGTGACGTGGCAATAGAAAGTGCGGAGCTGACGTGGTGATATAAATCTGAAGCTGACGTGGCGTCATTGAGACAAGTGTTTTGACTATCAGTAACCGACTGGTGACGATATTACTCCCCATCTTGGGAACCGTAAGTGGCTTGATGTGACGGTTGATGTGATTGGGCCAGTTGTAACCGACTTAGTCTCCTCTATATAAGGCATTTTTTGTTTTCACTTTTTACTTTTTACTCTCCACTCCTCAGAGCTCTCTTCATGTGTTTATCCTCTTTAGATCTTCTCCTCTATTCTTCTTCTTCTTCAATAACGGTGCGTCTTTTCTTTTGGCTTAGTTACGGCTCCCGGAAAAGAGAATCTTTCTGAGAGCGTAAGCGTTTTAACTCAAAGACAACTGGATAATTTCATCCGGGACTACCATATCCCTGCTGATTTTAATCCGGTCCTTTCGGCCAAAGATAAAACAATATATCCCTTTCTTCCGGGGAAATTTCCTCTGTATACCCGTGTTTGTAATTTCGCGAACTACAGGGTTCCTTTCACAAATTTTTTTATTAGAATCCTTCAGTTCTTCCGGGTTCATCTCTGTCAAGTGAACCTGTTCGGACTGAGTCGGGTCAATCATTTTGAGGTTTCGTGTAGGGCTTTGAATCAAAAGCCGGATTTGAATGTCTTTAGGTATTTTTACGAGTTTATTATGGCCGGTGATTGGTACACTTTCGCCCATCGGAAAGGTATCCTCAGCCTGGCTGGAGACGAGAAGTCCAGCCTTAAAAATTGGAAAGATAATTTCTTCTGGCTGGACGATCGTTGTCTTCAGCCGATATGGTATGGCGGTTTAAGGATCAGTCCATGAGTTTTGACCTCGGTGAAAATTTTAATTTTAATCAGCGACTGGCTCAGGGTTTGATTGATAATCAGTCCCCTATTCGTCCCCTCCCCAAACATTTGCTGTTGTTGGGACGGTTTGTCACGTCTGGGGCTGAGGGGACAGAGAGTGGCCGGTGATCCGTAAAAAGGGTGATTGTAAGTGAACCGGCCCCTTTTTCCTCCCTTCGGCGTTTTTTGTTCCTTAGTTGCTAATTTTTCCTTTTTTCTTGTTTGCAGGAGACGAAATGTCATTGAGGGATGCATTAAAGGTGCCAAGCTTCTCTGCTCTGGACTTTGACTATGACGAGCATATTGAGGACGAGGAGCCCTTTCTAAAGCAGATATCTTCAGCCGCGCATGAGATACGTCCTACGGCTGCTCCAAAATCCTCCGAGGCCCCCGTTGTCGAGACTACCTCTGTTGACCCCAGATCTAAAGTGGAGACTGCCGGCTCATCTGGTGCTTAAGATTAGGTGGAGCTCGAGGCCGAGGATGTCAATAGTGATCCGGAAGTGAGGGAGTTAGATCAAGCGCTGATGTATCGCCCCTCTGGTGCAACTGCTAAAGGCAAATGTGTTTCTGTAGATTCCGGACCAAAAGGCCTTCCTCATAAGTGGAAAGCCGATGTCCCTCAAATCCGATCTTCTATTTCTCTCCCCATGCCGAAGGTGGCCAAGAAAACCACTTCTCATTCCGTTGATAACGTGTTGACTGATTTGACCAAACATTTATCCGGTGGGAAGTCTTCCCGAGAAGAAGCTGCCAAGGCTCGATCCGCACCTTCTGCCACATTTTCAGGCAGCTATCTTCCGGTGAATGATACTGAGGTGATGGAGATTGAGGAACCGGTGGTGACAAGCAAAGACGAGGGGAAAGTTCAGGGTGATGTGAAGACGGTAACTTTTTCAGGTACGATTTTGGGCTCTTCTTTGGGTCCGGACTGTTTCCTTGATGATGAGGAAGATCAAATATCTTCTCTTCCCTTACCTTGGTTCGGACCTGAAGTGATGGCCTTCTTTCGATATGCAGATGTGTTCTCTGATGAGATGGAGATTGATCCGGCTACGGCTGAGGAGAAGTTTGTGCCTGACTGGGATGTGAAGAACAAAGATTCGGTGATGGATGAGCTTACGTCTAGGATGTTCTTGTTTAATATCAACACTCCACTGGATCATTCCTGGAGCCGGAGGATGAAAAGCCAGGATCTAGGGGCTGCGGTGCTAGCCAACCAGGCTCAGTCGAACGTATACGTGGTTGAGCTATATCGCAGATGGGTGGAAGCGGAATCGGTAAAGGAGGACCTTGAAAAAGAAATGACTTCACTAAAACGCAAAATGAAAAGGACTCCGGATACCGAGAAAAAGCTTACCCAGCTTTCCCAAGACCTTGCGGCTCAGAAGGAAAAGGTGAAATCTTTGACTGCCCTGAATCAGTCTTTCTCAAGCCGCGGCTGCTTCTGCCTCCGAAGAGAGGGACAAAGCAGCGGCTGAGCTTGAGAGCTTCGTGACATCGTCAAGGGAGAAGGATGAAGAGCACAAAGGGGTGTTGGCCAAGATGGTGGAAACCCTGTCTCATACCCGTGCGGCTAATGAGAGGATGCTTGCAGGTTCGGCTCCGTTCTTTGTTTATTTTAAATTCCTTCTTCATATTTTTCTAACATGTCTATCAGAGCGGGACACTCACAAAACAAGCGAGGCTGATCTGAAGGCCTGGATGGAGGAGATGAAAGGTCATCATAGAGCCGAGGTTTAGGATCTGAAATTGGAGAATGCGGATTTAGCTAAGAGGGTTGAAGAGCTTCGTGCTATGAAAGTATGGTTGATGTCCAAAGGTGCTCAACTTTTAGCAAAGCATGTCCATAAAGGTCCGGAGATAACCCAGGCTGTTGCTGCGGTAAATAATGCGATGTGTGTAATCGGCATCAATTCTGGAGTCCAAGGAGGTTACGTTTATGCTCTAAAGAAGAAAACTCCTTATGCCGAAGTTCCTCTATTGAACCGGAACGCCGAGGCTGGTTTGAACACAGCAATAGCTTTCTTTGATTCCCTCAGCTTTTCCATGATAAACGATCTCCCTCAGCTGGTGGACGAACCTCTTTCCAAGATTCAGAAGGCTTTATCCTTTAAAGAAGCATCCGTAAAGGAAAATTAAGGTGGACATACCCGGCTCTTTGGGGTATGCACCTTTCGCATTAGATGAATGTTTTCAGGTGGACATATCCGATTTCTTGGGATATGCACCTCTTTGATTCGTGCTTGTAATGACTTTAGTTTTTACCGTATGTAAATGTTTGACAATTATCCTAATTTTTTAATGGTTTAAGCAACACCCGGATACTTTAATCCGGTTGTTTTTTTATGTAATCATTTGTTTATATAAGTCATGCGTCCATGCTTTATTTATGATTGCGTTTTAGTTTTCTAGAACGTTCGTGTATGCATACGGAATCCGTTTTACATTTTTGGGTTTGCATCCCTTAATTGGCCGATTGTAATATATATGCTGCAGCTTTTTATAAGATAGAAAGTTCGTGCATTCTATTTATATTAAGATATTCTGGGGTAGATCCCTCCCTGATATTACAAATTTGGTAAAAACACAAAAGGTGCGGGCATTACCCTCCGCATTACACTAGAAATAATAAAAACAAAAACTTTTATTCTAAGTTTTTCCGGGATCTAGTAAATACTTTAGAGGAAGCATCTTTTGAGGTGCGTCCCATTCCAAGTACGAGGGACGGGAGTTCCATCCACTTTGATGAGCGTATAAGCTCCATTCTTTCCGGATGTTTTGACCATGTATGGTCCCTCCCATTTTGGGGCCATCTTCCCTGTTCCTTCGGCCAAATTGGCATCGTTCCTCCGCATAACATAATCTCCTTCTTTGAAACGGACCTCCTTGACCTTAGAGTTGTAGTGTTTTTCTAACTCTTTTTTTGTATTTTGGCTCTCTGATGGCCGCGAGTTCTCTTCATTCCTCGTCTAGGTCAAGGTTTAAACGGAGCTAATACTCATTTTCTTCTTCGTTTTGTACAATCCGGTGAGTGGGTATACCTACTTCGGCTGGGATGACGGCCTCCGAGCCATAGGTCAAGCTAAAGGGAGTTTCCCTTGTGCTTGTTTTCGGTATTGTGCAGTGTGCCCAGAGGACGTGCGGAAGTTCGTCCGCCCAGGAGACCCCTTCTTTGCCCAACCGTTTTTTTGATACCTTCCACGATGCTCCGGTTGGCTCTTTCGACTTGCCCGTTGGCCTGGGGGTGAGCGACTGAGGTGAAGCTTTGTTCGATATGCATTTTTTCGCACCAAGTCTTAAATGGTTTTTCAGAAAACTGTTTTCCGTTATTACTCATAATGCAAAGTGGCATCCCGTACCGGCACACAATGTTCTCCCAGACAAAACGAATTATATGATCGCCGGTGATGATTCGAAGAGGTTTAGCTTCGATCCACTTTGCAAAATAATCAATTGCGACGAGCAAGAACCTTACACCTCCGGTGGAGATGGGGAAAGGACCAACAATATCGATTCCCCACTTTTGAAAAGGCCAGGCCGATGTCACAGGTACGAGGTTGTTTTTTGCACGATGGCTGACCGGGGCATGATGCTGACAATCTTCACAAGCTTGTAATTCAATAACGGCGCTTTGATGCATTCCCGGCCAGAAGTACCCGGCGTTCATGGCCTTGGCGATGACCATCCTTTGCCCGGAGTGGATGCCGCATATTCCCCAATGAATTTCTCTAATTACATAGCTGGCTTCTTCTGGTGTTAAGCATCTCAGGAGCGGACCCAAAAATGTCTTTCGGTAAAGCTTTCCGTTATGGACTTGGTACTGGAGCGCTTTGACCTTCATCTTTCGTGCCTGAGCTTTATGCTCCGGAAGTTTACCATTTTCCAAATAATCCAAAATTGGTGTCATCCACGACTCTTCCTGCATGGTAATCAACATTATGGTTTCACCTTGGCTGATGGCCGGAGCTTGCAAAGTTTCAACCAAAACCTCTTTGGACAAGTGGCAGAATGTGAGTGAAGCCAGTTTGCTCAAAGCGTCGGCTTTTTGTTCTTGCTTCTCGGAATGTGAACAACTTTGCATGAATCGAAAGTGGCCATCAGACTGTTTACCTGATTCAGGTACCGGATCATATTTTCTTCTCGTGCTTCGTATTCTCCGTTAACTTGATTTGCAACTAACAAGGAGTCGATATGTGCTAGAACAGAGCTTGCCCCTGCTTTTGCGGCGGTTTGGAGTTCGGTTAGGAGTGCTTCATACTCCACTTCATTGTTTGATGTTTTGAATTCAAAACTGCATGGCGTAGTTGTACTCTATCCCTTCCAGATCTATTAGAATTCGGTGTGCTCTCTCAGGTGGGAACTTCTGTAAGGAAATCTGCGACCGCTTGGCCTTTCACTGGACCCCTTGTTCGGTAAGTGATATCAAAGGCACTAAGCTCTATAGCCCATTTAGTAAGACGTCCGGAGACCTCTGGCTTTCTCAGGATCTGTTGGATCTGGAGATTAGTTTATACTTCTATGTTGAAGGCTTGGAAGTACCTTCGGAGCCGCCTCGAAGCATGCACTAATGCGAGTGCCAATTTCTCGATTATCGGATATCTGGTTTCATAATCTTTTAGGATGCGGCCTACGTAATACACCGACAGATAAACGGCGACCGTTTCGCCTGTTATCGGTGCAGTCAGGGTAGGTAGGGACCCCAAGCAGATTTTTAGCTCCTGAAAAGCGGAGTCAGCATCCGTCGCCCATTCAATTTGACCTTTACCGATGCTCTTTTTAAGACGTTCATAAAAGGAACGGTGCGGTCAGCAGCTTTAGAGATGAAGCGATGTAGTGCCACCAGTTTGCCATTTAGAGATTGAATTTCCTTTACCGTCTTCGGAGGTTGCATGGAAACCATAGCTTAGACTTTATCCGGATGAGCTTGAATTCCGGATTGGGTTATCCAAACTCCTAAGAATTTTCCCTCTTCCAGGCCGAATGAGCACTTCTTCGGATTTAGCTTGAGATTTATACTCCGAAGGCTGGTGAAGGTTTCGAGTATGTCATCTATCATGTTGTCTTCGGGCACGCTCTTGATGACCAGGTCATCTACGTATATTTCAAGGTTCCTACCAATTTAACCCTTGAAAGTTTTATCCATTAACCTTTGGTAAGTAGCTCCGGCGTTTTTCAATCCGAACGACATTTTAGTGTAACAGAAAAGACCTTCGTTTGTTACGAATGATGTCTTGTCTTCGTCCTCCAAGGCCATCTGTATCTGGTGGTATCCCTTATATGCGTCCAGGAAACACTTGAGGCGGAAGCTTGCCAAAGAATCTTTTTTTAGGTCGATTTCCGGAAGGGGATATGATGGAGAGTGCAAAACACGAGCGTTAAGTGTGTTTATATTATGCATGTTATTGTGTTTTAAGCGATTATGTGTGTTGAATATGGTAACTACGAGCGTTTGTGATGTTACAGGTTAAACAGGTTAAACTGGCAAAATTAGAGTCCGGTCCGTAGGTGAAGCTCTAAACCGTAACTAATGGTTTAAAACAACAAGATAGTGACTGCTTGGACTTCTCGCGCACATACAGCAGACTTGGAGAGGTGGTTATTCAATTAATTAATCATCATCAAAGACAAGTGGGGGCCACCCTCTTGGACGCAAGTGAAGAGGCAACATCACAATTATAAAATTCTTGAAAGACTTATCACGTGACTTGAGGGTTATAAACATACATCACTATCTCAATATTATTATTATTATAATATATACTACATCAAAACACACATGTGAGGGTTGTTGGCAGCTTTGACTCACGTGAGGGTCATTCACGAAAATAGGCAGCAAGTGATGGATTGAGTTTGTTGACTTTTTCCACATCATATATCATCATCATCGAATTGGTGGGCCTGTTGATTCACGAAAGAACCTTAATTAATTTTGGGCTTCTTGGATCTCGATTATTGGAGCCCATTATACGTTTTAGTGGCAGCCGCATATCATCATTGGGGGGAGCTCTCAATTCGGGGGAGTTACGGTTGACAATTTTGAAAGAGGAGAACGCAGGGGGAGGCAGCCGACATAGGCAGACACGAGGTTCGAACAAAATCACGTGAGGGTTTCAAGGATCACAACCGACATGCGCGGCTAGTCTCCTCGGTTTCACCCCGGTGTAGGTAGTTGTATTTTCTAGGGTTTATGCATTTGTTCTTTGATTCGACTTTGTGACAACTTGTATTGATTTTTGAAACCATTGACAATAGTTTACATTTGTTTCGTATTCGTAAATTGTCGAACGATGTTAAAAGTTATGACTTTACGAAATGGTTATGTGTAGTTATGCATTGTCGTGGTTAGGATTTACTTGTGTTGATTACAAAGTGTATTCTTGTCCGTTCTTCGGGACGTTGATAGTTATTGGCACCTAAGTCATGGTACACTAAATCCGCTAATCGTATGCAATTGAGTTGGATCTAAAACAGGTAGGAACCCTAGGACTTACAATTACCGAACCCGGGTGTGATCCGTATTCTTCATTCTTGTTTTCAATTAAGTAGTTTAGTTTTGAAAGTTTCGTTAACAAATCATCGTTTTAGATAAGATCAATTTGTCGGTTCACTCCGATATCCTTTCAAACTAATTAAATAAATAAAAAAAATAGCAATCTTCATAATCATTTTGTACATTATTTGTAAATAGTCTAACTAATCGAACAGGTTGTGCGATACTGACCACATGCTCTTCGTGGATACGATACCCGACTTACCCTAGCTACCTAGGTTTAATTGGGTTTTTGACTGATCGGGACGACACGGTCACGTCAAAATGGCGCCGTTGCCGGGGAGCTAGTGCGCTTAGTATTTCATTGCTTGTTCGATTTTAGTTTAGTTTTTCTTTCTTGTATTTTTGTGATTTTACTTTGGGTGGTCGAGCTTGTTTGTGCAGGTACATGTTTTGCAGGTACCATCTTTCAATATGAATTGGGTAGATGATGATCCGTGTGAGTGTTGCGGAAGCGGAGAACACTATTTAGAGGATTGCTCTGTTTTCTACGAAAAAGTTCAAGCCAACAAGGAACGGGAAGACTACCTCAGCGGATTGTTTGATTATAGGAGGGCGGATTATGAAGATTTCAATGGTCCATCCTCACCTTATCCATACACTAGACCACCTCCACCACCGGAGCAAGAAAAGTCATGCCCTTGTTGTGGAAAAGTTCACATACATGAAGATTGTCCAGTGTTTTGGAAAGATCCAGTGTTTTGGAAAGAAAAAATAAAGTCCGGTTACAAGCCACCACCACATTATCAAGACTATTACTATGAACCCAAATCACCATATTTCTCAAGTTACCGGGAGGAGGAGTATGATGATTATTATAATGAATACCCTCAACCGGTATACGAGAAACCACAAGATTCGATGCATTCCAAGCTTGATGCTCTCATGAACATGGTGAAAGAATATCACCAGGATATCAAAGATATGAAGAAAGCGAATGAAGTGAGAGATAAAGCCCATGAAGCATTGGTGGTGCAAGTGGGTCAATTAGCTGAGGAATTAGCCCAACTTAAACGAGACCAAGAGGTTTGGGCCAATGGTACAATAGTAGATGGTGATGTGGTGGAAGAGGTTATCGATCTTCCCGAGCAAGAAAATGAATGTTTGAACCGAGCGGAAGACATCACACCGCGAGACATGTCGGATCCGAAAGATGCCCACGTTCATATCCATCCTTCTCCCATACTTATCACTCCAACCAACAAAGTTGGGGATGCGGGTTCGGGTATAAGGATTCGAAGGGTGGCGTTGCAAGACATAGGCCAGTTTAGTAAGAAGCGACCCCAAAGTTGTACAATATGCATGCCGAGCAAAATAAAAAGAGAATGGATCCGGCATGCCAAACACCGAGCGTATGTAGGCAACTCGGTAGGAAAATGTGCACTTCGACCACCATGAGAGGCAAATCAGGTATAATTGTTGTAGAGTTTGTACTATTATTCGTTTTATTTTTATTTTTTATTTTTTTTCTTTTCTTAGTTAATTGAACGTTGTGGGTGTGTTCCCTATATAACCCTCACGAGACCTCTCGTCCTCCCAAGCTATTGGGGGGTTTAAAAGGGCTTGTTGCATAAGCTAAATGCAACCGTGATTCCTACGAAAGTGAGTTAGGCTTGTTATTGTTGTAACTTATTTTTCCACAAAAAAAAAAAAAATCAAGGTAATTTAACGCATGATTTGGTAACACTTTTATAAAAATGGTAGAACTAACCACCTAACAAATTTCAATGGTTGTGAGAAGCATGCTTCTACACAGGGGTTAGAATTTGTAGGTACATGATGTTCGAGAGACAACCGTTTTTATGAAGAGAAGAAGAAGATATGGGCATCAAGCGACAAAAATCAGGTGCATACGTTTCCTTTTTACCTTGATTCTTAGTTTAGTAATAAGTGGATTGTATTTTGTATTTTATTTTTCCGGGGTGAAATTTTGGAAGGTTAGCCGTGTCACATCCCTTGTGCGTTTTAAAACTCTAGTTCTTACACATTGAGGACAATGTTTACCTCAAGTGTGGGGATGGGGGAGTAGTAAAAGTTTTCGATTTTGACCCGTTCATTTAAATACTACACATTGAGGACAATGTTTACCTCAAGTGTGGGGATGGGGGAAAATTTCAATTTTTTTTTAAAAAATACCTTGTTTCAAAAGCGATCTTAAAAGCACAAGTAACTAAGTCAACGAGGGATGACACAACCCATTTGGTCTATTGTCATGGTCAAGTTCAAACAATTAGCATGACGAGTATTTAGCGGGTGGTTATTTGGGAATAATCCACCTAAGAAACTAGTACATTATGCATATCACATACCATACCCTTTATATATGTGAGGTTTTGAGCCACTTTTACATCATAGAATTACATATTTATGTTTCTTTGTTCGAGTGGACCATTAGTCATGTATTGTAGAACTTGCATCTTTTGATACGTTTGAGACCATAGACCGAATACAAGCACGAGAATGATTAAGGCATTAGGTAAACCTTTTCCTTTAAAACCATTTATCCATCCTTACCCAAATAAATCCCCTAGTCGCCCACTTTGAGCCTAATCCTTTTGTTTGACAACCCTATAGCCCATAACCTTGAACCCTTTTCTTTTAAACCCGTGTGATGAAAATTCGATTGTAAGATTATTTGTTTGTATAGTTGTGTTTGCAAAAAAAAAAAAAAAAAATCAGAAAATGTTGCGAAAAAAAAAAAAGAGAGAAAAGTTGTTGAGAAACATACAAAAATATGAGTTAGTAGTTGTGGAATAAAAGGCTAAAGTTGTTGCCTTGTAGTTTGATGTTTATAGTTAGTTATGTTTAGAATAATTATTTTGTAATAAGAATCGAATTCTCATCACCTTAGCCACTTTAAAATATCCTATTTCCTACCCTTAGCCTAGCCCCGTTACAACCCGTTCAAAGACCTTTTGACTTGTGCTTAGTATTCGTGTTCGGTGGTGGAGAATGATTGAGTTGCAAGCCTATGCGGGTACGTGTTCTAATCGGTTTTGAATGATTACATTTGAAAGTGCTAATACATCATGAAAATTAGCCAATTTTAAACCGAGTGGAGAGAACATTGTGAGGGATGTGCATGAGTTATTGGTTTCAAGGGCGGGTTAGTCTTGGATAACCATTTATGTGATTAGTCACTTCGCCATTAGATATGTTGTGAATTGTAAAAAGTTTGAACTTGGGTATGACATTGAACCTTAACCTTAGTCTCGGGAATGGGATGTGTGTTTCTTGTTCGACCCACGTGAAAGTGAGAAACAGATTTGCTTGAGGGCAAGCAAACGACAAGTGTGGGGATGTGATGGAGAGTGCAAAACACGAGCGTTAAGTGTGTTTATATTATGCATGTTATTGTGTTTTAAGCGATTATGTGTGTTGAATATGGTAACTACGAGCGTTTGTGATGTTACAGGTTAAACAGGTTAAACTGGCAAAATTAGAGTCCGGTCCGTAGGTGAAGCTCTAAACCGTAACTAATGGTTTAAAACAACAAGATAGTGACTGCTTGGACTTCTCGCGCACATACAGCAGACTTGGAGAGGTGGTTATTCAATTAATTAATCATCATCAAAGACAAGTGGGGGCCACCCTCTTGGACGCAAGTGAAGAGGCAACATCACAATTATAAAATTCTTGAAAGACTTATCACGTGACTTGAGGGTTATAAACATACATCACTATCTCAATATTATTATTATTATAATATATACTACATCAAAACACACATGTGAGGGTTGTTGGCAGCTTTGACTCACGTGAGGGTCATTCACGAAAATAGGCAGCAAGTGATGGATTGAGTTTGTTGACTTTTTCCACATCATATATCATCATCATCGAATTGGTGGGCCTGTTGATTCACGAAAGAACCTTAATTAATTTTGGGCTTCTTGGATCTCGATTATTGGAGCCCATTATACGTTTTAGTGGCAGCCGCATATCATCATTGGGGGGAGCTCTCAATTCGGGGGAGTTACGGTTGACAATTTTGAAAGAGGAGAACGCAGGGGGAGGCAGCCGACATAGGCAGACACGAGGTTCGAACAAAATCACGTGAGGGTTTCAAGGATCACAACCGACATGCGCGGCTAGTCTCCTCGGTTTCACCCCGGTGTAGGTAGTTGTATTTTCTAGGGTTTATGCATTTGTTCTTTGATTCGACTTTGTGACAACTTGTATTGATTTTTGAAACCATTGACAATAGTTTACATTTGTTTCGTATTCGTAAATTGTCGAACGATGTTAAAAGTTATGACTTTACGAAATGGTTATGTGTAGTTATGCATTGTCGTGGTTAGGATTTACTTGTGTTGATTACAAAGTGTATTCTTGTCCGTTCTTCGGGACGTTGATAGTTATTGGCACCTAAGTCATGGTACACTAAATCCGCTAATCGTATGCAATTGAGTTGGATCTAAAACAGGTAGGAACCCTAGGACTTACAATTACCGAACCCGGGTGTGATCCGTATTCTTCATTCTTGTTTTCAATTAAGTAGTTTAGTTTTGAAAGTTTCGTTAACAAATCATCGTTTTAGATAAGATCAATTTGTCGGTTCACTCCGATATCCTTTCAAACTAATTAAATAAATAAAAAAAATAGCAATCTTCATAATCATTTTGTACATTATTTGTAAATAGTCTAACTAATCGAACAGGTTGTGCGATACTGACCACATGCTCTTCGTGGATACGATACCCGACTTACCCTAGCTACCTAGGTTTAATTGGGTTTTTGACTGATCGGGACGACACGGTCACGTCAGGATAACAATCCTTCGGACACGCGTAATTGAGATCGGAGAAATCGACACACATCCTCCATGTGTTTTCTTTTTTGGTGACCATTACAGGATTGGAGACCCAAGTTTGATACCGCAACTCCCTGATGATTCCAGCGCTTAACAGTTTTTATACATCCTCGGCGATAGCTCTGTGCCGGGCCGGAGCCATATTCCTTTTTCTTAGGGCTACAGGTTTGACCGTGTGTGACACCTTCAACTTGTGTTCGGCTAAAACCCGAGGAACTCCGACCATGTTAGAGGTTTGCCAAGCGAATACATCTAGGAAGTTGGATAATAGCTTCCATAACCGTCTTTTGGTTCGTTCGGGGAGTTGTGCACCGATGACAATTTTTGGCTCCAGAAAGTCTGGGTGGATAGCCCATTCTTCGGTAAGTAGTGCCGGAGGTTGTGAGTGTCACACCCAAACCGATGGCGGAAACATCAGGGTGCGGCATCGAGCGAAACAGATTGTCCATGAGTATCCATAACAACTATTAATTACCAGATATTTAAACGTCATGTCCCATACCACAACATATCCAAATAAAACAGCTATTACAAATAATTGTCTAAAAAACAAACACTGTTCTGACAACTCAGATTTAGCGTGACATAACTAGACCCCTAGCTTGATTCACCAAAGCACAGCATTCCTAGCATCTTAAGCACCTGTCTCATACGTTAAAATAGAGGTCAATACACATAGTGTAAAGGTGAGCATACAAGTTTAATAGTAATAATAGAGTTCGAAAGCATTTACGCATAACCAGCATGTAACATGTATAATGTGAATCTAGTAGGTTATCGATAATGAAATATGCACAGACAAGACTGCGAGTTGTAGAATGCGCAACACATATCACCACTGTTACACGTGAAGAGGTAACCATAACAACCCCTGTCCACGACAGGTGCTGAGTCCAAACTATAGTACTATCGTTGCTAAGGCGTCAGGCAACAATCACTGTGTTAATATAACATACAAGCATTCATCGAGTAACACGTATAACATACAGTAATGGTCAGCGTATAAAGTGTTTGCGTTGTGTGATCGATGTGATTTAGAATAAGTAACGTATGTAAAACCCAAAAGTGCGTAAAGCAAAAAGGGATCGAGTATACTCATAGCGATGGAAGTTAATGGATTGAAGGGATCGCTAGAGTGATTAGCCTGAACAGTTAACGATAGCATAAGCGAAGAACGGCGCGTAAAACAGTGCAAGTGAATAAAGTGACGAATGGTCATCCGATCGGATGACAATCCAAACGGATGGTCATTCGATCGAATGATAATCCATTCGGATGGTTATCCGTTTGGATGGCCATTCGATCAGATTGGCATTCGTTTGGGATGGATGTGTTTGTGTATGATGTGACTTTGAAGTTTTCGTTGTAGCATTTTGAAAACATAGAAGTGTCTATACCTTTCAGGTCGTTCGATCGAACGATCATTCGATCGGATGACGATCTGATTGGCGAGACATTTCTTAGTGAGAACAAGTTCACAGCAGGATTGTCATTCGATCGGATGGTCTTCCGATAGGATGGCAATCCGTTAGAAACTAATGATCTTTGAAAGTTGCAAAAAGTTTAAGTGTTGAAGTCCAAGTGCAATCCGATCGGATTGTCGTTCGATCAGATGGCAATCCGATCAGACGACAATCTGTCCCGACGATCTGATCGTTTTGAACTTGGTGGTTTTGATAGGTTTGGCGGTCTGTTCGAGACGATATGACAACGTACTAAACAACGGAACCTCGTCAAGTCCTGAGTCGTCCGATCGAACAGGAATCACCCAAATCCGACCAGTCAACTGTTATTTAACGGTTGTTTGTGTTTAACCCGAAGTCGGTTGTCCCATTGATAGGAATCAGATCTGAGACTGACACTTCACTAGAGAACGAGTAGAAGGCCTGAACTAGCTCCGATTCTATCAGTTTTGAGTGCATTGAGTGTAAAAGAGTTGAAAGAAAGTTAGAAACCATCTTTCAATCCTCTTAACCTTGAAAATGTTTAGATCTAGAAGAAAATAGTGTTAAACCATGTGGAAATCATGTAGATCTGAGTTGTTCTTGGTGGAATAATGCCAGAACTTGAAGTTCATAAGAACTCCATGATGACATCATCCTAGAACACCTCAAATCCGTTGATTTCATGGTTAAAACTGAAGATTCAAAGGTGAAAAGAGAAGAAGTGCGTGTAGATCATAGAAGTACAAGACTTGAGTTGAAAACTTACAAGAATCACGAGAAATCGAGAAAAAAAGTGGGCAGGGGCGTTGGTCGAATGAGAGAGAGTTGTCACATCACTTTGGTGATGTGACAGGGGGTATATATAGGTTGCCAAAAGAGGAAAGTGGCAAATGGATCGGATCGAACGGCAATTCGATCGAATGACCATTCGATCGAATGGTCATCCGAACATCCGATCGGATGGTTATCCGTTCGGATGACCAGTCGATCGAATGGTCATTCGATCGAGTGGTCCGGTGAGTTGGATTTTGGCATTTCGTTTTGCGTGTTGAGCGTTGCGATGCGTTTCGAGTGAGCGATGCGATTGTATTACCCATTAGTTACACAAATAACCTAACTACTATATCTAACATACAATCACTATAAATAACTTGCGTTTAGCGTTTGCGATTAGATTGCGTTGCGATAGAATTGTGATTAATCACCTTAATATAAAACATAACATGCACAAGTAACACATAATGGCACACACAAGTAAAACAATACTGAAAACACATTATTCGAGTTGTGATGCGATAGCGATGCAATTAATGGATAAGTCGATTAGCGACTAAACATTCGATTAAACCACGATTATTAACAAGTACTCCACATAATACAACTAAAACAATTAATTAATAGAATTCGATTACAAGTCAAGAAACACAGCCAGTAGTTAAGCAAAGAGTGACATATCGCAATTAGCAATCTTTTCTTCCTTTGACTTTGACTTTGACTTGTACTTTGACTTTCCAAAAAGCAGGTTGTTATAGCCTCCCCTACTTTAGGAAATTTCGTCCCGAAATTTAAGAAGTAGGCGTAACAAACGGTTGCGGGTACTTCGCCTTCATGTCAATTTCGAGTTCCCTGGTGAATTCGGCACCGCGTTTGCCTTCCCAGCGAACCTTCAAAATGGGAATGTGTGAGCGTCAGAGCACCTTGGTTTCTCGGCCCATGATCTCGACAGGCTTTTCCACGAAGTGTAATGTTTCTTCCACTTGTAAATCTTCAAGTGGGACATGTAATTCCTGGTCGGCTAAGCACTTTCTGAGGTTCGAAGCGTGGAAAGTCGGGTGGACATTACTAAGTTCCTCCGGTAGTTCGAGTCTGTAGGCCACTTTTCCAATCCTTTCCAGAATCTTAAAGGGTCCAACATATCGAGGCACGAGCTTTACTTTCTTGCCAAATCTGATCACCCCCTTCCAAGGTGCAACCTTTAGGAGTACGCGATCGCCAACGTCAAGTTCAAGGGGCTTGCAGCGTCTATCGACGTAACTTTTCTGATGGCTCCGAGCATTCAGCAGATTGTCTCGAACTTGGAGGATTTTGTCGGTCGTTTCTTGTAACAGCTCAGGACCGGTAATTTGCGCATCTCCGATCTCGTGCCATACAATAGGCGATCGACATTTTCTTCCATATAGTGCCTCAAACGGTGCAATTTGATTTCTAGAATGATAACTGTTATTGTACGAGAATTCGACCAAAGGTAAGTGCGCGTCCCAATTTCCACCGAAATCTATGACACACGAGCGAAGCATGTCTTCAAGGGTGCGAATCGTTCTTTCAGTCTGACCGTCGGTTTGGGGATGGAAAGCGGTACTTAGATTAAGAGTAGTACCGAGAGCAGATTGAAACGTTTCCCAAAGATGCGAGGCAAACCGACCATCGCGGTCAGAGATGATGTCACGAGGCGTCCTGTGTCGACAAATGATCTCATCGGTGTAGATTTGGGCAAATTTTTCTACCTTAAAGTCTTCTCGTATCGGCAGAAAATGAGCTGATTTGGTCAAACGGTCAACGACAACCCAGATGCTGTCATGACCTGATGGCGTGCGCGTGAGTTTCGTTATAAAGTCCATAGCTATACTCTCCCATTCCATATCGGGATCTCGGGTTGTACGAGTAAGCCAGAGGGGCGTTGATGCTCAACCTTGACTTTGGAACAAGTCAGGCATTTTGAAACATAGACGGCAATATCCTTCTTCATGCCCGGCCACCAGTACTTGTAGCGCTTGTCCTGGTAAATTTTGTCAGCACCGGGATGAAGAGAATACCGAGATTTGTGGGCTTCGTCCATCAGAATTCTCGCAAATTGGTACGCTTGGGAATCCAAATTCGGTCTAGATAATGGAATATCGCATTCGATTTATTCACTAGTTGAGCGCCATCGTTGATGATCCTTTCCTTCTTCAAAGTACGTTCGGTAAAACAAGCATGTTGGGCGTCACGGGTAAGAGCTTCGAGATTATGCTGGGCTTGAGAATTACGAACGCTATGCAAATAGCTTCGTCGACTGAGAGCGTCGGCAACGATTTTTGCTTTGCCTGGATGGCAACGAATCTCAAAGTCGTAATCGTTGAGGAGTTCAACGCATCGGCGTTGGCACATATTCAGTTCTTTTTGGTCAAATATGTGTTGTAGGCTCCTATGATCGGTGAAGATCGTACACTTGGTACCATAAAGGTAGTGTCGCCAAATCTTTAACGAAAAAATAACTGCACCTAGCTCGAGGTCATGGGTTGTATAATTCTTCTCATGGATTTTGAGCTGTCAAGAGGCGTACGCGATAACCTTGTCCCGTTGCATGAGAACACAACCAAGACCAAGGTTGGAGGCATCGCAGTAGACTACAAAATCGTCATTTCCGTCGGGCAGTGAGAGCACGGGAGCATTGCAAAACATAGCTTTGAGAATTTGAAAGGCTTTCTCTTGTTCAGTTCCCCAAACAAAAGGTTTGTCCTTATGCGTAAGAGAGGTAAGCGGCATAGCGATTTTCAAAAACTCAGCGATGAATCGGCGATAGTAACCCGCCAATCCGAGAAAAGAACGAACTTGGGACAGGTTCCTTGGTGTAACCCAACTCTTAACAGCTTCGATCTCCGTAGGATCGACATGAATTCCTTGACTATTGACGATGTGACCGAGGAATTGAACCTCCTCAAGCCAAAATTCGCACTTGGAGAAATTGGCATAGAGACGGTTTCCCTGGAGTAACTCAAGAACCAAACGTAGAAGCTGCGAGTGTTTAGTTTTGACTTAGAATAGATCAGGATATCATCGATGAATACGATGATGAAACGGTCGAGAAAAGGTTTACACACGCGATTCATTAGATCCATGAAAACCGCGGGGGAATTAGTCAAACCAAAAGGCATGACAACAAACTCGTAATGACCATATCGGGTTCGAAAAGCGGTTTGGGTATATCCTCCTCCTGAATGCGTAATTGGTGATAGCCTGAGCGTAGATCGATCTTCGAGAAACACGTACCACCTTGTAGCTGATCAAATAAATCATCGATTCGAGGCAGGGGATAGCGATTCTTGATAGTCAGCTTATTCAACTCCCTATAGTCGATGCACATCCGGAACGATCCATCCTTCTTTTTGACGAAAAGGACAGGCGCGCCCCATGGGGAGGTGCTAGGGCGAATAAAGCCTTTATCAAGTAATTCCTGGAGCTGACTCGAGAGTTCGCGCATTTCAGTGGGAGCGAGGCGATATGGCGCTTTAGCAACAGGATTTGCTCCAGGAATGAGGTCGATTCGGAAATCGATATCACGAGTGGGAGGTAAACCAGGTAAATCATCAGGAAAAATGTTAGGGAATTTGCAAACAACGGGAACGTCTTTCACTCTTGCGTTTCCTTTCTTTTCCTTTTCCACTACTACAATGTGCGCCAAGAAAGCTCTGTATTCCTTGCGAAGATACTTGCTCGCTTGGACACATGACATGAGTTTGAGACCTTTCAAAGGAGTTTCACCATATACACAAAGTTGATCACCATTAGCGAGCGAGAAACGAATCATCTTATCGAAGCAAACAACTTCAACACGATTTTCGCGAAGAAAATCCAGGCCTACTATGATGTCAAAACTACCGAGCTGCATTGGAATAAGGTCGATAGGGAAGACGTGATTTTTGAGTTCAAGCATACAATCATGTATAACAGAATTGACAGCGACGGTTCTTCCGGTGGCAACTTCAACATCGAACGTCGACGGAAGATGGGCGCGCTTACGATTAAGGAGCTTCTCGAATTCAAACGATATAAAACAGTTATTTGCTCTAGTATCAAACAAACACGAAGCATATATACCATTCACAAGGAACGTACCATTAACCACATTGTTGTCTGCTTGAGCCTGGCGGGCGTTGATGTTGAAAGCACGTCCGCGGGCTGCTAGCTGCTGCTGTTGCTGAGGTTGCTGCTGTTGAAGTTGCTGCTACTGCTGCTGGGGCTCTTGTTTCACCACTCTGTTGGGGCACATGTTTGCAAAGTGGTTGGGATCACCACATGCGAAGCAAGCTCTAGCGTGAGCAGCGGGTGCAGGAGCTGCTTGTTGGCCCTGTGGAGCAAGAAGGAGAGCTTGTGGTGCAGGAGCTTGACCTTGAGCTGGAGCTGGAGCTTGGCGTGGACCAGTACGGCAATTAGCGGTGAAGTGGCCGTACATGTTGCAGTGGACACAGAACCAGAATGCGATACCAACCGGGTGATGATAGGTACAAGTAGGGCAGAGCGGGTGTGGTCCAGTGTATGCATGCTTGGCAGGCGGTGCATTGACCACAGGAGCCGCTACTTGGCGGTGTTGAGATTGCGGTTGGGCAGGTACTGTTTGGAGCGGTGCGGCAGTAACTGCACAGTTCTTGTTGCTGGAGCTGCTGTTGTTCTTTCTTTTGCGACGTGAGAGCTTTGAAGATTGCGGTGCGGCGGTAGGTTCAGCGGTGGGAGCAGCGGTGACTTGATGTAGATTCTTGGCAACTTTATCAAAATAACCAGCCTTGACTCGCTTATCGTTGATCTCAGCGGCGAGCAGGTAGGTTTCCTCGATTATTGTCGTCTTTGCAACCTGAACAAAATCTGCAACGCAATCCGGAAGAGCGCAGATATACTTCTTGATCGTAATCTCAGGGGTAGTAACCTGACCAGGGCAGATAATACTCAACTGCTAGAGGCGAGCAGTTAAAACAGCGTTATCTCCGCCATCCTGCTTGATGTGCCAGAACTCATCCTCTAGCTTTTGGAGTTCATGGGGAGGGCAGAACTCTTGCATCATGATGTCCTTCAACTCATCCCATGTCAGCCCAAAAGCTACATCGTTCCCTCGTTTGTTTCTCTCGGCCGTCCACCAATCAAGAGCGCGGGATTGAAAGACGCCGGCGGCGTTAACAGTGCGTAGGTTTTTCGGACAGCCAATCTGGCGTAGGGTGACTTCGATTGAATCAAACCATTGAAACATGGCCGTAGGCCCATCTTCGCCGGTAAATTCTTTTGGGCCGCAGGCTTTGAACTGCTTGAAGCTAAAAGCTGCTTTCGGAGTATCAGTCCTGGACTCCTCCGAGGACTTGCTAGCATTCTCATTCAGCTCACTGATGATTTGTGGGATAACTTTCACCATTTGCTTAGCGACGAGAGCAGTGATTCGTTTGTCATCATGGTTACGTCGAGTAGAGCGAGAGTGAAATGATCCAAATGACGACATTGTCTGCAACAGACATCGCCATAGGACACAAACACAATTTTGATTAAGTCGAGTATAGCCTATCATCTCACCTAAAACTACTTTTTAAGGCACATAACCACATAGGCACATAATTCACAGAATCACATAGTCACATAAGCACGTATTTCACGTAAACACGGTAGTACATAAACACATAGCTCACCTAAGCACATATTTTGCACGTATTCACCTATCCTTCATAGCAGCGTAAAGCGATCGAGTATAGTGAGTGCGAATAGCGAGTAGTGATTGCGAATAACACAAGCGATTTGGTTGCGTTTTGAGATAAATGTGTAGTGCGAGTCGTGCATGTAGATCAAAGCGAACAGCGAAAAGCGAGTAAATCACCAAAATCAAAACACATAGACACATAAAATCACATAAAATTCACGTAAATCGATAAATCACAGAGTTGGCGGCGGCGAAATCCAGAATTGAAACACATAAAATCGAAGGGAGATTGCCTGGGTGTGAGACATTGACTACCCAAAGTGATTCGACTATTCACAGGGACCTTTCACACTTTGGCCTTCTGGACTGTGCTCTTGCCTCAATTTGGGCGATCGACACGCATCCTTCCAGTTACAGCGTGACCCAAGTCGTTGGAGTCCGTCGAGACTTTGGTGAGAGTTTTGTAAAAACCAAAAGTATAGAGCGGAGCGAGTCATCTAGGTTCGGGTTTCACCCCTGACTTAACGGCTACATCCCTGTTCGTGCGATAAAATCACGAGATAGATAAGGAGAATCGCGTCGAAGTATGGATTTCACTCCTGATTCAACGCAATTTCTCTTGTTTATAGTAAAAATAGCGAATCGAACGAGTGATCTGGTCGAGAGTTTGCGGTTTTCACACCTAATCTTAACCAGATCATTCGTCTGTGTGTGTATCCAGCCTTAGGGAAAGCTGGCCTTGCGCGGAACTGTAGTATGCGATGTTCGCGCAAGAGTGTAGTGTACAGCGAGTTTGAGCGGGAAATAGCGAGTAAGATCGTACAAAACCCATACCGGGTATGTACAAGTCGGTCTATTGGTACTTAGACTTTAGACTAGGTCGTTTCTAAGATATCGACCCGGACTAAGTCGAGTCTTGCCTAATTCCCTATAGTTATGGCTTAGATACCAATCTGTCACACCCCAACCGACGGCGAAAACATCGGGGCGCGGCACTGAGCGAAACAAATTGTCCATGAGTATCCATAACAACTATTAATTACCACATATTTATACGTCATGTCCCATACCACAACATATCCAAATAAAACAGTTATTACAAATAATTGTCTCAAAAACAAACACTGTTCCGACAACTCAGATTCAGCGTGACATAACTAGACCCCTAGCTTGATTCACCAAAGCACATCATTCCTAGCATCTTAAGAACCTGTCACATACGTAAAAATAGAGGTCAATACACATAGTGTAAAGGTGAGCATACAAGTTTAATAGTAATAATAGAGTTCGAAAGCGTTTACGCATAACCAGCATGTAACATGTATAATGTGAAGCTAGTAGGTTATCGACAATGAAATATGCACAGACAAGACTACGAGTTGTAGAATGCGCAACACATATCACCACTGTGACACGTGAAGAGGTAACCTTAACAACCCCTGTCCACGACAGGTGCTGAGTCCAAACTATAGTACTATCGTTGCTAAGGCGTCAGGCAACAATCACTGTGTTAATATAACATACAAGCATTCATCGAGTAACATGTATAACATGCAGTAATGGTCAGCGTATAAAGTGTTTGCGTTATGTGATCGATGTGATTTAGAATAAGTAACGTATGTAACACCCAAAAGTGCGTAAAGCAAAAAGTGATTGAGTATACTCACAGCGATGGAATTTAATGGATTGAAAGGAGCGCTAGAGTGATTAGCCTGAACAGTTAACGATAGCATAAGCGAAGAACGGTGCGTAAAATGGTGCAAGTGAACAAAGTGACGAATGGTCATCCGATTGGATTGCCATTCGTTTGGGATGGATTTGTTTGTGTATGATGTGACTTTGAAGTTTTCGTTGTAGCATTTTGAAAACATAGAAGTATATCTACCTTTTAGGTCGTTCGATCAAACGGTCGTTCGATCGGATGGCGATCCGATCGGCGAGACATTTCTTAGTGAGAACAAGTTCACAGCAGGATTGTCATTCGATCGGATGGTCTTCCGATCGGATGGCAATCCGTTTGAAACAAATGATCTTTGAAAGTTGCAAAAAGTTTAAGTGTTGAAGTCCAAGTGAAATCTGATCAGATTGTCATTCGATCGGATGGCAATCCGATCGGATGGCAATCCGATCGGACGGCAATTCGTCCCGACGATCTGATCATTTTGAACTTGGTAGTTTTGATAGGTTTTGCGGTCTGTTCGAGACGATATGACAACGTACTAAACAACGGAACCTCGTCAAGTCCCGAGTCGTTCGATCGAACAGGAATCACCCAAATCCGACCAGTCAACTGTTCTTTGATGGTTGTTCGAGTTTAACCCGAAGTCGGTTGTCCCGTTGATAGGAATCAGATCTGAGACCGACACTTCACTAGAAAACGAGAAGAAGGCCTGAACTACCTCCGATTCTATCGATTTTGAGTGCATTGAGTGTAAAAGAATTGAAAGAAAGTTAGAAAGCATCTTTCAATCCTTTTAACCTTGAAAATGTTTAGATCTAGTAGAAAATAGTGTTAAACCATGTGGAAATCATGTAGATCTGAGTTGTTCTTGGTGGAATAATGCCAGAACTTGAAGTTCATAAGAACTCCATGATGACATCATCCTAGAACACTTCAAATCCGTTGATATCACGGTTAAAAGTGAAGATTCAAAGGTTAAAAAGATGAAGAAGTGCGTGTACATCATAGAAGTACAAGATTTGAGTTGAAAACTTACAAGAATCGCGAGAAATCGAGAGAAAAGTGGACTGGAGCGCTGGTCGAATGAGAGAGAGCTGTCACATCACTTTGGTGATGTGACAGGGGGTATTTATAGGTTGCCAAAAGAGGAAAGTGGCAAATGGATCAGATCAGATGACACTTCGATCGGATGATGGCCATCCGATCGGATGAAGGCCATCCGATCGGATGGCCATCCGATCGGATGGTCATCCGTTCGAATTACCATTCGATCGAGTGGTCCAGTGAGTTGGATTTTGGCATTTCGTTTTGCGTGTTGAGTGTTGCGATGCTTTTCATGTGAGCGATGCGATAATATTACCCATTAATTACACAAATAACCTAACTACTATATCTAACATACAATCACTATAAATAACTTGCGTTTAGCGTTTGCGATTAGATTGCGTTGCGATAGAATTGTGATTGCATTTGCGATTAATCACCTTAATATAAACGTAACATGCACAAGTAACACATAATGGCACACACACGTATAACAATATTCAAAACACATAATTCGAGTTGCAATGCGATAGCGATGCGATTAACGATAAATCGATTAGCGACTAAACATGCGATTAAACCACGATTCTTAACAAGTACTCCACATAATACAACTAAACAATTAATTAATAGAATTCGATTACAAGTCAAGAAACACAGCCAGTAGTTAAGCAAGGAGTGACAGGTCGCAATTAGCAATCTTTTCTTCCTTTGACTTTGACTGTGACTTGTACTTTGACTTTCCAAAAAGCGGATTGTTACAGTGAGCTATTTCCCTCACTCTGTTGTATTTTGGCATCGCACATGGTTGATTCGGAATGCAAGGTTGCGATACTGGCTTCAGTAGGAAACTTCAATGATCCGTGAATGGTTGAACTGATGATGCCGAAAGCACACATTCCTGGTCTCCCTAGTATGACATCATGCACGGACCTTGCCCCGACCACCAAGTAGGTTAGATTTACAGTTCTTGCCAAACTTCTGGTCCCCAACGTTGTTGGTAACGTGATCTGCCTGATTGGTTGGACCACTTCTCCGGAGAAACTCACCAATGGCATAGATACTTGAATTAACCTTTCCTTGGTTTGTAGAGCTAGTTGCTGAAAACATTGTTGATACATGATATCGGAGCCACTTCCACTATCGACGTAAATTCGTCGGACCATGTGTCCTGCGATGATTGCAGACACAATGATAGGTCCGTCTTTCACTTCTCCTAAAGTTATCGGTGGAAAGGCAATTGGCTGATGCATCCATGCGGCCAAATGATGGTTGGTCCGTTTAATTCCTTGGTTATCTATCTTCCTTATCATACAGATACCGGACTGGTTGTTTGGATTATCTATCGGGGTAGCAGCAGGCTTACCTTCTTTTACATCTTTTACTAGGTGTGAAAGTTTTCTGGAACACTGCTTTCTCGATCTCCTGCTTTAAAGACCAGCAATCATCCGTGTTGTGACCTCACGCTCGGTGGTATTCACAGTATTTTTTGGAGTTCTTATCACCTGCATTCCGGAGCTTCGGAGGTGTGGGGAAGCTTGCCCCTTTGGCGCTGTGGATTTCACTAGTAGTTTTGGAGAGGTCTGACAAATTATAGAACCTTGAACTAGAACTCCTTCCTCGCTGAGATCGATTGTTTCTGTTGTAGGGATGCGGTCGTCCCCTATTTCTGGATGGAGCTTTGTCAAACACAGATCCCCCGTTCTTCTTCCAAGAGGACATTTTTTGCTCCGTCTCGGTTGCAACGCTGCAAGCATTTTTTTCCCTGAGCGAATGCCCGAGCACGTTCCATCAATACTTCCATTGTTTTTGGGAGATTTTCGTGTAGCTTTTCAACCAACTGATTGTTCCGGACCCCGTGACAGAAGCCGGAGATCCTTAGTTGATCAACTACCCCGCTGATCTGCATACTTTCCTGATTGAATCTGTCTATGAGACTGTCAAAGGACTCCCCATCTTTCCGTCAGATGTTATGTACCTCGGTGATTTATTTGGAATAGTGTCTTTGTTGGCTGAAATTCTGGAGGAATAACCTCCGGAATTCCTCGAAATCATTAATTTCTCCTTCATTCACTACATCGAACCACACACGTGCGGCTCCGGTTAATGTTTGTGCGAACATAAAACACCATGCTGGCATCGGCCATTGTTCGACTCGCGCAGCTCCATCGAAGTCAAACATGTGATCGTCCGGATCTATAGTGCTATCGTATTTCTTTACTGTAGTTAGCATTTTGAGCTTCGGTGGAAGCTTAGCATGGACGATACGAGCACTAAATTTGGACTTTGCTGTCATTGATACCAGATGATATGGTTTCGTGAGCTCTGGATCATTAATTGTTCCTACTTGAGGATCCATGTGTATCATGACCGCTGGAGATGGTCCTGTAGAGACCTGCATATAACCGTTATAAGTTTCCCCTATTGGAGTAACAATTATGGAGAAAGTAGGAGCGGCGAAAGCTGTAGGACCCGTAGTCCTTACTGGTGTTTCATCGTGAAAGAGCCTGGTTCGTAAAACGATGAGCTGTTCATCTCTAGCCTGCTGAGTTTTCAACCGTCGTAAGAGACTGGCATTTTTTGAGAGGAATTCCGCATCGAATTCCGATGTCTGCGAAGTTGGCCCAAATGAGTAGTTCAGAGGAGTTTTACTTTGTTTCAGGTGTGGAAAACAAGAAACAAAGGTAGACACAGCTTGCAATTTACTTTAAACACCTTGTAGATTGATATTACACAGGTTACACTCAAGAATCAAACCGGCAGTACCTCGGTATGATTTTCAAGAACTGTTTCAAATGAATTCGCTTGAAGCCTATATATAGGAGATGGGGTCTCGCTTGAAAGTGTCCAGAATCAGATCAAGCAAAATACTATATGTTGATTTCGCTTGAAACTGAAAAATGTCATTTCAAGCGAAATGGCTTCCTTCAAGCGAAATTCCCATAAACACATCCTATTTTCATCTATTTTCTCGAACAACATGCCCTGATCTAACATATCTAGAATAAGACTCGATACAAGACGAAGTCGACAGATGTATGCACTAACAGACTCCCCCTCATATGTTGACGAGTCTTAAAGTGTCGAGTCTTCGCATCTTCAGTCTTATAGATCTTTGGGCTTCCTACCAGAATCTCCACCTTGCTCTTGAGCTTTCTAATTCTCTTGATCAGATCTCTTGATTCCTTAAGTTCATTAGCATCAGCAAATCCAAGATCATGATCTGGCTCACACTTTCCACAGGTTCAGGATCGAAACCTAGCTCTCTTAACACTCAGAGTCCTTAAGTATCGAAACCTGGCTAAACCTGCACATTCTCTACCCAAAAATAAATTTTCTGATGTCCACTTGTAGAGCAAATCTTAGAATGATTTAACATTTAAATTCTGATGAACCACTTGCAGGAATGATGTTTTCATTTCAAAATTAATTTTCTCATTTAAACATTGACTCCCCCTCTCAAAATGCTTAACCTTTTCAAATACTCTTTCCCAAACCTGTTCGTCATGTATAGCACTTGGAATTTTGAAAATCAGCTTTCCAATATCAGTTGTCTAAAATTTTTTTAAATTTTTCAAAATTTATGCTAAAACACACCGAAAATCTTTTTGGATTTTTTTTTATAACAGAAATGAAATGCTGTAAAGAAATATTTACATACAATATTTTTGTGAGTTTGTGCAAGAGGATCATATCATTTTTCGACAAGTCACGAGTACCGTTGAGCTTAGTTACACATTAAGAATTAAACAATTCACTTAGATTGCCGATATACTGATCCACTTAAATTTTCACACAAATTTCAACTAATTCAGGATATGAGTTAGGTGTATTAAGAACTTAAACTCATTCATGTGTCCCACCTCTTGAATATACTCCCGTATCCAGATCCCAATATTCAGTCTTACAGGTGAGTATACCACAGAAGATATCTGTAAGGGGTTATAAATTATGAAGAATCATGAGAGCTCAGGTCAGAACTACCGTTCAGCAGAGAGATCATGACTCGACTTTTGGGTGTGTCCCCTTTAGAGGATCTTTTTTACAACAGCATTGATTAGCAATTTTATTGTCTCGTCGTTTATGCTGAGGGCGGCGCTATTTTTCAAGCATGCGGAAAGTATTATTCGAGGACTAGGTCAGAACTTCCATTCAGCAGAAGTCCCGGAATAATACCCCAGATATCACTGAGCATAAAGACCTAGTATCTCAGAAAGAGGGACCTTTCAAACGAGATTTCAGGGGTTACCTATATATCCAAGTAGTGTAAAAACTTAATAAATGTGTAAAAACCTATCGGCATATCATCAGTGAGATCGTTTAACGCTATTTAAACATTACATTTCTTTAGCATACTGTAACTGTCTACTGATGTACTATCATTTCCTCTTCTTTGACACTAAAACTCATTTTTGAATTTTATCATGTTTTTGACTTTTTCAAATTTTCTAATGTTTTTGGATTTTCAGAAATTTCTACTCCCCCTAAAATGCAAACACATTAACAGAAATTTGAAAATAAACTGTACACAACTTGACAACCGATATCGAATCGCTTTAATTCGCCATCCACTTGGCATAAACAATTAGAACTCCCCCTTACACAAAAACTATTTTCTCATTATGATTTCAAAACACTTAAGTTTGTTTTAATCAAAATGATTTTTCCGAAAAATAAGTTTTGTTAATATTACCATTTGTAGGTTAGGGGTTTGGTTCATCATATTGTCTATTGTTAGTTACATGTATGAGAATTACATCAAGTTCAAATTAATGACCTTGAGTATTTACTTTGTCAAAACAAACCTTTGTACTAGTTGTAGGAATAAAACATCTACACAAATTCATTTTACCAACAAAGATTCCGATTCCTGCTTCACACTTACCAACCTGGAAGCTCCGGCAATTCACACTTATCCTGTAAAAATTTAACCTTTATAAGATTCATTCACAAAATCAATTATCAAGAAAGATGTCGATTCCTGGTCCACGATTACAAACTTGGGATCTCCGGCAAGTCCAAATTTTTCAAGGGAAAAGAATTTCCACCCAAGTCTTACCAACCTTGGATGTTTTTAACTCTTGTTCAGTAGGGTTATATGTTGCTTTCTTTGTTGCATAGAAATCTTTAACCCCTTTGACCTTTCCCTCGACCATTTTCCCAAAAATTTTCTTAACATTTCCATTGAAAACTTTTTCAACATCAAATTCCTTCTTATCAGAAAAGAATTGATTTGAGATTTCAACCTTATCAACCTTTTGCTTAATTTTTTCAAACGTCAAACATGGAATTTTAACATCATCTTTAACTTGTGGCTCCACTGATTTTGTGGAATCAGATTCATCGCCGACTTTTACATCACCCTTCTTGACAACCCACATTTGGTTATCTTTTGCTTTCTTTTTGTAATAATTTTTCTTTGAACTCTCACCAACTTCATAAATCGAATTTTCAAAAATTTTGAATCTTTCAGTTGGTGGTTCAACATTAACAACCTTTTCTTTCAGTTTTTCAGATACTCCTTGTTTTGGTTTTGCCGTTTGAGAACAAACTGATGCAATATTACCAGCTTCATTGCATTTGAAACAGGTTCGAGTATCCTTCCTATGAAAAACTCCAGTTCCTTTTCTCTTTTGTTCAGCAAGAAACTCCTGGTTTGATTGTCTCCAGAATGGTTTCTTCTGTTCTTCTTCTGCATTTCCACCTGAAACAAATTTTGTACTCGTTTTAGAAATTTTATCATTGTTGTAATTTTTATGTGGAATAAAACCCAATCCTTTCTTTTTGTAGCTACCATTATGGTTTGGTTTCTTTTGAAAACCAGAACCAGAATTGTAACCCTTTTTCTTGTTTAATCGTTGTTGAACTCTTGAAGTGTATTTTTTAGGTTTTTCAATAAGATTTACATCTTTTATTTCAGAAATATTAATTTCTGTCATTTTGAAAACCTTTTTAATCATTTCAATTCTAACACTTCTTATTGGAAACTCTTTGTCAGAATATAATTTGTCAGAATCATTCAAAGTATATGCTACTTCGAATGTTTCATCATTCAAATTCGATTTTGATAACAAAAACTCTTTACTGTAAGCCCTTTTAACCGAAGATTTTGGACTGTTGACTAACGAACTTGAACCTCCAGACTCAGACTTTGACTCAGACTCCTCATCTGTATCCAACACCTGATCGACCACCTTTTTAATTAACTCAGACTCATGATCAGTGTCAGACGAGGTGAACGTGACGTCAATGTTTTCTGGTAATTCATCATTTGATTCGGTTTTTAACTTTATATTGACTGCTTTTTCGACTTGCTCCTCATTTGGTTTTCTAGGAGAATAACCTTCCCAGATCGGAGGCGGACACTTGTTATAGCTAACACTCGATTTCTTACCAGTATCCTTCTTCTTTGGCTTTTCATCATCTTTAAAGGCTTCAAAACCTGCAACAGTTGGATAAATTCGATCAATAAGATAATCAGAACTAGAATAACTCTGTAATAATCGTCTGATCCTCTCATTTTCAATTTTCTCGGTCTCCAACTCTTGCTTCCACTTTGCACTTTCTTCGATGTAGAAGTTAATAGCTTTCTGTTTTGTCATCATCGTTGCATTCATCATTGTCAAAGCATTTTCTCTTTCAGAGTTTGTCTTTTGAAGACCAGTTACTGTTCTGTTCAAAACATCATAAGACTCCTTTACATAGTTGAGATTGAACAGTAATTGTTCTTTCATCTTCTCAAACTTAGCTAGCTTCTCTTCTTTTGCTGCACATTCCTTGCATGGTTCCAAACACTTTGAGCAAGGCTTGATAATTTCCACAATCTTTTCTACTTCAATTGTTTTCACCACCTCAACCACTTTTTCTGCTTCTGTTACCTTTTCTGTTTCAACAACCTCCTCAGTAACAATTTTAACTTCTTCCTTTTGAACTTCTTTTGCAGCACGTTTCTCCTTCAGCTTTTCCAAGCGATCTGCAAAATAAAAATGAAAACTTTCAGGAGAAAGATGAGATTTTGCAATATTAATATGTTTTTCTTCTTCATCATCACTACTTTCATCAGTTGGTGATTGATCAAACTCTACTGATTTGTCAGAACTATCATTCGAAGAACCAGAATCAGATGGTGTTTGATCAAAAACAATTTCTCTTTCTGAACTTTCATCACTTTGTAAACTTTCATCTGAACTCTGTGAGCTTTCTTCTGATGAAACAGATTTTTCATCTTCATTCTTCACACTAACACCAATGGATTTCATCCACTCGGTGAACATGTCTGGTTCTTTCACAATCTTGGCAATGAAAGCTTTGAAATTCCCATTCTCATCTGCAAACATATCCCAGCTGAACCCTTCAGGTAACCTTTCATCATCTTGATTGATTAGGCATGATTTGTTGTCTGATGAAATGAATTTTTCCCAGCTGAAATTTTCTTGATTCACTAAACATGCTCTCTTTGAATCCTCTATTACTTTTCTACCATGAGCCACCTGTGGTTCTTGTTGTTGTTGTTGACCAACTTGTTGATATATAGCTTTCCGGTAGTAGTCATCTTTTCCGAACGGATTCTTTGGATCATTTGCCTCTCTATTCTTGCATTCTCTCTTGAAATGACCTTTCTCCCTGCATCTAAAACAAGTAACTTTAGATTTATCAAAACCTAAAGTAGAAACATGTGCATCAAGAAAGTCATTTCTTCCAGTAATCAGTTTGAAATTTTTTTCTCTTCTTAAGACACTAGCTAGACACCATTTAATGTCCATTAGCTCCATTTCTTCAGCATCTATCTGATCGTAATCCTCCTTTGTTAGCATAGGATTTCCAATTCGTCCTGCAACCAAACCTTCATAGGATAGTAGCACGGAACCAAGTAATGCCATATGATCTTTCGCTACTTCTTCAGAAAAACTTTGACCATCAGGAAGATTTAGAGCAATATTGCATTGTATCACACAACCATTTCCAGTTTTTGAACTTTGATGCTGAAAACTTGATGTTGTTTTTTTTGGATTAACACTTGGATATGAAGAGAATCCACTACTTTTTTTTGAACTTTGATCAGCTTTTTCAGATGAATTTCCAGCACTAAAAGCAGTTTGAATCTTCGGACTTCTTTCAATTTTTGGAATACTTCCTTTGTAGTACATTTTCACGTCTTGTTGACTACTTGGATTGTTCATCCTAGCAATCTTCTGCTGTTCCAGATCTTGACTTTCTATCTTCTCAATGAACTGAGAAATTGTCAACCCATCATAAACACCAGTGTTCTTCAGAATCATCAAGTAAGTTCCCCACTCCTTTTGCGGTAAAGCATCAGCTAACTTGTCGACCCATTCTTCACGATCCTTGGTTATGCTTAGCATTGACATGGATCGCACTAAGTGACAATATCGTTCAATTAGCTTCTTTGTATCTTCCCCGGGCAAACTAGTGAATAGATCAAATTCTTTCTTAAGCAGTGCCTTTTTACTCTTAATCATATTCTCACTACCCTCAAATTTGACTTTAAGAGCATCCCAGATTGACTTTGAGGTCTTATCATGTTGAAGCAAGATAAAGATGTCTTCTTTAATAGGTTGCTGAAGCAAACTTATCATCATCTTTTCAGCTCGGATATGTATCTTCAGTTGTGTTCACTGTGTCGATTGAATCTGGAATCTCCCCTATTAGGTTAGTCTTACAAAGATAAACTTGTATAACACCCAACCCTGTTAGATTAGTCCACCCCACTGGTTTTTTCTCCAAAAAGATCTTACAGATCTGAGCCTTTTTTGTAACTTGGTTATGTCCGGCTAAATCAATCTTTTGTGCGTCAGAGAAGACGGGGTGGTGATGGTGGTGGTTGTCGGACATGGTGGTGGGTGTTGTTGTTGGTGGATGACGGCGACTTTGGATCCGGTGGTGGAAGGTGGTACCAGGTGGAGGCGGTGGTGATTGCTAGCGGTGGTGGTGGAGAATGGAGAGAATTTTAGATATATTGTTTTATTTATGTACTAAAATATTTTTCTTCAATTAATTGGTAAACTGTCTAATTTGCCCTCACATGGGGTCCACTTGGTTAGATTTAACCATGAAAATAAACTGGGTTTAGGGCAAAAGACCGACCGTGTAAGAGTTTGCAAATATCGAGTATGTTTTTATACTTTTTAAAGGTAAGGGATATAGTTTGCAATCTAATGTTTACATAAAGGACGATTTTTGTAATTTACTGAAAATGAATCAAATGTTTGTTTTGTAGCCCACGAATATGAAAAGTGAGAGACTCCGAAGATGTAAATCGTGCTATTTAAACTAAAACTAATCATTAAACCAGTCAAGTTTCACTCTTTAAAGATTATAGCTAATAAACTATACACTTTCAAATCGTATTTAAAACATTTTTCTAGGGTATCGATGTCTCGTTTTACTTAATTTCAGTCTAAACAAATAGCTCTAATCAAGGTGAACGCAAATCATAAACATACAAATATATACATATAAAAGTTTATGTTCAATGTTTGTGAAATAACAAAACCACCCTTGACATAAAATATAAATAATAAGATAAAAATATGCCGTGGTAAAATTTAACGTTATCCTCATGTTGATGGAGACAATTTCTTCTATATATACATTTTATCTTTCCAACTTCTCTCTTCATCTCCTTTTGTTTTTCTTTTCACACCCTTACCCATTCTAGTGTGTGTTTTTTCTTCTATAAACTTTCTTTCAGTTCATCTTCTTGGTAGACAAAGTACAAGCCAACAATTTATATATTAAGATTCAAATTCTTGTAGTCTTTATGATGAGGGTTTTCAATAGGTGTGTATGGAGTTTAGCATTGTTAATATGTCTTTTGTCGATGCTGAGCAACTTCCATGGAAAAGGAGTTATGGCGTCCCATAACGTGCATCTTAGGTATCAAACCAATAACGTCGAGAAGGTTAAGCAAGTTTATAGAACTGGTTATCACTTTCAGCCCAAGAAAAATTGGATGAACGGTATTTCTTTCTTCTTTTCATCTTCACATACGTTGTATCAATTTCATGTGACAAGCTCATTTTTACGGTAAAATTATATTTACCTTTCGTGAAAGAAAAATGTTGCATTCACATCCTAATTCCAACGCGAAAATCATATAATAGTATTTCACCAAGTAAAAAATGAAGAGAAAACGAATCTTTGAAGACGAAAAGAGCCAGCCTTGTTTGAATGATAATAATTATAAACCTTTATAATATTATTTATTCTAATTTGAAAGAAACGTTTATTAGTTAATTTTATTGTAATAATTCACGAGAAAGGTGGAATTTGCATTGCTACGTTGTCTTGAAGTCCGTGATGGTGACCAAATGTTATTACTTATTACTTAAATGTTATTACTTTTTTGATGCCAAATATTTTATGTTGACAGATATATTTATTGATGAAAACTTATTAACTAAAAGGTTGTAATCTGTTAAGAGTATATTAACGTTGTTCGTTTATATTTGTGTATATACAGGGTTAAGTTTTCTTAAAAAATAAAAATAGCGTATTAAGCGTGTGAATGAAAAAAAAAAGAGAGCAGTAACGTAATTGTAATTACACGTACCTTCCTTCTCCATTATAAAAGAAGCACTTCGAAATTACACTAGGTATAAAATATACTCTAGAGTAATTAATCTAATTATAGGTTTGAGTTGTATCAAAATATAATTACATAACTACCCTATTCATACAATTACCCTAGAATAATCATATATAGAGTAAATATACATGTAGCGTAATTATATAACCACTATAGAGTAGTTATATAATTATTTTACACTTAAGTATTGTTATTTACAATTTTGCCTTCTTTTTTTTCTTTTTCCTCTAAACTTTATTTGTTTTTTTTTATGGGGATGTAGCGGGAATACAAATATTAGTTACTACGTAACATGTTAGGCATGACGAGTAATACAAACTCTGTTAATCACGTAATATGTTATTTTTATAGTTAAAAAATAGCAATGCAATACTTAAATTTAAAGAGAATAAAATGCTCATTTTTATAGTGTAATTCACTAATTCTTTAAAAAAATTATAACCTATGAAAAAACGATGTCAGTTTATAAATCGTGGGGGAAGCAAAAAAATGGAACCCGACATTAAAAAATAATGAATGTATATAACAATGTCATACTTAAGTTAAAGATAATACAATACTCATTTTATGGTGTAATTAAAAAAAACAAAATAAACATATAAAAAGTTATTGCTATTTAAAAATTGTGAGAGGAGATTAGCTAAATGATTGTATTATTTGTTTTAAAATTTATAATTACTTAAACTCTTAAAATTATTTAAAGTTATTTTTTGTCCTCCCATATGTATTATACGTAGTATCATATTGTAATTATAATAAGCATATATACATATATATTCTAAGGATGGAGGGTATGGTTAATCACTCTAGGATGATTGAGTGAAATCCTACCCAATAATATTATGTCATATCAACTCCCCATTCCACTCCCCATTTTGCACTCAATCAGGGGGTATGATTAATCACCCTACGGTGTTTGAGTGATTCTCACTTTTGATTGGTTATTCTCTCATCTCTCTCTCTCTCTCTTCCATCACTCTCACTCAATCAATTCGGTAAACTATCACCGATTATCATTCCCTCTCTCCAACTCGCCGCTCATCTTCATCAACCGGGTATAGTCACCGATCGGTGACTCACACTCACCGATCCACTCACCGCACATTATACCCGCCACCCTAATAATCCTAAAATTGTTTAAAGGTTGATTAGTTATCACATTGTTGTCGTTGTCCTACTAAGTCAAGTCAATGCTCTCGAAATTTGGGTCCATAATAAAAGAAAACGATATTTTTTATGATAATAGTAAAAACTAAAAATACGGTACAAGACTGTGCAGCATAATGTACAACATTTATTGCACGAAAATGTTGCAAATTAGTATTTTATATAAATAGTAGAAACTAAAAATACGGTACAAGACTGTGCAGCATGATGTACAACATTTATTGCACGAAAATGTTGCAGATTAGTATTTTATATAAATATAAATTGAATCCAAAATATAACAATTAAGGCTTCCAGGAAGTATGCTGTATACAGACATAATAAAAAAAAAATAGAACCCAAACGAAAAAAAATATCCAAAAACATTATGCCTCTAAGACATTCTTTGATCCGATCAAGAAACGAAGGATAAGTAGTGTATCTGATGGTTGTAAAAGACAATTTAGTAGTCATGTATAAGATTGAGATATAATAACAACAAAAAAAATATTTAACTTGATTTATTTAAGATGTGATTAATTTTCCTAGCGTAAAGATTTTTTTTCCTTGCAATACTGTTTTTAGATTAAGGTATATATTATTTATTTACTGATTATCAATATAGGTAATATTTTTTAAAGTAAACTTATATTAAAATAACACTACGGTTTTAGTTTATACAGAAGTTATATTATTGTCTGTACCAAACGATACTATTGTTTCGGTTAAGATCTAAGGCCAGTGGTATTGTTTTTAATAATTACGTATTAAATTGTAACTATCAGTCTGCTTGTTGTTCTCAAGACAGATTTTAACAACTATGCATTAAATTAATTCCATGTTGTGTTTCTGTTTTGTATTTATTTTTATAAATTTTGTCTTATATGTAACTAAATTAATGTCTTTTTGCATGATATCGATGTGGGGCACAAAATATATTGGAACCAACGTAGATCCAAATGGTAAGCATTTTTAAGGCCAGTTATTTATATATTTGTTAAAATATTTTTTAGACTTAGTTAATTTTTGTTATAATTTTCTTTTCATTTTAACAGCACCAATGTACTACAAAGGATTTTACCATTTGTTTTATCAATACAATCCAAAGGGTGCAGTATGGGGCAATATTGTGTGGGGGCATTCGGTGTCGAAAGACATGATAAACTGGATCCCCTTGGAGCCAGCAATTGTACCATCGAAACCATTCGATAAATATGGATGTTGGTCTGGATCCGCTACAATCCTACCAGGTGATAAACCTGTGATCATATACACAGGAATAATTAACGAAAAACCAGAACCTGGCCACCAAGCCCAAAGCTATGCTATACCTGCCAACTATTCTGATCCCTACCTTCGAAAATGGATCAAACCTGACAACAACCCAATCATCAAGCCAATACACGAGAATGTATCATCTTTTCGTGATCCTACAACAGCTTGGTTCAACAATGGTCATTGGAAACTTATTGTGGGTAGTAAGAATAACCGTAGAGGCATTACCTATTTGTACCGAAGCCGAGATTTCATTAAGTGGACCAAGGCAAAACATCCATTTCACACGAAAAAAGATGTTGGTATGTGGGAATGCCCGGACTTTTACCCAATATCATCTCAAGGAACAAATGGGTTAGACACTTCAACATTAGGGGATAATGTTAAATATGTTTTCAAGGCTAGCCTAGATATAACTAGGTTTGATTATTACACGATTGGAAGTTACAACCTCGTTAAGGACAAATATGTCCCGGATAACATGTCAGTTGATGGGTGGGCAGGGTTAAGATACGATTATGGGAACTTTTATGCCTCTAAGACATTCTTTGATCCTATCAAGAAACGAAGGATTTTGTGGGGTTGGGCTAACGAGTCAAGCACTAGAAGTGAAGACATTGCTAAAGGATGGGCCGGAATTCAAGTAATTTTATTTTGCACATATCTATGTTACATTCATATATTTAATTTCTAATGGCAAACTTGAATATTTCTCATTGTAGTTGATTCCACGTAAGGTGTGGTTGGATCCTAGCGGACACAAATTGCTACAATGGCCGATTAACGAATTGGAAAGATTAAGGGATCAAAAGATAGAACTAAGCAGTGTGAAAATCAACAAAGGTGATACCATCGAAGTAAAGGGAATTAATGTAGTACAGGTTTGTATTTAATTGAAGTTGTATTATCATTTGTGCATGAGATGAACAATTAGTTATCATTTTAAATCTGATATGAATGCAGGCAGATGTCGATGTAACTTTTACGTTTTCAAGTTTGGATAAAGCTGAGCTGTACGACAAGAAATGGGAAAATTTTCCTCCAGAAGATCTCGCTAAAAGTATTTGCAGAATCAAGGGTGCAACCGTACAAGGCGGGCTAGGGCCATTTGGGCTTTTGACACTTGCTTCAAGCAAGCTTGAAGAGTATACACCGGTTTTCTTTAGGATTTTCAAGACAACCAACAAAAAACATAAAGTTCTCTTTTGTTCTGATGCTACCCCGTAAGCTCACTCTCTAGATAACTTACTAACTAGATATAACAAATAAAAAAATCACACATGCCCTGATCAAGTATAAATTTTGAAACCATACATATGTTTATTGAAAATCTTTTTAGTCCTTATGAGATATAAACACTTAAAATCTATTCTCAGTGAAAATTTGTTGGACTAATATTGATTTTTATTTTTTAAACAGTTCATCAATAAACAAGAATGAATACAAGCCATCATTTGGAGGCTTTGTGGATGTCGACCTAACGACGAAGAAGCTTTCTCTTAGGAGCTTGATTGACCACTCAGTCGTTGAAAGTTTTGCCGAGGGAGGAAAAACAGTTATCTCATCTAGAGTGTACCCGACATTAGCAATTAATGAGAATGCACATTTGCATCTATTTAACAATGGTTCTGAGATTGTAATGATTGAAAGGCTGAACGCGTGGTCAATGAAGACGGCTCACATCAACTAGACTCAACCATTTTATGTCATATTATCGAAAGGAGAGGGATTTGTTTTATATGCAAATCGGACATTAATAAGTTATGTTTAATTTATCGAACTTAATATCATCTACTTTTTTTTAATACAACACCCTATTCCAAAATTTAGTGTACACTCTCATATAGTTAATAAAGTAAAGAAGCAAGGAAGTTGTGTTGATTTTTTAATAGAAAAGAGGGTCGATTTTATTGCCTTCGTAAAAACCAAACTTGCTAGCCAGGAGCTAGAAAGTCATTACATGATCTCATCATATGTTGCTTAGTTTTGAATAACGTTTACACTCAAAGCGTTCTAGTTTTCTACAAAGATATCTTCATTTGACCTCTATGTTTCTGCCACAATAGCGGGCATTCTTTAATGTCTTTGAAAATCTTTGAGTTGTAGTTGTGTTTGTTGTTGAAGATCCTTTTATTTTTATGTATCTAGATAGTTCATATTGCCGCCATGATTACACAAAGGAATGCTTTTTGTTGTTTCTTTGGTAAGTTGATTCCCCATGCTACTGAAAGAATTTCTTTGACTGTCGAACAAGTTACTAGATTAGATCCATTGCCTTCAGCCATGCACCCACTAGCCACCAAATAGCTCTAACCGCGACACACGATACCAATACGTGATTGCTTGTTTCCTGCATGCATCCACAATATGGGCAGGTTATAGTCCCAACCTCCATACCTCTTTTTGCCAGCTCCATGTGTGTTGGAATCCTACCTGAAATGCTCTTCCAAACCCAAGTGTTCGTCTTGGTTGTTTATAGAATAGAATGAATCTAAAACACATTCTGGATCAGTTGATTGCAGAACAATTTTGGCTTTCAATCATCTGTTCTTAAGATGAGATCCACATGAGCCAACACCTACTTATTAAATCCTAAAAAATAAAAAAATCAACCTAGTAAATCCTACAAAAAAATTAAAAAAAATTACAAAGTACGGTAAAGAGTGAATTGCTAAAATCGTCCCTGACGTTTGTTCACATTTGCTAGATTTATCCAAAAAAGGTTTTTTTTCTCATAGGAACCACTGAGGTTTCAAAAAAGTTGCTAAATCCATACAAAATGACTAATACTCTAACAATACTAAGTTGATAGAGGGGTAATTTAGTCATTCTTTTAATTTATTTAATTTACCCTTTTTATAACAAGTTATTACATGCCCCCCTTTTATAAACAAAACCCTAAAACCTTTTACCTGTAGCACTACTCATATGCAGACATAATGGACTTCCAAATTACACACAGTGAATAAAAAATTAATAATCTTAAATTTAATAACAAAAAGTAAAAACAAGCATGCAAGCTGTAAGACAACTGATATTTGGTTTGGTTTATAAGACTATGAGGTATGGATGGAGCCCCATTGGGTCTGCTCTATGTCATTGCCATGTCAGCTAGGGGGTTTTATCATGCCTCTCTTTAATTTGGAGGGTGTGGATGGAGCCTCGTGTAATGATTAACAAGTTATTTATTTAAATATTTATTTTTTTAAATTAAATGGCAATTTTAATAACTACAAAATTAAAAATAAAAACATAATTTCATTAAAAAAAACACTACAAAGTCATTAAAAAAAAACATAACATACTAGAAAAAAAAGACAGCATACTTAAAAAAAAACTACATATATTTGGCCCGAATTTGTGCCTTACGACCCATTGCGGCGAAAAACTTATCGCGTATACGACCCCAAAATACCTTTATGTCTTGGTCGTCTCCTAAAAAAATATTATTTACAAGAGCATAAAAAAATTATAGTGTTAAAAAATATGAAGAGAGTTGTATAAAAATTGAGGTAGAAAGTGAGAGAAATGATTTAAAAAGTGAGGTAGAAAGTGGGTATTTATAGTGTTAATTTATAAATAAAATAAAAAGTAATTTTTTTTTTTAAATTTTTGACCGTTTTCAACGGTCCAAAAGTTAAATGCTTCTCGGTCCTTGTGCGTTGCCGCTCGTTACCATCTTGGCGATGGTTGTATAGCGCCCCGGCATAGCGCCGGGGGTGTGGACTATGGCGGGGGTGGGGCGCTATAGTGTGCCAGCTGGGTTGGGTGGCGCCCCCACACCCTCCAGCCTAAGCATATTAATATTTGGATAAACAGATTCTACTTTTGAAGTTTTGATTATGAGTAAAGTACACGGATAGCCCCTGCGGTTTACCAAAATTTTGGATTTGATCCCTAGTTTTTCAAAAGTACACAGATGGTCCTTGTGGTTTGTATTTTGTAATGCATTTAGTCCCCATTCAACAAATCTAAAGGTTTCAGAAGGTCAAAGTTAGAAACTAAATGCATCACAAAGGGCAACCCACATGGACCATCCATGTACTTTTGGAAAACTTGAGGACTAAACACATTACAAAGTGCAAACCACATGGACCATTTGTATACTTTTAAAAAGTTAGGGACCAAATCCAAAATTTTAGTAAACAACCGAGACCATTTGTGTGCTTTGTGCTTTTCTCTTTGATTATTTAGCAGTAAGATAATTAATTAGTTCCGGATTAATAATTTGATACAAACCTCGATAAAACTAATTTATGTAAAGGTAAAACAAAAGATACATATTTACTAGTCGTTTTATTACCTAACTTGCTTTGGGTTAAATTTTTTTTTTTTTTTTTTTTTTTTTTGAACGGCCTTGCTTTGGGTTAATTATATGTGTTAATGCGTCAAATAATCATAACTTTTCAAGCAAACAAGCACGTGACTATTTAATACTACCACTTCAAATAGCAAAAAACACATATAGACATTATTTCTTGCA
This sequence comes from Helianthus tuberosus, assembly GCA_030545235.1. Classification (NCBI taxonomy): domain Eukaryota; kingdom Viridiplantae; phylum Streptophyta; class Magnoliopsida; order Asterales; family Asteraceae; genus Helianthus; species Helianthus tuberosus. The sequence goes on along the minus strand of CM060371.1, from coordinate 134,170,628 downwards.
AACCATCTTTAAAAGTGGGGGCATGTAATAACCTGTTAAAAATAAGGGTAAATTAAATAAATTAAAAGAATGACTAAATTACCCCTCTATCAACCTAGCATTGTTAAGAGTATTAGTCATTTTGGATTGATTTAGCAACTTTTTTGAAACCTTAGTGGTTTCTATGAGAAAAAAAAAACTTTTTTGGATGCATCTAGCAAATATGAATAAACATAAGGGACGATTTTAGCAATTTACTCTACGGTAAATATTAAAGTGGGAAACCCACTTAAACTCCGTATTCCCACAGTGCATGTACTCGATCTTCACGATCTCCACTCGATCGTCGTAGGTCAGTCGCCCGCAGGGACATGGTCGAAGCAAACTTTAAACCGATCCAACCTCGGTTTGAGCTCAAGCCATTTGTGTTAACACGCGTTTAAGTTGTGACGTGTGTTCCCAACGTGTTGTTGGTATTGTTGGAACGCTTGCCCCCAATACACTGTTTCACCACGTTGTAGGGGACGTTGTGCGTCCACAATCGATGTCACTAATGCTATTTCCTCCTCTTCGGTCAAACGCACCATTTTCGACTTTTTGGTTTGGGTTGGGTGGAAGAATGGGAAAAAATGTAATTTTCAAAGTGTCAGTTAGGCTGGAGGGTGTGGGATAACCCCCCATTGGGAGTTATAAAGGACACCTCAGCACCACGTAGGCGCCACATCAGCTAGGGGGCTTTATAACCCCCCCCCCCCCCCCCCCCCCCCCCTCCTTTTAATTTGCAGGGTGTGGGATGGAGCCCCGTCATCATTACCTAATTATTTTTTATTTTAAAAATCATTTAATTTTCATATATTAATTTATTCATTTTTCAAGAACCTTTGTGAGTAATATAATATTTCATATTAATTTATACATTTTTCAAACCGTCATATTTGACTTTCTCTCTCGATCCACACAATTGCATAAGTTAACATGTTGGCGCCGGGTGTATAGCGCCCCAACTTAATATGGTGGGTGTGGGTGTATAGCGCCCGGGGCGCTATAGGCTCTGACGTGGCGAGGGTGGCGCCCCCCACACCCTCCGGCCTTAATAACAACATTTCTTAAACAATGTATTAGAATTACTTTTCTTCAAAAGTTAATAGAAAAACAATACAAGGTGAACATACTTCCAAACCCATTATGCAAACTCGCCTACAGTTTACTTGATCTTCTTTTTTGGCCTCAGCTGCAAAACAAAACAAAAAATTGATTATTTTTGGCCTTAGTTGCAAAAAAAAAAAAAAAAAAAAACTGATTAAGATGTTTCTAAATTTTCACAAGCCTGTAAGAATGAGCACGAGCGGGTTGGATAATGTAAAAGATCAAAATTTGTCATTTTAAAACCGTATCAATTGAGCAAAACAGGTTCTGACAAAATTGAGTTCGGTTGTTGGATTCAAACCTGATACATTTGTTTTCATGACGGCTAGTGGTCAGCATAATCAGTAGGTAATACTTAAGTGGTGGGTTTGCTGGTCCGTTTAGTCATTTTAACCAATTGTAAAATTTGAAAAAGACTGCAAACCAACCCTATTAGCAAACAAAGGTGACCCATAACGGACCATATGATTGTCAGGTGTAATTTTACTACAGCAAACTGTGTATCAAGCCAATCAATATCAAAAACTTCCTCTCAAAAAACATTAGAAGGTTAAGGTAATATTATATTTAACCTGGTTGCTGTGACCACACTTCTTCTTCCTGCAGTTTACGGCTCTTGGGTGCAAACGAGCATAGCACCTGTACAAATTAATCATCGTTAACAGGTACAATTATAATCTAAACAAGTTCAAAAGAAAAAAAATACAAGAACCAACAAAATACATATGATTATTGAAAAATGAACTCCATCCTAACAAAGAAACAACCTAAAGTTGTCGGCAGTGTTGCAGAAATCGGCCTAGGCGGCCGATTAATCGGCGCCTAGGCGCTAATCGGCAGGTCATCGCCTAAATTTGAGCAAGTTGGTCAAAAAAATCGGTCCAGGTCAAACATAGTTGTTAATTGCGACCATAGCGGTCGCTATAGCGCGCTTTATGGCTACAATGGAGTAGTAAAGACTTTACCTTATAAACAACCACTAACTTTGTTAACACACCAATGTGGGACAAAGTATTTACCACCTTTTGAGACTTTCATTCACACACCCAACATATAAGTCCTTTGCTACTAACTATTAGTTTTTGTTAAATATACATGTAAAATAACATATATACAAGGGTATTTTGATGTAATATACATATAAAAATTTTCAAAAATCTTTTTCTAGTGTAATCGCTATTTATAAAATAGCCGTCGCTATTTGTCGCTATTCGCTACGTAGCCTAGCCATGCCTTGTCGCTATTTGTCGCTATCGACAACTATGAGGTCAAAGTCGGGCAAAATCGGTCAAAGGCGCTCCTGGTCGGTCAAAAGTCGGACTAATCGGGCCCAAGTTTTTTGACTCAATAAACCCAAATTTTGAGACCTAGCCCATGGTTTAAAGGGCTATTCACCTTCTACAGCCCAAATTTTAGTTATAACCTACATAACAATTACAGCCGACACAAAGCACCTTCTTCTCCGAAGATATGCCTAAGTAAAAAAAAGAGATTGTGGGTCAGGTTTAATTAGGTTTGCGTATTTTAACATTTAACCCCCTCTATCTTTCACAACTTTACATATAGTTCCCAAACTTGTAAATTTGTATATAAAAAGTATATAGTTAACTATATATTTATATAATTTTGTAAAAATATACATAAAAAGTCCATTCCGATTAATCCCTATTAATTCCTAGGCGGTACCTCACCGCCTGACTAGCGCCTAGCGCCTTCTACAACATTGGTTGCCGGTCTACAATGTTTATGTTCCACACGCGAAAATCAACTGATGCAGGTACAGAAATTCAGCTGACAAAGTTTGAAGTGTGGATATTGTTTTTGGAACTTGTGACACCCCCTCAAACAAACAAAACATTGGAGAGGACAACTTGGAGTTCCAATCTATGTTGTCAAAAGCGCTAGGCGCACTTAAAGCGCAAAGGTCTCGCCTGGAGCCTAGGCGCAAAGCGCAAAAAAAGCGAGGGCTTTTTTAAGTAAGGCGCCATAGTTAAAAAAATAAAAGAAATTATATATAACAGGCATAAAATTAATAGTTTTACACTATTGTACAAAATGTAAAAAATCATAATATCCTTTTAGAATATGTACAACAATAATTAATGTTTATAAAAATATCTAAGTATTTGTAGCAAACTAAAACAATAAAGTGAAAAACAATTTAAAGATCTTTAGTTGGGCCACTCATCTATTCTATAAAATAGTTTAGTTATTTAAAACAAAGACTGACCCAATACAATCTACCCATAATTTACAAATAGCAGCCCATTAGTTCTATTGAATTAGGGTTTCCTATCAAAAAGAGCAGTCAACACCAGCCCACCACATTGCTGGTCAGCCACAATGCTCTAGAGTTTAACCAGGTTTTCTCCTCCCTCCGTTGAATCTTCAAGAAGTTGCTAAACCAGGTTCCTAACTATCTATCCTCTCTAAATTAACATTTCAGGTCGTCCCTTCTTGTTTTAGGCCGTTTTTTTGGGTTTAGGGTCGCTTTTTTGTGCATGCGCCCAGCTCCAGGTGAGCGCCTGAGTGCGTTTTTTGAAAATAGATGCAGATTTGCACCTAGCTCTCCACCAGGAGGTTTCGCTACGCCTGGAAAAAAAATGTTTCGTTATGAAACAAAACAAAAGGATGGGTAGTCGCTACACATCGATATGTCATAGTTCTTAATGGCAAATAACAATAAATAGCGATAAGGTACCTATATGCTACATAGCGAATAGCGATGCTATTTTATAAATAACGGGCGCTATTCTTTAATAGCGATAAACTTCTTGGTTTAAAAAAGCGCGTTTAAAGCGTGAGGCCCTGGGAATGTCGCTTTTTTTGCTCTGAAGCGTCACAACACGTGAAGCGTTTTGAGGCGAGCATTAAGCACGAAGCGAAAGGTAACACTAATGACCATTAAAAACGAATCCAAGTGCAAAGTGCAAAAAGTGCCTCACGCGTGCCCGGGTTTTCGAAGCTGCATTCGTGTCCGCGGGACGCACGAGTTCAACCAAATTCCAGTTCAGAAACTCATTAACCCCCCCCTCCCCCCCCCCCCCCCCCTTGCGCGCGGGTAGGACTAGTGGTAAAACATGTCATAAAACTACAATGGAGTAGTCAAGGCTTTACCTTATAAACAACCACTCACTTTGTTCCCACACCAATGTGGGACAAAGTATTTACCACCTTTTGAAACTTTCATTCACACCCAAAACTTCCAACATATAAGTCCTAAACTTTCGCTACTAACTATTAGCTGCATGATCTTATTGAATGATGTTGATGGAGATGAATACGTACTTGATTATGATGATTATTGATTAAAGACTATTTTTATGTTTATGTTTTAAGTGTGTTTCAACTTTAATTTATGTTTTAACTATGTTTTTTATGTGTTAAGTGTGTTTTTTAATCATTGGAGGTTCCCAACTAAACTAAAGGGGAAATTTTACAGGGTAGCAGTTAGGCAAGCTATGTTATATGGAACAGACCGTTGGCTATCAAGAAGACGCAAGCGCGCAAGATGAAGGTAGCAGAGATGAGGATGCTGAGGTGGATGTGTGGACACACGAGGTTGGATTGGATAAGAAATGAGGTTTTTAGGGAGAGATTAGGAGTGGCTAGTATATCGGATAAGATTAAGGAGGGGAGATTGAGATGGTTTGGGCATGTGAAGCGGAGGCAAACGACAGCACCAGTTAGAGTAGTGGAAACTCTTACTGTGGAGGGGAGGAGAGGAAGAGGCAGACCCAAACTGACATAGGAAGAGCAGATTAGGCATGATTTACTAGAGTTGCATCTTTCTGAGGACATGGTCCAAGATAGGACTTCGTGGAGGCGTAGGATTGGGGTTAAGGACTTCTAGAGGATATTGCAGTAAGGTCATAGGTGTATTTTAGGGACGTAGGTTTTTTTTTTACTTTACCTGTGATTGACTTCTCGTGTATATGCCCGAATGATGTTGTATGCTATTATACATGATTTACATTATACTGTGTCGCTCGGATCTCTTTCTTGGTATAGGTGACTTCTTTTTTCTATATTATATTTTTCTATATTCTTTGACTTGATGTGTTAGTTTGCTGTTCGTTTTGGAGCCTCTCTTCTGGAAGCAGCCTCTCTATCCCTAGGGGTAGAGGCAAGGTCTGTTTACATCCCACCCTCCCCAGACCCTATAAGTAGCTTTGTTATTTGTGGGATTTAATGGGTATGGTTGTTGTTGTGTTTTTTAATCATGTTTTTGTGTTTATTATTGATTAACAAGTAGAATAGGTCCTATTGGCGTGTACAATATTTTTTTTTTTTTTTTTTTATTTTGAGTGCTTCGTATACGTGAAGCTCTCGCTTCGCGCTTGAAGCTTCGCTTAAAGCTTTTGGAACCAAAACGCTTCAGAGTGCCTCGTGCTTTTTTAAACCAAGGATAAACTAGAAATTATTTTATATGTATATTATATCAAAATACCCTGGTATATGCTATGCAGTCAATCTCGGCGATATATCGGTGATATCTCACCGATATATCGGTTATCGGACCTTGGCTGGCATATCGGTTTGAAAAATCGGTAATAATATCGGTGGCGATAATATCGGTGATATATACCGATATATCGCCGATATTTTGTAATTCTGATATCGGTCATCTCTCCGAGAATATCGATAGGCTCAACAACAAAGTGAAAATTGAACAGATAAGCTGAAAAAAGATAAAAACACATATCTATTGTGACTCCGACGACGATTTCCGGCGAAAAATTCCGATTCCCGTGATGCTTTCTGCTGGAAAGCAGGAAGAAGAAGGTGAAGAAGAGAGCGGCTGGGTGTTTTAGCGTGTTTTAGGTTTAGGGTTTCTGGAAACAAGGAAGAAGAAGGTGAAGTAGCGGCTGGGGTTTTTTTTAGCGTGTTATAGGTTTAGAGTTTTATAAACTTAATGTATTTTAACATTTAGCCCCTCTATCTTTTACCAATTTCCATGTAGTACCTAAAAGTTGTAAAAAATTACATAAAAAATGTAAAATTAGTTTGGATTCGAAAACAACTTATTTTAACACTAAATATGGCTAAATTGTTGCACTAATTAGTTCTAGATGTTAATATAGATATTAATATACATATATTATATAGGTTCTATATATATAATATATTTTACATTATATTATAAATTACCGATATCCCACCGCAATAACCGATATCTCAAATATCGGTCCTTGACCGATATCCGATATTTTTCCGCATTAACTGCATAGGGTATATGTATATACGCTATTTTACATGTCTATTTAACAAAAAACTAAAATCAAGCTATTTTATAGCTATATTTAATTGCTTTGTAATCTAAAAAAAAAAAGCTAAAATAATGCTATTTATGGCTACATACCCTGTAGCAACCTTCGACCTATATGATACGCTATTCACTATAGCAACCGCTATTGACAACTATGGGCTATGTGATTAAAAAACAAAGAAAAATATATAGCAAATATGGAGTTGAACTAAAAAACAAACAACTACTACTCAAACAAACAAAACAATAAGGCAGCACAACTTGAAGTTCCAATAGCAATAAATGCGTAACAGTATTTTCCAGTAAGAAAAAAAGGTGTACGCAGAACACTAACAGCGTCATCTAGAGAGTCAGCTGGGCTGGCAAAACTAGTTTTATTTTGACAGTTTAAACTGGAACTTTTTTACATATGTTTTCCAAAATCATTGGTTCATATTTTAACTATTTTGTAACAGTGAAGATGGTTATGATATAACACACATAAAACCATTACTTGACATTAAAATTAGGAAAAATCTTTATAAGATATCTTGAAATTACTAGTTTTCTTCTGCAATTAAATAAAAAAAACATCTTCACCACGACTACAACTAGATCCAAGGTCCAAACATTCAGTTGAACAGTAAAATACAAACCATAGACTGATATGTATAATTGGCAAACCGATTAAACAGGCTGACTTGCTTCGTTTTAGGCAGCTCAGTCAGTTTCGGCGCTTTATGAACACTCCTATCTGAACCCATTACTTGACATTAAAAAAGCAAAAATCTTTATAAAATATCTTAAAATTACCAGTTTTCTTCTGCGATTAAGAAAAAAACATCATCACGACTACCACTAGATGATTCTTGAATGTGCCTGGTAAATAAGATAAAGAAAAAACGAACTCACTTGCGGCAAATAGTCTTGTCTTGGTTGTATTTCCTAGCCAATGCCATCAAAGAAGGTTCAATGATTCCTCCTCTTAGCCTCAACACCAAATGCAGAGTTGATTCTGAACAAAAAAAAATACAACAAAAGTATTATAATCTATATGGTAAAAACTAATTATTATGTCTCATCACACATTTCAAATAACTTGCATTTTATCATAACTAGAAATGTTCATTATTCGAATCGAACTAGAAAAATCTGATATTTAAAGTGAACCAAATTAGGATCTATAACATTCAAAACGAGTTCTTATCTAGTTCAATTTTTAAATCGAACCAACCCAAATAACCCAAATCAAAAAATTATATATGTATGTTATAACACACATCATGATTTCGGCTTCAACTCTTTAAGACTTGGGCTTTGTAGATCAATTTTCACAAAATGATAGTCAAAGCATCATTTTCCAAGTTCTCTTAAAAAAATAATTAACTCTTTTATTTAAAATTCCGCTTTTTTGGTAATTCAGTTTTAATTAAATAAACACGAATTCAAACCGTATGCAGATCATCTTATTTAAATGAGTTTTCCAAATTAAAATTAGTTTCAAAATTTCAAAGTAAAGTAATCCGATTAATAAAAAAACCTAAATAACCCAATGATCAGACTAGCTACAACACTTTGGATATGTTGAAACAAAAACTACAAAAAATTGTAGCCAAACAAAACTGCAGCATGTGCATTCTATGCTCAATTGTAGAGCAATACAATTAACTTCATCTTAAAAGCAACAGTTTTCTTCATTTCGTCAATTTCTCTTTTCGGCATGGTTGTAAAATCCCGACTGGTCTTCGATTAGTCGCCGATTAATCACTAATCGGACGTTCACCGATTAATAGCTAGGCAGTCAATGGCGGTCCTATTATGGCCAATTTTTTGCTAGATGCCGACCAAATTTTGAGTTTTTGACCAAACCATATAAATTCCTTCCAATTACTTAAAAAAATGGGTTAATGAGGGGGTTAAAACATGTCTACTTTAAAAAACTACATATAAAAATGTGTGTGTGTATATGTAACTAAAAATTACATATAAAAATCTCAATCCGATTAATCCCTATTAATCCTGATTAATCCCTAGTCGGTACCCCACCGCCCGACTAGCGTCTAGCGATTCTTACAACACTGCTTTTCGGATTTATAATAAAAACAGACTAATGAAATTTAACTTTTACAATTACATACAATGTTTTCCTACATGCAGTTGTAATCTATAATTAATGATATAAAATAATACCTTTCTGGATGTTGTAATCAGCGAGGGTCCGGCCATCTTCAAGCTGCTTTCCGGCAAAGATCAAGCGCTGCTGATCCGGTGGAATACCTAAAATTTTAAATTGAACTCAAAGTTGGATTTCATTACTTACAGCAATCAAAGGTTAGAAAACGCACCTTCTTTGTCTTGAATCTTAGCTTTGACATTATCAATGGTGTCACTGCTCTCAACCTCGAGAGTTATGGTCTTTCCGGTTAGGGTTTTCACGAAAATCTGCATCTTTGTTTCTTGTCTCAAAATGGCTGGTTTTTGTTGATTTTGGGGTTTTATACCTTGGTGTGTGTAATTACTAATTAGGGTTTTGAAATGTGCCCTTTATAGTTTCAAGCCAAATTTTTATATTTTTTTATTGAGTTAATTGCCAAAATCGCTGGTTTTGTCATTATTGTCATTTTTGTCCAAAATTACTTTTTTTATCAAATAGCCCCTCACGTTTGTATCGTCTACCGTTTTCATCCAAATGCCTAACTGTGTTAGAAACAACCGTTTGATAAGAGTTTTTTTTTAAATTTCACAAGTGCAAGGCCTGAAATGTAATTTATTATTATTATTATTATTATTATTATTAATGTTAATGTTATTAATGTTTACATATAATATCAATTTGAAGTGTCGCTAACTTTGATTTAGTCATTAGATCATTCAGTAACTAATTTTGTTCTGTCAATCGAGACCAACTGTACCAGCGAATTTGTTTAGCGACACTTTGTATGTCAGTGGCTAGTTTGATTTGTCACGAAAAAGAGAGAGTATATGTGCTTTCTAGAATTTTTCGTGTCATCGAATCGAATCGAATATCGAATTTTCAAATTGCTCGAATAATTTATATTTTTTTGCATGAATTCGTACTCGATTAAGAACCATCCAATTCGATTCAAATTCATATTTGAATTAAAATCTCAATTCTAATTCGATTAAAAATTCAAATTCGAATCGAATTCGAATAAATTCATTTTGATTCAAATTCGTAATGGAATGGATGAGGGACTGGAATGTACGAGGTAATGGAATGGACAACGAAATGAAATGAGTCATTTCATTCCATTGTGATATTTGATTACTCATATGTGATTCAGATGAATAATTACTTTGTACAATTTAATAAACAAAAAAAGACGAAGTAACGGAACACAACTGTATTAAAAACGACAAAAATATTATTGTCTCAATAATAATAATATATTAATATATTAATGGTAAAAGAATTAATAATAATTTTTTTGATCACGTACTCCTAAAGGTTTCACCCCCTTCCAAGGTGAAACCTTTAGGAGTACGTGATCACCAACTTCAAACTCAAGGGGCTTGTGGCGTTTATCGGCGTAACTCTTTTGACGACTCCGAGCTTTCCATAGATTGTCTCGTATCTAGAGGATCCTGTCAGTCGTTTCTTGTAATAACTCAGGACCGGTGATTTGAGCATCTCCGATCTCGTGCCATACAATAGGCGATAGACATTTTCTACCATATCATGCCTCAAAGGGTGCCATTTGAATACTAGCGTGATAACTGTTGTTGTACGAGAATTCTACTAAAGGTAAATGCGAATCCCAATTACCACCAAAATCTATAACGCACGAGCGAAGCATGTCTTCAAGGGTGCGGATCGTGCGTTCAGTCTGACCGTCGGTCTGGGGATGGAATGCGGTATTGAGGTTAAGAGTCGTACCGAGTGCGGATTGGAATGTCTCCCAAAGACGCGAGGTAAATCGACCATCGCGGTCAGAGATGATGTCACGAGGTGTCCCATGTCGACAAATGACTTCGTCGGTATAGATTCGTGCTAATCGTTCTACCTTGAAGCCTTCTCGTATCGGTATAAAGTGAGCGGATTTCGTAAGACGATCAATGATAACCCAAATGTTATCGTGACCTGACGGTGTGTGAGGGAGTTTCGTAATGAAATCCATAGCAATACTTTCTCATTTCCACATTGGGATCTCGGGTTGTTCAAGTAAGCCAGAGGGTCGTTGATGTTCGGCCTTAACTTTCGAGCAAGTTAGACACTTTGAAACATATAGAGCGATATCCTTCTTCATCCCTGGCCACCAATACCTGGCACGAAGGTCCTGGTACATCTTGTCGGCACCGGGGTGAATGGAGTATCGGGATTTGTGGGCTTCAGTCAGCAAAATCTCTCAGAGATTATTGCGACCAGGGATCCAAATGCGGTCGAGATAATGAAAAATACCGTTAGGTTTATTCACTAGTTGATCTTCGGTTCCACATATTCTTTATTTCTTTAGAGTGTTCTCGAGAAAACAAGCATGTTGAGCGTCGCGAATGAGGGCTTCGAGGTCGTGTTGGGATTGAACATTACGAACACTATGTAAATAGCTTCGTCGGCTAAGATCAGCAACGACGTTTGCCTTGCCTGGGTGGTAGCGTATCTCACAATCGTAGTCGTTGAGAAGTTCAACCCATCTGCGTTGGCGCATCCGCGCATGTTCAGCTCTTTTTGGTTCAAGATGTGTTGTAGGCTCTTATGGTCGGTGAAGACCGTACACTTGGTACCATAAAGGTAGCGTCGCCATATCTTTAACGCAAAAACAACTGCACCGAGTTCGAGATCGTGGGTTGTGTAGTTCTTCTCGTGGACCTTGAGCTGGCGACACGCGTACGCGATAACCTTGTCTCGTTGCATAAGAACACAACCAAGACCCAGGTTAGAGGCATCGCAATAAACAACAAAGTCGTCGTTTCCATCGGGTAGCGCGAGTACGGGAGCGTTACAAAGCATACGCTTGAGAGTTTGAAAGGCATCCTCTTGTTCGGTTCCCCAAACAAAAGTCTTGTCTTTATGCGTTAGGGAGGTGAGAGGAACGGCGATTTTAGAGAAATCAGTGATAAATCGACAGTAATAACCCGCCAATCCGAGAAAAGAACGAACTTCGGACGGGGTTTTAGGTGTAATCCAACTTTTAACCGCTTCAATCTTTGCGGGATCGACGTGAATTCCTAAACTGTTGACGATGTGACCGAGGAATTAAACCTCCTCGAGCCAAAATTCATATTTGGAGAACTTGACGTAGAGGTGATTCCCTTGGAGAAGCTCGAGAACTAACGAAGATGTTGCGCGTGTCCGGCTCTCGACTTCGAATAGATAAGGATATCATCGATAAACACGATAACTAAGCGATCAAGGAAGGGTTTACACACACGGTTCATCAAATCCATGAAGACCACGGGTGTGTTTGTGAGACCAAAAGGCATGACCATGTCGCAACCCCCGACCCCTACCCCGGGAGCTGGCGGCCGTGAGGAAAGCATCAGTGGTATCAGTGTTCATTAATTTGGCAGTGGAAATTTACATCAGGACCGTAGTTATGGTTACCATGAATTATTAGTGTGTGTTTACGCAAGTCACAAAAGTCCTACACGTATCTAGCAAATAGCAAGCGAATAAGTTGATACATAGTTATTCTATCGTGTGATTTTGTGCACGTGTTCACAATGTAAGCTACGGCATGTTATACAACTTTTATATAAACCCCAAACAAGTGTTGTCACTTAGAATAGTAACATTGGCCCTTATAAGTTTATAAAATCATATGTTGAGATTCACTGAAATTTGGCTGTTTCCGGGGACTCGTTTACCATACTTACTGAGTTGTAAAAATTATGACTCTTTTATATGACGTGCCTCTCAGTGGGCTAGGCCTTGTGTAGAATTTTCAAGGCCTAACTCCTTACCGAAAAATTAGGAAAAATCATTTACGAAGCAGTGGCCAGATTCGTGACTTTCTGAGTACAGCTTATGGAAAAATTTATTTAAAAATCCTTGGTTATCTGATTGACACTATTCCAATTGAAGATTCATTCAGACACATAAGGCAACCTACCATATAAATTTCATAACATAACTCCAAATATTCACCAAGATACATCATAAAACATAACACACCAATTCTGCAGAAATTCGCAGCTTATACCTTCGAAACGGTTTAAATCTTTTGACTGACCAAACAGGTCGAAAAATTATGAAACTAGCGCAGTTAGAATCGTATTTCAAAGTGGTTCATTTTAGACTATAGAAAAATCTCATTTTCTGTGGATTCGTTTCTGGATCGAATTCGTAACACCGATGACTGCGTAGATATCGTATCACGTGCGGAATCCGTGTACGACAGTGGATCAGACACAAGAACGTACCTATAATGTGTTTTCTGTTAATGATGTAACAGTGTACAAACTTGAAAACACTTGAGCTCTCTAACTCTCCAAATGAGCAAAAGTTCTAAATGTTCAACACACTCCTCCTATTTATAGTGTGAGTCCATCCTCTCCAACATGCACATCCATTTTGTGAGGATGGACTTATATCTAAGGATGGACACCTAATCAAGGATAGACTCCTTAACAAAGTATGAACCTTATCTAAATATCTAAAATTCTAAACCATGTCTTGAACATTTCTTAGCTACGATACGTGATTGACGGGAGAGATAGACATTTGCATTCACAGACTCCCCATTGGATATTGTTGCAGTCAATCTCGTAGCTTTATTTCTTCTCTCTCTCTCTCTCTCTCTCTCCCTCTCTCTCTCTGAGTCTTCTAGAAGCTTTGACATCTTCAGCACCACAAACTCCCTCTTGCTCTAACAAACTCCTCTTGAATCTGTATCCTGCTTCAGCAACTCCCCCTTTCGTCAAACTCTCTCTCTAGGCTCCTCCTTTCTTTAAGCTTCCGGATTTTTAGGATCGTCACCTGGTTTTATTTCTGGAAACTCCCTCTTGCTTTTAGATTTTCTTCAGACTCCCCCTTAGCCTCAGCTATCAGGATCGTAATCTGGCTTTCACAAAGATTTAACAATTAAAGATTATTATATCCCAGTATCAAAACCTGGCTCTATGAAAACCTTTTGACAGTTTTAAAACTCAAGGATTGCATACTGGCTCTCCCCCCTATCAAATAACTCTATAAATTTGACAATGAAAGAATCCTAAACCCTCTCAGTTAATCATCTAAGTCTAAATTAATGTCCTTGGAGATTTCACAAACTGTTTTTGAAATTTTCAATTAAAACCTCAAGTTTCAAATTAATGAACTTGTTTATTTTCAGAAACATGTTTAGCATACTTAGATTTTGAAACTCAACTTTCAAACATCGGTTGTCGAAAATAAAGCAGAAACAAAATCTTTTTGTGTTTTTCAAAGTTTATGCTAAAACACACTGAAAATCTTTTTATGATTTTTCTGTAACATAAAGCAGTAAAGAAATATTTACAAACATATTTTTGTTTGAGTTCATGTCAGAGGATCATATCAGTTTATGACAAATCACTAGCACCATTGACCTTTTATAGACTTTAAGTTTTAAACGATTCACTTATATTGTCAGTATACTGGTCCACTTAAATTTTCACACAAACTTCAATCGATTCAAGATACGAGATTAATGTTTTAAGAACTTAACTTATTTGCATGCCCCACCTCAGAATATACTCCCGTATAATGATTCCCTAGATTCAGTCTTACAGGTGAATATACCTATATGATATTTGTACTCTAGGTTAGTGCGAGGCCTTGAGAGCTCAGGTATGACTACCGTTCAGTCAAAGAGATGAAGGCTCGACTTAAAGGTGTGTTCCACTTAGGAATCTTCTTTACAATTGCACTTGATTTATATCTTTCGATATTTTATCAATTTTTATGCAGAGGGAAAGCTTTAAGCACAAAAGCATTATACGAGGTCTAGGCCATTGCTGACACAGAATCGGAATACCAAATATAATACCCCTGATATCAATAAGTATAAAGACCTAATATCTCAGAATCAGACAACCTCTCAAACAGAATTTCAGAGTGGCAAACAAAATATATCAAAACATACATACCATATATTAACACATAAAATTTAATAAGTGCTATTTATATCTATGCATAAAATAAAAAAAAAATCAACCCATTAACTAATACATATATTACATATTTATTTATTTGTATTGGTAAACAAGGGAGAAGATCAAATAGGAAGATTGTTTTGAGTAGGAAGTGTAGGAAGCAATAATAGGTTGACACGTGGCAAAAGAGAAAAAAGCTAAGGAGGGGCATTTTAGTCACAAATTGTATCCCAGATCTAAAAACCGTCAGATCCTTATAGTTCTTCCTACCATCACCTTCACCACCACTTCACCACCCACCCCCTCCGCCACCGCTTTACCACCCATCCCCTCCGCCACCGCTTCACCACCCATCCCCTCCGCTACCGGAAATTGCGCAACCACCACCTGCTGTCGTCACACCTTCACCACCCATACCCTCTGCCACCGGGAGTTGCGCAACCACCATATGCCGTCGCCGTACCTTCGTACCACCACCTGCCGCCGCCGTACCTTTATACCACCACCACCACCACCGGTCTCCGTTCGCTTCGTATGCACCACTGTATACGTCATCATATGATAATACCCATTGCGTTTTATACTTTTGCACAGGTCAAACACCATCTAAATTGTAACCACCGGTGAAAATCACCTATGCCTACGTAAACCACCCCACAAACTCCGACCACATAATCAAGCACCACCGTACCATTCAGCACCACCCTTCTCATTTGTTTAAAGTTTATGGCTATGTGATTGCGTCAAAGAAACTAAACCAGATTTGTATGTGATTTTATTTTATTTTTCATAAGAAATAAAAGGAAGATTAGAGATAGAGTGTGAGTTCAAAGGAACGGAGGTGGCTGCTGAAGATGAAGATGTTTGAGGTTTGGGCTGTTGCTTTGATGTACTAAATCTAGGGTTTTTAAATTTGATTATTTTAATGCGTTTTGAATTGCTTTTGTAAATATATAAGAAAATAATAATCAGACTTGATTCATAATAGCCAATAGGATTACAAAGGATGTTTGTATTTTTCTTTTCTTTCCAAATTGTTATAATTGCCTTTTCATTCGTACTCATTGCGTTTTTTACATACACTTTTTCATTACGTTTTGTGAATATATAATGAATTGCTTTGTTTGTATAGATATATTTTTCATTGTATGAATTGCGTTTTATACTATATTTAGTTTCAAGTTGATCTGTGTTGTGTCTTAGAATTATGTTTTATCTCAGAATTTCGTTTCAGAAAAAAAAAACACATTTATTTTGTTTTTAGTCCATTGCATCTTAGAAAATACATACTTTTTTGTGTTTTATCCATTACGTTTTAGAAAAAAAAAAAACTTTTTTTGTGTTTTTTTTGTCTATTACGTTTTAGGAAAACACATTTTTTTGTGTTTTTGATTAATTGCGTTTTAGAAAAAACACTTTATTTTGTGTTTTTAATCCATTGCGTTTTAGAAAAAACACATTTTGAAATGTTTTTAGTCTATTGCGTTTTAGGTAAAACACATTTTTATGTGTTTTTAGTCCATTGCGTTTTAGAAAAAAAAACACTTTCTTTTGTGTTTTTTGTCTATTGCATTTTAGGAAAAACACATTTTTAGGTGTTTTTTGGTCCATTGCTGTCACACCCCTATTTTCCACGTGTCACCGGTGGGCCCGATGGGGAGTGTCGTGACGTAGTTGATATCATCATAAGTCAAACAACACAATATATAAATGCACAGCGGAAGCAAAGATAGATTCATTTCAACTTTAATAAATTGTAATATTAAATATCACGAAATAGTTGAAACGGATCCACAGGCGGATCAAAATAAAAGAAGATATTGTTCAACAGTTTTATTGACATCCAAGCTTGCGAGACTTATTGAGGACGCTAGAAGACAGCCAGCCTAGTACGAGTAGTACCTGCACTTAACCTTTTGGAAAATACGTCAGTTTACACTGGTAAATACAATTTAACTGACTCATTTTGAAAAGGTTTGAAAATTGATTTGAATGCACGTGGCACAAAATATTTTATAACTTGGGATAATTATGTAAATATAATCTTGTAAGCGAATTACATGTTTCTTATGCGTTCAGTAGCCCGATCCGTAGACCGGGTTAAAGATTAATAGACACACCACATTATTTGGTTAGGCACTGACGAGTGTACGCCTACACTCCGTGCTTTGGTTGTGGCCATCTCGTAAGATGATGCCAAGGATATCCGGGACATGGTCATTAACCCCCCAAAGGCTTTAAGCAAACAAAACATTTCAAAACGTAGCATATCAAGGATTTAACCATTATTCGATTAAAGATTCAATGCCGGACCAAACGGTATTTTATATACCGTACCCCAAGCCCATATAGGGAAAATAAGTTAAAAGTATTTACTTTTGTAAGTATAAATCACAATTAGCGAGTGAAGGTAGCTTTTACTGGTTCTTCTATTCTGGAACAAAGGTTTATAATAACCTATTAGATTCCTAACGGGTCTTTATTTAAGCCTAAGCTTAGACCGGTTAGTTTTTTAAGGTAGATACGGTTCAAACGCACGATTAAGCGAAGACCGGATAGAATGTGAATTAGACCCGACAAGTTTGAATACTTGTATAATATGGGTATACTAAAATCATTCTGGATTTTGAGATTAAGATGATAAGGTTTGACCCGTTTCGGTCAATTTATGCAAACTAGTTACATAAACCGAACCGAGCACGAAAAGGGCGTCACGGGTAACCATAAGAGTCATATGCAAGTTCCCTGAGTTAATATGCTTTAAACATGTTGTGATATCAGTAAGGTATCTTCTATTATGCCCCAAACGAATTTAAATTCAACTTATGCCTCATAAGGGCATTTTGGTCATTTAAAAGATTATAAAAGAGTTTAATTAGTAATCTGAGTTACAGGTCTGATTTATTCAGTAAATACACTTAATTTAACATGTTATAACAGTAAGGTATGACCTATGTGTGAAATTTATCATTTAAAACCAAACTATGCATTCTAGGGGTATTTTGGTAATTTCATAAAGGCTAAAAAGGTCAAAACTGGAAATCTGAGTTTAAAAACTTTTACTTACTGTTATTATATAAAAATATACTAAAAGTATCAGTAGATATCAACCTCATATGTTTAATATAGTTTTAGTACATACGATGCGTTAAAAACGCTTAAAAAGGCGATTTGGAGCCATTTCCGGGTTTTCAAAGGAAAGTTGATATTTTTATAATTCCAGAAGGCTCAAAATATTTTATTTATCAAATAAAATCAGTAGAAAAAGGTTTGGGGTCAAAAGGATTTGTAAAACTCATTTTATGGCTAAAAAGGGCAAAACCGGCATTAACCGAATTAAACTTAGAGACCTATGTTATGCTCAACCAAAAATTAAATAAAAATCTCCAAAAATCCCAAAATATTATATTACATCAATGGGTAAAAATTTTGATATCAAAAAGTGGGTTTAAATAGACTATACGCTAATTACGCCATCTAATTAACACAAAGCTTTCAAATTACGCTAATGAGCATAACTCCTAATCTAGACCTCAAACTGATGTCAAATTTTAGGTGCAAGTTTATAAATCAGTAACTAAGGCTTCTACTCTTTTACTTTTTCAAAAATCATGTTTTATAGTCAAAGGGCATAATAGTCAACATTTAAGCATTAATCGGAAACATGCATATGAATCGGATAAGTAATGAACCAAGTTGTATAATCTCAGAGAGTTATACTTATGTAAAACCTGGTCCAAAATAAGCTCTAAGGCAGATCTTAAACATGCATAAACGGGTCAGAACTGAAAGTCAAAGCAGAAGTCAATTTATGCGACTTTCGGTTCTGATCCGGGTTTAAACTGAAAATTGTCGAGTTGATCATGTTGGAACATGTTCTTACATTAGTTACCAAGTTATTTTAATGATCAAACAGGTTGCATGTATCCTACATTGCTAATCATGCTTAAATTTGAAAATAAACCTTCTGTTGACTTTTTAAAGTAAGCTTTGACTCGACAATTAACATAGTTAGAGTGGGAATCTGAAAGTACCCTTTTAAGGGTTTGTTACCCACATAAATACTTACTTATAGGTACTTTCAATTCGAGAAATGACTGAGTGGATTTCATTTAATCTTGAAGTCAAACTTAAATTACGACGGTTTGACTATTATCTAATTAACTAAGCTAAAACGAATTAGAAAGGGTTAAGAATACTTACAAGAGTCCTAATCACGACTAGGAAGCCTAATGAATCCTTGTTGCTGACCAGAGAGCTCCAGAATTGAGAATGCAAGTGAATGTGAAATTGTTGCAACAATGGGTGTTCTTAAATATCAACTTTGATCTCATAAGATGGTGCCACAAGGGTCTACAAGTGTTATAAGATCCGTCCAGGTGCCCCCTATGCATGTAAAACCATTGGAGAGCATATGGTATCAGATAACAGCTGTTTACAATCGATTCAGAATTGAAAACTGACATCTGCGCATTTCTGTTCGCTAGCAGGTTGTACGCGGGGCGCGAGACCCCCTTCGCGGGGCGCGTACAAGTGCGCAACCGGCCAAACAAGTTTCCAACTTTTACATTTCAGTCCCTGGTCCTTTGTTACGTGGTTTTGGCTATTTTTCTTACACTCTTGACCCTCAAACCTGATTTTTAAGGGCCTTAGGACATCTACAAACTTGGTTAGGTCCTTGGTTAACTTTGTGCTTACCCGAAAAGTCACGAATTTCAACGTTAACGCATTTAACCCTTCGTTCACGGTTTTGATCATAACTTTCTCATACGATAACGAAACTTTATGAAATTTTTATCACATATTCTAGTGAGTATATTTTATCGTTACAAAGCTTCGGGTTTGCCAAAAGGTCACTCAGAGGTATACTTTCAACATGTTGACACATTTAGCCCCTGTAGTTTGTAATTCCTCGCTTTCTTTCATTTTCTTCTTCGTATGATCCATAATTTATTCGTTTAAGATTATAAACACCATGTAGGGTTATTGTAGAGCCTATTTATCCATTGTTGACACTTTGGACCCTTATATTCACATAGTTTCACTGTTTGTCAACTTTAGTCCCTCTAAAGTACTTTTTCACATATTCAAAGCTTATGACACGTGTCAATACATTATTGGACGTAAATTTTCGAGGTGTTACATCCTCACCCCCTTAAAAGAAATCTCGACCTCGAGATTTACTGAAACAAATGAGGGTATCTTTCTTTCATCGTGGATTCTACCTCCCATGTGTATTCGGGACCTCTACGGGCATCCCATTTGACCTTTACAATAGGCACATGCTTCCTCCGAAGCTTCTTTACCTGTCGATCCTCAATCGACAATGGTTTTTCCACAAATTTCAAGCTTTCATCTATATGTACATCTGTATGTGGTATGACCATAGATTCATCAGCGAAACACTTCTTCAGATTGCAGATGTGAAAAACATTATGTATACTACTAAGCTCTTCAGGTAAGTTTAACTTATAGGCAACTGACCCGATACGTTCGATAACCTCAAAAGGTCTTATGTATCTCGGGCTTATCTTGCCCTTCTTACCAAATCGCATCACCCCCTTCCAGCGTGATACTTTAAGCAATACTTTGTCACCTACTTCGAAGTGAAAAGATTTACGCTTTGGATCAGCGTAGCTTTTCTGCCTATCTTGGGCAGCTTTCAAGTGATCGCGAATCTGGACAATCTTGTCCGTCGTTTCAAAGACTAACTCAGGTCCTGATAATTGAACTTCTCCTACTTCCGCCCAACATATAGGGGTTCTGCATTTTCTACCATATAATGCCTCAAAAGGCGCAGCCTTAATACTAGTATGGTAGCTATTATTATAGGAAAACTCGATTAATGGTAGGTGGTTATCCCAACTGCCACCTAGATCAATCACACATGCTTGAAGCATGTCTTCCAGCGTTTGGATGGTACACACACTCTGTCCGTCCGTCTGTGGATGGGAAGCCGTACTAAAGTTTAAGCGCGTGCCCAAAGACTGTTGGAAACTTTTCCAAAAATGAGAGGTGTATCTCGTATCTCGGTCAGAGATAATCGACACTGGTACACCATGCAGAGCTACGATCTTATCTACGTACAATTGGGCTAACATGTCGGAGCTGTAAGTTTCCTTAATGGGAAGAAAATGTGCTGACTTGGTCAGTCTATCTACTATGACCCATATAGTATCGTTTCCCTTCCTTGTCTTTGGCAATTTGGTGATGAAATCCATTGTCACCATCTCCTACTTCCATATGGGAAGTTCAGGCTGTTGAAGCAAACCTGACGGCTTCTGATGCTCAGCTTTGACTTGCGCACACGTCAAGCATTTAGCTACATAGGCAGCTACAGACTTTTTCAAGCCTATCCACCAATAGTTTGCTTTTAGATCCTGGTACATCTTATCAGCTCCAGGATGAACGGAATATTTGGAACTGTGGGCTTCCTGGAGGATAACATCCCGAAGCCCTCCATAAACTGGAACCCATATTCATCCATTCAATCTCAGCATTCCGCCCTTGTCATAGGATAACTGCTCCTCAGTTACTCCTAGCTTTTCTTCAGGATAGTTAGCTTCCAACACAGCTTCCTTCTGTGCAGCTAACACCCTTTCGTTCAAACTATTCCTTATTTCAATGCGCTTAGCATTGATTCTTATCGGCTTCACTCTTTCTTTTCTGCTTAAGGCGTCAGCAACTACATTTGCCTTGCCTGGATGGTATTTTATCTCACAATCATAATCATTTAGAGTTTCCATCCATCATCTTTGTCGCATGTTCAAGTCCTTCTGATTGAACAAATATTGAAGGCTCTTGCGATATGAATAGATCACACACTTGGTTCCATACAAGTAGTGTCTCCAAAGTTTTAATGCAAATACAACGGCACCCAGCTCCAAGTCGTGGGTGGTGTAGTTCTTCTCGTGCACCTTTAGCTGTCGTGAAGCGTAGGCAATAACCTTGCCTTTCTGCATGAGTACACAGCCCATACCAGTGTGTGATGCATCACAATACACCACGAATTCTTCTATACCATCGGGTAATGTTAACACTGGTGCATTGCTCAACTTTTTCTTAAGAATGTCAAAGGATTCCTGCTGCTTAGGGCCCTAATCAAACTTAACCTTCTTACGTGTCAACGAAGTTAGGGGCGCAGCAATCCTTGAGAAGTTTTCGATAAAACGCCTATAATATCCTGCTAAACCCAGGAAGCTACGAATCTCAGTAGGTGTCGTTGGCTCTTGCCAATTCATAACTGCTTCTACCTTAGCGGGATCCACTTGGATACCACGCTCACTTACCACATGTCCAAGGAATTGGACTTCTCGAAGCCAAAATTCGCACTTCGAAAATTTGGCGTAGAGTTTCTCATGATGTAGAAGTTTAAGAATACAGCGAAGGTGTTTCTCGTGGTCAGCTTTGCTCTTCGAATAGATGAGAATGTCGTCAATGAAGACGATGACAAATTTATCTAAGTAAGGCTTGCAGACGCGATTCATGAGATCCATGAATGCGGCCGGTGCATTAGTGAGCCCAAAAGGCATCACTAGGAACTCGTAATGACCATAACGAGTCCTAAATGCAGTCTTGTGCACATCTTCATCCTTGACCTTCAACTGATGATAGCCTGACCTCAAGTCGATCTTGGAGAAGTAGCCTGCCCCTTGCAATTGATCGAACAGATCGCGATCCTGGGCAAAGGATACCTATTCTTGACAGTGACCTTATTAAGCTCATGGTAATCGATGCACAGACGCATCGATCCATCCTTCTTCTTGACAAACAAGATCGGCGCTCCCCAAGGAGACGAACTGGGTCTAATAAAACCTTTGGATAGCAGATCATCTAATTGCGTCCTTAACTCCTTCATCTCTGTAGGTGCTAACCTATAAGGCGCTCTCGCTACTGGTGCGGCACCCGGGATGATGTCAATTCGAAATTCCACTTGCCTATCTGGTGGTAAACCAGGTAGTTCTTCGGGAAAAACTTCAGGATATTCTGAAATGACGGGGATGTCTTCAATTTTAGGTTTTGGCTCATCAATAGTAACCTGTGCCATATAAATTACACAACCCTTCTTCAAGCATCTAGATGCCTTGAGCATGGACACTTGCTCAGGCAATCCATGCTGGGTATCCCCTTGGATGGTAAGTGACTCACCAGACGGAGTTTTGACTACCACTTGCTTTCTGTTGCACACAATCTGGGCTTGGTTATGCGATAACCAATCCATACCTATGACTATATCAAAACCGACTAGCTTAAAGGGAAGTAAGGACAAAGGAAAAGAGTGATTCCTAATGGATATAACACATCCATCTAACACAGTTGAGGCGGTTTCTATGGTTCCATCAGCTAATTCCACCTCATATTTCACAATTAAGGGTTTTACAGGCAATTTCAACAACTCACAAAACTTATTATCCACAAAAGACTTATCTGCTCCATAATCAAACAATACTCTAGCATAAACATCATTTATGAGAAAAGTACCTGTGATCACGTTGTCATCCTGAACAGCTTCCTTAGCGTCCATCTTGAAGACCCTCGCATTGGTCTTTTTCCCATCCTCGGTTTTCTTGGTGATCTTTGGGCAATTGGACTTAATGTGCCCTTTTTCATTGCAACCGTAGCATGTTGCATCTTTCAGCTTTTTGCACTCCAGAGTCTTATGTTCTGAAGATCTACAAATCCCACAGGGCCTCGGCTGAGGCTGGGATTTCGACACCTCCCAAAATGGTTCTTCTTGCAAACCTTACATTTGGGCTTATCCCCAGATTGTTGCTCATCCTTCTTAGATCCTGACCCTTTCTTGTGGTCGTTATTTCCTTGGTGTTTCTTATCTGATCTTAGAGAGGTATCGTCCTCACGCTTTCTCTTACCTTCTTCTGAATTCCTGAGTGATCTCAACCTGACTACGTCCAAGGTGAGAGATAGAGATAGATCAGCTGCTGATCTGAAGGTAGCAGGCCTTGACGCCTTAACACTAGCTTTAATTTATGGGGCTAAACCCCCGATGAAGCGAGCAATCCTTTTAGGTTCCGGGGTGACCAAATACGGAACCAACCGAGATAGGGTATTAAAACTGGTGAGGTACGCCTGACAATCTAGATTCTTCATTACCAATGATAAGAAATCTGATTCGATTCTTTCAACTTCGTGCTGCGGGCAATAATTCTCCTTAATGAGAGCAACGAACTGATCCCACGACAAGCTGTAGAGTGGGATCTTTCCGGCAGCTTGAATGAGAGACTTCCACCATGCCAGTGCCTCTCCCTTAAACGATTGGGATACATATTTTACTACGTCCCTTTCAGCACAACCGCTGATGTCTACAACCGTGTCCATTTCATCCAACCAAGTCATACAATCTATTGCTCCTTTCTCCCCGGTGAAGTCCCGGGGTTTGCAAGAAACAAAGTACTTGTAAGTACAGGACTTAGTATGTGGTTTGGCATCGAACACCATCCTTTTTGAGGGAACACTGTTGTGATTAGATGAATGTCGATCATCATCCTTCTTGAGCTCATCTTTCTTAGGTTCATCTTTCTTAGGTTCATCTTTCTTAGAGGACGGTTTGCTATGAGCCTCCGAGTGAACCTTTGGCTTGGAATGTGGTGCGGACCAGGTCCTACTGCGGGTCCCGCTTGATTCACTATATTGCCTTTCAATGGCTTTGGTAACAACATTTTCTACTAATGCTTGAAGCTCCGCACCAGTTACAAGTATCTTAGCATTTTCAGGGTTTTCCGCCGAATGACTATTTATTTCTTCTGACTTGGCCATGTAGTCTTAATTGCTACATAAAGAAATAAGGACAAGGTTTATTTATACGCCTAAACAGTACTATCGTTCTTGACGATTTATTAACCATGGTTTTAATAGCCATTTTAGTTAATTTATTCAATAATTTCATTCGGGATTTTTACTAGTAATCTTTTAGAATGAAATATAATATTGGCATAATAGGCCTAGTCACGTGGACAAATTTCTAAATTATAATTTAGATCTTATAGGATTAAGGTTTGAATAAAATAACAATCAATCCCTTTATTGGCAGGGAGTCTATAAACTACGGCTGCCTTTTGTTTTATATGACATTAGTTATAGCCCGTAGGCATTATGTCACAACTGGATGTTTAAGTAATAATAATAAGGAATTTCGATAATTTATAAAAAGGGTGACATGTGTGATTTTGCGGATCACATTAGTCGAGAATGTTAACATGTTTGCAGATGTTAACAGAGATTTGAATCTTTTTAAACAGGTTTTACCATAATGGCTAAATTTTATGATAACATAAAAGCTAGGTTTTACCTTTTAAGATTCCTATTATTTTATTAAAATGGTAAAAATGTTATTTTTCATTTATTCATACATTATATTTAAGCACATAATTTAAAATGAAAAAAACTTGAACTAACCATTCCAATTAAAATTAAACTAGTACGAGTTTGCCCTAAACGGGACTTTTACATAAATAACACACCCACGCAGGGGCCAAATTAACAAACAAACCCACGCAGGGGTCAAAAGAAAAAAACATGCCCACGCAGGGGCAGAACAGAAAGGAAATATGCCCACACAGGGGCAGAGTACAGAAATAAATGCCCTCGCAGGGACATGATTACAACACTAAAATAAACAAACAAACAAAGGATTTAGTGATCCTTCTTGCTTTTTCCCTTGATCAAATCCACCATTTTCTTGAACATCCCACGGTTATGCCTGCGTTCTTCCCTCAATTCATGTCGCACCTCTTGTCGCACCTCATTTATCCCTTGAAGGATTTCTTGAAATTGTGGCGGTGACATCACCGGTGTCTGCGGTGGTTGCTGATAGTGCGGAGGTTGAGGAGGCTGTGGTTGCTGATACCCATATGATGGGTATCCATAGGTCGAGTGTCCCGTAGTCCAGGGACCTCCATAGGGACCTCCCGGCTGGAGAGAGTTCGCAGCTACCCAATAGGGATCTTCTGTAAAGTTGTAATTTGTGTGGATCGGCTGCTCGAAGGGATTGTATGCCGCCGCGCCAGTGTAAGCAGGGATTGGGTCTCCAAAACCCATTGGTGGTTGTGGTGCGACTGGCGCAGAGACTACTTCTGAGACGGGGTGTGAAGATTCTCCCATCTCTGGTTCTTCGTGGACTGGCGAGTATCGGCTGCCACTTGAAAGTGGAGGGGTGCTGATGCGCACTCCCCCTCGTGCAGAAATCCGTGCGTTCGTTCTTCTTCGCCTCGGGGGCGAGGGAGGCTGAAGCTGAGGTGGTGGTGGCGGTGGAGTGACCGCGACAAATCGGGAATCCTCGGAAGGATTCTGCTGCTGCTGTGGCTACTGCTGGTGGTGCAGGGGAGAGTTGTGGTAACTGGGGGTAAACGCCCAGTCACACAGCCGGAATCTCTCCTCGTAGCTGTCGGGACCATTATACGGTGATCCCACAAAAGGTGACCCATCCGATATTTCGATGGGGTGGTTCGGAGTTCCTGATGGTGGTGGTACAGGATCGGTGTCTTCATCTATATCCATCGCGTTGCCACCGGAAAAGTGGTCTTCGGGTCCAAGTGGGTTAAAACCCACTGGTTCGCCAAGGTAGTCGGCATGGTTGAACTGGCCCTGGAAAACAGGTGATAGGTGGTCGAAGGGTGAATTGTGTCCTTGAAGAGGAATGTAGGACTGGTGGGAGTAGTGGGGTTCATTTTCGGAATGAGGCCCAAAAGAGTGTGGGATAGAAGGGGAGGTACTCAGTGAAATTGAGCGCCTAGCGGGCTCAATGTAGGTCCTCCATGGCTCTTGAGGACCCGGGTTGTTGGGATCAGATGGTGTTCGCCGGTGCGAAGGTCCGGCTTCATGGTCGTTTGGGGCGACATATGACCCGTTTCCTCTGCCTCTTCCCCTCATCCTTGGTGGCATTTTGTCAACCTGTCAAAAACAAACAATTGATACAACAAGACAAATATATATAAGACAAAGTTAGAAATAAAACAATTTGGATAATTCCTAAGTTCTTTGTCTAGACTCGAGAATCGAGAAATGTGCAATTGTGTAACTGAGATTAAACACAAAAGGCTAGTGTTTAATTCACTCAGTGTTGGCTCTGATACCAACCTGTCACACCCCTATTTTCCACATGTCACCGGTGGGCCCGGTGGGGAGTATCGTGACGTAGTTGATATCATCATAAGTCAAACAACACAATATATAAATGCACAGCGGAAGCAAAGATAGATTCATTTCAACTTTAATAAATTGTAATATTAAATATCACGAAATAGTTGAAACGGATCCACAGGCGGATCAAAATAAAAGAAGATATTGTTCAACAGTTTTATTGACATCCAAGCTTGCGAGACTTATTGAGGACGCTAGAAGACAGCCAGCCTAGTACGAGTAGTACCTGCACTTAACCTTTTGGAAAATACGTCAGTTTACACTGGTAAATACAATTTAACTGACTCATTTTGAAAAGGTTTGAAAATTGATTTGAATGCACGTGGCACAAAATATTTTATAACTTGGGATAATTATGTAAATATAATCTTGTAAGCGAATTACATGTTTCTTATGCGTTCAGTAGACCGATCCGTAGACCGGGTTAAAGATTAATAGACACACCACATTATTTGGTTAGGCACTGACGAGTGTACGCCTACACTCCGTGCTTTGGTCGTGGCCATCTCGTAAGATGATGCCAAGGATATCCGGGACATGGTCATTTACCCCCCAAAGGCTTTAAGGAAACAAAACATTTCAAAACGTAGCATATCAAGGATTTAACCACTATTCGATTAAAGATTCAATGCCGGACCAAGCGGTATTTTATATACCGTACCCCAAGCCCATATAGGGAAAATAAGTTAAAAGTATTTACCTTTGTAAGTATAAATCACAATTAGCGAGTGAAGGTAGCTTTTACTGGTTCTTCTATTCTGGAACAAAGGTTTATAATAACCTATTAGATTCCTAATGGGTCTTTATTTAAGTCTAAGCTTAGACCGGTTAGTTTTTTAAGGTAGATACGGTTCAAACGCACGATTAAGCGAAGACCGGATAGAATGTGATTTAGACCCGACAAGTTTGAATACTTGTATAATATGGGTATACTAAACACATTCTGGATTTTGAGATTAAGATGATAAGGTTTGACCCGTTTCGGTCAATTTATGCAAACTAGTTACATAAACCGAACCGAGCGCGAAAAGGGCGTCACGGGTAACCATAAGAGTCATATGCAAGTTCCCTGAGTTAATATGCTTTAAACATGTTGTGATATCAGTAAGGTATCTTCTATTATGCCCCAAACGAATTTAAATTCAACTTATGCCTCATAAGGGAATTTTGGTCATTTAAAAGATTATAAAAGAGTTTAATTAGTAATCTGAGTTACAGGTCTGATTTATTCAGTAAATACACTTAATTTAACATGTTATAACAGTAAGGTATGACCTATGTGTGAAATTTATCATTTAAAACCAAACTATGCATTCTAGGGGTATTTTGGTAATTTCACAAAGGCTAAAAAAGTCAAAACTGGAAATCTGAGTTTAAAAACTTTTACTTACTATTATTATATAAAAATATACTAAAAATATCAGTAGATATCAACCTCATATGTTTAATATAGTTTTAGTACATACGATGCGTTAAAAACGCTTAAAAAAGCGATTTGGAGCCATTTCCGGGTTTTCAAAGGAAAGCTGATATTTTTATAATTCCAGAAGGCTCAAAATATTTTATTTGTCAAATAAAATCAGTAGAAAAAGGTTTGGGGTCAATAGGATTTGTAAAACTCATTTTATGGCTAAAAAGGGCAAAACCGGCATTAACCGAATTAAACTTAGAGACCTATGTTATGCTCAGCCAAAAATTAAATAAAAATCTCCAAAAATCCCAAAATATTATATTACATCAGTGGGTAAAAATTTGATATCAAAAAGTGGGTTTAAATAGACTATACGCTAATTACGCCATCTAATTAACATAAAGCTTTCAAATTACGCTAATGAGCATAACTCCTAATCTAGACCTCAAACTGATGTCAAATTTTAGGTGCAAGTTTATAAATCAGTAACTAAAGTTTCTACTCTTTTACTTTTTCAAAAATCACGTTTTATAGTCAAAAGGGCATAATAGTCAACATTTAAGCATTAATCGGAAACATGCATATGAATCGGATAAGTAATGAACCAAGTTGTATAATCTCAGAGAGTTATACTTATGTAAAACCTGGTCCAAAATAAGCTCTAACGCAGATCTTAAACATGCATAAACGAGTCAGAACTGAAAGTCAAAGCAGAAGTCAATTTATGCGACTTTCGGTTCCGATCCGGGTTTAAACTGAAAATTGTCGAGTTGATCATGTTGGAACATGTTCTTACATTAGTTACCAAGTTATTTTAATGATCAAACAGGTTGCATGTATCCTACATTGCTAATCATGCTTAAATTTGAAAATAAACCTTCTGTTGACTTTTTAAAGTAAGCTTTGACTCGACAATTAACATAGTTAGAGTGGGAATCTGAAAGTACCCTTTTAAGGGTTTGTTACCCACATAAATACTTACTTATAGGTACTTTCAATTCGAGAAATGACTGAGCGGATTTCATTTAATCTTGAAGTCAAACTTAAATTACGATGGTTTGACTATTATCTAATTAACTAAGCTAAAACGAATTAGAAAGGGTTAAGAATACTTACAAGAGTCCTAATCATGACTAGGAAGCCTAATGAATCCTTGTTGCTGACCAGAGAGCTCCGGAATTGAGAATGCAAGTGAATGTGAAATTGTTGCAACAATGGGTGTTCTTAAATATCAACTTTGATCTCATAAGATGGTGCCACAAGGGTCTACAAGTGTTATAAGATCCGTCCAGGTGCCCCCTATGCATGTAAAACCATTGGAGAGCATATGGTATCAGATAACAGCTGTTTATAATCAATTCAGAACTGAAAACTGACATCTGCGCATTTCTGTTCGCTGGCAGGTTGTACGCGGGGCGCGAGACCCCCTTCGCGGGGCGCGTACAAGTGCGCAATAGGCCAAACAAGTTTCCAACTTTTACATTTCAGTCCCTGGTCCTTTGTTACGTGGTTTTGGCTATTTTTCTTACACTCTTGACCCTCAAACCTGATTTTTAAGGGCCTTAGGACATCTACAAACTTGGTTAGGTCCTTGGTTAACTTTGTGCTTACCCGAAAAGTCACGAATTTCAACGTTAACGCATTTAACCCTTCGTGCACGGTTTTGATCATAACTTTCTCATACGATAACGAAACTTTATGAAATTTTTATCACATATTCTAGTGAGTATATTTTATCGTTACAAAGCTTCAGGTTTGCCAAAAGGTCACTCAGAGGTATACTTTCAACATGTTGACACATTTAGCCCCTGTAGTTTATAATTCCTCACTTTCTTTCATTTTCTTCTTCGTATGATCCATAATTTATTCGTTTAAGATTATAAACACCATGTAGGGTTATTGTAGAGCCTATTTATCCATTGTTGACACTTTGGACCCTTATATTCACATAGTTTCACTGTTTGTCAACTTTAGTCCCTCTAAAGTACTTTTTCACATATTCAAAGCTTATGACACGTGTCAATACATTATTGGACGTACATTTTCGAGGTGTTACAATTGCGTTTTAGAAAAACACATTTTTAAGTGTTTTTAGTCCATTGCGATTTAGGTAAAACACATTTTTATGTGTTTTCAGTCCATTGCGTTTTAGAAAGTATACTTTCTTTTGTGTTTTTAGGCTATTGCGTTTTAGAAATAAGATATTTCTTTGTGTTTTCTGGCCATTGCGTTTTACAAATAAGACATTTATTTGTGTTTTTGGTGCATTGCGTTTTAGAAAAATGTCATTTTTAGGTTTTTTTTCCATTGCGTTATACGCAACTGGGTTTTCAATTTTTTTTTGAAAATATAGCAATAGTATACTCGTTTAAAGATAAAAAACGCTCTTTTTTTGTGCAATTTTTATAAAAAAATAATGTCGTATGAAAGAGTTATTAACGTTTAAAAAACGGGGGGGAATTTGAGGAGAGAGAAACTATTATCTTGAATTGACTAGAATGTACCTAAGCAAACCCACGCACATCTTTTCATCCTTTCAATTTCCCTCATTTAATCTTAGCCATTGATTAAATAAATGGATGGTCAAGATTACTTACTAGCCTTTTTAGCCAAATAAACTTCCTATTATATCCTAACCCTGATAAACAAATAAACAAAAATAGTATATTAGGAAAGGAACAAAAAGAACTATTAGTTTTTATCGGAGTTGCTAACAATTTCTTTTTGGAAAGAAACAAAAAAGTACTAGTTTTTATTGGAGTTGCTAACAATTTTTTTTGTTATCGTTTTTTTGCCATAATATGTTTCTAGATATAAAAGTCTTTTTATGAAACATCCCATACATTATGAATGGTTTTAAACAAATAATAATTTTATTTAAAATTCAAAGAATAAAATATTTATATCATTATACCATTAATATACTCGTCTACCAGACATGTATACAACTAGTAATGTTATGTTTGGAATACAAACAATAACAATTTTATGTCATTAGACTATTAATATGCCCGTCCACCGGACTGGTATAGAACTAGTTAAGTATAATATAACTGAAAGAGAACCAATTGACAAACATAGCCCAAGCCCCAAAACAATAAATATCCTTTTGTTTTGTGTATGGGCGGCTACGTAAGAAACATAACGTCACAAAATTACGATCATCCTAGACTCCCAATGCCCCTGTTGCTATTACGTTGACCGATAATTTTTTTTGGATACCTCTAAATTAACGTGCTAACTCCGCCGCCACTGTATATTAGTATTATGACCCAACTGATGAGGTTCCCGGGTTCGATACAAAACCAACAAAACATTCATATATTTTATTAATACAAAATAGTGATACAACCTTTTTAGTTTGAAACCTTACAAACCAGTGAATAACATAAATGAAAAACGGACCAACAACTTTAATACAAACTTTCACCTTTATTTAACACCACATAACTTGACATCTTCCTCTTTATTTAGATAATAATAACTTTAATACAAACTTTCACCTTTATTTAACACCACATAACTTGATATCTTCCTCTTTATTTAGATAATAATAGAGAGCATAGAGGGTAGCTATCAAGCACGACATTGCATGAAGGACTTAAGAGTCATATGTTCATTCCATGAACAAGGAAAGATTTAATATGACCAACTAGTTCTTCTGTCACTTGAGTGAAACCATCGTTCCTTTCATATATAACAGCTAGAGATCGAGTCAAGTTGATCGAACAATATATTAGAGGCAGTGGAATTTTTCTGTTCATGATGAACTCATGGGTAATTTCATTCCATAAGTCTTCTATTTTATCGGTATATACGTTGTGGGCATGTTCCTTTGTGACATCATATTGCTTCATGTAACTAACAACATTAGATGCAACATGCATTCTATCTTTCTCTTCCTGCACTTATGGCAAATGAATAAATGTAATTTATAACTTAACAAGAAGTCATAAAAACTAGTGAATATAGAAAACATATATACCTTTTGGGAGTAAAAATCATTCATGAGTCTAGCCATTACACATGAAGCTTTTACAATAGGAGGTTTTGAGAGAGCCCATTCGAATGATTCGTCGGTGACCAAATCACCCATGCCTACAAAACAAGTTGCTATGAGCATTCCATACCCACTGTTGATGTATGACACGGCTATGTGTTCCTCTGTCGTTGGTATAATCCCCTTGTGTGCCCAGTTCGTTTCAGTCATATAGCTTCTAACTAACTCTTTCATCTGTATACGACAACCTCTATAGTCAAATGCACCAAAAGTTTGTTTAATTAATTATAAAAGAAACCGAGTTAAACTTACAGCCTCTTTTGCATAGCTTACATGATGCGCTTTCCCCTCCTTTCCCACGATTTCTTCCATTTCTATGTAAACATCCAACAATTCTTGGTATATCTGTTTCATATGTATTCTGGAAGCTCATCTATGCATGTTATTGACCACCTATAATTAATTATTTTATTAGAAGAATATTGTTTTGAGGACCAGAATACAACCACACCCACTGACATCCCACCTATAGCAGAGCTATTGGCAGGGTTTAGGAAGGGTGGGATGTAGGCAAACCATACATCTATCCTAGATGATAAAGACGCTGATTCTAGACCGAATGTGTTCATTAGTTGAAAACTGTGCATGCATATATACCTTTCAATTGCTTTAGTAAAGATCTTAAGTTCTTCATAAGTACCATAAGCATCATAAGTGTCATCAACAATTGTTGTCATCGCAAATACTTTTGTTAAAAAAGTTCTAGCTTGAGAGTATTTTGGCTCAAAGTATACACAAAGTGCCCAGAAGAAAGATTCAACCAATCTGTCCCTTACATAAGGTAGATTGTTCGGGACAAGACTTTTCCACCACCTACAATAAATTAGAACACATATTAAAGCCTTGGGTTATTGTTCCTTTTTGAAATCTTTAATAACAAATGAAAAACGAGAATGTGATATTTTTTAAGCTAAATCATATACTAATACATGGAAATATACCTGGAAAGATGGCTGAGTTCTTTCTTATGTAATGACTGAACCAAATTGAACCCTAACTTAGCTAGTTTAAGTAGAGACTCGTTATGACAACTTTGTTGCTCGTAGAAAGGAATGTAAGATATCGCCTCTAGCCTTGGCACCCTTTTTTGTAAAGGTAGCTTTAGCGCGTCTTGGATATGGCTAGACAACACTGAGTTGGTCTGAGTAAGATCGTTTGCTATTTTGTTAAGATGGGTTCTTGTAAAAACAAGCGCGTCTTCTAGCACAACTTCACCTTGCACTTTCAAATAAGCTGCTTCATACAACTCAAGCAAACCTTCGACATCACTCGCTAAGGATTCCTTAAAAGACCCGTTTTCATCTTTGTATTCCTTGAAAACATCTGTTTCAATTTACGTCAAACATCATTAGGTTATTTTTTCATGATTAATATATCGAATGTATGCTTACTCACCACATGAAACATGGAAGCCTTGTTGTCGTAGGATTCGAAACCAAAGAGAAGGGTTTCCTCCTTTCCAATCATCACCATATGCGTCATAAATACATTGCATGGCTTGTTCAATCTCTTCTTCAAAATGATAGGCTATACCAAGACGTTGGATGACATCAATCAGTTTTAACAAATTTGCATGCTCCGTTAGAACTTCTAAAGATGACAACATATCTTTCCTTACAGCTTCCTTCAAATCTTTGACAACTTGTTCTACCTCAGCTTGCTCAACATCATGCTACATTCAAACATTATTCAAAATTTATTTACTTTTAAATAAACATGATGATTGTTTTTATAAACTTGTAATTATTTTTGTACCTCTTCATAGACGAGAAACTGATCCCCCCACCGCTAGGATGAAAATTGGCATTGGGACGAATTACCTCCTCTTGTTTGAAAGACATATCAAAGAAAAGTTTGAATCTAGGTATTACAAAGCACTTGTTTATTTTAGCATAGAGGAAGCTCAACACTATTTATAGAGTTGATTACAGAACACCAACACTCTACTATTCAACTTAGTCATCGTTTGATATGATGATTGATGTGACACTAGTAAATTCCATCAACGTTTGATGAGGTATCATGGCCACCCATTATTTATGATCTACTACTACTACTTATAATAATCATAATAATAAACGTGTAGATCAGTAGACAAACAACCCTTGATTTAAACTTTTTTTACGAGAGTGCCATTATAATATTGTGAATCTAGTCTAGAGTAGCTGTATCGATAGAGGTAGAAATGTCAAAGTTCAATTTTATTAAAATAGAGACACTATGAAGACTATTGAGTGAGACGATACAAAGTCGGGTACGATGGTGAGATTGGGAGAGATGAAAAGTTGTGGAGGGGACTATTCTTTTTTTTTTGTCTTTTGTGATTTTTTCTTTTTATATTTTTTTACATTATAAATTTAAAAGAATTTATTTTTTATTAAATTTTGTTTTACTTTTTTTTCGGATTTGGTCATTTTAGCTTGGTGTTTGCTGATCACATTTGATCCCTTAGGTTTTTTTACCATCTCGACTTTCTAATACACGTAGATATAATTTGACTTCGTCTGTGTTCACGTCACATGAGTCACTTGTTGTAAAAAAATCGTGCTTTTGTTTACATTGTTCTTCAGTTTAGGTCGTCATTTAGTTTCTACTTAGCATTGTTTTACTCTCCTACCCCGTAACGCGGGTGCAGACTAGTTTTTATTAAAGGTTGTAGTTGAAAAAAAAACATGTTAACATGACTGCAATTTGCACCAGAGTGGGTTTAAGAATAATAGTCTTTTCCTTTTGTATTAAAGGACGTATATGGAAAAAAGAACCAAAATCAATTTCCTATGACTACATTTTACCAACAAGTACTTTAAATTATTCGAATCGGTGACGGCACTACCTAAAACATGGATCTCACCATTTTACATCATTTTCTCCCTTTATATACACAAGTCTCTCTATCTCCCTCCTACTCTCATATACGAACCATCGACTTCCACAAAGACCAACCCCTACTCTCATGGCACTACCCACAGGACCGGCGGCGGTGTTTGGTCTGTGGATAATGTCACACCCTTACTAATATTGAACGATTTACGTATAAATATCGACAATTAAATGTGTATTTACCACTACACATACTTATGAAAATACCGGTTTATTAAAACTTTTCTCAATAAAAACAATACAACATAATATGTATAAGTTCGTCATTTAAAAATGACGACGAAACAATGTGCGGAAGCTTGTAACTTGATCGTGTTCAGTTCTTTGTTGAGCTTGATCGTCATCCAGTACTCCAATTATTACCTACATATCATAAATCATGATATACGTTAGTTATATGAAATCTATAACTAATCTAGCTAAGCCCGAAAGCTCAATACGATGACCAGGTAACTCGTATGGGTTATGACGACTGATAACCCAGATGAGTAGATAACTTGTCTGGATTATGGCAACTGATAACCCAGATGACTAGATAACTCGTATGGGTTATGGCAACTGATAACCCAGATGAGTAGATAACTTGTCTGGATTATGGCAACTGATAACCCAGATGACCAGATAACTCGTATGGGTCATGGCAACTGATAACCCAGATGACCAAATAACTTGTCTGGGTTATGGCAACTGATAACCCAGATGAACAGATAACTTGTATGGGTTATGGCAACTGATAACCCAGATGACCAGATAACTTGTCTAGGTTATGGCAACTGATAACCCAGATGAACAGATAACTTGACTGGGTTCTGGCAACTGATAACCCAGATGAACAGATAACTCGTATGGGTTATGGCAACTGATAACCCAGATATATATTTAACAATTCTGGGTTACAGAACTTGGCCATTTTTCCCTTTTTAGTAAATGTTGCGTAACTTCTCTGATATTTGTTCGTTTAACTTGAAACTTGTTTCTAATTGATCGTAATACATTTGCCTACATTATTAACCCCTAATCTTTAACCCAGATTTATAAGTTTTATGATTTACACAACCATTACCGGGTTTATACGCGTTATTATTTTGACCCGTTATGAGATTTAAGCACTTTAAGCTTAAATTATCCACAACCTTTCATATCTTTTATTCCCGCTTAATGATCTTTATTCATCTATCATCACAACTTCAGTTGTGTGGATTATGATAGAGAAATTCATTATACTACTATTCTACCCTCGAATTTGACATTTTTACAAAA
The DNA here is from genome assembly GCA_030545235.1 of Helianthus tuberosus. Classification (NCBI taxonomy): domain Eukaryota; kingdom Viridiplantae; phylum Streptophyta; class Magnoliopsida; order Asterales; family Asteraceae; genus Helianthus; species Helianthus tuberosus. Next base: position 134,134,415 of record CM060371.1, on the reverse strand, counting down.
ATGACCCATTACACATACCTGGCTCGGGTCAAAGCATTGACCCGTTTTAATACCTTACATTATTAGTTACTAACTAAAAGCAATGCAAGCCATACGCTATTCTTCCCGTGAGCACAAAACTCGACAAGCAACCATTAGTCATTATTGTCAATGGTGATAACATCACCATTTGACCCGTTTGGTCTAAATGACCATTTTATCCATTATGGCTTACACCATAAGGTAACTTTTCAGAACTCATTGTTTATTCGTCAACACGTGACCAAATTACCGTTTTACTCTTTTTACCATCAAATATGGTTTCTTACTATTTTTACTTATTCCGGTATTGGTTCGCGTCGGAACGTCATAATTCAAAGACTCATTTTAAATATTAGATTACTTTGTTATTAACCAATACATAAGTAGATATTCTACTTAAAAGATGTAAGCTTTACTTACCTTGCATCCGATTATGTTTTCCCGCGTATTTGATCTTCTTGACCCGCTTCTTCCCAAGCTTCCACCTAGCTTGTCAAGCGTCAAACTACCATTTAACATTCGCAAGATGGTTAGATTAGTCATCATTTATCACGACTATTCCACCTTACGGACTTTATATCAAAATTACCATTTGATCCTATTATAGGTCAGTTTGACTTTTAAAATTCAACTGCCTATTAACATATGCAAATGCACAATTAAGTTTAACAAACTTATTTAGGCATTTCATCAAATACTTGGTAGGCATTTATTTTAGGCCACCATTTTAACTAAATTCCCAACCCAGTTCGTATCATTTCTTTCACTTTAACAAGTTCATGTAATAGTTAACATCAAGTTAACTTAGCTTTGAGTTATCAATACTAGTTCACCCATTTATCATGCTATGCTAGAACTAAGGGTTTTCATCTCTATGTGAAAATCCATTTCATCATATTACTAGACATTCATCCGAACACCTAATAAAATCAAATTCTCCATACAAACTAGTAGACATGATGATTTCAAGCACCTATTAAGATCAATAATACATAAATTTCATCATTTCATATAAAACCCATTTCATGTAATGTATGAACACTTGACCTAGTCTCAAATTATTCAAGTATTTCTCAAATACTAACTAGTATGATGATCATAAACATAAATACATCATCAATTTCATCATGGTAGTTAAAATATTGAACTCAAAGTTATCGCCTTCAAGTTCATCCACATACTCATCATTACCAAAGCATAAATTACAACATACCTTATGATCTCCAAGCTTAGATGATCACGAATTTATGTTCATGCATGTGATTTAGCCCTAAGTAATCCTCCAATTTGATGGATTAAGGTTGAACAAGGCTTTGTTCCTTGTTCTTCTTCTCTGATCTTTACTCTCTCACACACTTAATGTGTGTTATGCTTTATTTTGTTTATTAATAGACCTAAGTTTCACTCCTTTTTCCTTTTTGGCCCCTCTAGTTTGTCTAAATGTTTAAACCCCCATATAACACTTACTAGCAATTAACCAATTCTCATAACTAGGTTTAAATGTTCCTAGTTAACTTAGTGGGTTTGGGGAAGTTATAACTGTAACACCTGCGTCCCTATACTTTTAGCTAATTGTCACTTTTAGCCCCTATACTATGCTATATGTGATACTTTTGATACCTGGTGAACCTAGTACTATGAATCTTATGAGACTTAACTATGATTCTAGATACTTGATACATGGAAACTATGATTCTTGATACTTGATACTTGGAAACTATGATTCTTGATACTTGATACTTGGAAACTATGATTCTTGATATTTGATACTTGGAAACTATGATTCTAGACACTTGATACTTGGAAACTATGATTCTAGATACTTGATACTTGGAAAATATGATTCTTGATGCTTGGAATCTAGATTCTTGACTCTTGATACTTTGGTGCTTGACTCTTGAGGCTCGTGAAACTTGAGACTTGGTTAAACGAGGGACTGGAGTCTTGTCACTGGCGGAAACTATGGAAACTTTTGTGTTAATGATATAATCTAGTTAGGTGATACTATTACCTAATAATACGCAACGCAACGCTAAATATCACTCGCAAAATGAATCAAAGACGGGAACGCGGAAAGGATGGTGTTAGGGATGGATTTTCTAAATCTAAGGATCACGGATCCTCAAGGGCAGCCAGGATCACGGATCCACAATTCTGTTTGAATTAAGGATGATCGGAAGACGTTGCAGGTTTAAGGATCCAGGATCCTCATTATTATCCTAACACTAACGGTTGTTTCCACTATGTTTGAATTCGTTTTACAGGAGTATTCGAATGGGAATTGGTCTTGCCGAGATTCTAGGGGAATATGCTCCATTATTCTGCACGTGGTGTATGACCGTTATGGAAGTCGTGGGAAGCTAGCATGATTTGCGGATTGTTAGTTAGTTAGATTATTTCCATTTTTAAAAGGGGATAATAAGCTTGATAGTTAGAGGAATTAGCAACACACACACTCTAAAAATCTCTCTGCAACTTATTGGCGATTACACACATTTTGCACACTAGTGATCCTTGTAACAAGCTTGTTATAATCCCGATTTGTAACCTTTACTTGTTTAATATAGTTGGTGATCGGTAGTTTCCATCACCCGAGGTTTTTTGTGCCGGAGATCATATCTTGATCAAGGGCTTTTTCCTCGTATAAATCCTTGTGTTTCCTGTTCATTTCCTTTACAAATTGTTCATGCATTCATTCATTCATTTATGCATCACACCTCACAAAATAAGATTTGGTTGCATTATCCTATTCTGATTTTTGACCAAAACAGTTTGGTGCCCACCGTGGGGCAATTGGTGCTTCATTTCTGAGAAATTTCGTTCATTGTGATCATTTCGGTTCATTACCTTCAACCACATGGCTTCTTCAGCAAAGAACACTTCAAGCTCCATGCCGGCGGTCACTTCTTCACAGGGCATTCCACCTTTGCCTCCAGCACCTTTTAGATCCCAGAAGAATGCTGAGAATGCTGCGAAGAAACAAAGCCCTGTTTTCTCAAAATCACCAACTTCTGTTGTTTCTTCTAGCCCTACTAACAATGATCTTTATTCTTTGATTTTGTAGATGAAGGGTTACATGCAACAGCAGGACAAAACCAATGAAAGGATCCTTCGAGAGATTGATGACATCAAGAAATTGAAGAGATCAGCGGAGGATCGCTCTCCTTTGATGCAGAGATCGCTGAATTTCAACACTCCAGTCATAACTTCCCAGCACTCTATAGCTCCAGATATCCAGTACCAGGGTGGATCATTGGGAATGCAATATGGATTAATGGCAATGACTCAGGCTCAAGGATCCTACTTTCAGCCTTCAGGATCCTCTTTTCAGCCTTTAGGGTCCTCCTTCCAGCATCAGGGATCCTTCACTAGTTCAGGAGGATACATGGGGTCGCAGACGGTTCAAGGATCCTTCTCTCAGCATCCAGGATCCTCCTTCAGGTTCAGGGATCCTCATCTGAGGGTCAAGGATCCTCATCTCAAGCTTATGGATCCATGGATTATCCTCCAAGACCCCTAACTTCGGTGTATCAAGGATCCAACATCTTTTAGGGTCAAGGATCCTTAAGAAGTGCAGAACCCAGAAGTTCAGAGATTAATTTGGGAGACTTCATACCAATGCAGGCTATTGCTTCTTCTGGTCCCTCAATTATACCAGAATCCCATCAATATAGATTCACATCTGGAATTCCAAACCTGAATCCTCCAGGAGGTAACACTTTGAATAATTCTTATACCACTAACCATGGCTTTATGCAGGATACAGGCATCAACCAAGCTATGGCTAGGGAATTACAGAAACTGAAGGATATGATATCTAGCATTCCAGGAGTGGTTAAGCCCATTCCTGAAATTCCAGATGGAAGCCACAAGATATCTCGTTTTGCTCCACCTCTTTGTGATGCAGAGATTCCGAAGAGATTTCAAATACAAACCATGAAGCTATATGATGGCTCAACGGATCCAGAAGAGCATGTAGCTCAATACAGAGAAAGGATGGAGATCAATCCAATTCCTGAGAGGTTAAATGAAGCATGTCTATGCAAGGGTTTCGGATCCACACTGACAGGATCAGCTCTTAAATGGCTGCTATGTCTTCCCCCTTACTCTATTACTTCATTTGCTAATCTAGTTAATCTGTTTAATAGCCAATTCTCATGTAGCAAAAAATTTGAACGTTTAACTAGTGACTTGTATAGAATCCTTAGATATTCCTAATCTGGATATTGCTACAGCTGTAGAAGCCATCAAAATGGGTTTACTTAGGGATTCATTGTTCTATGATGATCTTGTCATGACCCCTTGCAGGAATCTTGATGAAGTGAGAACTAGGGCCCTTAGATTCATCCTACTAGAGGATGATAAAAGGATCCAAGAAACAGTGGCAGGATCCTCGAAGCAGGAAAAGCAAGGATCCTACTTCAGGAATAACAAGTCTAAGTCATACAACAAGTCTGATAACCAGAACGTGCATGCAGTGGAGCAAGAAGAGGATGATGAGGATTATCCTCCCATTTCTAAATATTGTTTTTTTGTTGATAACAATGAACTAATCCTTGCAATGTAGAACTTAGGTGAAAAAGCAAGATGACCCAGAAAAAGTGATAAGCCAGCTGCAACAAAAGACAAATCCAAATGGTGTGCATATCATGAAGATTTCGGTCATCTCACTGAAGAATGTATTGCACTAAGAAAAGAGATTGGTTACTTATTAAGCAAAGGGCACTTGAAGGAGCTGTTGGGAAGAAAAAAGTCAAGGATCCAGGATCCTGAAAAAGTTTCAGAAAGAGCTCCTGCTCCTCCTGCTGATGCACATATTATTAACTTCATATCCGATGGACCAGACATATGTGGCACTTCCTTTTCAGTAGCCAAGAGGCATGCCAAGGAGACCAAGATGGATAATGGGGATAGACCCGTCCGAACTTCTACTGTTACACAAGAAAAAGTTATAACTTTTGATGAGGATGATCGTGTTGATGTTCAGGATCCTCATCATGATGGTCTTGTTATTACTTTGTTTATATCTAATCATTTTGTTCGCAGGATCCTGATAGATGGAGGAAGTTCAGTGAACATCATTCAGCTTGATGTCCTCAAGAAGATGAACATCCCTGAATCAGAAATTATCCCAAGATCTTCGGTTCTTGTAGGATTCAGTGGGGAAACCAAGAGTACATTGGGGGACATTAAGCTTCCCATTTACATAGAGGGACTTAATTCTTTTCAGAAATTTTGTATTATATATTGCTTATCCTGTTGCAATGTTATCCTTGGCAGGCCATGGATACATGACATGAAAGCAGTTGCATCTACATATCATCAGTGTGTAAAGCTTCCTAGTCCATGGGGGGGGGGGGGTGGTGAAGATTGAGAGTGACCAACAAGAAGCAAAGAATTGCTACACTTCATCGATGAAGCCAGCCTCAAGACCAAGGGAGCAATAGCAATTAAAGCATCCTCCAAGAGATGTCCTGGAGGTAAGAGAGCAAGATGTGAAAGATATTCTTATGGATCCTGAATCCAAAGTCTTTATAGGATCCGGGATCCTCAATGACATCAAACATGATTTAGTATCCTTCCTCAAGAGGAGAAAAACTACCTTTTCCTGGAAGCATGAAGACATGACAGGTATCTCTAAAGATATAATTACTCATAAGCTTGGCATTGACAGGTCATTCAAACCCATACATCAAAAGAGGAGAAAGTTTGCACCTGAGAGGAATGCCATTATCCAGGAGGAGGTAGACAAGCTGCTCCAAGCAGGTATGATTAGAGAGGTTAAGTATCCAAGATGGTTAGCCAATGTGGTTGTTGTTCAAAAGAAAAACGAAAAGTGGAGGGTATGTGTCGATTTTACTGATTTAAACAAGGCATGTCCCAAGGATCCTTTCCCATTACCCCACATTGACTCCACGGTGGATCCTACCGTGGGTCATGAGTTGTTAACTTTTATGGATGCTTCATCTGGATTTCAATAAATTCAGATGGAACCATCTGATCAAGAGGATACAGCCTTTATGACCCCAACGGGTATCTTGTTATATTGCTATGCCATTTGGACTAAGAAATGCAGGTGCTACTTATCAAAGGCTAGTCAATATGATGTTTAAGGAGCAAATTGGACACACTATGGAAGTCTATATAGATGACATGGTGGTTAAGTCCAAAAGAGCTGAGGATTACCTTAGAGATTTGGAGGAAGCATTCAATATCCTTGATAAATTCAACATGAAATTGAATCCTTCCAAGTGTCATTTTGGTGTTAAAGCAGGGAAGTTCCTAGGTTACATGGTAACAAAAAGAGGCATCGAGGCAAGTCCAGAGCAAATCAAGGCGATTGTGAATATCAAATCTCCTGCCAATTCCAAGGATGTGTAAAGGTTGACAGGGAGGATCACAATCTTGAACAGGTTCATATCAAAGTCATCAGAAAAGTGCAAGGAATTCTATGACATTCTGAGAAAGAACACGAAATTTGAGTGGACTGAAAAGCATGAGAATGCTCTCAAAGCCCTTAAGGATTACCTATCCTCAGCTCCTGCCTTGATGAAACCAGAAAAAAAGGATATATTATCCTTATAGTTGGCAGTCTCTTCTAAAGCAATAAGTGCAGTCCTTGTTAAGGATCACGAATGTACACAACATCCTGTATATTATGTAAGTAAGAGTTTGCTTGATGCTGAATCCAGGTATTCACATTTAGAAAAACTTATCCTTGCTTTGATTATGGCATCTACTAAATTACGTCATTATTTTGAAACTCATGCTATCATTGTTAAGACTAACTTTCCAATTAAGAATGTTCTCAGGAAACCTGAGATGTCAGGAACGATGGCTAAATGGGCAGTAAAGCTTAGTGCTTATGATATAAGATATGAGCCAATAACTGCCATTAAATCCCAAGCCTTAGCTGACTTTGTGGCAGATTTCAGTAGTGACTTACAAAGGGAAGCTGAGTTAGAAGTCCAACAGCTTGAAGAAACCAAGGATCCTTGGGGTACTCTTCACAGATGGAGCCTCTAACATCAACGGAACTGGACTTGGAATACTACTAAAATCGCCACAGGGGGACATAATACCCCACTCAATAGCTTGTGAGTTTCAAACTACTAATAATGAGGCTGAATATATGGCCTTGATAGCTGGTTTGCAAATTGCCAAGCACATGAGGATCAGGTATCTTGAGGTACACGTAGATTCATTGTTAATCACTAATCACTTTAATGGATCCTACGCTGTTAAAGGTGAAAGACTAATTAAATATCTAGAGATAGTCAAGGAATTGGCACTCTTTTTCGTTTCCTTTAGTTTGACACAGGTACCTAGGGAAGAGAATGCAGATGCATTGGCCAATCTTGGATCATCATTGAAGATTCCAGAGGATATTAAAATTCCTATTATCCATATCCTGGCTCCTGCTATTGAGGAACATGTAGCTATGGAGATAGGAGAGGATTCTGCAGTCATACCTAGTGATGATGCACAATCTCATTCAGGATCCTGGATCCTCCCAATCATGAGATATATACAACATGGAGAGATTCCTGTAGGGGAAAACCCCAGAGCTTTCAAAGTCAAGGTATCTCAATTTACAATATTGAATAACATGTTATATAAACGATCTCTTGCAGTTCCATATCTAAGGTGCATTGAGAATCCTGAAATTCAAGAAGTCCTGAAGGATTTTCATGAAGGAGATTGTGGAAACCACACTGGGGGCATGGCATTATTCTCAAGGATCCTTAGGACAGGATACTATTGGCCTACTATGAAGAAGGATGATGTGGATTATGCCAAGAAATGTGATGCTTGTCAGAGTCATAGTAATATCCTTCATCAGCCAGCAGAGCTCCTGCATCCTATATCCTCTTCTTAGCCATTCATGAGATGGGGAATGGATATAGTTGGTAAACTTCCCAAAGCACCAGGAGGAAAAGTGTTTATGCTTGCCATGACTGATTACTTTTCCAAGTGGATAGAAGCTGAAGCCTTTGCTCAAGTCAGAGAAAAAGAAGTGATATCCTTTATTAAAAGAAACATTATTACCAGATTTGGTATTCCCTCTGAAATTGTTCGTGATAATGGATCCCAATTTATTGGGAGTAGAACTACTAACTTTTGTGACAGCTGGGGGATTAAGATGATAACATCAACACCAGTCCACCCATAATCTAATGGTTAAGCAGAATTATCCAACAAGATCATCATCAACAATTTAAAGAAAAAGCTTGGATCCAAGAAAGGAAAATGGGCAGAAGAGCTACCTTATGTGCTATGGGCTGATAGGACAACTCCTAAGAATGCTACTGGCCAAACTCCATTTTCTTTAGTGTTTGGAGCAGAATCAGTGACCCCTACAGATATGGTGGTTCCTACTGCTAGAACAAGCATCCGTGATCCTGAAGGAAATGCTGAAAACTTGGTTCAAGACTTGGATACCATAGAAGAACTCAGGGATTTGGCAAGGATAAGAATGGCTAGTTATCAACAAAGGATGGCTGGAGCTTATAACAAAAATGTCAGGATCAGAAAGTTTCAAGTAGGTGATATGGTGTTGAGGAAAGCATTCCAGAACACCACAAATCCTGCTGATGGCAAGTTAGCACCAAAGTGGGAAGGCCCCTATCTAATTGAAGCTGAGGCAGGAAAGGGGGCATATCGATTATTAACAATGGAAGGTGATCTGCTACCAAGAGCTTGGAATGCTGTCCATTTGAAGAGATATTTCATGTAGGAAGGATTTGGGATCCTTGACTGTCTTAATGTCCGATATCCATTAAGGATCCTTAGAGGATATTTGATCCTCAGTCTGGTAATGATCTGATTCTAATTTATTTAATCCTTTAATTTATTACAAGGAGAAGGATCTAGGATCCTTTATCTTTTTTTTTTCACTTAGTTCTGAGTTTTGCAGAAGATTGATGTATCCTTGACAAAGGATCAAATATCCACAGAAGTCTCCTAAGTTGTTTGGGCTTGTCCCCAATTTTTTGGGTTTATCCCCAGTTTTTTGGGTTTATCCCCAGTTTATTGGGTTTATCCCAGTCTTTGGGCCTGTCCCCAGTTTCACCAGTAGCGCACGATAATCCTGGTGCAGTTCAAGGCAATGGGACCAATACCCGCTTTAGGGGCTGACAATTTCATTGTGCTGGCTGTATTCAGGATCCTACGTATAATGGTAGACGTACCATACATCCGTTCCTAAGGTTTCTAACGTTTTCACGTTAGCTAAGGTTTTGGCATTTTCATGTCACTAAGTTTGGATAGTCGCCAGTGAGGGCCATACTCCAGTTTACACAAGATCCTTTGGGCTTGTCCCTAGTTTTTTGGGCTTGTCCCTAGTTCTTTGGGCTTGTCCCCAGATTGTTGGGCTTGTCCCCAGTTACTAACTCTTCTTTTATATTGGCTTAGTCCCAAGTTATGATATGTTTCAGGTTTTTCAAAGCTAAACAGTTAAGGATCCTGGATCCTAACCTTTTACTAAGGTTTGTCTGTTGGTTATCTTGATTGTAAGTATTAAATATTTAGGATCCTAACTTGGATTCTCAGGTATGATCCTTATTTACCTTCACTTTATTCTTGATTTATTTAAGTTACCCTTATTCTTTGACAACATAATACATGATCCTGAAATTACATCACCTTTTTAAACTTTTCGATTAAAGGATATTTGATCCTTGATCATATCCTAAATTTTTTGACATAATCTAATATACTTATGTTCTTAACTTGTATATTCAAAGAAATTGTACCATAACAATTGAAAGGTAAATATTCACAGAAATAACAACACAAGATAAGACAAAAGATTAAACTTTTATTTATTTAGCAAAAGATTAACCCTTCAAAGGTTGTCAAAATTACCTACCCCAAGCATCTACCAGCAATACGTGGCCCGTCCACTAGGGTAGGTAAAGGGTGTCCATGATAATATGATCTAAGTTATGCAGGAATAGAAAGACGGCAGGATAACAATGGCTTCATCCCCCAAATAGAGGATCCCTCCACCAATTGTCATCCTACCTATTGTTCAAAGGATCAGTGATCCTTAAACCTAAATACTATTGTTTAAGTACAGACCAACATTGTTCACCATCAAAACACCAACAACCAAAAAAACAAAACCTTAAACCATAAAAAATGGGCTCCTGCCACGTCTAGAAATTTCCATCATCGCCCATTGTTGCAGCCTACACCTTCGCTGCATCACCACCAGCCGTTGATCCCTCTGCTTGATCCTTCAACCCGCTGTCACCAGCTTCAATCATCAAAACCTCTTCAGCCTCTTCCTCATCATCCAGCTCAGCCAGCTTGATCTTCCAACCTTCTTGGTCCCAGGCGGTCCTGTCAAAGTTAGGATCCTCAGCCTCTTGTGCCATTTGAAGCTTGATCTTGAGCATGGCGATTGTAGCAGAAATCTTGGCACCCTCCATCACTTCCGCCTTCTCCTGATCAGCTGTAATTTGGGCCAGGACCAGCTCCCTCTTCGCCAGGTTGACATCATTCTCGAGAGAGGCAATCTTCTGATCCTTTGCAAGGTACATCTTCTGGAAGTCCAATTGCTTTTGTTCAGCCTCTTCAGCATATGAATCCAGGAGCATCTGGATCTCAGCAAATTTCTGCAAAAAAAGAAACACATGTCAGGATCAATTATCCTTGGTATGGGAAGATCAGATTTAAGGATCTGGGATCCTTACCTCAGAGACGTATTCTTCAAACTGGTGCTGGATGAGAGGCAGACCTTCAAGAGACTCATCAGTCTTCCTTTTCTTTCCGCCCTTGCCCTTTGTGCTGGCACCCCTAGGATTTGGGATGCTGGGACTGGAAGCAGGTTGTTTCTTGGCAGACTTAGAGGAAACATATGTAACAACCGTGCTTGTAATCACTATGAACAGTTCTGTTATCAATAAAACAATGTTATTTGATCCCAATGTTTGTTTTGTTATGTTTTACATTTTTCATGTTTTGACTTTTGTTCAATTTCAAACTCTACATCGCTTTCTGGAGAGTTATACGCAAACTAGTGCGTAAACGTACTCAGTTTAATGCAAGAAATACTCCGGAACATCAACATATACTCAACATACCTTAAATAACCTTTACATAACTTAGAAATAAGTTTTAAAGGCTTTGGTATAGCAAAAACAAGTTAATTCGCTTACAGGGACTAAATATGACAAACTGCGAAAGTATGTCAATTTGAACTGTAACGAACATTCCGGAACATGACCATAAGTTAAACACACCTTAAATATCCTTTACATAGCTTAGAAATAGGCTTTGAGGGGTTTGGTGTGCTAAAATAAACTTTTGGAACATTCAGGGACTAAAAGTGTCAAAAAGTGCACAAGTTTGCATTTTCGCGCATAACTTACGTTCTGAATACATCTGGATATCCAAAAAATTTATGGAAGCATGACTATATTTTATTTTAGTGTTCGCCTTAAGAAAAATCCATTCGTCGCGTCATTTGGATCGTTTTTCGCGCTTATGCGCATTCCGTCGTACTTAAGCGAACATCGCGTTCGTACGACCAAACGAACCATCATCCGGCATATTTTTGAACATGTTTTGAGTTCCCTATACTTTAACTTCATTTTAGAGCCTTGAAATGAGGTTAACGGGGTTCAAACGCATCGAAAATCGCTTAAAACACGTGCAGGGACCATTTCTGCAAAATCTGCCAAAACAGGGGCCTAGCGTGACGCGAGGGTCCTTAGCGTCACGCGAGCCCCTATCTGGACCAGATTCAGTGTTTTTATCACAAGTTGCAACCAATTAAACCACAACCACATGTTTGCAACTTGCTTAATCACTAAGATTAGGAGCATATGTGGCTCCATAACCTTTGTGACAAGTGTACGCACGAGATTAAGGCACGATAATCGACAAACGATCCTAACGGTTACCCGAATACTATATATACCCCATGCCTTTCATTGTTTTAAGGCACAAGAATCTTATTAGTTGTGTTCTAAGTTGAAACCTTGTTTCATACCTGAACTATACTGATCTAGATTAGCATTCGGGGACCCTTCGTAAGTATTCTTTCGTTCTTTTCCTTATTTTTACTGCTTTTCGAGTCAGAAAGTCAAACTTTGTTTGACTCTCAGCGTTGACCAGTGATGGTCAATGCGAAGTTCGTTAGAACTTCGCAACGTGATTGTAATCACGATGGTCATAGTCCCTTGGGACTATGCCTACTGATTACCACGTTGTCTAGGGTCGTAGGGTAGGCGATCTAATAAATCGCCTATACCTTCGAACCCGACCCAGTTTGGTCGATCATTAGGATCTGACCAAATACATTAGGTGACCATAGTGTAGGGAATAACCTTCCGAGGTTATACCTTATGGTCACGACGTGTAAGTAGTTGTATGATAGGTAGTTTATATGCCTTAGGTAAATTACCAGAATACCCTTTTCATACATAATTGGTAATTTAGCATATGTAACCTAAACTTTTGTCACGTAACTGATTATGTAACATGTTTAGGCATATAATACTTGTCATAGGACTAGTTAGGCGGTCCGAACGCGTTTCACGCGCACGACACGTTAAAGTAGCATAAGCTTCCTAAACGGATCGTAATGGGTCGTAAACAATTATGTTAAGTTTCATTTAGCATGTAGGCTTTGTTAAACCATATCACATGAGTTCCGACACTCATTTGGTTTACAAACCCTAATGCTACCCAATCTTCCGATTTAGGTCCGGTTTATTAACATAGTTACCTATACTAGGTGCCGTTTGATTCCGAGATCTCTTGCATTGCTTGGTGGTTATCTTTATACAACTGAGCAATCTCAAGTGAGTACATAGACCCCTCTTTTACTGTTTTCCAAACTGTTTTGGGGTGGAACACATGTGCCTACTTGTTACATTCATGCTTTCCTGTTTTCACATCATATACCTGCTATGTTCGTTAGTACATTATAGTACATGATTTCATTACATTTCATGCTAGGTGTGCCTAATTGTGTGCATTACTTAGTACATCGTTTTACATGACATTTCCTGCTAGGTGTGCCCATTGTGTGCATTACTTAGTACATTGTTTTACATGACATTTCCTGCTAGGTGTGCCCATTGTGTGCATTACTTAGTACATTGTTTTACCTGACATTTCATGCTAGGTGTGCCCATTGTGTGCATTACTTAGTACATCGTTTTACATGACATTTCACGCTATGTATGTTCATTTGATTACATACTTAGTGCATTGTTTTTTTCACATGCTCACATTTTGGTATGACATTTGGTTTGTTTACATGGGACAATACATTCATTAACACCGATCATGCCGTTCGTTAGTAGGTAGTGGTACCATAGGAATTGACAACTCCCGTTCCGGACATCCCAGGGTAAGGGGACAGAAAGGAATGACCGAATTCGTTGACATTAAGACAGATAGACCTTTAATTTGTTTAAAGGGTTTATCACCACAGTCGCCAGGCTTGGATGTATGCATATTCACAATACCACATAAATGTTCATATTAAATAGTTGCATGCATTTACACAAAACATAGCTTTGATTTAAACCAAGTTTTACTTCAATATCTTGTTTTTGTGCATATGGTTTAGTTGAGACATTTCACTTGCCATACATGACATTTTGACATCGACATTTTACACAAAGACATTTGACAAAGGCAATTGACATAGACATTTGACATGGATATTTGACATAGACATTTGACATGATTTACTTTTGACACATAACATGTTTGACAATTGTTTCACACTATATGATTTACATCTTGACATGAACACTTGACATATCATTCAATACATTTGACAATTGGTTTAAACATAGACTTTTTACATTGTTTGGTTTGGTTTGATTAAGTGATTAAGTAACGATGCGTGTGTAATATGATACAAGCATGGTGGATACGCCGCTGGTACTTCCTATATATAAGTGTTTGTATGGTATTACATGTCGTAACGTTATTTGAATCATTTCAATATTGAGAAATAGAACATTTTATACAAATAACATACTTTTCACAAGACATTGATTTACAAACAACTTATCTTATACAAACACATTTTTACATGGTTATTTATTTAACCTGACATTTACTTATACATATCATCTGATCTTATTGTTTTCAAATGATTTACAAGACAAAGCGAATTACAAGGTTCATGACTAAACATTTTTCTTAAACATAAGTCATGAATCCTATTTTCACAAAACCTATGTATCTCACAGGCATTTTTATGCTGACGTACCTATTTTCACATGTGTTTTCAGGTACTTTTCCATAGGATGTTGATCATGATACTAGGGCGGACCTGTGCCTTAGAGACTTTAAAAGAAGATAGACTATGTTTAATTATGTTCTGAACTCTAAATTTGCTATTTCGAGACAATGTAACACCCTTGTTTAATAATTAAATAAAACTTTGTATGCCATGGTTATGAGACAATTAATTCTGTCGCGACACGCCCCGATGTTTCCGCCGCGATTTGTTGTTTTACGCGGTCGGGGTGTGACAGAAGAGTTGGTATCAGAGCCAATGGTTATAGGGAATTAGGTTATTAGTAATGCTTTGACCTAGACTATAACTTTTCTAGGAACCTAACACAAGTTATCTTGTGTTTAGATCTTAAAACATGTACATCACCTATCCTTAGGTGATTAACAAAACAAGGAACCAAAATTTTTCCGAAACGATTTTTGAAAAACAATCATCTGTTTTTGAATAAATTTTTACAAGGTTTTGAACCCTCAATTGTAAGGTTTTGAACCCTCTGTTTTATGGTTTTGAACCCTTTTCAAGTTTGGTTTTTGGCCTTGTGCCTTCTAATTTTCAAAAATCCCGTCAAACGTTTTGGGTTTTAAATAATGTGAACATGTGCAAACTGGAAGGGTGAATGCCTGTATTCTGGGTTTTCTGTCTAGGCAAGCACTTCGTATACATCTCAACCAGACGCGAGACCAGTTGTGCTTACCTGGGAATTCTTGGGATGAGTGTTCACTTATAGGCGAGCATGTCTTCATTATACATTATTTCTGACCCATTTACTTTGATTAGTCACTGTGTGTCGTTTGTCTGCTTTGTGATACGGACGAATGACCACCATCTTTGCTTTTGTTGATTTTGTTTCATCTCATTCTTTTTCATCCAATCATCTCACTCGTTTCTTTTCGTGTTTTCCTCTTTTAGAATGCCTCCTCGACGCGAGAATCAGATAGCTACTGCCGAGCTGGCAGAAATTATTGCGCAGCAGATGGCTGCTCAGTTTCCAAATCTCTTTGCTCAATGGAACCAGGCCAACAACAACAACAACGTTCCATGCAAATACAAGGATTTTAACCAGGCTAAACCACTCAAGTTTAGTGGTTCTGAGGGAGCGACTGGGCTTCTTCAGTGGTTCGAGAGCATAGAGAATACTTTTCGCCATGTGCAGTGTCCGGATAATCGCAAGGTCGAGTTCTCCTCGAGCGTATTTCAGAAGAGGGCTTTGACATGGTGGAACGGGGTTATGAGAGACCAGGGTGCTGAAGTTGCTCTCGCACAGACATGGGCTGAACTTAGAGCCCTTATGATGAGGGAATTCTGTCCTCGCCATGAGCAGCGAGCATTGGAGAAGGAGTTTGATGTTTTGAAGCAAGATAGTGGTGAGCACAGGGCTTATACTGATCGGTTTGAAGAATTGAGTCTGCTTTGCCCAACAATGGTTACCCCACTCGACAAGGCTATCGAGAGATACATCGATGGCCTACCTGACTCGGTACAAGACATTCTTACTGGTAGTAACCCTGCCACACTTCGTCAGGCGATCGAGTTATCTGCGACATTGACTGAGTCGCAGATCCGGAAGAACGAGTTACACAGGAAGGGTGACAAGGGCAAGAAGCAGTCGGCTGATAAGGAAGATAGCAAGAAAGGTCAAAACTTGAATGGAAAGAACTCTGGTTCTTCGAAGAGGTCAAAGAAGCGTAAGGCTTCTCAAAATTTTGCTATCACTGCTCAAGCTAACCAGGTAGCTCCCAACCAACCTGCACAGCCTCCAGCGAAGAAACCTTATACAGGGAATGCACCTTTGTGCAATAGATGCAACAGTCGCCACCAGCCGCAACTTCCATGCCGTTTCTGTACTAACTGTGGGAAATCAGGCCATCTCGCCAATGTTTGTCGATCTGCTCAGAATCCCGCGGTTCAGAACCCGGCTCAACAAGTTGCTCAGCCTCCTGCTCCGCAACAGGGTCAACCTGCAAGACCACAATACCCACCGGGTGCTTGTTACAATTGTGGGGATCTGACCCACTATAGGAATCGGTGCCCAAGACTAGTCAACCCGAACCAGAACCAGAACCAGAATCCGGCTCCGGCTCGAGGCCGAGTTTTTAACATGAATGCCCAAGAGGCACAGGCTGACGATAATGTGGTGAACGGTACGTTCTTTATTAATAATCAGCCTGCATCTGTTCTTTTCGATTCCGGTGCCGATAAGAGTTTCGTGTCTTTATCTTTTGAGCAAATGCTTCGAGTGTCTAGAACGAAACTAGGCAAATCTTTGACAGTAGAAGTTGCTAATGGTGAACCCATTATTCTTGATTCTGTTCTTCGCAACTGCCAGTTGAATCTTAACGACCATCTTTTTCCTATTGACCTCGCGCCTATGCAACTCGGAAGCTTCGACGTTATTGTGGGAATGGATTGGTTATCCAAGCATCACGCAGAGATAGTTTGTTCTAAGAAGATTGTTCGTGTGCCGCTTTCGACAGGCGAGATCCTGCAAGTTCAAGGTGAGAAGCCTACCGATGGTCTCAAACTCATGTCTTGTTTTAAAGCTCGGAAGTATTTGCAGAAGAACTATGTGGCTTTCTTAGCACATGTTACAGAAGATAAAGGAAAGGGTAAGTCTATTTCAGATATTCCTGTCGTTCGGGATTATTCTGAAGTGTTCCCTGAAGATTTACCTGGTCTACCTCCAGCACGCCAAGTCGAGTTCCGCATTGATCTCGTACCTGGTGCAAATCCCATAGCCAGAGCTCCATATCGTCTTGCACCGTCTGAGATGCAAGAGTTGTCTAAACAGCTTCAGGAGCTCTCTGACAAAGGTTTTATCCGTCCCAGCTTTTCACATTGGGGTGCTCCCGTTCTCTTTGTCAAGAAGAAGGATGGATCCTTTAGAATGTGTATCGATTATCGTGAGCTTAACAAGCTTACCATCAAGAATCGATATCCCCTACCTCGCATCGATGATCTCTTTGATCAGTTACAAGGCGCTTCTTATTTTTCGAAGATTGATCTGCGATCTGGATATCATCAACTTCGAGTGCAAGAAGAAGACATTCCGAAGACAGCATTCCGCACTCGTTATGGGCATTATGAATTCACAGTCATGCCATTCGGTTTGACTAATGCTCCTGCTGTTTTCATGGACTTAATGAATAGGGTCTGCAAACCTTATTTGGATCAGTTCGTCATTGTTTTTATTGACGACATCTTGATTTACTCTAAGACGCGAGCTGATCACGAGCAGCATCTTCGTCTTACTCTGGAACTCCTGAAGAAAGAGCAACTTTTCGCCAAATTCTCCAAGTGCGAATTTTGGCTTAAAGAAGTTCAATTTTTGGGACACATTATCAACGAACGAGGTGTTCATGTAGATCCCTCCAAGATCAGTGCGATTAAGGATTGGGATACGCCTACTACTCCTACTGAAGTTCGTTCATTTCTTGGTCTAGCGGGTTATTATCGCCGCTTCATTGAAAACTTCTCTAAGATTACAGTTCCTCTAACTGCTCTAACTCAGAAGAAAATGCCCTTTTACTGGGGATTCAAACAAGAGGAAGCTTTTCAACACCTGAAGCAGAAGCTTTGCGATGCGCCTGTTCTATCATTGCCTGAGGGTGATGATGATTTTGTCGTGTATTGTGATGCATCGAAATTGGGTCTTGGCTGTGTTCTTATGCAAAGGAACAAAGTCATAGCCTATGCATCAAGACAATTGAAGATACATGAGAAGAACTACACCACTCATGATCTTGAGTTGGGTGCAGTTGTCTTTGCTCTCAAGATCTGGAGACACTATTTGTACGGTACAAAATGTGTGGTTTTCACTGACCACAAAAGTCTTCAGCATATCTTCAACCAGAAAGAACTCAACATGAGACAGCGACGTTGGGTTGAGCTTTTAAACGACTACGACTGCGAAATTCGCTACCATCCTGGTAAGGCGAATGTCGTGGCTGATGCATTGAGTCGCAAGGAACGTACTAAGCTTCTTTGTGTATGTGTTCAGTCTGTTATTCAAGCTCGATCCGATATTCAAGCACGCATTGCTCAAGCTCAACAATCTTGTGTTTCACAAGGTTTAATGGATAAGGAATTTCCTTATCACATAACACCTGCTCTGGAACTGAAGGACAATGGATCATATTACTTCATGGACCGTTTGTGGGTCCCAAGCCAGGATGATCTTCGTACCTTGCTTATGGATGAAGCCCATAAGTCTCGTTATTCCATTCATCCGGGCTCAGATAAAATGTATAAGGACCTTCGTACACACTATTGGTGGCCTGGTATGAAGAAAGACATTGCCTTATACGTGTCAAAATGCCTTACTTGTCTAAAGGTTAAGGCTGAACATCAACGTCCTTCTGGTTTATTGGAGCAACCAGAGATCCCAGTTTGGAAATGGGAAAACATTACTATGGATCTTGTTACCAAACTGCCGCGCACAAAGAAAGGTCATGATGCCATCTGGGTAGTCGTTGATCGTCTTACAAAGTCAGCACATTTCTTGCCAATCCGCGAGGATTTTCCTACTGACAAACTTGCTCAAATCTATGTAGATGAAATTGTAGCTCGACATGGTGTTCCTTTGAACATCATTTCTGACAGAGATGCTCGTTTCACTTCTCATTTTTGGAGAACCATGCAATCTGCCATGGGGACCCAACTTAATCTGAGCACAGCTTATCATCCGCAAACGGATGGTCAATCTGAGAGAACAATCCAGACTCTGGAGGATATGCTAAGAGCTTGTGTGATCGATTTTGGTGGTAGCTGGGATTCACATCTTAAATTGATTGAATTCTCCTACAACAACAGTTATCACACTAGCATCAAAATGGCTCCTTTCGAAGCTCTCTATGGTCGAAAATGTCGTTCACCAGTCTGCTGGAATGAGATTGGCGAGGCTCAACTTACTGGACCTGCCCTCATTTTAGAGACAACTGACAAGGTCAAGAAAGTTCGTGATAACCTTCAGGCAGCTAGAAACCGTCAGAAGATTTACGCGGACCCAAAACGCAAAGCCTTTGAATTTCAAGTCGGTGATCGAGTATTACTTAAGGTCTCACCTTGGAAAGGTGTGATCAGATTTGGAAAGAAAGGAAAACTTGCACCTAGATACGTTGGACCATTCAAGATCGTCGAAAGAATCGGAAAGGTAGCCTACAGACTTGAGTTACCTCCTGAACTTGGAAATGTTCATCCAACTTTTCACATATCAAATCTCAAGAAGTGTACAGCTGATGAGAACTACTCCATACCGCTTGACGAAATTCGTGTTGGCAAAACACTGAAATTTGTTGAGAAACCAGTGGAAATCATGGAACGTGAAGTCAAGTGGCTTAAACGCAAGCGCATTCCTTTGGTCAAAGTTCGCTGGGAAGCTAAACGTGGACCTGAGTTTACTTGGGAACGCGAAGATCAAATGAAGGCGAATTATCCACATCTTTTTCCACAAGTTTCCTCTAAATAAATTTCGGGACGAAATTTCCACAAGTAGGGGAGACTGTAACAACCGTGCTTGTAATCACTATGAACAGTTCTGTTATCAATAAAACAATGTTATTTGATCCCAATGTTTGTTTTGTTATGTTTTACATTTTTCATGTTTTGACTTTTGTTCAATTTCAAACTCTACATCGCTTTCTGGAGAGTTATACGCAAACTAGTGCGTAAACGTACTCAGTTTAATGCAAGAAATACTCCGGAACATCAACATATACTCAACATACCTTAAATAACCTTTACATAACTTAGAAATAAGTTTTAAAGGCTTTGGTATAGCAAAAACAAGTTAATTCGCTTACAGGGACTAAATATGACAAACTGCGAAAGTATGTCAATTTGAACTGTAACGAACATTCCGGAACATGACCATAAGTTAAACACACCTTAAATATCCTTTACATAGCTTAGAAATAGGCTTTGAGGGGTTTGGTGTGCTAAAATAAACTTTTGGAACATTCAGGGACTAAAAGTGTCAAAAAGTGCACAAGTTTGCATTTTCGCGCATAACTTACGTTCTGAATACATCTGGATATCCAAAAAATTTATGGAAGCATGACTATATTTTATTTTAGTGTTCGCCTTAAGAAAAATCCATTCGTCGCGTCATTTGGATCGTTTTTCGCGCTTATGCGCATTCCGTCGTACTTAAGCGAACATCGCGTTCGTACGACCAAACGAACCATCATCCGGCATATTTTTGAACATGTTTTGAGTTCCCTATACTTTAACTTCATTTTAGAGCCTTGAAATGAGGTTAACGGGGTTCAAACGCATCGAAAATCGCTTAAAACACGTGCAGGGACCATTTCTGCAAAATCTGCCAAAACAGGGGCCTAGCGTGACGCGAGGGTCCTTAGCGTCACGCGAGCCCCTATCTGGACCAGATTCAGTGTTTTTATCACAAGTTGCAACCAATTAAACCACAACCACATGTTTGCAACTTGCTTAATCACTAAGATTAGGAGCATATGTGGCTCCATAACCTTTGTGACAAGTGTACGCACGAGATTAAGGCACGATAATCGACAAACGATCCTAACGGTTACCCGAATACTATATATACCCCATGCCTTTCATTGTTTTAAGGCACAAGAATCTTATTAGTTGTGTTCTAAGTTGAAACCTTGTTTCATACCTGAACTATACTGATCTAGATTAGCATTCGGGGACCCTTCGTAAGTATTCTTTCGTTCTTTTCCTTATTTTTACTGCTTTTCGAGTCAGAAAGTCAAACTTTGTTTGACTCTCAGCGTTGACCAGTGATGGTCAATGCGAAGTTCGTTAGAACTTCGCAACGTGATTGTAATCACGATGGTCATAGTCCCTTGGGACTATGCCTACTGATTACCACGTTGTCTAGGGTCGTAGGGTAGGCGATCTAATAAATCGCCTATACCTTCGAACCCGACCCAGTTTGGTCGATCATTAGGATCCGACCAAATACATTAGGTGACCATAGTGTAGGGAATAACCTTCCGAGGTTATACCTTATGGTCACGACGTGTAAGTAGTTGTATGATAGGTAGTTTATATGCCTTAGGTAAATTACCAGAATACCCTTTTCATACATAATTGGTAATTTAGCATATGTAACCTAAACTTTTGTCACGTAACTGATTATGTAACATGTTTAGGCATATAATACTTGTCATAGGACTAGTTAGGCGGTCCGAACGCGTTTCACGCGCACGACACGTTAAAGTAGCATAAGCTTCCTAAACGGATCGTAATGGGTCGTAAACAATTATGTTAAGTTTCATTTAGCATGTAGGCTTTGTTAAACCATATCACATGAGTTCCGACACTCATTTGGTTTACAAACCCTAATGCTACCCAATCTTCCGATTTAGGTCCGGTTTATTAACATAGTTACCTATACTAGGTGCCGTTTGATTCCGAGATCTCTTGCATTGCTTGGTGGTTATCTTTATACAACTGAGCAATCTCAAGTGAGTACATAGACCCCTCTTTTACTGTTTTCCAAACTGTTTTGGGGTGGAACACATGTGCCTACTTGTTACATTCATGCTTTCCTGTTTTCACATCATATACCTGCTATGTTCGTTAGTACATTATAGTACATGATTTCATTACATTTCATGCTAGGTGTGCCCAATTGTGTGCATTACTTAGTACATCGTTTTACATGACATTTCCTGCTAGGTGTGCCCATTGTGTGCATTACTTAGTACATTGTTTTACATGACATTTCCTGCTAGGTGTGCCCATTGTGTGCATTACTTAGTACATTGTTTTACCTGACATTTCATGCTAGGTGTGCCCATTGTGTGCATTACTTAGTACATCGTTTTACATGACATTTCACGCTATGTATGTTCATTTGATTACATACTTAGTGCATTGTTTTTTTCACATGCTCACATTTTGGTATGACATTTGGTTTGTTTACATGGGACAATACATTCATTAACACCGATCATCCCGTTCGTTAGTAGGTAGTGGTACCATAGGAATTGACAACTCCCGTTCCGGACATCCCAGGGTAAGGGGACAGAAAGGAATGACCGAATTCGTTGACATTAAGACAGATAGACCTTTAATTTGTTTAAAGGGTTTATCACCACAGTCGCCAGGCTTGGATGTATGCATATTCACAATACCACATAAATGTTCATATTAAATAGTTGCATGCATTTACACAAAACATAGCTTTGATTTAAACCAAGTTTTACTTCAATATCTTGTTTTTGTGCATATGGTTTAGTTGAGACATTTCACTTGCCATACATGACATTTTGACATCGACATTTTACACAAAGACATTTGACAAAGGCAATTGACATAGACATTTGACATGGATATTTGACATAGACATTTGACATGATTTACTTTTGACACATAACATGTTTGACAATTGTTTCACACTATATGATTTACATCTTGACATGAACACTTGACATATCATTCAATACATTTGACAATTGGTTTAAACATAGACTTTTTACATTGTTTGGTTTGGTTTGATTAAGTGATTAAGTAACGATGCGTGTGTAATATGATACAAGCATGGTGGATACGCCGCTGGTACTTCCTATATATAAGTGTTTGTATGGTATTACATGTCGTAACGTTATTTGAATCATTTCAATATTGAGAAATAGAACATTTTATACAAATAACATACTTTTCACAAGACATTGATTTACAAACAACTTATCTTATACAAACACATTTTTACATGGTTATTTATTTAACCTGACATTTACTTATACATATCATCTGATCTTATTGTTTTCAAATGATTTACAAGACAAAGCGAATTACAAGGTTCATGACTAAACATTTTTCTTAAACATAAGTCATGAATCCTATTTTCACAAAACCTATGTATCTCACAGGCATTTTTATGCTGACGTACCTATTTTCACATGTGTTTTCAGGTACTTTTCCATAGGATGTTGATCATGATACTAGGGCGGACCTGTGCCTTAGAGACTTTAAAAGAAGATAGACTATGTTTAATTATGTTCTGAACTCTAAATTTGCTATTTCGAGACAATGTAACACCCTTGTTTAATAATTAAATAAAACTTTGTATGCCATGGTTATGAGACAATTAATTCTGTCGCGACACGCCCCGATGTTTCCGCCGCGATTTGTTGTTTTACGCGGTCGGGGTGTGACAACATATGCATCAAGATCACTGACACTGAACCGAGTAGCCGATTTTGAAGATTTTCCAGCGCCTACAAATGCCAAACAACAGATAAGTGCTCATATTTTTCATTCAAATTAACATTCATTCATTTATACATAAACTCAAATACTTACTAGACATTGTGAAGGAACCGGAGGATACTTCTTCTGAATCCTTGGTTTTAGCTTGAAATGTCCTCACAGCAGGGTCGAGCTTCCAGAAAGCAGCAACTCTCTCTTTTGTTGCAGGGGATTCTAGAAGATGAGAAACTGAGACAGCTGCACAATAGAAACAGAAAAAAGGATCAGTTATCCTTAAAAGAAACAGAGTCCTCCTATGATCCTTGTATAAGGATCCTATATCCTACCATCGGTGGTCCACTTTTCGGGAAGGTCTTTCCCTTCCGGAATAGAGTCCCTCCTTACAAAAAAGAAACAGTTTTTCCAGTGGGTATCATTTTTTGTGGTCTTAAGGATTGGATGGGGTTGACCAGGTTTATGCTTAAATAAGAAACGGTGTGAACCATGGCTAACGAGATTGTATAACTCAGCCAACTCCGACATTCCTATCTCTACACCTTCCTGCTCCATGATGATTTCCAGGGTATGCAAAACTCTCCACATCATCGCCATGGCCTGTATGTAGCACATGCCTGTGAGTGCAAAGAAGGACTGGGTGAAAGCAGGGAAAGGATAAGAGAATCCTATCAAGAAGGGGGTGGCTGGAAAAGCAACCCAGGTGTCGGAAATACAGTCACTCTTCATAGAAGAGTCGAAAGGTTTGAAGACACCATTCGCCGGGAAGCAATGGCGGATTTGATCGATTTCTGGGTCAGTGAAGCGGCAGAGTTCAGACGAAGGATTTTTTATAATGCCTTTACTCCTCAAAGGACTATCCTTCTTGGGATCCTTGGCTGGTGAGGATTGGAGAACCATTTTCGCCATGGATGCTAAGAGAAAAGGAAAATTAGAATAAGAAAATGAAGAGAGAAGGAAGAAGAGAGATACCTGTTTCGATCTCCGGATGAGGATTTAAAGGGAGAATAACGCACGAATTTAAATGCCTCTTGACCCTTATCTCTAACTTTGAATTTATAATGATGATTTGCAGGTAGTCATGTCGCTGACGTCAGGATTCCAACGGCTAGTCAGATGATCACGACTATATTTACGTTAGCTAGTTCGTTCGAGATAAGGCAGAAAAATATGACTCATTAAGTTGTATTTTATTCCTCATATTTTGGGGGCAATTGTTAGGGATGGATTTTCTAAATCTAAGGATCACGGATCCTCAAGGGCAGCCAGGATCACGGATCCACAATTCTGTTTGAATTAAGGATGATCGGAAGACGTTGCAGGTTTAAGGATCCAGGATCCTCATTATTATCCTAACACTAACGGTTGTTTCCACTATGTTTGAATTCGTTTTACAGGAGTATTCGAATGGGAATTGGTCTTGCCGAGATTCTAGGGGAATATGTTCCATTATTCTGCACGTGCATAGCTTGTATGACCGTTATGGAAGTCGTGGGAAGCTAGCATGATTTGCAGATTGTTAGTTAGTTAGATTATTTACATTTTTAAAAGGGGATACCAAGCTTGATAGTTAGAGGAATTAGCAACACACATACTCTAAAAAACTCTCTGCAACTTATTGGCGATTACACACATTTTGCACACTAGTGATCCTTGTAACAAGCTTGTTATCATCCCGATTTGTAACCTTTACTTGTTTAATATAGTTGGTGATCGGTAGTTTCCATCACCCGAGGTTTTTTGTGCCGGAGATCATATATTGATCAAGGCTTTTTCCTCGTATAAATCCTTGTGTCTCCTGTTCATTTCCTTTACAAACTGTTCGTGCATTCGTTCATTCATTTAAGCATCACACCTCACAAAATAAGATTTGGTTGCATTATCCTAGTCTGATTTTTGACCAAAACATATGGGATTGACCGAATGGCAATCTGTAAGACCCTTACTTGTGTTATATTATTTTCATATCGTTTTCGACTATAATTGTTTAATTATGCTTACACATACTTTACAAAATACGTATTTCCTAAAACTTTTAAGAAATAAAACAATTCAACCTTTTATAAAACATTCGCCGTTTAAATCATGACAACGAAACATTTAGCGGTAGCTTGAATCTTGATCGTGTTCAGTTCTTCGTTGAGCTTGATCGTCCTCCGGTGCTTTACTGTAAACCTACATTTCAGAAAAAACATGATATGTTTTTTTAGTCATTTAGCATTAAAAACATGTCCGAACTAGTTCGTGAGTCGAAATAATTCAAACAGCAAGTTTCAGCAAAAAATTCAGGATTTATAAACCGTCGCGCCAAGCGACGGGCTTGGGGCTTTCTTGTCGCGTGACGCGTGCATCCTCACGGGCCGCGACCGTTCAACCTCCTCTCCGTCGCGCAACGGGAGAGGTTAGTTTCGAAAGAATGTTTGGTGCTGGTGCTGCATAAATTTAGCAAACCAAAATCTGACTTAATTGGTCAAAACTCACTCGATTTTGATCCATTTTACGATCCGTTTCTTCCAACGTGATCGTAAATTGATCCCCCATCATATGGAGTTAAAATCCGTCATCCGGATTAACAAAATTTGAGACTTTTAAGCCTTCGGCTTAATATATCTTTACTAAATTTTGACCTGTTCATGATTTTATCTAATAAACACGCTTGTTACGTTCAAATAATTATGAAATTCATGTTATAAATGATTTCCTATTATATTAGGTCCAAATCCCGGGTTTATATACATATTTAACCCGTTCTTGCTTATATACTTATTTTGACCCGTTAAGGGTGTTTAAGCACTTTTAAGCATAAAAATTCTCTCATTCATTTCTAGCATCTTATTTCCACAATAATTATCAAATGATCTTCCACCACAACTATATTTGTGATGGTTTTAAAGTGGAAATCTATTTATTCCAAGTTTTACCCCTCGGATTCTCTTTTTACGGCAAAGACTCATATAGAGTCATTTGACCCAAAAATTCACACCTTTCGCTTTTTATATTTATTCTAAGTATTTATTTGATCATAAGACTCGTTTCCAAACAACCTTTAAGGGTCGTTTGCTCAATTTAGCTTACAAGGGCGTTTTGGTCAAGTTTAGTCCTTTTACGACGACGGACTTTTAATAACTTATTTGACCAAAAATCCGACCTTTTAACTATAATCTTGTTTAGAAACCACTATGTTTCTAAAAACACCATGATTATAATTTAAATTATTGGGTTTACCTATTAAGGTAACCCAATGTCCATTTTAACTTCATTTAACTCTCATTGAACTTTAAGTCCTAAATGAGTAGTTATCCTATTACACATACCTGGCCCGGATCAATATGTTGACCCATTTTAATACCTTGCTTTAATAACCAACCGCAAAGCAATAGCGATGCCAATATTCATTCGATATTTACTCCTGAAATCATATAACTCGACAATAATCATTAGTCGATATTGTTAAAAGGTGATATTTTCACCTTTTGACCCGTTTGGTCTAAGTGACCGTTTATCTTTGCGAGATGGTATTTATTACCATCTCATCTACATGACTCGCTCCGGTTTACACCGTACGGTCATTGTATTTATAAACTATTTCTTAATACTTTTGACCCATTATGGCTTACGCCATAAAGTGTCTTTCGAAACTAACGCTTATTGTCAACTTGTGACAAATTTACCGTTTTGCCCTTTTTATTTATATTGGTTTACCCTATAAGGTAACCATTCAAAACTAATTATCTATTAGTTATTTCATGACTAAATAATTGTAATAGTCCTTTTTAACCATTAAACATGGTTTATTAGCATTGTCTTTGTTCCGAACCGCACATATCGTGTCGGAACATCACAATTCAAACATGACGTTCTATTATTCATAACCTATAAAACCAATAGGTATTAAATAAAAGGTGTAAGCTTTACTTACCTTGCATCTTGATTATACTTTTCCTTTATTCCTGATTCGTTTGACCCGCTTCCTTCCCAAGCTTTCACCTAGCTTGTCAAGCGTCAAACTATCATTGTAATTTGTAAGATAGTTAGATTAGTCATAATCATTTACGACTATTCCATCCTACAATTCTTATGTTGAATTTATCATTCAATCCTATAAAAGGTCAGTTTGACTTTTTAAAAGTCAATTGCCTATTAACGTAAATAATTACACGAAGTAGCTCAACTACTCGTTTAATTACTTGGTCAATTATCCGGTAAGCATCATTCTCATGCTACCGTTTTAATCATTTACTAACCAAGTTTTTGTAATTATAATTCATCGAATTAACACAACTTTAATCCTTCTAACACATGATGCTATCAAACATCATTCTAACATTAATCTATCATCATTTTCGTTTTATCATACAAAACCCGTTTCATAGTAAGTATGATCATAAACTCAAACACACAATTTGTTCAAGTATTTCATTATTACTATCATATATGATGATTATAAACACAATTATATCATCAAGTTCATCACATGATTAAAACCCACTTATCCTAGTGTTGTAAATCATCTAATCATTCAATTCATGGCAATATATGGATAATTTTCACTTAGGGTTTTGTTTCTAAGCAGTTATACATCATAATTCAGCCATATCTTCAATAATTCATTCATAATTCACGATTATAATGTTTATTCAAATTTCACAACTTCACAAATCATCAAAATTTTACATACCTTATGGCCCCCTAGCTTGGGTGATCATTAATTCACGTTCAATTGTGAATTTGAGCTTCATTCCAATTTGATGATTTTGTTAGAGGTTAGGGTTTTGGTTCATGGGGGATTCTTCTGGTCGAACAGAACACCCAGAACATACACTGAATGTGTGTTTTATTTTTAAGTTTTCTTTTTTATAACTTAACTTTCCATTTATCCACATTTGGCCCCTCTTGTTTGGTTAGTTATTAAGTAGGCCACAAACCTACATGTTTCTAACAATATTCCCAATTATTAACTAGGTTAAATATTCCTAGTTAATTTAGTGGGTTTGGGGAATTTATGACTCAGTTTGTTTTAAGTCCCATTAACTCGGGCCTTCTATAAACTTTATTTCCTTCAAAAGCATTCTTTTTCCCTTTTTTCTTAAATATTAGGTTTAGTTATATAAATCCTAATATTTTCCGGGTTAATTTTACCATTAACGGTACTTTACCCGTCTTTTAGTATTAACGTGGTTTAATTACCAAACCCGTTTTCGGGGTGTTACAAGTCTACCCCCTTAAAGAGGTTTCGTCCTCGAAACCTTTCTTACATAGTTCATTGAGTCTTAAGCTCAATGCATTTGACCTGAGTAATCTTTTAAGCATTACTCATACTTTAACGAATTGTTAGTATTACAAGAAAAGTATGGTAATATCTTTTTGGTTACCAAGCATATACGTATCTCACACTACATAATGCAACTTGAAATAACGTAATCTTGTTATTTTGACCAATTTCGTTAATTTAGCGAAATCCATCGCTGTTAGAGTATCGAATTCATCACGAATCCGCTAATTTAATCCGTTTGGATGTTTTAGTGAAATCTTTCACTTTTGACAAGCAAACTCTTTTATTTACGAGTTTATTCATTCGGTTCATTCATATGGAATCCACCGCTTAAGAACAAGCCGAATTTCCTGATTTTTATCTTATTTATATAACACTATCAATATATAATTTTAACAAAATTCTACAAGCATATAACCACATACCTTATAGCTTTATCCTTCAATCGTGCTTTAGCTTGATTGGACTTTCTGACACTTTGCTCGGGTCGCTGTATGATCCCTTATTATAGGCGATCAATACTCTTTGTTAGTAAGGCCTTATAGGCCGCCATTTTCGTTTTGAAACTAATTACCTTTGTTGTTTACATGACCGAGTCGCCAAAATTTGCCACTTGGTGATATGAATTTATAAATTTGATTTATTCTACGCTAATCTCGTAATGAATAGAGTATTATACAAATTCTTAATTTAAATTTTTACCTTAACCGGTCTCACTGACTAGACTTATTAGTCTAGTTACTTTATACCTATTATTTGGGCTATAATGTGATTATATTTCACATTACTTTTCTGGATCGTGATCGCATCACGTCATATTTGAGTTTTTATCAACCTTTCGTTATCGAAAATATTTCTTTTCGAATGTATTCTCTTGCACCTATTGGTGTCAAGACCGGTATCTTTTAATATTCACTATTTCAATTTCTATCAAAATATTCATATTTGTGAAAACGTTGTTTCTTACTAAAACTGAATTTTAGTTTAGCGTCTTTTCTTTAACTTTTGTCAATTACTCAAAACAAGATATTGACACTTAAAAATTTATTCTTTTTCATTCTGATTTTACACGGGGATTCTCAACCAGTTCCATCGCTTTGTCTTTTTATTCATGACCCGTGGGTCATTTTGGTCCCGTAGACTTTTACACTGTTTATAACCCGAAGGTTATGATGATCCCGTAGATCATTCTTTTTATGTTTGAAAATCATTTGTTTTCACATTTAAAATCCATTAATTTTGACTGTAGTCCGTATCTACAATCATTTTCTTTCAGATAATTTTCCCGACTCTATGACTTCTCATGTCATTTATGCGTCGGTTTATCCTATACTTACCGTTATCCGGTTTGCATTTCCTTATGCCCTCCAACATTATACTTTATTCAAACCGTTTGACTTGTTTGTGTGAAATCCATCACTTGTGAACAATCAAACTTTGTTCTTTAGTCATAACTCCTAATCTGAGTCTTTTGGCTTTCAATCCGCATTCCCGTTTCCTGGTTTACGCATGTGTTTAAATTCTTACCCATCAACTGGGTATTTTACTGAATGATGATTATCATCATCATCCTTTCTTTATTACGACCAAAGTCAACGACTTCGATTGTCTTTTTGTATGGGCAATACCTTTGTTTCTATGACCCTGAAGTTCATTTCTACTTTGGTTTTACATGCCCTTATTGTCAACCATGGCTCTTTCATCTAAAATGACTTATTTCACAAATTCCCTTGGGTCATTTATTTCTATGTGCTCCATGTCGTTTTTATGGTTCCCGTGAAAACCATTTATACAAACATGCCCATAAGATTTCTTGACCCCAAGGTTCTTTTAACTTTTTTTTCATTCGTCTCGATCTTACCACATCGGACATAATTGTTCTCATTATAAGAAGCTCATGGTATCATGTGTTTATTACTTACTTGGCCAGAGTAAGCGATCAACACATGGTACGCATGACCTTATTATAATTATCACATCACGTCCCATGTAAGTAATCTCTTGATTTATTTCCATTTTTATGATTTCATTTGGTAAAACTTTATTTAATTGTCAATTAACAATTATTAGTTTTACCCGTTTTATCCTTGAACATATAAAATGTTCCTTTTTATAACCATTTATACAATCACATTCGTTGATGTGATCATTACTTTTCTCAATAGGATCTATATTGAAAATACTTACTTGGATGATTATTTTCATCCAAGTTGATATTTAAACTAAATTAAGTTATTGTCATATTATTCACGACTGTGAATAATATGTATCTCTACTGAATTTCTCTTGGAAACGTCATCCTGGATAGGTAACCTATCCAGTTTTTTTTTCCAAGTTTCATGTTCCATATGCAACTGTCATTCACTGTGTGTTTGTTGTATATTACTATTTATATTATAAGTTTAAGACGTGTACCTTATAGATACTCGCCCTAATAACTCTCCTTGTTGTTCAATCTCTCATTCGAGATCATTTCTTGATTCATGTCTTTGACATGTATGATTTACTTGTCATACTTTAGACCATGTCTTCATCGTATCGATAGATCCTTAGATTCTCGTCTTCTGATGCGAGGATCCTTTAATTTAAAATGTCTACAAATGTTAGTAACGTTGACATAAACAAGCACACGTATTATAATACAAGGCTTTCTACCACACGTGTTAATACACGTAATTCGTTTAACTATATCGGTCTTTTATCGCTTTATTTGGGATAACGTGTTTTACATGATAGCCCTATGTGTCGTTTTCAACACTTTACATACTAGACCATTAATATACAGAATAACTTACCAGATTTTTCGATCAAGTCTCGAACTGAACACTTTACTCTTTAACCTTGAGCTCTGATTACCAACTTGTAAGACCCTTACTTGTGTTATACGGTTTTCATATCGTTTTCGACTATAATTGTTTAATTATTCTTACACATACTTTACAAAATACGTATTTCTTAAAACTTTTAAGAAATAAAACAATTCAACCTTTTATAAAACATTCGTCGTTTAAATCATGACAACGAAACATTTAGCGCAAATTTGAATCTTGATCGTGTTTAGTTCTTCGTTGAGCTTGATCGTCCTCCGGTGCTTTACTGTAAACCTACATTTCAGAAAAAACATAAAATGTTTTTTAGTCATTAAGCATTAAAAACATGCCTGAACTAGTTCGTGAGTCGAAATAATTCAAACAGCAAGTTTCAGCAAAAAATTCAGGATTTATAACCCGTCGCGCCACGCGACGGGCTTGGGGCTTTCTTGTCGCGTGACGCGAGCATCCTTGCGGGCCGCGACTGTTCAACCTCCTCTCCGTCGCACGACGCAAGAGGTTAATTTCGACAAAATGTTTGGTGCTGGTGCTGCATAAATTTAGCAAACCAAAATCCGACTTAATTGGTCATAACTCACTCGATTTTGATCCATTTTACAATCCGTTTCTTCCAACGTGATCGTAAATTGATCCCCCATCATATGGAGTTAAAATCCGTCATTCGGATTAACAAAATTTGAGACTTTTAAGCCTTCGGCTTAATATATCTTTACTAAATTTTGACCTGTTCATGATTTTATCTAACAAACACGCTTGTTACATTCAAATAATCATGAAATTCATGTTATAAATGATTTCCTATTATATTAGGTCCAAATCCCGGGTTTATATACATATTTAACCCGTTCTTGCTTATATACTTATTTTGACCCGTTAAGGGTGTTTAAGCACTTTTAAGCATAAAAATTCTCTCATTCATTTCTAGCATCTTATTTCCACAATATTTATCAAATGATCTTCCACGACAACTATATTTGTGGTGGTTTTAAAGTGGAAATCTATTTATTCCAAGTTTTACCCCTCGGATTCTCTTTTTACGACAAAGACTCATATAGAGTCATTTGACCCAAAAAAATTCACACCTTTCGCTTTTCATATTTATTTGATCATAAGACTCGTTTCCAAACAACCTTTAAGGGTCGTTTGCTCAATTTAGCTTACAAGGGCGTTTTGGTCAAGTTTAGTCCTTCTTTTACGAGAAGGACTTTTAATAACTTATTTGACCAAAAATCCGACCTTTTAACTATAATCTTGTTTAGAAACCACTATGTTTCTAAAAACACCATGATTATAATTTAAATTATTGGGTTTACCTATTAAGGTAACCCAATGTCCATTTTAACTTCATTTAACTCTCATTGAACTTTAAGTCCTAAATGAGTAGTTATCCTATTACGCATACCTCACCCGGATCAATATGTTGACCCATTTTAATACCTTGCTTTAATAACCAACTGCTAAGTTATAGCGATGCCAATATTCATTCGATATTTACTGCTGAAATCATATAACTCGACAATAATCATTTGTTGATATTGTCAAAAGGTGATATTTTCACCTTTTGACCCGTTTGGTCTAAGTGACCGTTTATCTTTGCAAGATGGTATTTATTACCATCTCATCTACATGACTCGCTCCAGTTTACACTGTCACACCCGACCGCGTAAAACAATAAACCGCGGTGGAAACGTCGGGGAGTGATGCGACAAAATTATTGTTTCAATAACCATGGTAATTAAAGTTTTGTATTATTAAGATTAAAATTTACATTGTCTTGGAGTTTAACAGAAACATAACAAAATTAACTGTCTTTTAAGTCAGTAAGGCCCAAGTCCGCCTAAGTGAAGCACAAACATCATCATGCATTAGCACCTGAAACACATGTAAAAGTAGGTACGTCAGCATAAAAATGCCTGTGAGATGCATAGGTTTTGTTTATGCAGGATTCATGACATGTAGTTAAAAGAAGTGTTTTACAAAAATGTGGTCATGAACCTTGTAAAATGTTTTCCTTTATAAAATCATATGAAAATCAATGTGAAAATCAAATGACAATAAAAGGATAATGCATGGTTAAATGAATAACCAAGTAAAAGTGAATTTGTATAAAATATGTAATTTGTAAAACAATGTCGTGTTCTTGTATAAAATGTTTCATGTCTTGTCAAAGTGGTTTAGATAACGCAACAATGTATAATACAATAAAATCACTTATATATAGGAAGTACCAGCGGCGTATCCACCATGCTTTTATCATATAACACATAGCCCCGTTACATAAGTCACTTATCAATAATCAACCAAAATGTCTTGTTAAATGTCAAAATTATTATGTGTAAACCATGTTCAATGTCATGTGTGAAATGTATCATGTATAACCAAATGTAATGCATAGCAAGTAGAAAATATCTACTCAAACTATGTGATAATGTCTATGTGAAAACAAATGTCATGTATGGTGAATAACTAGTAATTACTCAACCCCATAGGAAAATGTACAAAACAAAGTTTTTGAATAAACCTAAGTTTAAATCAAATGTTATGTTTTGCAGAAAACAATGCTTTATGATTACAAACATTTATGCAGTAATGTTAATCGCATACATTCAAGCCTTGCGACTGTTTGGACAAACCCTTAAATGAATTAAAGGTTTATCAAGTTATGTATATCGGTTTCTATCATTCCCAACTTCCAAACAAACCTAGGAAGTCGGAAACGGGATTTGTCAAGTCCTATGGTACCATTACATACTACCGAGCGACGTGATCAATGTTAATGAATGTATTATTATCCCGATTAAACATACCAAATGTCATAACCAATGTAGCATGTGAAAACCATGTACTAAGTATGCTAAGTAAACATACATAATAGAAATGTTCATGAAATCAATGTGCTAGCATGCTAAGTAAACATACATAGCAAAAATGTTTATGAAATCAATGTGCTAGCATGCTAAGTAAACATACATAGCAAAATGTTTATGAAATCAATGTGCTAGCATGCTAAGTAAACATACATAGCAAAACATAATTGAAAGCATGTACTATAAGTGTACTAGGTGAAACTAGCATGTTTATGTCATAAAAGCAATGAAAGCACGAAAATAACAAGTATGCACATGTGTATCACCCCAAAGTATTCGAAAGCGGTAAAAGACGGGAACTATGTACTCACTTGGGATTGCTTATTAGTCTTGGGAATAAGACCAATTTAAGCTCCAAGGATCACGGAATCAACAAGGCACCTAATACGGGTAACTATGTAAATAATCGGATCTTAAATCGGGAGATAGGATAGAATGATGTTCTATAAATCAAATGAGTAATTGAACTCATATGGTATGATTTAATAGAGTTAACATTCTGAATTGGAAGTCTACCTAAGTGCTCTTGACCTGTTTCGACCCGTTATGGTTGTATAAGCTACTATAACGCGTCGGTTGCGCAAAACTATGGTCGGATGGTTATCTATGAGCTATGTCAAGTCTTACATGACCAATTATGCCTAAACATGTTACTAAATCAGATTATATGTCAAAAAGTTGATCACATAGGCAAAATACGGATGTATGCTTCAAAAGGGCATTTTGGTCATTTCCTATGGGCATATAAGCTAATTAATAAATAACTAACCAATCCTATGTGATCATAAGGTTTAACCTCAGAGGTTATTCCCTATGCAACTATGATCACTAAACATGCTTGTTCGGATCCTAATGATTGAACAAACGGGTTTGGTTCGAAAGCCTAAGCGGTTGTTTAGACCGCTTAACTTACGACCCTAAACAAGCACTAAACTAATAGTGACGAGTTAAACATGTCAAAAGATGTTTAACTAACTTATAAAACTGATTTGGTATAAAACAAAATGTTTTGATACCTAAAAGTAGTTTCGTTGCAAAATGCATGCTAAAACGCATTTTGACCGAAACTTTGACTCGTCACTACACCTAGTTAACGTGGTAACCAGTAGGTATAATCGCTAAGGAATATAACCATCGTGATTACAATCACGTTGCAAAGTTCAAACGAACTTTGCGTTGACCATTGACTGGTCAAAGCTGAAAGTCAAACACTGTTTGACTTTCACGCTTGGAAAACGATAAAAGAACGAAAGAAGCTTACAAAGGGTCCAAGCTAGGGAGAACTTGATCTTAAAATTCTCAGGTATGAAGTTATTAACCTCAACTTAGATAAAATCAGATCAAGTGTGAAGAAATCAAATGAATGGCATGGCTATTTATAGTTGTGGTGAAGAAACAAGATCAAGACAAGTGTTTTTGTAACTTCCAAGCATAAAATCTCAGCCCTACAAGTGTTTAGTGAGAGGTAATTGCCTTGGAAAGGTGTTAACTTGGTTAACACACAAGAAAAATGGCAAGATCAGTCCCTGAAACATCAAACAGTTGCTGAAATTGATTTTCTGTCGCTGGGCATGCTGTTGCACCCCGCGTAGGATTGAGGGCCAGCCTACGCGGCCCACGACCTCAGGTCAGGTGTGCAACAGTTTCATAATTTATAGTTCTGGTCCCTGCACTTGCATAAGCCCATTTTTGGCACTTTTAACACCCGTTAAGCCATTTTCAAGGCTCTACAAGGTGGTCAAAGTATAGAGGACTCAAAATGTGCTCGGAAAATTCCTGGATGTCGGTTCGTTTGGTCGTACGGTCGCGTTATTCGTCTAATTACGACGAAACTCGAGCGGACGCGAAAACGATCCAAATTAAGCGACAAATTGTATTTTTGCATGCCGATCACTAAAATAAAAATATTTTAGTGTCTACAAAAATTTTGGGTTTCCAGATGTGTTCAGAACGTAAGATATGCACTTAAATGCAAACTTACGCCGTTTTTGACACTTTTAGTCCCTGTAAAATCAAATAAGCATATTTTCGCACACCGAACCTATCAAAGCTTATTTCTAAGCTATGTTTAGGGTATATATGGTATGTTTAGCTTATGATCAAGTTCTGGACTGTACGTTTCCTTACGAAACGGCAGACTTTTGCAAGTTGACGCAAATAGTCCCTGTGTGCGAATAAACTTGTTTTTGCCATACCAAACCCTTTAAAACTTATTTATAAGTTATGTAAAGGTTATTTAAGGTATGTTAAGCTTATGTTGCTATTCCGGAGTGTTTTTTCGCGTTAAACTGATTACGTTTACGTATCAGTTTGCGTATAACTTTCCAGAAAACGATATAGAGTTTAAAATCGATCAAAATCAAAATGTGCAAAATGTCAAACATAAATAAACAAACAATGGGATTAAAACACATTGTTTTATTGATATTGAATTGTCGAGAGTTTGTACAGTGATTACACAAGCACAGATGTCACAGTCTCCCCTACTTTAGGAAATTTCGTCCCGAAATTTATTCAGAGGAAACTTGTGAGAATAGATGCGGATATTTTGCTTTCATCTGATCTTCATGTTCCCAAGTAAATTATGGGCCATGTAACATCTGTGCTTGTAATCATTATGAACAGTACCATTGTCAATAAAACAATGTCATTTGATCCCAATGTTTGTTTGGTTATGTTTTACATTTTTCATGTTTTGACTTTTATTCAATTTCAAACTCTATATCACTTTCTAGAGAGTTATACGCAAACTGGTGCGTAAACGTAGCCAGTTTAATGCGACAAATACTCCGGAACATCAACATATACTTAACATACCTTAAATAACCCTTACATAACTTAGAAATAAGTTTTGAAGGCTTTGGTATGGCAAAAACAAGTTAATTCGCTTACAGGGACTAAACTTGACAAACTGCGAAAGTATGCTAATTTGAACTGTAACGAACATTCCAGAACATGACCATAAGTTAAACATACCATAAATATCCTTTACATAGCTTAGAAATAGGCTTTGAGGGGTTCGGTATGCTAAAATAAACTTTTGGGGTCATTCAGGGACTAAAAGCGTCAAAAAGTGTACAAGTTTGCATTTTCGCGCATAACTTACGTTCTGAATACATCCGGACATCCAAAAATTTATGTAAGCACTAAAATATTTTATTTTAGTGTTTGGCATTAGAAAAATCCATTCGTCACGCCATTTGGATCATTTTTCGCGCTTATGCGCATTCCGTCGTAATTAACCGAACAACGTAACCGTACGGCTAAACGAACCGACACCCGAGATATTTTTGAACACATTTTAAGTTCTATATACTTTAACTTCATTTTAGAGCTTTGAAATGGGGTTAACGGGGCTTAAACGTGTCAAAAAAACGCATCAAAAACCAAGTTTTGAGGTTGCAGGGACTGAAACTGTAAATCTGCCAAACTAGGTCCGTAAGTAGGGGCCAGATGCAGCAAAACGTTTTTTTACAGCTGTTAACAGCCCTTAACACTCTCCAAAGGCCAAGTGCCAAGTGTCAAACTCTTATGGTGGATGACAAATGAGTTACCACAACTTTTCAACAAGTGTACGGCTTAGATCGTGCCCCCTTTTCCAAGAAATGATCCTAACGGTGAACCGAAAACTATAAATACCCACCTCCACCCTTCACTTTTCCTCACAAGAATCTGATCTAATGTGCTCTAAGTTGAAACCTTTGTTTCATACCTGAGCTATTTTGATCTAGATTAGCATTCGGGGACCCTTCGTAAGTGTTCCTTCGTTCTTTTATTTCTTTTCGAGTCCGAAAGTCAAACTTTGTTTGACTTTCTGCATTGACCAGTTTATGGTCAATGCGAAGTTCGTTTGAACTTAAACGAACTTCGCAACGTGATTGTAATCACGATGGTTATAGTCCCTTGTGACTATGCCTACTGATTACCACGTTGTCTAGGGTCGTAAGGGTAAGCGATCTGATAAATCGCTTATACCTTCGAACCCTACCCATTTGGTCGATCATTAGGATCCGACCAAACACATTAGGTGACCATAGTATATAGGGAATAACCTTCCGAGGTTATACCTTATGGTCGCTTCGTTTAGGTAGTTGTATGATAGGTAGTTTATATGCCTTAGGTAAATTACCAAAATGCACTTTTGACGCCAAAATTCATTTTAAGCATATGTAACATAAATTTTGGTATCTAAACTGTTTTGGTAACAATATTAGATATGTTAAGGCATATTTTACTTGTCATAGGACTAGTTAGGCGGTCCGAACGCGTTTCACGCGAGCGACGCGTTAAAGTAGCATAAGCTACCTAAACGGGTCGTAATGGGTCGTAAGCACTTATGTTAGGTTTCATTTAGTATGTGGGCTTTGCTAAACCATATTACACGAGTCTCCATACTCGTTTGGTTTACACATGTGCCTACTTGTTACTTTCATGCTTTTCATGCTTTCATATCATATGCCTGCTATGTTTCGTTAGTACATTATAGTACATGATTTCATTACATTTCATGCTATGTATGCCCATTGTGTGCGTACTTAGTACATTGTTTTACATTACATTTCATGCTATGTATGTCCATTGTGTGCATACTTAGTACATTGTTTTACATCACATTTCATGCTATGTATGCCCATTGTGTGCGTACTTAGTACATTGTTTTACATTACATTTCATGCTATGTATGCCCATTGTGTGCGTACTTAGTACAGTTGTTTTCATCACATGCTTACATTTTGTTATGACATTTGGGTTGTTTACAATGGAAAAATACATTCATTAACATTAGCTACGTCGTTCGTTAGTAGGTAGTGGTACCATAGGAATTGACAACTCCCGTTCCTGAAATCCTGGGTTTGTTTGGATTGGAAGGAATGACCGAATTCGATATACATAACTTAGATAAACCTTTAATTTGTTTAAGGGTTTATCGCCACAGTCTCAAGGCTTGGATGTATGCATTTTCACAATACTGCATAAATGTTTGTATCAGTAAAGCATGCATTTGTTACACAAAACATAACTTTGATTTAAACCATGTTTTACTTCAATACCTTGTTTTTGTGCATTTTACATATGGTTTAGTTGATATATTTCACTTACCATACATGATATTTTTGGGTAAACATTACATGATCTACATTAACATAAACATTTTGACATTGATATACACATTTAGTGGTTTACATTGGACATAGACATTTCAATATGGTTTACACATTAACACATGACAATTCATTTATACATGAACAATTTACATTGATGGTTGGTTTGGGTAAATGATTCGAGTAACGAGGCGTGTGTAATATAATACCAGCATGGTGGATACGCCGCTGGTACTTCCTATAAATAAGTGTTTGTATGATATTTCATGTCGTAGCGTTACTTAAATCATTTCAATATTTGACATATTACATTTTACATAAACAACTTATTTTCACAAGACGTTGATTTACAAAACAACTTATCTTATACAAACTCATTTTTACTTGGTTATTCATTTAACCTTACATTATTCTCTTACTTATACATATCATTGCTTTTTAATGATTTACAAAACAAAACAACTTACAAGGTTCATGACTGACTGTTATTAAACAATTTTTCCTAAACTTATAAGTCATGAATCCTATTTTCACAAAAACCTATGTATCTCACAGGCATTTTTATGCTGACGTACCTATTTTCACATGTGTTTTCAGGAGCTTTTCCGTAGGATGATGATCGTGACACTAGGGCGGACCTGTGCCTTAGAGACATAAAATGAAGATAGACTTAGTTTAATTATGTTCTGAACTCTTTATTTCCTGTTTAAGACAATGTAACTCTTATGTTTATAAATAAAATACAACTTTGAATGCCAAGGTTATGAAACAATTAATTATGTTACAACACTCCCCGACGTTTTTCGCCACGTTTTGTATGTTATACGTGGTCGGGGTGTGACAGAAGAGTTGGTATCAGAGCCAATGGTTATAGGGAATTAGGTTATTAGTAATGCTTTGACCTAGACTATAACCTTTCTAGGACCCTAACACAAGTTATCTTGTGTTTAGATTTTAAAACATGCACATCACCTATCCTTAGGTGATTATCAAAACAAAAACCAAATTTTTCCGAAACGATTTTTGAAAAACAATCATCTTTTTTTGGATGATTTATTACAAGGTTTTGAACCCTCTTTTGTAAGGTTTTGAACCCTTCCAGTTTGACTAAAGTTTTGGCTTTATGCCTTCAAATTTTCAAAATCTCGTCAAGGTTTTGGGTTTTAAATAATGTGAACACATGCAAACTGGAAGAGTGAATGCCTGTATTCTGGGTTTTCTGTCTAGGCAAGCACTTCGTATATATCTCATCAGACGCGAGACCAGTTGTGCTTACCTGGGAATTCTTGGGATGAGTGTTCACTTATAGGCGAGCATGTCTTCGCAATACATTATTTTTGATCCATTTACTTTGATTAGTCACTGTGTGTCGTTTGTTTGCTTGGTAATGCGGACGAATGACCACCATCTTTGCTTTTGTTGATTTTGTTTCATCTCATTCTTTTCACCCAATCATCTCACTCGTTTCCTTTCATGTTCCTCTTTTAGAATGCCTCCTCGACGCGACAATTTGATTGCGACTGCCGAACTGGCAGAAATTATTGCGCAGCAGATGGCTGCTCAATTTCCAAATCTCTTTGCTCAATGGCACCAAGCCAACAACAACAACAATGCTCCATGCAAATACAAGGATTTTAACTCGGCTAA
Organism: Helianthus tuberosus; assembly: GCA_030545235.1. NCBI lineage: Eukaryota > Viridiplantae > Streptophyta > Magnoliopsida > Asterales > Asteraceae > Helianthus > Helianthus tuberosus. The sequence continues at coordinate 134,093,208 of CM060371.1, read as the reverse complement.
ACCACTCAAGTTTAGTGGTTCTGAAGGAGCGACTGGGCTTCTTCAATGGTCCGAGAGCATTGAGAATACTTTCCGCCACGTGCAGTGTCCGGATAATCGCAAGGTCGAGTTTTCTTTGAGCGTGTTTCAGAAGAGGGCTCTCACATGGTGGAACGGGGTTATGAGAGACCGTGGTGCAGAAGTTGCTCTAGCACAAACTTGGGCTGAACTTAGGGCCCTTATGATGAGGGAATTCTGTCCTCGCCATGAACAGCGAGCGTTGGAGAAAGAGTTTGATGACTTGAAGCAAGATAGTGGCGAGCACAGGGCATATACTGATAGGTTTGAGGAGTTGAGTCTGCTATGCCCAACAATGGTTACCCCACTTGACAAGGCTATCGAAAGATACATCGATGGCCTACCTGACTCAGTACAAGACATCATTACTGGTAGTAACCCTGCCACACTCCGTCAGGCAATCGAGTTATCAGTGACATTGACTGAGTCGCAGATTCGGAAGAATAAGTTACACAGGAAGGGTGACAAGGGCAAGAAACAGTCGTCTGACAAGGAAGATAGCAAGAAACGTCAAAACAAGAATGGAAAGGATTCTTGTTCATCGAAAAGGGCAAGGAAGCGTAAGGCTTCCCAAAACTATGCTGTCACTGCCCAAGCTAACCAGGCAGCTCCCAACCAACCCGCACAGCCTCCAGCGAAGAAACCCTATTCAGGGAATGCACCTTTGTGCAATAGATGCAACAGTCACCATCAGCCGCAACATCAGTGCCGTTTCTGTACAAACTGTGGGAAGTCAGGTCATCTTGCCGATGTTTGTCGGTTTGCTCAAAATCGCGCAGTTCAGAACCCGGCTCAACAAGTTGCTCAGCCTCCTGCTCAACAACAGGGTCAAGCTGCACGACCACACTACCCACCGGGTGCTTGTTATAACTGTGGGGATCTGACCCACTACCGTAACCAGTGCCCAAGATTGGTGAATGCAAACCAGAATCAGGCTCAGGCTCGAGGGCGAGCTTTTAACTTGAATGCCCAAGAGGCGCAGGCGGACGATAATGTGGTGAACGGTACGTTCTTTATTAATAATCAGCCTGCATCTTTTCTTTTTGATACTGGTGCCGACAAGAGTTTTGTGTCATTGTCTTTTGAGCCAATGCTTTGCGTGTCTAGAACGAAACTAGGAAAACCTTTGACAGTAGAGGTTGCTAGTGGTGAACCCATTATTCTTGATTCTGTTCTTCACAACTGCCAGTTAAATCTTAACGACCATCTTTTTCCTATCGACCTCACGCCTATGCAACTTGGAAGCTTCGACGTTATTGTGGGAATGGATTGGTTATCCAAGCATCACGCAGAGGTGGTTTGTTTCGAGAAGATCGTTCGTGTGCCGCTTTCGACAGGCGAGATCCTACAGGTTCAAGGTGAGAAACCTGCCGGTGGTCTCAAACTCATGTCTTGTTTTAAAGCTCGGAAGTATCTGCGAAAGAATTATGTGGCCTTCTTAGCACATGTTATAGCAGATAAAGGCAAGGGTAAGTCTATTTCAGATATTCCAGTCATTCGGGATTATTCTGAAGTTTTCCCTGAAGAGTTACCTGGTCTACCCCCAGCACGCCAAGTCGAGTTCCGCATTAATCTCGTACCTGGTGCAAATCCCATTGCCAGAGCTCCATATCGTCTTGCACCGTCTGAGATGCAAGAATTGTCTAAACAGCTTCAGGAGCTCTCTGACAAAGGTTTTATCCGACCTAGCTTTTCACCCTGGGGTGCTCCCGTTCTTTTTCTCAAAAAGAAGGATGGATCCTTTAGGATGTGTATCGATTATCGTGAGCTTAACAAGCTTACCATCAAGAATCGATATCCCCTACCGCGCATAGATGATCTCTTTGATCAGTTACAAGGTGCTTCTTATTTTTCGAAGATTGATCTGCGTTCCGGGTATCATCAACTTCGTTTGCATGAAGAAGATATTCCCAAGACAGCGTTCCGCACTCGTTATGGGCATTATGAGTTCACAGTCATGCCATTCGGTTTGACTAATGCTCCTGCTGTTTTCATGGACTTAATGAATAGGGTCTGCAAACCTTATTTGGATCAGTTCGTCATTGTTTTTATTGACGACATCTTGATTTATTCTAAGACGCGAGCTGATCACGAGCAACATCTTCGTCTTACTCTGGAACTCCTAAAGAAAGAGCAACTTTTCGCCAAATTCTCCAAGTGTGAATTCTGGCTTAAAGAAGTTCAATTCTTAGGACATATCATCAACGAACAAGGTATTCATGTAGATCCCTCCAAGATCAGTGCGATTAAGGATTGGGATACGCCTACTACTCCCACTGAGGTTCGTTCTTTTCTCAGTCTAGCGGGTTATTACTGCCGCTTCATTGAGAACTTCTCAAAGATTGCAGTTCCTCTAACTGCTCTAACTCAGAAGAACAAACCCTTTGACTGGGGATTCAAACAAGAGGAAGCTTTTCAACGCTTGAAGCAGAAGCTTTGCGACGCGCCTGTTCTAACTTTGCCTGAGGGCAATGATGATTTCGTCGTTTATTGCGATGCATCTAAATTGGGTCTTGGCTGTGTCCTGATGCAAAGGAACAAAGTCATAGCATATGCATCGAGGCAGTTGAAGATACATGAGAAGAACTACACCACTCATGATCTTGAGTTGGGTGCAGTTGTCTTCGCTCTTAAGATCTGGAGACACTATTTGTATGGTACAAAATGTGTGGTTTTCACGGACCACAAAAGTCTTCAGCATATCTTCAATCAGAAAGAACTCAACATGAGGCAACGACGCTGGGTTGAGCTTTTAAACGACTATGACTGCGAAATTCGCTACCATCCGGGTAAGGCGAATGTCGTAGCTGATGCATTGAGTCGTAAGGAACGTACTAAGCTTCATTGTGTACGTGTTCAATCTGTTATTCTAGCTCGATCCGATATCCAAGCACGCATTTCTCAGGCTCAACAATCTTGTGTTTCACAAGGTTTGATGGATAAGGGATTTCCCTATCACATAACACCTGATCTGGAACTGAAGGACAATGGATCGTATTACTTCATGGACCGTTTATGGGTCCCAAGCCAGGATGATCTTCGTACCTTGCTTATGGATGAAGCCCATAAGTCTCGTTATTCTATTCATCCGGGCTCAGATAAAATGTATAAGGATCTTTGTATTCACTATTGGTGGCCTGGTATGAAGAAGGACATTGCCTTATACGTATCAAAATGCCTTACTTGTCTTAAGGTTAAGGCTGAACATCAACGTCCTTCTGGCTTATTGGTGCAACCAGAGATCCCAGTTTGGAAATGGGAAAACATTACTATGGATCTTGTTACCAAACTTCCACGCACAAAGAAAGGTCATGATGCCATCTGGGTAGTTGTTGATCGTCTTACAAAGTCAGCACATTTCTTGCCAATCCGTGAGGATTTTTCTGCTGACAAACTTGCTAAAATCTATGTGGATGAAATTGTAGCTCGACATGGTGTTCCTTTGAACATCATTTCTGACAGAGATGCTCGTTTCACTTCTCATTTTTGGAGAACCATGCAATCTGCTATGGGGACCCAACTTAATCTGAGCACAGCTTATCATCCGCAGACGGATGGTCAATCTGAAAGAACAATCCAGACTCTGGAGGATATGCTTAGAGCTTGTGTGATCGATTTTGGTGGTAGTTGGGATTCACATCTTCAGTTGATTGAATTCTCCTACAACAACAGTTATCACACCAGCATCAAAATGGCTCCTTTCGAGGCTCTCTATGGTCGAAAATGTCATTCACCAGTCTGCTGGAATGAGATCGGCGAGGCTCAACTTACTGGACCTGCCCTCATTTTAGAGACAACTGACAAGATAAAGAAAGTTCGTGATAACCTTCAGACAGCTAGAAGCCGTCAAAAGAGTTAATCGGACCCAAAACGCAAGCCCTTGGAATTTCAAGTCGGTGATCGAGTATTACTCAAGGTCTCACCTTGGAAAGGTGTGATCAGATTTGGAAAGAAAGGAAAACTTGCACCTAGATATGTTGGACCATTCAAGATCGTCGAAAGAATCGGAAAGGTAGCCTACAGACTTGAGTTACCTCCTGAACTTGGAAATGTTCATCCAACCTTTCATGTGTCCAATCTCAAGAGGTGTTTAGCTGATGAGAACCTCCACATACCACTTGACGAAATTCGTGTTGGTAAAACACTGAAATTTGTTGAGAAACCTGTGGAAATCATGGAACGTGAAGTCAAGTGGCTCAAACGCAAGCGCATTCCTTTGGTCAAAGTTCATTGGGAAGCTAAACGTGGACCCGAGTTTACTTGGGAACGCAAAGATCAAATGAAGGCGAAATATCCGCATCTTTTCCCACGAGTTTCCTCTAAATAAATTTCGGGACGAAATTTCCACAAGTAGGGGAGACTGTAACATCTGTGCTTGTAATCATTATGAACAGTACCATTGTCAATAAAACAATGTCATTTGATCCCAATGTTTGTTTGGTTATGTTTTACATTTTTCATGTTTTGACTTTTATTCAATTTCAAACTCTATATCACTTTCTAGAGAGCTATACGCAAACTGGTGCGTAAACGTAGCCAGTTTAATGCGACAAATACTCCGGAACATCAACATATACTTAACATACCTTAAATAACCCTTACATAACTTAGAAATAAGTTTTGAAGGCTTTGGTATGGCAAAAACAAGTTAATTCGCTTATAGGGACTAAACTTGACAAACTACGAAAGTATGCCAATTTGAACTGTAACGAACATTAAGGAACATGACCATAAGTTAAACATACCATAAATATCCTTTACATAGCTTAGAAATAGGCTTTGAGGGGTTCGGTATGCTAAAATAAACTTTTGGGGTCATTCAGGGACTAAAAGCGTCAAAAAGTGCACAAGTTTGCATTTTCGCGCATAACTTACGTTCTGAATGCATCCGGACATCCAAAAATTTATGTAAGCACTAAAATATTTTATTTTAGTGTTTGGCATAAGAAAAATCCATTCGTCACGCCATTTGGATCATTTTTCGCGCTTATGCGCATTCCGTCGTAATTAACCGAACAACGTAACCGTACGGCTAAACGAACCGACACCCGAGATATTTTTGAACACATTTTAAGTTCTCTATACTTTAACTTCATTTTAGAGCTTTGAAATGGGGTTAACGGGGCTTAAACGTGTCAAAAAACGCATCAAAAACCAAGTTTTGAGGTTGCAGGGACTGAAACTGTAAATCTGCCAAACTAGGTCCGTAAGTAGGGGCCAGATGCAGCAAAACATTTTTTTACAGCTGTTAACAGCCCTTAACACTCTCCAAAGGCCAAGTGCCAAGTGTCAAACTCTTATGGTGGATGGCAAATGAGTTACCACAACTTTTCAACAAGTGTACGGCTTAGATCGTGCCCCCTTTTCCAAGAAATGATCCTAACGGTGAACCGAAAACTATAAATACCCACCTCCACCCTTCACTTTTCCTCACAAGAATCTGATCTAATGTGCTCTAAGTTGAAACCTTTGTTTCATACCTGAGCTATTTTGATCTAGATTAGCATTCGGGGACCCTTCGTAAGTGTTCCTTCGTTCTTTTATTTCTTTTCGAGTCCGAAAGTCAAACTTTGTTTGACTTTCTGCATTGACCAGTTTATGGTCAATGCGAAGTTCGTTTGAACTTCGCAACGTGATTGTAATCACGATGGTTATAGTCCCTTGTGACTATGCCTACTGATTACCACGTTGTCTAGGGTCGTAAGGGTAAGCGATCTGATAAATCGCTTATACCTTCGAACCCTACCCATTTGGTCGATCATTAGGATCCGACCAAACACATTAGGTGACCATAGTATATAGGGAATAACCTTCCGAGGTTATACCTTATGGTCGCTTCGTTTAGGTAGTTGTATGATAGGTAGTTTATATGCCTTAGGTAAATTACCAAAATGCACTTTTGACGCCAAAATTCATTTTAAGCATATGTAACATAAATTTTGGTATCTAAACTGTTTTGGTAACAATATTAGATATGTTAAGGCATATTTTACTTGTCATAGGACTAGTTAGGCGGTCCGAACGCGTTTCACGCGAGCGACGCGTTAAAGTAGCATAAGCTACCTAAACGGGTCGTAATGGGTCGTAAGCACTTATGTTAGGTTTCATTTAGTATGTGGGCTTTGTTAAACCATATTACACGAGTCTCCATACTCGTTTGGTTTACGAACCCTCATTCTATCCGATCCTCCGATATTAGGTCCGGTTTATTAACATAGTTACCTATATTAGGTGCCGTTTGATTCCGTGATCTCTAGCATTGCTTGGTGGTTATCTTAGGACTTCTGAGCAATCTCAAGTGAGTACACAGACCCCTCTTTTACTGTTTTCCAAACATTTTGGGGTGAAACACATGTGCCTACTTGTTACTTTCATGCTTTTCATGCTTTCATATCATATGCCTGCTATGTTTCGTTAGTACATTATAGTACATGATTTCATTACATTTCATGCTATGTATGCCCATTGTGTGCGTACTTAGTACATTGTTTTACATTACATTTCATGCTATGTATTTCCATTGTGTGCATACTTAGTACATTGTTTTACATCACATTTCATGCTATGTATGCCCATTGTGTGCATACTTAGTACATTGTTTTACATTACATTTCATGCTATGTATGCCCATTGTGTGCGTACTTAGTACATTGTTTTACATTACATTTCATGCTATGTATGCCCATTGTGTGCGTACTTAGTACAGTTGTTTTCATCACATGCTTACTTTTTGTTATGACATTTGGGTTGTTTACAATGGAACAATACATTCATTAACATTAGCTACGCCGTTCGTTAGTAGGTAGTGGTACCATAGGAATTGACAACTCCCGTTCCTGAAATCCTGGGTTTGTTTGGATTGGAAGGAATGACCGAATTCGATATACATAACTTAGATAAACTTTTAATTTGTTTAAGGGTTTATCGCCACAGTCTCAAGGCTTGGATGTATGCATTTTCACAATACCGCATAAATGTTTGTATCAGTAAAGCATGCATTTGTTACACAAAACATAACTTTGATTTAAACCATGTTTTACTTCAATACCTTGTTTTTGTGCATTTTACATATGGTTTAGTTGATATATTTCACTTACCATACATGATATTTTTGGGTAAACATTACATGATCTACATTAACATAAACATTTTGACATTGATATACACATTTAGTGGTTTACATTGGACATAGACATTTCAATATGGTTTACACATTAACACATGACAATTCATTTATACATGAACAATTTACATTGATGGTTGGTTTGGGTAAATGATTCGAGTAACGAGGCGTGTGTAATATAATACCAGCATGGTGGATACGCCGCTGGTACTTCCTATAAATAAGTGTTTGTATGATATTTCATGTCGTAGCGTTACTTAAATCATTTCAATATTTGACATATTACATTTTACATAAACAACTTATTTTCACAAGACGTTGATTTACAGAACAACTTATCTTATACAAACTCATTTTTACTTGGTTATTCATTTAACCTTACATTATTCTCTTACTTATACATATCATTGCTTTTTAATGATTTACAAAACAAAACAACTTACAAGGTTCATGACTGACTGTTATTAAACAATTTTTCCTAAACTTATAAGTCATGAATCCTATTTTCACAAAAACCTATGTATCTCACATGCATTTTTATGCTGACGTACCTATTTTCACATGTGTTTTCAGGAGCTTTTCCGTAGGATGATGATCGTGACACTAGGGCGGACCTGTGCCTTAGAGACATAAAATGAAGATAGACTTAGTTTAATTATGTTCTGAACTCTTTATTTCCTGTTTAAGACAATGTAACTCTTATGTTTATAAATAAAATACAACTTTGAATGCCATGGTTATGAAACAATTAATTCTGTTACAACACTCCCCGACGTTTTCCGCCACGTTTTGTATGTTATACGTGGTCGGGGTGTGACAGGCCACATTTAGATCCCCAGCAAACTTTGACAATAGGTATGCGCTTGTGTTTAAGCTTCTTGACTTCACGGTCCATGATTTCCACAAGTTTCTCAACGAAGTGCATCGTGTTATCAACACGAATTTCATCAAGTGGTGTGTGGAGGTTCTCATCAGCTAAACACTTTTTAAGATTGGACACGTGGAAAGTTGGATGAACATTTCCAAGTTCAGGAGGTATGTAGGCTACTTTTCCGATTCTTTCAACGATCTTAAATGGTCCAACATATCGTGGTGCAAGTTTTCCTTTCTTTCCAAATCTAATCACACCTTTCCAAGGGGGTACCTTGAGTAGGACGTGATCAACGACTTGAAATTCTAAGGGCTTGCGTCGTCAATCCGCATAACTCTTTTGACGGCTCCTAGCTGTCTGAAGGTTATCACGAATATTCTTGACCTTATCTGTAGTCTCTAGAATGAGTTCAGGTCCTGTAAGCTGAGCTTCACCTATCTCATTCCAGCAGACCGGTGAACGACATTTTAGACCGTATAAAACTTCAAAAGGAGCCATGTTGATGCTAGAGTGATAACTATTGTTGTAGGAGAATTCGATCAACGGTAGATGCGAATCCCAACTACCACCAAAATCAATCACACAAGCTCTAAGCATATCCTCCATTGTCTGGATTGTTCTCTCAGATTGACCATCCGTTTGAGGATGATATGCTGTGCTCAAATTAAGTTGGGTTCCCATGGCAGATTGCATGGTTCTCCAAAAGCGAGACGAGAATTGAGTATCTCTGTCAGATATAATGTTCAAAGGAAAACCATGTCGGGATACAATCTCATCCACATAGATTTTAGCAAGCTTGTCAGCAGATAGATCCTCACGGATTGGCAAGAAATGCGCTGACTTGGTTAGACGATCAACGACTACCCAAATGGCATCATGACCTCTTTTAGTGTGCGGTAACTTGGTAATGAGATCCATAGCAATGTTTTCCCATTTCCAAACCGGTATCTCTGGTTGCTCCAATAATCCAGAGGGATGTTGATGTTCAGCCTTAACCTTAAGACAAGTAAGGCATTTGGAAACATATAAGGCAATGTCTTTCTTCATACCCGGCCACCAATACTGGGTTCGAAGATCCTTATACATTTTATCTGCACCAGGATGAATAGAATAATGAGACTTGTGAGCTTCATCCATTAGCAAGGTGCGAAGATTGTCTAGACTTGGGACCCACAAACAGCCCATGAAATAGAATATCCCAAAGTCTCTTAGTTCGAGCTCAGGCTTAGTATGACACGGTAATTCTTTACCCATCAAGCCTTGTGTAACACAAGTATGTTGAGCCTGAGAAATGCGGGTTTGAATGTCAGATCGAACCTGAACACAGTGAAGCTTGACACGTTCCTTACGACTTAATGCATCAGCCACGACATTCGCCTTAGCAGGATGGTAGCGAATTTCGCAATCATAGTCGTTTAGAAGTTCAACCTAACGTCGTTGCCTCATGTTAAGTTCTTTCTGATTGAAGATGTGTTGGAGACTCTTGTGATCAGTAAACACTATACACTTTGTACCATAAAGGTAGTGTCTCCAGATTTTGAGAGCAAAAACTACTGCACCTAACTCAAGATCATGAGTCGTGTAGTTTTTCTCGTGTACCTTTAGCTGTCTTGATGCATAAGCTATAACTTTGTTTCTTTGCATAAGAACGCAGCCAAGGCCTAAATTAGATGCATCACAATACACGACAAAATCGTCGTTGCCCTCAGGTAAGGTTAAGATAGGTGCATTGCAGAGCTTCTGTTTCAAGGTCTGGAAAGCTTCTTCCTGTTTGGATACCCACTCAAAAGGTTTGTTCTTCTGAGTTAAAGCAGTGAGAGGAACCGCAATTTTGGAGAAGTTTTCAATGAAACGGCGGTAATAACCCACTAGACCAAGAAAAGAACGAACTTCGGTAGGAGTAGTAGGTGTATCCCAATCCTTAATCGCACTGATTTTGGCGGGATCTACATGAATACCTTGTCCGTTGATGATGTGCCCCAAAAATTGAACTTCCTTAAGCGAGAATTCACACTTGGAGAATTTGGCGAAAAACTGTTCCTTCTTTAGGAGCTCCATTGTAAGACGAAGATGCTGCTCATGATCAGCTCAAGTCTTAGAATAGATCAGAATGTCATCAATGAAAAGGATGATGAACTTGTCCAAATAAGGCTTACAAACCCTATTCATCAAGTCCATGAAAATAGCAGGAGCATTTGTTAGACCGAAAGGCATAACAGTAAACTCAAAATGACCATATCTAGTACGAAAAGTTGTCTTGGGAATATCTTCTTCAAGCACTCAAAGTTGATGATACCCAGAATGCAGATCAATCTTTGAAAAGCAAGTAGCGCCCAGTAGCTGATCAAAGAGATCATCAATGTGAGGTAGGGGATATCGATTCTTGATGGTAAGCTTGTTAAGCTCACGGTAATCGATACACATTCGGAAAGATCCATCTTTCTTTTTCACGAATAGGACAGGAGTGCCCCAAGGTGAAAAGCTCGGACTAATGAATCCTTGTTAGAAAGCTCCAGGAGCTGCTTAGACGACTCTTGCATCTCAGATGGTGCAAGACGGTAAGGTGATTTAGCAACAGGATTAGCACCAGGTACAAGATCGATGCGGAACTCAACTTGGCGTGCTGGGGGTAAACCAGGTAATTCTTCAGGAAATACCTCAGGATAATCCCGAACAACAGGGATATCTTGGATTATCTTACCCTTGCCTTTCTCCTCTACGACATGTGCCAAGAAGGCGACATATTTCTTTCGTAGGTATTTTTGGGCTTGGGTACAAGACATGAGTTTAACGGGTTTCTCCCCTCGAACTTCTAAGATTTCACCAGTCGAAAGCGGTATACGGACAATCTTCTCAAAACATACCACCTCAGCATGGTATTTGGCTAACCAATCCATTCCTACTATTACATCGAAGCTTCCAAGTTGCATCGGTGTGAGGTCAATAGGAAAGAGATGGTTATTAAGGTTCAACTGGCAATTTCGAAGAACAGAGTCAAGTACAACAGGTTCACCACTAGCTACTTCTACTGTTAAGGGCTTTCCTAGTTTTGTTCTAGTCATCGAAAGCAAAGGCTCAAAATCTAAGGACACAAAACTCTTATCGGCACCCAAATCAAATAGAACAGAAGCAGGATGGTTGTTAACAAGGAACGTACCGTTCACCATTTCGTTATCTGCGCGTGCCTCATTTGCATTCAGATTGAAAGCTCTACCACGACCTGGTGCCTGATTTGCATTTGCCAACCTCGGGCAGTTGTTCCAGTAATGGGTCAGATCCCCACAATTAAAACATGAACCAGGCGGGTAGTGAGGTCGTGCAGGATTCTGGGCAGGGTTTTGTGCTTGGTTTTGAGCTGCCTGATTTTGGTTAGGAGCAAAGCGGCAGGTGTTTGCAAGATGACCAGACTTGCCATAGTTTGTGCAAATACGGCATTGCACCTGTGGTTGATGGTGGCTATTACATCTGTTGCACAAAGGTGCATTACCAGCATACTGCCTCTTGGCGGCAGGTTGTGCAGCCTGATTAGGAGCAGCCTGATTTGTCTGAGCAGTAACAACGTAGTTCTTGCAAGCCGTACGCTTCCTGGCTTTCTTAGAGGACTCAACAGCCTTCTTACCCTTCTGCTCTTTGGTGCTATCAGACTGTTTCTGCTTCTTATCCCCTTTTCTGTGGAGTTTACCCTTCTTGACTTGCGATTCAGTAAGGGTTGCAGCTAGCTCAATGGCCTGTCGGACGGTAGTAGGGTTGCTGCCAGTGACAATATCCTGAACAGGATCTGGCAAACCGTCTATGTATTTCTCAATAGCCTTATCCAAAGGCGTGACCATTGAAGGACAGAGCAAGCATAACTCCTCGTATCTGTCTGTGTAAGCCCGATGTTCACCACTGTCTTGTTTCAGGTCATGGAACTCATTTTCAAGTGCCCTCTGCTCATGACGAGGGCATAACTCTCTCATCATAAGAGCTCTAAGTTCCTCCCATGTTTGACCCAAAGCAACATCAGCACCTCTATCTCTCATTACCCCATTCCACCAGGTGAGAGCCCTCTTTTGGAATACACTCGAAGTAAACTCGACTTTACGATTGTTAGGACACTGAACATGGCGAAAGGTGCTCTCAAGACTCTCAAACCACTGTAGGAGCCCAGTTGCTCCTTCAGAACCACTAAACTTGAGCGGTTTAGCCGAGTTAAAACTTTTGAAGTTGCATTGAGCAGGTGCATTATTGTTATTGTTGGCTTGGTTTATTTAAGTGATGAGATTAGGTAGCATAGCATCCATCTGCTGTGCTATAATAGCTGCCCGTCCGGCATTGGGTTCCTGAACGTTACGTCGAGGAGGCATTCTAAAAGAGGAAACATGAGAGAAAACAAGTGAGATGATGTGATGAAAGAAATGAGATATCAATAAAAATCGACAAAATGAAAGGATGGTGGTCATTTGTTCATTACCTCGTAACAAACAGTCGACACACAGTGACAAATCAAAGTAAATGAGTCATAATAATGTATCCCCGAAGACATGCTCACCTATAAGTGGACACTCACCCCAAGAGTTCCCATGTAAGAGTGACTGGTCCGATACTGCGGATTTGTACGAACACTCTAGCCTTAAACAGAAAACTCAGGGTACAGGCACCCACCCTTCCAGTTTGCATGTGTTCACATTATTTAGACCCAAACTTTGACGAGATTTTGAAAATTTAGAAGGCATCAAGCCAAAAGAAATCATCTAAGGATAGATGATTGATTTCAAAATCATTTTGGAAATTTGGTGTTCATGTTTTTGGTAATCACCTAAGGATAGGTGACGTGTATTGTTTTAAGATCTAAACATAAGTAAACTGGTGTTAGGGTCCTAGAAAGTTATAGTCTAGGTCAAAGAATTACTAATAACCTAATTCCCTATAACCATTGGCGCTGATACCAACTCTTCTGTCACACCCCGACCGCGTAAAACAACAAACCGCGACGGAAATGTCGGGGAGTGATGCGACAGAATTATTGTTTCAACAACCATGGTAATTAAAGTTTTGTATTATTAAGATTAAAATTTACATTGTCTTGGAGTTTAACAGAAACATAACATAATTAACTGTCTTTTAAGTCACTAAGGCCCAAGTTCGCCTAAGTGAAGCACAAACATCATCATGCATTAGCACCTGAAACACATGTAAAAGTAGGTACGTCAGCATAAAAATGCCTGTGAGATGCATATGTTTTGTTTATGCAGGATTCATGACATGTAGTTAAAAGAAGTGTTATACAAAAATGTGGTCATGAACCTTGTAAAATGTTTTCCTTTATAAAATCATATGAAAATCAATGTGAAAATCAAATGATAATAAAAGGATAATGCATGGTTAAATGAATAACCAAGTAAAAGTGAATTTGTATAAAATATGTAATTTGTAAAACAATGTCGTGTTCTTGTATAAAATGTTTCATGTCTTATCAAAGTGGTTTAGATAACGCAACAATGTATAATACAATAAAAGCACTTATATATAGGAAGTACCAGTGGCGTATCCACCATGCTTTTATCATATAACACATAGCCCCGTTACATAAGTCACTTATCAATAATCAACCAAAATGTCTTGTTAAATGTCAAAATTATTATGTGTAAACCATGTTCAATGTCATGTGTGAAATGTATCATGTATAACCAAATGTAATGCATAGCAAGTAGAAAATATCTACTCAAACTATGTGATAATGTCTATGTGAAAACAAATGTCATGTATGGTGAATAACTAGTAATTACTTAACCCCATAGGAAAATGTACAAAACAAAGTTTTTGAATAAACCTAAGTTTAAATCAAATGTTATGTTTTGCAGAAAACAATGCTTTATGATTACAAACATTTATGCAGTAATGTTAATCGCATACATTCAAGCCTTGCGACTATTTGGACAAACCCTTAAATGAATTAAAGGTTTATCAAGTTATGTATATCGGTTTCTGTCATTCCCAACTACCAAACAAACCTAGGAAGTAGGAAACGGGATTTGTCAAGTCCTATGGTACCATTATATACTACCGAGCGGCGTGATCAATGTTAGTGAATGTATTATTGTCCCGATTAAACATACCAAATGTCATAACCAATGTAGCATGTGAAAACCATGTACTAAGTATGCTAAGTAAACATACATAGTAGAAATGTTCATGAAATCAATGTGCTAGCATGCTAAGTAAACATACATAGCAAAAATGTTTATGAAATCAATGTGCTAGCATGCTAAGTAAACATACATAGCAAAACATAATTGAAAGCATGTACTATATGTGTACTAGGTGAAACTAGCATGTTTATGTCATAAAAGCAATGAAAGCACGAAAATAACAAGTATGCATATGTGTATCACCCCAAAGTATTCGAAAGCGGTAAAAGACGGGAACTATGTACTCACTTGGGATTGCTTATTAGTCTTGGGAATAAGAGCAATTTAAGCTCCAAGGATCACGGAATCAACAAGGCACCTAATACGGGTAACTATGTAAATAATCAGATCCTAAATCGGGAGATATGATAGAATGATGTTCTATAAATCAAATGGGTAATTGAACTCATATGATATGATTTAATAGAGTTAACATTCTGAATTGGAAGTCTACCTAAGTGCTCTTGACCAGTTTCGACCCGTTATGGTAGTATAAGATACTATAACGCGTCGGTTGCGCAAAACTATGGTCGGATGGTTATCTATGAGCTATGTCAAGTCTTACATGCCCAATTATGCCTAAACACGTTACTAAATCAGATTATATGTCAAAAAGTTAATCACATAGGCAAAATACGGATTTATGCTTCAAAAGGGCATTTTGGTCATTTCCTATGGGCATATAAGCTAATTAACAAATAACTAACCTATCCTATGTCATCATAAGGTATAACCTCAGAGGTTATCCCTATGCAACTATGATCACTGAACATGCTTGGTCGGATCCTAATGATCGACCAAACGGGTCGGGTTCGAAAGCCTAAGCGGTTGTTTAGACCGATTAACTTACGACCCTAAACAAGCACTAAACTAATAGTGACGAGTTAAACATGTCAAAACATGTTTAACTAACTTATAAAACTGATTTGGTATCAAAACAAAATGTTTTGATACCTAAAAGTAGTTCCGTTGCAAAATGCGTGCTAAAACGCTTTTTGACCGAAACTTTGACTCGTCAATACACCTAGTTAACGTGGTAATCAGTAGGTATAATCGCTAAGGATTATAACCATCGTGATTACAATCACGTTGCAAAGTTCAAACGAACTTTGCATTGACCATTGACTGGTCAAAGCTGAAAGTCAAACACTGTTTGACTTTCACGCTTGGAAAGCGATAAAAGAACGAAAGAAGCTTACAAAGGGTCCAAGCTAGGGAGAACTTGATCTTAAA
Organism: Helianthus tuberosus; assembly: GCA_030545235.1. Lineage (NCBI taxonomy): Eukaryota > Viridiplantae > Streptophyta > Magnoliopsida > Asterales > Asteraceae > Helianthus > Helianthus tuberosus. The sequence goes on along the minus strand of CM060371.1, from coordinate 134,077,754 downwards.
ATTCTCAGGTATGAAGTTATTAACCTCAACTTAGAGAAAATCAGATCGAGGGTGAAGAAATCAAATGAATGGCATGGCTATTTATAGTTGTGGTGAAGAAACAAGATCAAGACAAGTGTTTGTGTAACTTCCAAGCATAAAATCCCAGCCCTACAAGTGTTTAGTTACAGGTAATTGTCTTGGAGAGGTGTTAACTTGGTTAACACACAAGAAAAATGGCAAGATCAGTCCCTGAAACATCAAACAGTTGCTGAAATTGATTTTCTGTCGTTGGGCATGCTGTCACGCCCCGCGTAGGATTGAGGGCCAGCCTACGCAGCCCGCGACCTCAGGTCAGGTCTGCAACAGTTTCATAATTTACAGTTCTGGTCCCTGCACTTGCATAAGCCCATTTTTGGCACTTTTAACACCCGTTAAGCCATTTTCAAGGCTCTACAAGGTGGTCAAAGTATAGAGGACTCAAAATGTGCACTGAAAATTCCCGGATGTCGGTTCGTTTGGTCGTACGGTCGCGTTATTCGTCTAATTACGACGAAACTCGAGCGGACGTGAAAACGATCCAAATTAAGCGACGAATGGTATTTTTGCATGCCGATCACTAAAATAAAAATATTTTAGTGTCTACAAAAATTTTGGGTGTCCAGATGTGGTCAGAACGTAAGATATGCGCGTAAATGCAAACTTACGCCGTTTTTTGACACTTTTAGTCCCTGTAAGATCAAATAAGCATATTTTCGCACACCGAACCTATCAAAGCTTATTTCTAAGCTATGTTTAGGGTATATATGGTATGTTTAGATTATGATCAAGTTCTGGACTGTACGTTGCCTTACGAAACGGCAGACTTTAGCAAGTTGACGCAAATAGTCCCTGTGAGCGAATAAACTTGTTTTTGCCATACCAAACCCTTTAAAACTTATTTCTAAGTTATGTAAAGGTTATTTAAGGTATGTTAAGCTTATGTTGCTATTCCGGAGTGTTTGTCGCGTTAAACTGATTACGTTTACGCATCAGTTTGCGTATAACTTTCCAGAAAACGATATAGAGTTTAAAATCGATCAAAATCAAAATGTGCAAAATGTCAAACATAAATAAACAAACATTGGGATCAAAACACATTGTTTTATTGATATTGAATTGTCCAGAGTTTGTACAATGATTACACAAGCACAGATGTCACATACACCGTACGGTCATTGTACTTATAAACTATTTATTAATACTTTTGACCCATTATGGCTTACGCCATAAAGTGTCTTTCAAAACTAACGGTTATTGTCAACGTGTGACAAATTTACCGTTTTGCCCTTTTTATTTATATTGGTTTACCCTATAAGGTAACCATTCAAAACTCATTATCTATTAGTCATTTCATGACTAAATAATTGTAATAGTCCTTTTTAACCATTAAACATGGTTTATTAGCATTGTCTTTGTTCCGAACCGCACATATCGTGTCGGAACATCATATTCAAACTATCATTGTAATTTATAAGATAGTTAGATTAGTCATAATCATTTACGACTATTCCATCCTACAATTCTTATGTTGAATTTATCATTCAATCCTATAAAAGGTCAGTTTGACCTTTTAAAAGTCAATTGCCTATTAACATAAATAATTACACGAAGTAGCTCAACTACTCGTTTAATTACTTAGTCAATTATCCGGTAAGCATCATTCTCATGCTACCGTTTTAATCATTTACTAACCAAGTTTTTGTAATTATAATTCATCGAATTAACACAACTTTAATCCTTTTAACACATGATGCTATCAAACATCATTCTAACATTAATCTATCATCATTTTCGTTTTATCATACAAAACCCGTTTCATAGTAAGTATGATCATAAACTCAAACACACAATTCGTTCAAGTATTTCATTATTACTATCATATATGATGATTATAAACACAATTATATCATCAAGTTCATCACATGATTAAAACCCACTTATCCTAGTGTGGTAAATCTTCTAATCATTCAATTCATGGCAATATATGTATAATTTTCACTTAGGGTTTTATTTCTAAGCAGTTATACATCATAATTCAGCCATATCTTCAATAATTCATTCATAATTCGCGATTATGATGTTTATTCAAATTTCACAACTTCAGAAATCATCAAAATTTTACATACCTTATGACCCCCTAGCTTGGGTGATTATTAATTCATGTTCAATTGTGAATTTGAGCTTCGTTTAAGCTTCCAATTTGATGATTTTGTTAGAGGTTAGGGTTTTGGTTCCTGGGGGATTCTTCCGGTCGAACAGAATACCCAAAACACACACTGAATGTGTGTTTTATTTTTAAGTTTTCTTTTTTATAACTTAACTTTCCATTTATCTGCATTTGGCCCCTCTTGTTTGGTTAGTTATTAATTAGGCCACAAACCTACTTATTTCTAAGAATATTCCCAATTATTAACTAGGTTAAATATTCCTAGTTAATTTAGTGGGATTGGGGAATTTTTGACTCAGTTTGTTTTAAGTCCCGTTAACTCGGGCCTTCTATAAACTTTATTTCCTTCAAAAGCATTCTTTTTCCCTTTTTATTAAATATTAGGTTTAGCCATATAAATCCTAATATTTTCCGGGTTAATTTTACCATTAACGGTACTTTACCCGTCTTTTAGTATTAACGTGATTTAGTTACCAAACCCGTTTTTGGGGTGTTACACAATCTGATCGGATGACCATCCTCTCGGATGACCACCCGATCGGATGGCCATTCGATCGAGCTGCCATCCGATCCGTGCACAGCGCCTCACACACTCCCTCTGACACTATAAATAGGCCTGTCACATCATTCTCATTGATGTGACAGCCTCACTCGACCAAGACGCACGCACTCCTACTTTTCTCCCATTTCTCGGTGATTTCGGTACGTTTTACACTAGAATCTTGTACATCTTTGATCTACACGTTATTCTCTACATGATTTTCCTTTGAAATCTCACTTTTCACCGTGAAATCTCTGAGATTTGAGACCTTGAGGATGATGTTATCATGACGGTTTGTACAAACTATTGTGTGATGTCATTCTAGACAAGATCTAGCTCAGATCTAAGGAATTTCATGCGTTTCTACACTGAATCTTAACTAAACCTAGACTTTTTCAGCTAAAGTTATGTTTTTTTTTTGGGTAAAGGGTTACCCCGGTGATTCTATTAAAAACAACCGCAATAAAGTACAAGTAGTGAGGAGGTGTTCCACACTAATTCATATACAGGACATGCCCCGTATATGTAAACCAAACAAAACCAAAAACCCTAAGACAACCCATGACCTAGCTAAAGTTATGTTTTCTCTCATCTTTTCTTAACTTTTAACTTAAAACGGTGGAATCCGGATCTAAACAGACTGTGGACTTGAATATTAGTCTTGAGTCAGCTCGGAAATGGATTGATACCAGAGAAGATAACCGGAGTACGGATTCTGACATAAGCACCGTCACGAATAGACGACTGAATGGATTGGGGTGATTCCCATCCGATCAGATCAGATGTTCACTGATATGTTTACCATTGTCTCAAAACGTGCCATGTCGTCACCGTTTAAACAGAAACTCAAAAACTTTACAAGGATATGAACGAGACAAGGACAACCCGATCGAATGGCAATCCGATCGGATAGCCATCCGATCGAACAGCCATTCGATCAGGTGACACTTGCCTCGTAACCTTAATCATTTTTGGAAACTTTGAATCTTTGACCGTCGAATGACTATTCGGTCGAATGGCCATCCGTACGGATGACCATCCGATCGGATGGCAATTCGTCCCCCACACAAAAGTCATCCCAATCGAATGGCAATCCGATCGGATAGCCATCCGATCAAACAGCCATCCGATCAAGATGACTGATCCGATACTTAGTTTGAATCTCGTTGTTTTGTCTGACACTTATCTGTTGTAATCTAATCAGGCTAAACCTAAAGAGCTCCCTTTGATCCAATAATAGTTAATCTGTTAAGCAATCGCTGTGAGTATACTCGATCCCTTTTTGTTTTAAACTTTGGGATGCAACATGTATTCTATTAAACTATGATACTCGAAATTTTTGAAATCTAAAACTCTATCCTATGTGTATGTGAAACTTGTGATTCTTGATACTTTGTGCTATGTGGACGTTTAATCCAGAGTGTGTAGTTTCGCCTTAACAATAATAGCGCTATAGGAGATGCACCTCCCCGTTATTCTTTGGGTATTGTTAGGAGGATTCTAGTTTTCCTTGAGACTTGGGAAAACACTAACTCATTGGGATACTTGGGCTATCACTTGTTGGACTGCGAACACTAGCATGGCTGAAAATATTTTTGTATCATTTACATGATGGATATGAGTTGTTCTAATCTATTATGCTAGTATTCAAACTTGTATACTCGTCGGTACATTTTTGTACTGACTTTATTTTAATACATGTTGCAGGCTGATAGGATGCTAGGAATCGTGAAACAAACTTGGTCGAAACTTAGATACTCCACGTAGCTAATTCTAGAAACTTTGAAACAATGATTATGTTTGTTTTAGATTGATACTATGATTTGGTGGTTGATGTTGTTTTAGACAATTGCATGAAAGGAATCTAATTTATATTGAAACTATTTAGTGTTATGGATTCTCATGAGCAATCTGAACGCTTAGTGTCGCACCCCAATGTTTCCGCCATCGGTTGGGGTGTGACAGATTGGTATCAGAGCCATAACTATAGGGAATTAGGATGAGTAGGAATACTTGCCCTAGTCTATAGTTCTAGGAATCTTGATTCTTATCTGTTGTTTAAGACTTATGTACTCTACCGTATATGCTTCCTAGCAGCACTTTTTATTCCTGTTGAACTTACAGACCTTTCCTAAGGCTAACACAATATACACTTGATACTTTGAAAACACTATAAACCAGAGTTTGTATTTTGAACGAGATTTGCCCTCAAGTCAGGAGTGACATCCAAACCTTGATGGGAAATTTCCTTATTATATTCTAGTAGGTCTTATCTATTGATAAGTGCCGACGCTATTAGGGTACGATGTTGTCAAGATAGAGGTAAAACTCAGACCTTGATAACTAGTCCCACTCCTTGATTTTATGTCTCGCCAAAGTCTCAGAACTACCGATCAATTAGGAACGTGAAATGACCAAAAGGACGAATATCGTAGGCCTAACATCGATGACGTATTTGTCTAAGTAAGTCAAGACACGTTGCCTCAATTCGAAAGGGGATCGAATCACTTTGGTTAGTCACCGTTCCTCTACCGGAACAATCTTATGTTTTATGAGCCTATCTTTTATGTCATCTCGATCTTTATGTGTGTGATTTTAAACTTGATTCTTCGTTTGTTTTGAGACTTTTTACACAATTCGCACGTATGTCCGCAATCTAAAACACTAATGCTAATCTCAGAATCAAACTAAATTTATGAAGCTTTGTTCATGATGTTAATCTATGTGGGAATCTTGATCAACTATGATACTATGTGAAGCTATTTGATGAATCCATGTGTTACTGTGGTTGTGAAACACTAAACGGAACATGGCATAGAAATACGAGACAGAAGTGACGTGTCTGAAACATGGTGGATACACCGCTGGTGTAACATCTGTGCTTGTAATCATTGTGAACAGTTCAATTATCAATAAAACAATGTTATTTGATCCCAATGTTTGTTTGGTTATGTTTTACATTTTTCATGTTTTGACTTTTATTCAATTTCAAACTCTATATTGCTTTCTGGAGAGTTATACGCAAACTGGTACGTAAACGTAATCAGTTTAATGCGAAAAATACTCCGGAACATCAACATATACTTAACATACCTTAAATAACCTTTTCATAACTTAGAAATAAGTTTTGAAGGCTTTGGTATGGCAAAAACAAGTTAATTCGTCTACAGGGACTAAATTTGACAAACTGCGAAAGTATGCCAATTTGAACTATAACGAACATTCCGGAACATGACCATAAGTTAAATATACCATAAATATCCTTTACATAGTTTAGAAATAGGCTTTGAGGGGTTCGGTGTGCTAAAATAAACTTTTGGGTCATTCAGGGGCTAAAAGCGTAAAAAAGTGCATAAGTTTGCACTTTCACGCATAACTTACGTTCTGAATACATCCGGACATCCAAAAATTTATGTAAGCACTAAAATATTTTATTATAGTGTTTGGCATGAGAAAAATCCTTTCGTCGCGCCATTTGGATCGTTTTTCGCGCTTATGCGCATTCCGTCGTAATTAAGCGAACATCGCGATCGTACGACCAAACGAACCAACACCCGACATAATTTTAAGCATGTTTCATGTCCACAATGTTTAGGCATCATTTTAGGGCCTTAAAGTTTTCTTAAGGGGCCTTAAACGTGTCGGAAATAAGCTTAAAACACAACAGGGACCAAAACTGTCATTTTTGAAATTTGTTTTCTGATCAGGACACCAGGCGGCCCGCGTAAACCCAGGGTGATCCTTTACGCGGCCCGTGTCAGCCTCCCAGATCAGTTAATTTAGTTTTAACACCTGTTAACAGCTGTTATGCACCCAAAACTCACCCACACTTGCCCTTTCCTGCTCATGAGGGGCCATTTTTGAGTTACCACAAGGTTGCAACAAGTGTAAGGTTGAGATCAAAGCACGTTATTCGATAAACGATCCTAACGGTTCCAAGAATCCTATAAATACCCACCAACATCACTTGAAAAACCCACAAAAATCTGATCTATAAGCTCTAAGTTGAAGCCATTGCTTCATACCTGAGCTATTCGAGCAAGATTTACTAGCGGGGACCCTTTGTAAGTGTTCTTTCGTTCCTTTCATTCGTTTTAACGTTAAAGTCAAACTTTGTTTGACTTTATGCATTGACCAGTTTATGGTCAATGCGAAGTTCGTTTGAACTTCATAACGTGAGCGTAATCACGAGGGTTATAGTCCCTAGAGACTATACCTACTGATTACCACGTTATCTAGGCTCAGTGACGAGTCATAGTTTCGGCCAAAATGCGCATTCTTGCTTATTTTGTAACCAAACTACTCTTAGGTATCAAAACCGTTTGTTTTGATACCAAACCTGTTTTCTAAACTTAGTTAAGCATGTTTTAACATGCTTAGCTCGTCACTTTTAGTTTTGTGCTTGTCTAGGGTCGTAAGGTAAGCGATCTAAACAATCGCTTATACTTTCGAACCCGACCCGTTTGGTCAATCATTAGGATCCGACCAAACACTTTAGGTGACCATAGTTGTATAGGGAATAACCTTCCGAGGTTATACCTTATGGTCACATCGTTTGAGTAGTTGTATGATAGGTAGTTTATATGCCTTAGGTAAATTATCAAAAAGCCCTTTTTACGCCAAAATTCATTTTAAGCATATGTAACATAACTTTTGGTATCTAAACTGAATTGGTAACAATATTAGACATGTTAAGGCATAGTTTACTTATCATAGGGCTAGTTAGGCGTTCCGAACGCGTTTCACGCGAACGACGAGTAGCATAAGCTACCTAAACGGGTCGTATTGGGTCGTAAGCACTTAGGTTAGGTTTCATTTTAGTATGTAGGCTTTGTTAAACGATATTACACGAGTCTCCATACTCGTTTGGTTTACGAACCCTCATTCTATCCAATCCTTCGATTTAGGTCCGGTATATTAACATAGTTACCTATATTAGGTGCCGTTTGATATCCGTGATCTCTAGCATTGTTTGGTTGTTACTCAAGGACTACTAAGCAATCTCAAGTGAGTACATAGACCCCTCTTTTACTGTTTTCAAACTGTTTTGGGGTGGAACACATGTGCCTACTTGTTACTTTCATGCTTTCCATGTTTTCATATCATATGCTTATTATGTTCATTAGTACACTTATAGTACATGATTTCATTGTTTTTATGCTACGTATGTCCATTGTGTGCATACTTAGTACATCGTTTTACATTACATTTCATGCTATGTATGTCCATTGTGTGCATACTTAGTACATCGTTTTACATTACATTTCTGCTATGTATGTTGACTGATAGCATGCTAGCACATTGATTTACATGACTTTTCTGCTTTGTATGTTAACTTAGCATACTTAGTACATTGTTTTCATATGACATGTATACAATTGCTATAACATTTGGTTTGCACAAACGGGACTTATATACGTTCATTAACATTAGCTACGCAGCTCGGTAGTAAGTAGTGGTACCATAGGACTTGACAAATCCCATTCCTGACATCCCGGGTTTGTTTGGATGTAAGGAATGACTGAATCCGAAAACATTTCTTTTGATAACCTTGACTAAAAGGGTTATTCGACTGTCTCAAGGCTTTAATGTATGCGTTAACTTACCACATAAATGTTTGTATCAATGTAACATGCATTCACTTTGCAAAACATAACTTTTTGATATATTCAAAATACTTTGTTTTATACATTTCTACATTTGGATTATGTGACAATACTTTACTTACAATATATAACATTTGTTACACATTACTTGACTACAATTGGACTTTTTAACATTTGACATGGCTTATACAAGGACTTTTTGACAATTGGTTTAAACATGGACTTTAAACATTGGTGGTTTGTTTAAGTGATTTAAGTAACGAGACGTGTGTAATATGATACAAGCATGGTGGATACGCCGCTGGTACTTCCTATATATAAGTGCTTGTATGGTATTACATATCGTAGCGTTATTTGAATCATTTTAATTTAGACATATAACATTTTATACAAATAACATATCTTTCACAAGACATTGCTTTACAAACAACTTATTTTATACAACTCATTTTACTTGGTTATTCATTTAACCATGTATTATTCTTTTATGTATACATATCATCTGATCTTATCGCTTTTTAAATGATTTACAAAACAAAACAATTTACAAGGTTCATGACTAAATTTTATTAAACATTTTCTTAAACTTAAGTCATGAATCCTATTTTCACAAAACCTATGTATCTCACATGCATTTTTATGCTGACGTACCTATTTTCACATGTGTTTTCAGGAGCTTTTGCATAGGATGATGATCGTGACACTAGGGCGGACCTGTGCCTTAGAGACTTAAAATGAAGATAGACTTAGTTTAACTATGTTATGAACTCTTTATTTCCTGTTTTGAGACAATGTAACACTCTTGTTTAATAAATAAAATATAACTTTGTATGCCATGGTTGTGAAACAATAATTCTGTTACAACACTCCCCGACGTTTCCGCCGCGGTTGCATGTTATACGCGGTCGGGGTGTGACAGAAGAGTTGGTATCAGAGCCAATGGTTATAGGGAATTAGGTTATTAGTAATTCTTTGACCTAGACTATAACCTTTCTAGGACCCTAACACAAGTTATCTTGTGTTTAGATCTTAAAACATGCACATCACCTATCCTTAGGTGATTATCAAAACAAGAACCCAATTTTCCGAAACGATTTTTGAAAAACAATCTTCTGTTTTTGAATGATTTATTACAAGGTTTTGAACCCTCTATTGTAAGGTTTTGAACCCTCTGTTATAAGGTTTTGAACCCCTTTGAGTTTTCAAAATCTCATCAAGGTTTTGGGTTTTAAATAATGTGAACACGTGCAAACTGGAAGAGTGAATGCCTGTACCCTGGGTTTTCTGTCTAAGGCTAGAGTGTTCGTACAAATCCACATAATCGGACCAGTCACTCTTACCTGGGAACTCTTGGGGTGAGTGTTCACTTATAGGCGAACATGTCTTCGCGATACATTATTTTTGACCCATTTACTTTGATTAGTCACTGTGTGTCGCTTGTTTGCTTTGCGATGCGGACGAATGACCACCATCTTTGCTTTTGTTGATTTTGTTTCATCTCATTCTCTTCATCCAATCATCTCACTCGTTTCCTTTCATGTTTTCCTCTTTTAGAATGCCTCCTCGACGCGAAAACCAGATAGCGACTGCCGAACTGGCAGAAATCATTGCGCAGCAAATGGCTGCTCAATTTCCAAACCTCTTTGCTCAATGGAACCAAGCCAACAACAACAACAATGCTCCATGCAATTTCAAGAATTTTAACTCGGCTAAACCACTCAAGTTTAGTGGTTCTGAGGGAGCAACTGGGCTTCTTCAATGGTGCGAGAGCATTGACAATACTTTCCGTCACGTACAGTGTCCTGAAAATCGCAAGGTCGAGTTTTCTTCGAGTGTGTTTCAGAAGAGGGCTCTTACATGGTGGAACAGAGTTATGAGAGATCGTGGTGCAGAAGTTGCTCTAGCACAGACATGGGCTGAACTTAGGGCCCTTATGATGAGGTAGTTCTCTCCTCGTCATGAACAGCGAGCTTTGGAGAGAGAGTTTGATGACTTGAAACAAGACAGTGGCGAGCACAGGGCGTATACTGATAGGTTTGAGGAGTTGAGTCTGCTTTGCCCAACAATGGTTACCCCACTCGACAAGGCTATCGAAAGGTACATCGATGGTCTACCTGACTCAGTACAAGACATCATTACTGGTAGTAACCCTACCACACTCCGTCAGGCGATCGAGTTAGCAGCGACATTGACTGAGTCGCAAGTTCGAAAGGGAAAGCTGCATAAAAAGGGTGACAAGGGTAAGAAGCAGGCGTCTGACAAAGAAGATAGCAAAAAAGGTCAAAACAAGAAGGGAAATGATTTTGGTTCCTCAAGGGGGTCTAGGAAGCGAAAGGCTTCCCAAAACTATGCCGTTACTGCACAGGCTCAAGCTGCACCAAATCAGCCTGCGCAACAACTAGCCAAGAAGCCATATCTCGGCAATGCACCTTTGTGCAACAGGTGTAACGGCCATCACCTACCACATCTCCAATGTCGTCATTGCACTAACTGCGGAAGAAATGGTCATCTTGCCGCTACTTGTCGCATTCCTGTTAATCAGAATCAGGCAGTTCAGAACCAAGCCCAACAAGTTGCTCAGCCTCTTGCTCAGCAACAAGGTCAAGCTGCACGACCTCATTTTCCTCCTGGTTCGTGCTACAATTGTGGGGATCTGACCCACTACAGAAACTGATGTCCAAGACTAGCTAACGCAAATCCAAATCAGAATCAGGCTCAGGCTCGAGGTCGAGTCTTCAACATGAATGCTCAAGAGGCCCAAGCGGACAATGAAGTGGTGAACGGTACATTCTTTATTAATAATCAGCATGCATCTGTTCTTTTTGATTCGGGTTCCGATAAGAGTTTTGTGTCAATATCTTTTGAGCCATTGCTTCGCGTCTCTAGAACGAAACTAGGTAAACCTTTGACAGTAGAAGTTGCTAGTGGTGAACCCATTGTTCTTGATTCTGTTCTTCACAACTCCCAGTTGAACCTTAACGACCATCTTTTTCCTATTGACCTCACGCCTATGCAACTTGGAAGCTTCGACGTTATTGTGGGTATGGATTGGTTAGCCAAGCATCGCGCAGAGGTAGTTTGTTTTGAGAAGATTGTTCGTGTGCCGCTTTCGACGGGCGAGATCCTGCAAGTTCATGGTGAGAAACCTGCTGGTGGTCTCAAACTCATGTCTTGTTTTAAAGCTCGGAAGTATCTGTGAAAGAATTATGTGGCCTTCTTGGCACATGTCACAGCAGATAAATGCAAAGGTAAGTCTATCCAAGATATTCCTATTGTTCGGGATTATTCTGAAGTATTCCCTGAAGATTTACCTGGTCTACCCCCAGCACGCCAAGTCGAGTTCCGTATTGATCTCATACCTGGTGCAAATCCCATTGCCAGAGCTCCATATCGTCTTGCACCGTCTGAGATGCAAGAGTTGTCTAAGCAGCTGCAGGAGCTCTCTGACAAAGGTTTTATCCGTCCTAGCTTTTCACCCTGGGGTGCTCCCTTCTTTTTGTCAAGAAGAAGGATGGATCTTTTAGGATGTGTATCGATTATCGTGAGCTTAACAAGCTTACCATCAAGAATCGATATCCCCTACCTCGCATCGATGATCTCTTTGATCAGTTACAGGGCGCTTCTTATTTCTCAAAAATTGATCTGCGATCTGGATATCACCAACTTCGTGTGCATGAAGAAGACATTCCCAAGACAGCGTTCCGCACTCGTTATGGGCATTATGAGTTCACAGTCATGCCATTCGGTTTGACTAATGCTCCTGCTGTTTTCATGGACATAATGAATAGGGTCTTCAAACCTTATTTGGATCAGTTCGTCATTGTTTTTATTGACGACATCTTGATTTATTCTAAGACGCGAGCTGATCATGAGCAACATCTTCATCTTACTTTGGAACTCCTAAAGAAAGAGCAACTTTTCGCCAAATTCTCCAAGTGTGAATTCTGGCTTAAAGAAGTTCATTTTTTAGGACATATTGTCAACGAACAAGGTATTCATGTAGATCCCTCCAAGATCAGTGCGATTAAGGATTGGGATACGCCTACTACCCCTACTGAAGTTCGTTCTTTTCTTGGTCTAGCGGGTTATTACCGCCGCTTCATTGAGAACTTCTCAAAGATTGCAGTTCCTCTAACTGCTCTAACTCAGAAGAACAAACCCTTTGATTGGGGATTCAAGCAAGAGGAAGCGTTTCTGACTTTGAAACAAAAACTTTGCGACGCGCCTGTTCTGACTTTGCCTGAGGGCAATGATGATTTCGTCGTGTATTGTGATGCATCGAAACTGGGTCTTGGCTGTGTTCTGATGCAAAGGAACAAAGTCATAGCATATGCATTGAGGCAGTTGAAGATACATGAGAAGAACTACACCACTCATGATCTTGAGTTGGGTGCAGTTGTCTTCGCTCTTAAAATCTAGAGACACTATTTGTACGGTACAAAATGTGTGGTTTTCACAGACCACAAAAGTCTTTAGCATATCTTCAATCAGAAAGAACTCAACATGAGGCAACGACGTTGGGTTGAGCTTCTAAACGACTATGACTGCGAAATTCGCTACCATCCTGGTAAGGCGAATGTCATAGCCGATGCATTGAGTCGTAAGGAACGTACTAAGCTTCATTGTGTTCGTGTTTAATCTGATATTCAAGCTTGATCCGATATCCAAGCCCGCATTTCTCTGGCTCAACAATCTTGTGTTTCACAAGGTTTGATGGGAAAGGAGTTTCCCTATCACATAACACCTGATTTGGAACTGAAGGACAATGGATCGTATTACTTCATGGACCGTTTGTGGGTCCCAAGCCAAGATAACCTTCGCACCTTGCTTATGGATGAAGCCCATAAGTCTCGTTATTCTGTTCATCCTGGTTCAGATAAGATGTATAAGGATCTTCGTATTCAGTATTGGTGGCCTGGTATGAAGAAAGACATTGCCTTATATGTATCAAAATGCCTTACTTGTCTTAAGGTTAAGGCTGAACATCAGCGTCCTTCTGGTTTATTGGTGCAACCAGAGATCCCAGTTTGGAAATGGGAAAACATTACTATGGATCTCATTACTAAACTTCCGCGCACAAAGAAAGGTCATGATGCCATCTGGGTAGTTGTTGATCGTCTTACTAAGTTAGCACATTTCTTGCCAATCCGTGAGGATTTTTCTGCTGACAAACTTGCTAAAATCTATGTGGATGAAATTGTAGCTCGACATGGTGTTCCTTTGAACATCCTCTCTGACAGAGATGCTCGCTTCACTTCTCATTTTTGGAGAACCATGCAATCTGCTATGGGGACCCAACTTAATCTGAGCACAGCTTATCATCCGCAAACGGATGGTCAATCTGAAAGAACAATCCAGACTCTGGAGGATATGCTTAGAGCTTGTGTGGTCGATTTTGGTGGTAGTTGGGATTCACATCTTCCGTTGATTGAATTCTCCTACAACAATAGTTATCACTCCAGCATCAACATGGCTCCTTTCGAGGCTCTCTATGGTCGAAAATGTTGTTCACCAGTCTGCTGGAATGAGATCGGCGAGGCTCAGCTTACTGGACCTGCCCTCATTTTAGAGACAACTGATAAGATTAAGAAAGTTCGTGATAACCTTCAGACAGCTAGAAGCCGTCAAAAGAGTTACGCGGACCCAAAACGCAAGCCTTTGGAATTTCAAGTTGGTGATCGAGTATTACTTAGGGTCTCACCTTGGAAAGGTGTGATCAGATTTGGAAAGAAAGGAAAACTTGCACCTAGATACGTTGGACCATTCAAGATCGTCGAAAGAATCGGTAAGGTAGCCTACAGACTTGAGTTACCTCCTGAACTTGGAAATGTTCATCCAACCTTTCACGTGTCCAATCTCAAGAGGTGTTTAGCTTATGAGAACCTCCACGTACCGCTTGACGAAATTCGTGTTGATAAAACACTGAAATTTGTTGAGAAGCCAGTGGAAATCATGGAACGTGAAGTCAAGTGGCTCAAACGCAAGCACATTCCTTTAGTCAAGGTTCGCCGGGAATCTAAGCGTGGACCTGAGTTTACTTGGGAACGCGAAGATCAAATGAAGGCGAAGTATCCGCATCTATTCCCACGAGTTTCCTCAAAATAAATTTCGGGACGAAATTTCTACAAGTAGGGGAGACTGTAACATCTGTGCTTGTAATCATTGTGAACAGTTCAATTATCAATAAAACAATGTTATTTGATCCCAATGTTTGTTTGGTTATGTTTTACATTTTTCATGTTTTGACTTTTATTCAATTTCAAACTCAATATCGCTTTCTGGAGAGTTATACGCAAACTGGTGCGTAAACGTAATCAGTTTAATGTGAAAAATACTCCGGAACATCAACATATACTTAACATACCTTAAATAACCTTTACATAACTTAGAAATAAGTTTTTAAGGCTTTGGTATGGCAAAAACAAGTTAATTCGTCTACAGGGACTAAATTTGACAAACTGCGAAAGTATGCCAATTTGAACTATAACGAACATTCCGGAACATGACCATAAGTTAAACATACCATAAATATCCTTTACATAGCTTAGAAATAGGCTTTGAGGGGTTCGGTGTGCTAAAATAAACTTTTGGGTCATTCAGGGGCTAAAAGCGTCAAAAAGTACATAAGTTTGCACTTTCGCGCATAACTTACGTTCTGAATACATCCGGACATCCAAAAATTTATGTAAGCACTAAAATATTTTATTTTAGTGTTCGGCATGAGAAAAATCCTTTCGTCGCGCCATTTGGATCGTTTTTCGCGCTTATGCGCATTCCGTCGTAATTAAGCGAACATCGCGATCGTACGACCAAATGAACCAACACCCGACATACTTTTGAGCATGTTTTATGTCCAAAATGTTTAGGCATCATTTTAGGGCCTTAAATTTTGCTTAACGGGCCTTAAACGTGTTGGAAATGAGCTTAAAACACAAGAGGGACCAAAACTGTCATTTTTTAAAGTTGTTTTCTGATCAGGACACCAGGCGGCCCGCGTAAACCCAGGGTGATCCTTTACGCGGCCCGCGTCAGCCTCCTAGATCAGTTAATTCAGTTTTAATAGCTGTTAACAACTGTTATGCACCCAAAACTCACCCACACTTGCCCTTTCCTGCTCATGAGGGGCCATTTTTGAGTTACCACAAGGTTGCAACAAGTGTAAGGTTGAGATCAAAGCACGTTATTCGATAAACGATCCTAACGATTCCAAGAATCCTATAAATACCCACCAACATCACTTGCAAAACCCACACAAATCTGATCTAAAAGCTCTAAGTTGAAGCCATTGCTTCATACCTGAGCTATTCGAGCAAGATTTACTAGCGGGGACCCTTTGTAAGTGTTCTTTCGTTCCTTTCATTCGTTTTAACGTTAAAGTCAAACTTTGTTTGACTTTATGCATTGACCAGTTTATGGTCAATGCGAAGTTCGTTTGAACTTCATAACGTGAGCGTAATCACGAGGGTTATAGTCCCTAGAGACTATACCTACTGATTACCACGTTATCTAGGCTCAGTGACGAGTCGTAGTTTCGGCCAAAATGCGCATTCTTGCGTATTTTGTAACCAAACTACTCTTAGGTATCAAAGCCGTTTGTTTTGATACCAAACCTGTTTTCTAAACTTAGTTAAGCATGTTTTAACATGCTTAGCTCGTCACTTTTAGTTTTGTGCTTGTCTAGGGTCGTAAGGTAAGCGATCTAAACAATCGCTTGTACTTTCGAACCCGACCCGTTTGGTCGATCATTAGGATCCGACCAAACACTTTAGGTGACCATAGTTGTATAGGGAATAACCTTCCGAGGTTATACCTTATGGTCACATCGTTTGAGTAGTTGTATGATAGGTAGTTTATATGCCTTAGGTAAATTACCAAAATGCCCTTTTTACGCCAAAATTCATTTTAAGCATATGTAACATAACTTTTGGTATCTAAACTGATTTGGTAACAATATTAGACATGTTAAGGCATATTTTACTTATCATAGGGCTAGTTAGGCGTTCCGAACGTGTTTTACGCGAACGACGCGTTAAAGTAGCATAAGCTACCTAAACGGGTCGTATTGGGTCGTAAGCACTTAGGTTAGGTTTCATTTTAGTATGTAGGCTTTGTTAAACCATATTACACGAGTCTCCATACTCGTTTGGTTTACGAACCCTCATTCTATCCAATCCTCCGATTTAGGTCCGGTATATTAACATAGTTACCTATATTAGGTGCCGTTTGATATCCGTGATCTCTAGCATTGTTTGGTTGTTACTCAAGGACTACTAAGCAATCTCAAGTGAGTACATAGACCCCTCTTTTACTGTTTTCAAACTGTTTTGGGGTGGAACACATGTGCCTACTTGTTACTTTCATGCTTTCCATGTTTTCATATCATATGCTTATTATGTTCATTAGTACACTTATAGTACATGATTTCATTGTTTTTATGCTATGTATGTCCATTGTGTGCATACTTAGTACATCGTTTTACATTACATTTCATGCTATGTATGTCCATTGTGTACATACTTAGTACATCGTTTTACATTACATTTCTGCTATGTATGTTGACTGATAGCATGCTAGCACATTGATTTACATAACTTTTCTGCTTTGTATGTTAACTTAGCATACTTAGTACATTGTTTTCATATGACATGTATACAATTGCTATAACATTTGGTTTGCACAAACGGGACTTATATACGTTCATTAACATTAGCTACGCCGCTCGGTAGTAAGTAGTGGTACCATAGGACTTGACAAATCCCATTCCTGACATCCCGGGTTTGTTTGGATGTAAGGAATGACTGAATCCGAAAACATTTCTTTTGATAACCTTGACTAAAAGGGTTATCCGACTGTCTCAAGGTTTGAATGTATGCGTTAACATACCACATAAATTTTTGTATCAATGTAACATGCATTCACTTTGCAAAACATAACTTTTTGATATATTCAAAATACTTTGTTTTGTACATTTCTACATTTGGATTATGTGACAATACTTTACTTACAATACATAACATTTGTTACACATTACTTGACTACAATTGGACTTTTTAACATTTGACATGGCTTATACAAGGACTTTTTGACAATTGGTTTAAACATGGACTTTAAACATTGGTGGTTTGTTTAAGTGATTTAAGTAACGAGACGTGTGTAATATGATACAAGCATGGTGGATACGCCGCTGGTACTTCCTATATATAAGTGCTTGTATGGTATTACATATCGTAGCGTTATTTGAATCATTTCAATTTAGACATATAACATTTTATACAAATAACATATCTTTCACAAGACATTGCTTTACAAACAACTTATTTTATACAACTCATTTTACTTGGTTATTCATTTAACCATGTATTATTCTTTTATGTATACATATCATCTGATCTTATCGCTTTTTAAATGATTTACAAAACAAAACAATTTACAAGGTTCATGACTAAATTTTATTAAACATTTTCTTAAACTTAAGTCATGAATCCTATTTTCACAAAACCTATGTATCTCACAGGCATTTTTATGCTGACGTACCTATTTTCACATGTGTTTTCAGGAGCTTTTGCATAGGATGATGATCGTGACACTAGGGCGGACCTGTGCCTTAGAGACTTAAAATGAAGATAGACTTAGTTTAACTATGTTATGAACTCTTTATTTCCTGTTTTGAGACAATGTAACACTCTTGTTTAATAAATAAAATATAACTTTGTATGCCATGGTTGTGAAACAATAATTCTGTTACAACACTCCCCGACGTTTCCGCCGCGGTTGCATGTTATACGCGGTCGGGGTGTGACAGCTGGTACTTCCTATATATAAGTGCTTCTGGCATGTTACCAACTTTCGTACCACGTGCCATGTGAAACTTAGTGTTTTGCAGACCGGTGATGAGATTGTTGAAATCTAAGCTATGGGAAACTACTTGTGTAACCTATGAGGAATCTATGTGAAATCTACGTGTAATCTATGTGTATTCTAGCTAAATCTATGTATGTGTTGTTTTGAGGAACAAAATACGAAACATAGCCTAGCTCCGAAGACGAGGCGGAAGTGGCATGTCCGAAACATGGTGGATACACCACTGGTACTTCATATATATAAGTGTTTCTAGCATGTTACCGAACCTTCGTACCACGCGCTAAGTGAAATTCGTAGTTTTGTGGACTCGGGTTTAAGTTGTGGAATCTACTTGGTTAATCTATGTGGAATCTATGTGAGATGTGATGGAATCTAATGTTATGGTTAACGAAGCATGGCACCGATGACGAGATGGACGTGGCATGATTGAAGCATGGTGGATACGCCGCTGGTACTTCCATCATGTTGCCAAACTTCATACAACGTGCCATGTGAAGGCCGTGGGTTTGCGGTGTTGAATCTATTGGAAACTATCGGAATCTATGTGAAACTTGTTGGAAATCTAAATCTATAATCTATATGAATCTTGTTAAATCTTGAGCCCATATTCTATCGTGTGTGAATCTATACTGTGAGACCTTGTGAATCTAGACTTATATGATCCTATTGTTGGATATTTAGGATGTCTTCTCATAAGCTATCTGACACTCTCAAGAGGTCCAGGGAAAAGTCTCAGAAAAAGATGATGTCCTTCATGGCTGACCAGATTGCTCGAGTCGTGCCAAAGATCGTCACTGAGATCCAAGGATCAAACACTCCTCCATCCTCTGTGGACTCGAAAGCCGAGAAACTAAAGCCTACGAAGTTCAACTACAAACATTTCATCTCTTGCAATCCTAGGCCTTTCACGGGCAGTGATGGGGTGACAGCATCGAAGTTACCTTCATTAACAGCGAGTGCCCAGATCATCTAAAGACTAGGAGTGCAACGGGAATGTTTCAAGGTATAGCGTTGGAATGGTGGTCTAACGAGAGAAACATCCGTTCGAATGAAGAAGCCTATGCCCTTCCATGGACCGAGGTACGTGAACTGATGGTGCTTGAGTTCTGCCCTCCCCATGAACAGTTGAAGCTTGAAGAGGAGTTCTGGCACTTGAAGCAGATTGGTGATGATAATCTGGCTTATACTACTCGATTCAAGCAGCTCAGCTTGATCGTTCCTCACTTGGTTTCTACTCCTAAGCGCATGATAACCAAGTACATCAACGGTCTACCTTCTGCTATGCGTGCTTCTATTGAAGCAGCTCAGCTCGATACTATTGAGGAAGTCTACCGTCTTGCAGCTAGTCTCAACAACAACCACGTTCGTGATAAGCAGTTTACTAATCCTGCTCCTTCTAAGTCTGCACATCAAGTTACCCAGCAGCCAAGTGGCAGCAAGAACAAGAAGAGAAAGTCTTAGGGTTCAGGATGTAATGCTATTATTCCTACTGCGAACCCTGCTGCTAAACCTGCTCCTGCTGCTGCTGCTGCTGTTTAGAACCCCGCTGCTCCTGAAATTAAGAGGCAGTACACTGGGCCTCACCCTAAGTGTACAACTTGTAACTTTCATCATCCTGTTGCTTCTGCATGTCGTTTGTGTACCAACTGCAATCGCTATGGTCACGCGACTCCCTATTACCGTCAAGCTAACCCTGCTCAACCAACTCAGCAAGCCCCAGTTCAGGCAGCTTTACCAGCTCTTCCAGCCACTCAGCAGAATCCTAGGCCAGTCAACGCTGTTCGTGCATGCTACAAGTGTGGAGATACTACTCACCTCCGTAACCAGTGTCCTCAGCTCAACCAGGAGCAACAGCCAGCCGCTCATGGACGAGTGTTCAATCTTAATGCTAATCAGGCTCGTAACGACAATGACGTCGTTAATGGTACGTTTCTCGTTAATAACCTTTACGCTTAGATTCTACTTGATACTGGTGCCGGTAGAAGCTTTGTGTCCGTGGAATTTGAATCTTTGTTAAACTTTGCACGCTCTATGTTACCTAAGTCTTTTTCGGTGGAGATTGCCGATGGGAAGTCTATTCTAGTTGATTCTATCCTCTGTGGTTGTTCCTTGACTCTTAACGATCACATATTTGCTATTGATCTGATACCCATGCAATTGGGTAGTTTTGATGTCATTATCGGTATGGATTGGTTGCGTAAGAACCATGCCGAGATTGCCTATCACACGAAGTTTGTTTGTCTACCTTTACCGTCCGGTGATATTTTACATGTCTATGGAGACCGACCTTTGAAAGGACTGAAGTTGATGTCATGCACTCAAGCGAACAGATGCTTACGTAAACAGAACCTTGCCTTCTTGGCCCAGGTGGTGGAACCAAAGGGCAAGGGGAAGAACATAAGTGACGTTCCAGTAGTGTGTGATTTCCCCGATGTCTTTCCTGAAGATCTTCCTCGTCTTCCCCCTCCTAGATCTGTTGATTTTCGTATTGATCTCATACCTGGTGCGACTCCTGTCGCCAAGGCTCCTTATCGACTTGCACCTTCCGAGATGCAAGAGCAGTCTAGTCAACTGCAAGAACTACTCGAAAAGGGATTCATTTGTCCAAGTACCTCTGTGACAACTGTCAAAAATCCAGGTATCCGTACAATTAATTAATCTTGATTAATGCTTAATGACTGTGCTGAAATTACAATTAACTGCATTTTGATTGCTGCCATACACAAACATGTGCATCATACATTGTTTAATGTCATATCAATATTGCATGAAAGCGATATTGCCTCAAATGATGCATTAAATAAACTTAGCACAGTTATCCGATAAATCAGGAATATGCTGACAAAGTTCAGTACATAGACAGACAATGTTTTGAGACCCAGTATGAGTCAGAAACTAAGTACTACACTAGTATAGAGTGTAGGGAAGGAAGGATCACAAAACTGCTTTTCTAAGTGATAGTTTAAGTGCCGGAAAGTGCCTAAAACTCACCTAAAGTGCCGAATTTAGCAGAATTCAGCATAAATCAGCGTTTTTACAAATTTATTTTATGCAAAAACATGGTAAAATGGTCCTGAATACTTTCCTAAGTGTCGGGAATTAAAAGTGTCACAAAAGAGTACATAAAGAACACTAAACTGTATAGTTTAGCACTTTAACGAATCAGTATCTAACCGAACAACCGGACACTACCCGAAACACCTAATTTGCACTAGAAGCATTGTTTTAATGTTTCCAAGCTAGTTATGGTCCCCCGAACAACATAACACCTCATACAAAATATCTAGTAACCAAAACACTTAACTTACACTTGGATTTGAACTAAATGGTAACTTAATGGTTAAAACCTAATCTACTAACCCCCCCCCCCCCCACTATTTACGGCCCAAACATGGCCCCACCATCAAGATCTCATTTGATTATAATCTTGGATCTTGTCTCTTGATTATGGACACATTACACAATGGTTAACGGATTAAGATGGTTATAACTATAACATGAAGGAATATGAGATCATTATCTTTCACACACCTACACACACAACTTCTTCTCTCCCTCTCCTCTCCCATTCTCGGCCGAACACCCACACTAACACCACCATCATCATTCAACCTTCTTCATCCATTTTCCATACATACAAGGGTGCTAGAGAGTGTATAAGGAAGCTTGGTGGCTTTGGAAGCTAAAGGACCTTTCTTACTTGCTTTTATCCACTCATTTTCTACTCTTGAATCATCCCTAGCCTTGTGCTAGTGGTAAGATCTTTGTATACTCTATATTACATCTATTTTTAGTGGTTAATAATGAATCATGATCAAAAATAACAAGAACACTAAAGAACATAAGCATGTAACTTGAACATAAGCTTGATTTATGAAGTAATCTTGATGAAACCAAGTTGTTTATGGTATAAATGCTTGTTGATCATTGATTGTTTTTAAAAGATGATGTTGATCATCATAACATCTTGCTAGATCATGATTAGAAACATAGTTTAGCAAGATGAGAAAGTAAGAAAGATGTAGGATGAAAGATCATCCATACTTGAATCATGAACTTGAAAAGGATACTTTGGTTTCTTGAAAAATAATAATCAAAGTGAGTTAATAATCATATAGATCTAAAATTTATGAATGGTTTTTCAAAAGAACCAAAGTTAAAATATGAGTTTTAGTGGATCTTGGTTCTTACATAAACAAACACTATTTTTAATGGTTAAACAAGTGTAGAAACACTTGTGTAACAAGAAGATTACATAAAGAAGCATTTTTAGAAAATGTGTTTTGAAGTTGTAAACATCCACCTTCTTTAAAAATGAAGTTTTTAAAGAAGTAAACATATTTTGAAGGGTAACTAAACTCACTAAACACACTACCAAGTTACTACAAATTTTCATAAACTTTCAAGTTCATGAAGTAGTAGATTAAGCATGATTTTGGCAAGATCGGTAAGTGAATGTTGTTTGTTGATGATTGTAAATTGATTGTGGTGATTTTTACAAAAGAAAATGATATGCTTGAAAGCATGGAAACCTCCATTTTTATGGGAAACTATGGCAAAATTTTCTAAAAATATAAACACTTAGAAAGATATTTTTAAACAAATATTTATAAGTGTATTTTAACCATGAGTTTTCTATATAAACCTTGCCATAAATTTTGTTACAAAAATACAAATATTGGAGGTTGGTTTTTATAAATAAAAGTGGCTAGATATATATTTAGAGTATATATATATACATTAAAGACGCACATGTGTGATTATTTGTATACTTTGTAAAATAGTTATATTATCTTAGGACTTAAAATAATATAACACATTAAAACACCAAAAATTATAATCCAAAATGCTACCAAAATCTCAAGGAATAAGTATACAAGTTACACACAAAATATTAGCGAAACCGAACAAGAAATGTAACTTACAAAATATTCCGGAACTTAATTCGCAAGTATATTTTGCTAAGTAATATTTTGGACACAAGGAATCGAAAGTATGATTTTTATTATCACAAGAGTATATCATATTTGGCAAGAAGGAAATATATGATTTTTGGTGAATATATATATATTTTCCTTGGAATTATTAGAGGATATATTATTTTTGGGAAAAATATATATACTTTCTTGAATACACTTGAAATACATTATTTTGGATGAAAATGAGTTTATAAATATTTTCTAAGTTAGACTTGAAAATATATTATTTTGGAACTACAAATGTTTTTGCCAAAAGAAAAATTATGAATAATTTTTCTAAGTAATACTTCTTAAAATATATATGTTGGTGGATTTTTATTAGAAATAATAATCCGGAAAGTTTACTGATTAATTAAGTATGAGGATACTTAATAAATACATTAAGAATACGTATTCTCGTACGTATAAATACACACCAGAATACGAGTACACATGTATAAGATACCCCCATCCTTGGGAAGAAATACAAGTATTAATACTTGAGAAGTACTAAGTTAATATATATTGTTTAACAATTATTCCAAAACTTATAAATATAATTTAAGTTAAAATATTAATTATTTTGACAATAATTATATAACTTGGAAAAATATCAGAAGCGTAAATGAAACGTAACTCAGAAACGTTAACACTAAGTCAAGGCACGACCCGTTCGTCTAATAGACATTGGTACATTGTAGGTAGACGTGTTCACCGGAGAAGTACGAGTTGCGATTGTGTAAGACGCAAGACTGTGAGTTTCTTGTTCCCCCTTTTACTTTAACTGTTTTCAGTTTTATAACTTCGAGGGTGAAATACATGTTACAACTGTTTACATACATTGTTATTTGGTATGGTTAGCTAAGGAAGGGTACACTTAGATCATGTGAATGGTTGGCAGAACGCTTAAGGCCATCAATCCTAGTTATAGGACCGAGGGACATGAGTGATAGATCTATTTGGGTGTAGCGAGCCCCGCCCATGTTGGACCAGGGTTTAGCCCATGGGTAGACTATGTCTTACAGCCGGAAGCCCAGTGCAAAATTTGCTAGGTTTGAGCTACCTGCATCACGTCACACATATCAATGGCCTTGCAACCCATTGGTGATCTATTTTTCCTTGTTGCTTTCATACCGGAATTTATAAACTTACATACATACTTACAGTGAATTCAAAGGTTTATACATACACTCAAACAAACACACGAACTCGCTCAACTTTTGTTGATGTTTTCAAAATACATGTATTTCAGGGAATTAGTAAGTGGATCTGGCGGGCGTTGGAAGTTTCATGTGGCGTTGTGAATAAGGATGTCATCCTTGGTTGTAAGGTTTGGGTTGGGTGTCTTAATCCTGGATGAGACACGTCTTCTAAACCTTGGTTTTATTTAATGTCTTTTGTTGAGTCCTTAGTGAACTCCTAAAACAATTCGTATGGGTTATAAAACTTGTGTTTGAAGTCTACGTTTCAAAACAATGTTGTTATGTTTTAAACTTATTTAATGAATGACGAAGCTATGGTTTTATCATGTAGTTGATGTTATGATTGAATGCGATGGTATTAAGAAAGTCACACCATAATCACGCTTCCGCAAAAGTCAGGGTGTGACAGCTTGGTATCAGAGCTTCAATTGTAGCGAACTAGGATTTCCTTCTCGCGTCTAGACTACAATCATTAGGGCTCTCACGAAAATGTTTTCACAACATACTTTCATTGAATATAACACCCAGATCCAGGAGGACAAACATTTTTACAAACAAAAGACACGAAACACATTTCAAGGTTATGTTTATGGTTCCGTCTGAGAGACTGGGAGGTTCAGTCTGAGAGACTGGGTAGTTCAGTTTGAGAAACTGGGAGGTCTAGTCTAAGAGACTAGGTAGTTCAGGAGGCTGGGTGGGATAGTCTGGGAAGACTAGGATGGATACGTGCATACATTGTTATTGATTACATGCTTATTGATGATTGTTAATATATGTGCATATGTTGTGATTGTTTTGTTACAGACACTATGTCTTCATCTGAGAGTGGACTGTCTGATACTGGCGACCCCAAGGCCATTGTTTCGGACGACGAGATTGTCCCAGAGCCAAAGATTTTTACCTCCGACACTGAGAGTGACCCGGAGATGATGTCAGATGACGAAGACGATTTCCAGCCTTTTGCATTACCCGACTTTGGCGATGATGTACCGCATGCTGATGGTTTACCCGACGAGGATCCCTTTCTTATTCCTATTCCTGACCAGGATAATCTCATCCTCGGACATCCTGATGGTGAGCATGCCGTGGTTCCGATCCTCGCCCCTTTGCCTCTTGCGGCCTTTCCTCTCGAGGATTTGCCTTTTGATGACTTGTCTGATGATGATGTCGATCTTTTTATTGATGGTCTCCCTGATGTTGCCCAGGGTGATGGAGTTCCAGCTGAGGATGTCATTGTTGTTCCATTTGTTGAGATTCCTATTATTAAGGTTTCCTCTGACCATTCTATTCCATATTCTTTCGAGTCTGTGTCATCCTCCACTTTGCATGCATTGGGATTGCAGCATTACCCCACTGATTCTGATACTGACACGGCCCTGTCTGTCGCACCTGCTCCTCCACACGACTTTGATCATGACCTTGAGCTAGACATAGCCCTTGATGATCAGCCTGTTGATGCACCCACTGATCCTGAGCTGGTACCTGCCGATCCTGAGCCTATACCTGCTCCTGATCCTCTGCCTAACCATGATCCTATACCATTTGGCATACCTGTTGTTGCACCCCTTATACCAGACCCGATTCCTGCACCCGCTGACCCTGCTGCTTTTGCCGATCAGATAGATCCCCGATACGCTTTCACCAGCAATGGGTGGATAGAGGATGATGATGATATGCCCCCTTTTGTTGAGCCTGTTACTCCCCCTCATACACATGCACCTGTTGATGTTGCCCCCTTTCACCCGATTGTGTCCGATGTACACCGCACTGACCTGCCTATCACTTTCTTACAGGACATTCCCGCACCCCGCACCCCGTCCAGGGGAAGGTCCATCTAGCCAGCAACCTAGCCATGTTCCACACGTGTTAGCAGCTTTTTCTCACATGTCTTAGTATGCACCTACTGCTCATTTTACTTCTGCACCGCCAGGCGAGCCCCTCATATGGTTTCCGCCGAATACTATGCCAGTTTCTGATACATACCATCCCTCCCACTTTATTGGTTACACGAGGGATGAGTTACTCCTGTCCTTGCAGCTTCAGCAGGAGATCCTGTGTCGTAGAGTCATGGAGCTTGAGAGGACTCCACGTCCTCCACCTTGTTCATGTCCGTCACCTTTTGCGACTCCACCTGCTCCTCTTTTTCCTTATCCAGACTTTGATGTTCGATTTCTCACCATGGAGCAGTAGATCAGTTATCTATTGCGACATGTTTATGATCTTGAGGAGGAGCTAGCGCATGTACGCAGCTTGCTTTTTGTTCCTCCACCTCATCCTCCGCCATCAGCATAGCCGATTTTTGGTTTTATGCAGGTAGCCTGCTTTTGATGAGAGTATCGCTATTGAGCCTAGCTTGCAAAGCCTTTTGGAGACCACTTTTTGAGTATATGACTGTTGTAGACTGATAGAAATTTTGGACAAGGGTGGTGTGACCTTGTAGTCCCTTTTGATGAGATATGATACATTTGTAGAACATGTAACTGTATTTGTGGTCGATGATTTATGAAAGCTCAATCGCAATGTTCTCATTATATGCGTTGTTTAATTATACATTGGTAATGTGAATGTGATGTTATGTGCTTACTTGCGTTTATAAATGATATTACATACACGTACTACATACTTAAATACATAAGACCTGACCTATACAATCTTCTTCTAGAAGATGCCTCCTCGAACAAACAATCAGCTGCCTACAACAGAGGCGGAACTACAAGAACGGATTTCACAAGCGATAGCACAGCACGAGGCCTTGTGCTCTGAACACAGCGGAGGTACCTCAGTTAATAACCCACCTCATGGTAATGTTTAAGTCACTAAAGACACATTACGTTATATTTGGATATTCCAGGAGCGCTCGCTAATGCTTTCTGTGAATGATGTTGCTTGTACAGGCTGTACCTACAAGCAGTTCCTTGACTGCAAGCCTCTGAATTTTGATGGCACCGGGGGTGCTGTAGCTTTCGTTAGATGGGCAGAGAAAACCGATTTTGTGCTAAGAATGAGCAAGTGTGCGTTGGAGCACCAGGTCACCTACATTTCTGGACTTTTTCTAGACGGAGCTCTATTAAGGTGGAACCTCAAAGTTCAGACTCTGGGAGAAGAGGCTGCATATGCCATGACTTGGGACGAGATGAAGGAACTCATACGCAAGAAGTACTGTTCGAGGGCTGAGATTCAAAAGTTGGAAACCGAGTTCTGGAATTTAAAGATGGATGGTCCAAAGATTGCTGAGTATGTACAGAGATTCCATGACCTATCTCGCGTTGTACCTTACATGGTAGAACCGGAATTCAAGCGCATTGAGCGTTTTATTTGGGGATTGGCACCCCAAATCATGAGCATGGTGACGACATCAAAGCCTCCAACGATCACCAAGGCCATTGATCTGAGTGTGGCATTGACTGAAGAAGCGATTAGGCTGAACAAGTTCTCAATCTCTGATGGAAAGAAAAAAGGAGACTCATGTTGAGTCGTTAGGCGAGAACAAAAGGAAGTTCTCTAACTTCAAGAAAGGTACTCAAGGAAGCAACAGTAGCAACAAGAAAAGGGATGCAAACCCACCAACCGAGGTCAAAACTGGTGTTGCAAGTTCAGAGAACAAGGGGAAATGATACATGGGACTTTGCCTAAGTGTGATGTATGCCTGTTACATCATGCCGGCCCATGTAGGTATAGGAAGTGTGAAAATTGTGGAAGGAATGGTCATTCAAAGGAGACGTGCTGGGGTGGTAATGGTAATGGTCGTGGTTATGGCGGCCAGAGGGGTAATGGTAGTGGTAGTGGTAGTGGAAACCGTGGGGGGAACGGTACTGGGAATAGAAACAATCAAGGAGGAAATGGCGGTAATGGTAATAGTGGTGGTACTGGGAACCAAGCTGGAAATGGAAACCGCAACGACAACCAAGGTGGTGCTGGAAACAAACAAGGATGCTTTAGTTGCGGGGATATTGGGCACTTCAAGAGAGATTGCCCAAAGAACAACCAAGCTTAGGGGAGAGTCTTTAACATTGGAGCTAGGGAAGCTCGCCAAGATCCGAACGTAGTCACGGGTACATTCCCTATCAACCAACACTTTGCATCTGTACTGTTTGATACTGGTGCTGATTATTGCTTTGTATCCTTAGAATTTAAGAATATGCTTGGGTTAGTAGCTAGTAAGCTAGATATTCCGTATTCGATAGAGCTAGCTAATGGAAAGCTAGTAGAAGCAAACGAAGTAATTAGAGGTTGTGTAATAGAGCTTGGGGAGCATGAGTTTACGCTTGATCTTTTGCCAGTCGAGTTGGGAAGCTTTGACGTGGTAGTTGGAATGGATTGGTTGTCGAGCAACCGAGTGGAGATCGTATGCCACGAGAAGATCATTCGCATTCCGATGGTGAATGGAGAGATGATTGTAGTTCATGGAGAGAAGCATGATACGCCTCTAAGGATTATCAGTTGTTTGAAGGCCCGAAAGTGTTTGCAGAAAGGATGTGTTGCCTTCTTGGCGCACGTTGTGGATAAAGAGGTCGAAGAGCCGAAGCTGAAAGATATCCCAGTTGTAAGGGAATATCTTGAAGTCTTCCCCGAAGACTTGCCAGGATTGCCTCCCCAATGACAAGTCGAGTTCCGCATTGACTTAGTTCCAGGCGTCGCGCCTGTAGCTAAGGCACCTTATCGACTTGCACCCTCAGAAATGCAAGAGTTGTCGACACAACTTCAAGAAGAAGGACAAAGGATTTATGGACAAAGGATTTATAAGACCAAGCTTCTCGCCTTGGGGAGCTCCAGTGCTATTTGTTAAGAAGAAGGACAGTAGTTTCCGTATGTGTATCGACTACCGAGAGCTAAACAAGTTAACCATCAAGAATCGGTATCCTTTGCCGAGAATTGATGATCTTTTCGATCAACTTCAAGGTTCAAGTTATTACTCTAAGATCGATCTTCGATTAGGTTATCACCAGCTACGAATTCAAGGGGAGAGTATTCCAAAGACTGCCTTCAGGACTCGTTACGGACACTACGAGTTTCTAGTTATGCCATTTCGGTTGACAAACACGCCAGCAGTATTTATGGATTTGATGAATAGAGTCTGTAAACCATATCTTTATAAATTCGTGATTGTGTTTATCGACGATATTTTGATTTATTCAAGGATGAAGGAAGAGCATGAGCAACACCTTAGAACCGTTTTAGAGTTGCTCAAGAAAGAGAAATTATACGCAAAGTTCTCAAAGTGCGAGTTCTGGTTGCGTGAGGTTCAGTTCCTTGGTCACATGGTAAACGAAGATGGAATTCATGTTGATCCCACCAAGATCGAGGGGATCAAGAATTGGGAAACTCCGAAGACGCCAACCGAGATCCGTCAGTTTCTAGGATTAGCTGGGTATTATCGCAGATTCATCGAGGATTTTTCAAAAATCGCTCAACCGTTGACCTCCCTTACTCAAAAGGATAAGAAGTACGAATGGGGAGATAAAGAAGAAGAAGAAGAAGAAGCTTTTCTGTTGCTTAAAAACAAGCTTTGCGATGCACCTATTTTACCCCTACCCGAAGGCACCGATGACTTTGTGGTGTACTGTGATGTCTCGCGTCAGGAGAAGGTTATCGCTTATGCTTCGCGCCAGTTGAAGGTTCATGAGAAGAACTACACCACGCATGATTTGGAATTAGGCGCAATGGTGTTTGCATTGAAGATTTTGCGACATTATTTATATGGCACCCGATGCACGATCTTTACTGATCACAAGAGCTTACAGCATATATTCGATCAGAAAGAGCTTAATATGAGACAATGACGATGGGTGGAGCTATTAAACGATTATGATTGTGAAATCAAATACCATCCAGGAAAGGCGAATGTAGTGGCAGACGCCTTGAGTCGGAAAGAGAGGATTAAGCCCATAAGGGTTAGGGCTTTGGAGATGATTATACAGACATACCTCTCGTTGCGCATTCGTGCTGCGCAGAGAGAAGATCTTAAGAAGGAGAATCTTGTGGATGAATATCTCCGTGGGATGGAAAAACCGTTGGTACCCAATAAGGAAGGAACATTGTGTTTCATGGGACGAATTTGGGTTCCCCTCTTTGGTGGTCTTAGAGATGTGATTTTTGATGAAGCTCATAAATCGAGGTACTCGATCCACCCAGGATCGGATAAGATGTACCAGGATTTGAAGGAATTCTACTGGTGGCCAAGATTGAAAGGTGATGTTGCAACTTATGTTGGAAAATGCTTGACATGTGCCAAGATAAAAGTCGAATATCAGAAGCCTTCAGGTCTTTTGCAGCAACCTGAGATACCCATGTGGAAATGGGAGCAGATTTCAATGGATTTTATAACCAAGTTGCCAAAGACACCCAGAGTTCATGATACGATTTGGGTAATCGTAGACCGTCTGACAAAATCTGCACACTTTCTGCCGATCAGGGAAAAGGATAACACTGGTAAGCTAGCTGAGCTATACCTAAGAAAGGTAGTTGCACTTCATGGAGTGCCTATCTCGATTATATCTGATAGAGACGGAAGATTTGTGTCAAGGATTTGGCAATCCTTCCAAGAAGCGTTTGGTTCTCAACTAAATTTAAGTATTGCATTTCACCCACAGACGGATGGTCAGAGCGAGAGAACAATTCAGACGCTTGAAGACATGCTGCGAGCTTGTGTAATGAACTTGGGTGGCAGTTGGGACACTCACCTACCTTTGGTTGAGTTCACCTATAACAACAGCTACCATACAAGCATTCAAGCTGCACCGTTTGAAGCTCTTTACGGACGCAAGTGTCGATCGCCGTTATGCTGGGCAGATACGGGCGATAGACAACTAGTTGGTCCCGAATTGGTTCAAGAAACGACAGATAAGATTATACAGATCCGAGAGCGCATTAAGGCGGCTCGTGATCGACAAAAGAGCTATGCGAACCAAAGAAGGAAACCTTTGGAGTTCGAAGTGGGAGATATGGTTTTGTTAAAAGTTTCACCTTGGAAAGGTGTGGCACGCTTTGGGAAGCGTGGAAAGTTAAATCCACGATTCATTGGACCGTTTAAAATCCTGGAGAGGATTGGTTCTGTAGCATACAAGTTGGACCTACCTACGAAACTGAATGGTGTTCACGATACATTCCATGTATCCAACCTGAAGAAGAGTCCAACACAGGAAACAATCGTTATTCCTGCCGATGAAGTTCACATTGATGACACACTCCACTTTACGGAAGAACCCGTTGAGGTTACAGATTGGAAAGTTAACAAAACTCGGAGGAGTAGTGTTAAGCTTGTTAAGGTTCGATGGATCACGCGTCACGGCCCAGAGTTTACTTGGGAGCGTGAGGACCGCATGAAAGCTAAATACCTGCACTTATTCCCTAATACCCCTGCAGCCAGTAGTAAAGCTTAAAATTTCGGGATGAAATTTTCTTAACATGGGGAGAATGTGACAACTGTCAAAAATCCAGGTATCCGTACAATTAATTAATCTCGATTAATGCTTAATGACTGTGCTGAAATTACAATTAACTGCATTTTGATTGCTGCCATACACAAACATGTGCATCATACATTGTTTAATGTCATATCAATATTGCATGAAAGCTATATTGCCTCAAATGATGCATTAAATACAGTTAGCAAAGTTATCCGATAAATCAGGAATATACTGACAAAGTTTAGTACATAGACAGACAGTGTTTTGAGACCCAGTATGAGTCAGAAACTAAGTACTACACTAGTATAGAGTGTAGGGAAGGAAGGATTACAAAACTGCTTTTCTAAGTGATAGTTTAAGTGCCGGAAAGTGCCTAAAACTCACCTAAAGTGCTGAATTTAGCAGAATTCAGTATAAATCAGTGTTTTAACGAACTTATTTTATGCAAAAACATGGTAAAATGGTCCTGAATACTTTCCTAAGTGCCGGGAATTAAAAGTGTCGCAAAAGGGTACATAAAGAACACTAAACTGTATAGTTTAGCACTTTAACGAATCAGTACCTAACTGAACAACCGGACACTACCTGAAACACCAAATTTGCACTAGAAGCATTGTTTTAATGTTTCCAAGCTAGTTATGGTCCCCGAACAACATAACACCTCATACAAAATATCTAGTAACCAAAACACTTAACTTACACTTGGATTTGAACTAAATCGTAACTTAATGGTTAAAACCTAATCTACTACCCCCCACCTATTTACAGCCCAAACATGGACCCACCATCAAGATCTCATTTGATTATAATCTTGGTTCTTGTCTCTTGATTATGGACACATTACACAATGGTTAAAGGATTAAGATGGTTATAAGTATAACATGAAGGAATATGAGATCATTATCTTTCACACACCAACACACACAACTTCTTCTCTCCCTCTCCTCTCCTCTCCTATTCTCGGTCGAACACCCACACTAACACCACCATCATCATTCAACCTTTTTCATCCATTTTCCATACATACAAGGGTGCTAGAGAGTGTATAAGGAAGCTTGGTGGCTTTGGAAGCTAAAGGACCTTTCTTACTTGCTTTTATCCGCTCATTTTCAACCCTTGAATCATCCCTAGCCTTGTGCTAGTGGTAAGATCTTTGTACACTCTATATTACATCTATTTTTAGTGGTTAATGATGAATCATGATAAAAAATAACAAGAACACTAAAGAACATAAGCATGTAACTTGAACATAAGCTTGATTTATGAAGTAATCTTGATGAAACCAAGTTGTTTATGGTATGAATGCTTGTTGATCATTGATTATTTGTAAAAGATGATGTTGATCATCATAACATCTTGCTAGATCATGATTAGAAACATAGTTTAGCAAGATGAGAAAGTAAGAAGGTTGTAGGATAAAAGATCATCCACACTTGAATCATGAACTTGAAAAGGATACCTTGGGATCTTGAAAAATAATAATCAAAGTGAGTTTATAATCATATAGATCTAAAATTTATGAATGGTTTTTCAAAAGAACCAAAGTTAAAATATGAGTTTTAGTGGATCTTGGTTCTTACATAAACAAACACTATTTTTAATGGTTAAACAAGTGTAGAAACACTTGTGTAACAAGAAGATTACATAAAGAAGCATTTTTAGAAAATGTGTTTTGAAGTTGTAAACATCCAACTTCTTTAAAAATGAAGTTTTTAAAGAAGTAAACATATTTTGAAGGGTAACTAAACTCACTAAACACACTACCAAGTTACTACAAATTTTCATAAACTTTCAAGTTCATGAAGTAGTAGATTAAGCATGATTTTGGCAAGATTGGTAAGTGAATGTTGTTTGTTGATGATTGTAAATTGATTGTGGTGATTTTTACAAAAGAAAATGATATGCTTGAAAGCATGGAAACCTCCATTTTTAAGGGAACCTATGGCAAAATTTTCTAAAAATATAAACACTTAGAAAGATATTTTTAAACAAATATTTATAAGTGTATTTTAACCATGAGTTTTCTATATAAACCTTGCCATAAATTTTGTTACAAAAACACATTTATTGGAGGTTGGTTTTTATAAATAAAAGTGGCTAGATATATATTTAGAGTATATATATACATTAAAGATGTACATGTGTGATTATTTGTATAGTTTGTAAAATAGCTATATTATCTTAGGACTTAAAATAATATAACACATTAAAACACCAAAAATTATAATCCAAAATGCTACCAAAATCTCAAGGAATTAGTATACAAGTTACACACAAAATATTAGCGAAACCGAACAAGAAATGTAACTTACAAAATATTCCGGAACTTAATTCGCAAGTATATTTTGGTAAGTAATATTTTGGACACAAGGAATCGAAAGTATGATTTTTATTATCACAAGAGTATATCATATTTGACAAGAAGGAAATATATGATTTTTGGTGAATAATATATATATATATATATATATATATATTCCTTGGAATTATTAGAGGATATATTATTTTTGGGAAAAATATATATACTTTCTTGAATACACTTGAAGTATATTATTTTGGATGAAAATGAGTTTATAAATATTTTCTAAGTTAGACTTGAAAATATATTATTTTGGAACTACAAATGTTTTTGCCAAAAGAAAAATTATGAATAATTTTTCTAAGTAATACTTCTTAAAATATATATGTTGGTGGATTTTTATTAGAAATAATAATCCGGAAAGTTTAGTGATTAATTAAGTATGAGGATACTTAATAAATACATTAAGAATACGTATTCTCGTACGTATAAATACACACCGGAATACGAGTACACATGTATAAGATACCCCCATCCTTGGGAAGAAATACAAGTATTAATACTTGAGAAGTACTAAGTTAATATATATTGTTTAACAATTATTCCGAAACTTATAAATATAATTTAAGTTAAAATATTAATTATTTTGACAATAATTATATAACTTGGAATAATATCAGAAGCGTAAATGAAACGTAACTCAGAAACGTTAACACTAAGTCAAGGCACGACCCGTTCGTCTAATAGACATTAGTACGTTGTAGGTAGACGTGTTCACCGGAGAAGTACGAGTTGCGATTGTGTAAGACGCAAGACTGTGAGTTCCGTGTTCCCCCTTTTACTTTAACTGTTTTCAGTTTTATAACTTCGGGGTGAAATACTTGTTACAACTGTTTACATACATTGTTATTTGGTATGGTTAGCTAAGGAAGGGTACACTTAGATCATGTGAATGGTGGGCACAACGCTTTAGGCCATCAATCCTCGTTATAGGACCGAGGGAAATGAGTGATAGATCTATTTGGGTGTAGCGAGCCTCGCCCATGTTGGACCAGGGTTTGGCCCATGGGTAGACTATGTCTTACAGTTGGAAGCCTGGTGCAAAATTTGCTATGTTTGAGCTACCTGCATCACGTCACACATATCAATGGCCTTGCAACCCATTGGTGATCTGTTTTTCCTTGTTGCTTTCATACCGGAATTTATAAACTTACATACATACTTACAGTGAATTCAAAGGTTTATACATACACTCAAACAAACACACGAACTCACTCAACTTTTGTTGATGTTTTCAAAATACATGTATTTCAGGGAATTAGTAAGTGGATCTGGCGGGCGTTGGAAGTTTCATGCGGTGTTGTGAATAAGGATGTCATCCATGGTTGTGAGGTTTGGGTTGGGTGTCTTAATCCTGGACGAGACACGTCTTCCAAACCTTGGTTTTATTTAATGTCTTTTGTTGAGTCCTTAGTGAACTCCTAAAACAATTCGTATGGGTTGTAAAACTTGTGTTTGAAGTCTACGTTTCAAAACAATGTTGTTATGTTTTAAACTTATTTAATGGATGACGAAGCTATGGTTTTATCATGTAGTTGATGTTATGATTGAATGCGATGGTATTAAGAAAGTCACACCATAATCACGATTCCATAAAAGTCAGGGTGTGACAACCTCCCCGTGGGGTGCTCCTGTGTTATTTGTCAAGAAGAAGGATGGTTCGTTTCGTATGTGTATCGACTACCGCGAACTTAATAAGCTTACCATTAAGAATCGTTATCCTCTTCCTCGTATTGATGATCTATTTGACCAACTACAAGGCGCGTCTTGTTTCTCTAAGATTGACCTTCGTTCTGGTTATCATCAGCTTCGTGTACTCGAGGATGATGTACCCAAAACTGCTTTTCGTACGCGTTATGGACATTACGAGTTCGTGGTCATGCCTTTTGGATTGTCCAACGCACCCGCTGTGTTCATGGATCTTATGAATCGTGTTTGTAAACCCTATTTGCATCGTTTTGTGATAGTCTTTATTGATGATATTCTCATTTACTCGAAATCTAAAGCTCGTCATGCTCGTCATTTACGTTTGATGCTTGAACTTCTACGCGGTGAACGCTTGTATGCTAAATTTTCTAAGTGTGAGTTTTGGATTGATGAAGTGCAATTTCTTGGTCATGTCGTTAGTAAGCAAGGTATTCGCGTTGACCCTTCTAAAATTGAAGTTGTGAAGAATTGGAGTACGCCTAAGTCCGCATCTGAGATTCGTTCTTTTCTAGGATTGGCGGGTTATTACCGTCGATTCATCTCGAACTTCTCTAAGATTCGTTCTTTTCTAGGATTGGCGGGTCCCGAGCAGAATGTGACAACCCTCAAAATTTCAGGTACTGTGCAAATTAATTAATCTTAATTACATGCTTAATGACTGTGCTTGATTACAACTGACAATTTAAACTGCTCTATGATTCTATATCATATATACATGCATCACATTTTATACAGTCACTCCATTCATTACACACCGACATTAGTGACATACTTGATGCACTCAGCACAGTTAACACACTAAACGATTGATTCAGAAATAATGCTGACAATGCCAGCACTTAGACAGACAATGTTTATATGGCCAGTATGAGCCAGGGATAGGGTACTACACTGGTTTGGAGTGTAGGGAAGTGAGGACCATAAGACTGCGTCATCAGGTGATAGATATAGTGCCGGGAAGTGCCTAAAACTCATTTTAAGTACAGATTCTGCATTCTTTTATAAAATTCAGCATTTTATTGTACCAGTAGAATACACAAATATGGCAGAGTGGTCCTGTATGCTTTCCTAAGTGTTGGAATTAATTCCGTTACAAAACGATGCATAAAAGACACTATACGGTACAATTTAACACTTTAACGGAACAGTACGTAACCGAACAACCGGACATTACCCGGGACACCAAAATTTTTTCAGAGACATTATTTTATTATTCTTAAATAATTATGGTCATAAAAATCCCCACACACTATAGAAACATGACATACACCCACTATTCTATAAATTACCCTTAACCTCCTAATTAATTACCTACTTGTGGCATAATTATATAGAAATTTACACCTTGGCCCCTCCCCCCATCTGATTTTCGGTTCTAGAAGGGTGTGGCCCCACCATATATTTTGTATGATCTTGCAAAAATATCATAGTAAGACTTGTATGGACAAGTGTTACACATGCACCCACTCTCTTACCTTCTAAATCTTTACAAAATCCTCCAACTTCCAAGAATCATCATCACCTCCCTCTCCCTCTCTCCTCAAAACCGTCCCCCACCTCTCTATCTCTTCACATCTTCATCTTCCTCAATTACAAGTCCATTCAAAGCTTTGAAGTTCATCCATGGAGGTTACATCTTGAAGAGCTTTCAAAGGAGCTTGGTTCAAGTCTTTCTCACGCCATTTTCATCATCATTTCTTGTTCACAAAGTTCATCCCTAACCCTTGTGTTAGTTGTAAGTCTTCGATTTAACTCTTGAATCACTTCTACGTTGATTGTTCGAAACATAGTTGTTTGAAGCTTAAAATAAGGACACAAAGAGAAAATGAACAAGGAATCTAAACATGAACTTAAATAATGATAAAATCTGGTTGATTTAGGGTTGGATAAGACATGCATGATGTTTGATCATTAAATTATTGATAAATCGTTGTTGGGACACTTGGTGAAGCGTCTTTAGTAACTTCTACATTGCAAACAGCATGCTGATTGGAATTTCCAGCCAACTTCAACAGTCTGTAACTGGGTCATTTTAAATCGAAAAACTGAATTTCTGGATTCTAAATTATGTAATTTTGAATAACCGAACAAATGGCACTAGAATCGTAATTTTTAGAGGTCGATTACTATTTTTAAAGAATTTTTTTAAGACAGCAGCTCAAGCTGAAATTTTCCTGCTGAAAAAGTGTGTCGTATTCAGAGTCAAAACTAGAAACCTGAGTAGAATCAGCTCATGGGATTTTTACTGTAGATGTTCACTGTTGTTTCTGAGATCCTCTAACTGGAATTTCGTCGATCAGACTTACGATAAATTTTTAGTGAATTTTTCCGTAGACTGCAATCAGAAAGCAACAAATCTGATTGCAGTCGGGTAAACGAATTTTTATATAATATTGGTAATGAACTGAAACCCGATATTTTTACACAATAAATTTTGGATTATATATGACACTCTGTAAAAATTTTGAGAATTTTTGGAAAAGGTTAACTATTTTATAAAAATCCTCGAAAACAGTCCAGTTTTGGGTAATGAAGCTGAAATAAAGTAAGTAATGCTTGGTAGGTCTAAATGTCGGTTTGATTATTGAGAACAATCTACGGGATATATGTAAAAGAAAATGATATGCTATTAAGCATGGACGCCTCCATTTACAAAGGAGACTATGGCGAAATTTTTCCGAAAATCCTAACACTTAGTAAATATTTTCTAGACAAGTGTTTACTAGTATAATATAGACTATGTTTTTCAAGCATAAAACTCGCCATAATTTTTATAACAAAATACAGAGTATCGGACGTTGGTTTCATACAGGAATATGGTTAGATATGTATTCTCTAAAATGAGACTTAAAAATATAATTCCAATACGAATAGACATATGTAAAATATCCCATCCTTGGGAAGGAAATACGAATACACAAGTATGAGTAGTATTATTACTAAAATATTGAAGACACTTTAAAACGTAACTTAAAGGCACTAATCAATGCTAAGACAAGGCACGACTCGTTCGTCTAATAGACGTTAGACCATTGTAGGTAGTCGTGTTTGCTGAGGAGAGTTGGGTTACGAGTACCGAAGACGCAATACTGTGAGTTCATGTCCCCCTTTTCTCTTAACTATTTTCAGTTTTACACCTCGGAGATGAAATACATGTTACAGACATTTACAGACGTTTACAGACATTTACAGGCATTTACAGACATTTACAGACAATTATTTATATGGTATGGTTAGCTTAAGGAGGGTTTTTATTACGCGAACATGTGAGTGGTGGGCACAACACTTAAGGCCATCAATCCTCGTTGTAGGACCGAGGTACATTAGTGATAGATCTATTTGGGTGTAGCGAGCCCCACTCCTGAGTCCGCTGAGTGGACCATGAGATGACTAAGTGCCCGACGCAAAAATCCGCTAGGTTTGAGTCTTCCTGCATCACTTCACACTTATCATTGGCTTTGCAACCCAATGGTGGTCTCTTTTTCCTTAATTGCTACATACCAGGGATTTTCATACATACATACATTTTTACAAAGGTTTATACCTACTCACTTACACATGAACTCGCTCAACGTTATGTTGACTTTTCAAATTACATGTATTTCAGGAAACTAACGGATCTGGCACGGTATGCACGTATTTTCAAGCTGCGTTTGAATAAAGAAGTCATCTAGGGTTTAGAAGGTGTAACCTCTTCCTGGACGGGTTATATATACCTAAACCTGGTTTTGTTTAAAGCCTTTTGCTAAGTCTTTATGAACTCAAGTAAATCAAGTTAAGGTTTGTAAATTATTTTGTGACTGTTGAAAATGGGATTTTTCTAAACTTTATTAATGAATGAATATCTCATGTTTTTATCATATAGCATTGTTATGATTGTTGTAATGGTATTAAGAAGTCACACCAAATAAACCACGCTTCCGCAAAAGTCAGGGTGTGACAGCTTGGTATCAGAGCCTCGATCATAGCGAACTAGGATTCTTTCTCGAGTCTAGACTATGATCATCAGGGCTCTCACGAAAATGTTTTCAAACATTTTTTACATTGCATACACTAAACGCCCAGATCCAGGGCACAAACATTTTTATAAACAAAAGGCACAATTACACATTCCAAAATTTATATTTATAATTCAGTCTTAGAGGCTGAGGGAGGATCAGTCTTAGAGGCTGAGGGAGGAACGGTCTTAGAGACCAGGAATTTAGCCATAGAGACTAGGGAAATTTGGTCTTAGAGACCAGGGATTAGGGAAATTTGGTCTTAGAGGCCAGGGAGTTAGTCTTAGAGACTAGGGAGTTGGTCTTAGAGGCCAGAGATTTAGTCTTAGAGACTAGGAGGATTTCTTGCTTGCGTTGATTGTGACTACATACTTTTATTATTGCTACCTACCTGCTTAATTGCTAATTATTGATATACGTGCATATGTGGTGAGTATTTGCATACACAAATTGTTAATAATTACTATGGATATACATGCCATGACTATTATGAACCGACACACACGTCCCACTATTTAGAAGGCGAGTTATCAGACATTGATAACCCTGCGGCCGCCGTCACAGATGAGGAGACTGCATCTGCGCCAGAGACATTTACGTCAGACACTGAGAGTGATCCTGATATACTGACCAAGGACGAGGACAATTTCCAACCGTCCGCGCTACCAGATTTCGGGCGATACTTTACCCTTGCTGATGGTTTCGCTGACAAGGATCCTTTTGTCACTCTTGTTTCAGCCCATGACCACCTCATCACTGGGCACCCCGATAGTGAGCACACCATGACCCCGATCCTCGACAATGCATCTCCTATGGACTTTCCTGCCGAAGGTTGGCTACACGAAGAGCAATTAATGATGACGTGGACATATTTATTGACGGTCCTTCTGCTGATGCCTATGGTGATAGAAAGTTAGACGAGAACGTTGTTACTAATTTCACTTCTTAAGGCCCCTGTTAACAGGCCACCCTCTAATTCTAGAGTATATTGGATTTAAGACTCCCTTGAGTCTGTGACATTTACAACCTTATAGACGGCCTGGCCACATCTTTCTACTACTGACACAGACGACGACGCCATTATGACTGCTGCACTAACACCTGCTCGAGGCACCACACCGTTACACGACCCAGGGCCTGCTCCTGAATTAGCTTCTGCACCTTTTGGGATAGCTTGATGTTGCACCTACTGATCCTGCACCCTTACTTGATCATGACCCTATTTCTTTTGACTTACCAGACAATGCATTCCTTATACCCGACCCAGTACCTGCACCTAATGACCTTCTTATCACTTGAGACGTTTACACCTGCGCCTTCACCCGCTGATGTTGCTCTCGTGAAGGCCGACGTCCATTGCGCCAAGATGCCTAGCGCTTTCCTTCAAGATATACCCGCACCCCGAGAAGGTACTCCAGATCAGCACCCGCGTGACGGTCCCATCGGCTACAGCAACATTTTCTACGACCTCACAGATCGCACCATTTGCTACTTTCACCCCTGCGGCACTGGATGAGCCATTTTGATGGTTCTTATCATACACTACGCTAATGTTAGATCCTCACATAATGGAGGCCACACACGAGATGAGTTGCTCCGATAACATGAGCTACAGTTTGAGGATATGAGTCACAGAGTGTTGGAGCTTGAGCTAACACCCCATTCAGTAACGTCAAATGCCAAACATTACATAACTGAAAACATGATGTAAGTATTTATATCACAAGACAACATATTGTCTGAAAAATATTATGTAAGTCACCAAGTCCCCCGCCCTGTTTATTGCCACCATACTTTGATCCTCCACATTTATCAAGGTTCCTTTTGCGCTCTCAACTGTTACTATTACACCGTTCCCAGGATTCTGATGCTCATTTCTTTACTATCGAGCGACAGAGCAGATAATTACTTCGACGTGTACACAAGCTCAAGGAGGAAGTTCACGCACGTTAAACAATTTACTTTTCTTTCCTCCTCCTCAGACACTGGTATGGTGATTTCTGGATTATGCGGATTACATTGCTTTCAAGTAAAGACACTAATGATAAGCCGGATTTGTGGAGACTTTTAAAGACCAGTTCAGACTATGTGATTTTGATACACTAATACGTTTAATGGACAAGGGTAGGGTGACCCTGTGTCCCTATTGATGTGATACATTTTGGAAGGCAATACAATTGTGGTTAGGGAATAATGAGGGCCCAAATCATTATAAAACATGCGACAATACTTTATGACCAATGACCAACGAAACTCCGTCGCTATGTCTCCATTAAGCACGTTATTAATCTATATGTGTGTACAATAATTATAACGCTACGTGCTTGCTTACTATGCTCTCATTAAACAAAATTACCAAATTTCTTGGTTATACTATGATTATACTATTGCTTGATTGGTTGGTATGATAACCTAATATGTGTGTGTACATACAACTATATGCACTCCCCGAACAAATGAGACCTGACCTGACCAACCTTCTTCTCAGAAGATGTCGATACAAGGGAACGTCGATACCAACAACCCTCTGCCGACAACGGCAGAGACAGAACTGCAAGGGCGCATCTCGCAAGCCATCACACAACTCGAGGCCCTTCGCTCCGAACACGGCGGAGGTACCTCAGGAAATAACCCACCCAGCGGCTGCACCTATGAGCAGTTCTTGAACCACAAACCTCGAGAATTCGACGGCACTGGGGGTGCCTTAGCATTTGTGCGTTGGGTGGAGAAGATGAATTCTGTCTTACGATTGAGCAAATGCGCCCGAGAACATCAGGTTACGTACATAGCGGGGCTATTTGTAGATGGGGCTCTGTCATGGTGGAACCTTCAAATTCAGGCAATGGGCGAGGCCGCTGCATATGCTATGACGTGGGACGAAGTGAAGGAACTAATGCGCAAAAGATATTGCTCTAGGGCGGAAGTCCAGAAGTTGGAAACTGAATTGTGGAACTTGAGAATGGAAGGTCCAAAGATAGCTGAATATGTGCAGAGATTTGGCGAGTTATCACAAGTTGCATCGCGTTTGGTGGAACCAGAATCTAGGAAGATCGAACTTTTCATCAGGGGACTAGCACCGCAGATTCTAAGCCTGGTAACAACATCTAAGCCTTCAACAATTATCAAAGCAATCGACATGAGCGTGGCGCTCACTGAAGAAGCGATTAGACAAGGAAAATTTTCCACTCCGGAAGAGAAAAACGAGGCTCCTGTAGAGTCGTCTGGGGATAACAAGAGAAAAGTCGTGAATTTCAAGAAGGTTACTCGGGTAAGTAACGAGAAGAAGGCCAAAAATGGAAAGGATTACAAGGGTATCCTACCTAAGTGCGACAATTGCTTACGTTATCATGTTGGGCGATGTAAATATGGAAAATGTGATAACTGTGGCAAGAGAGGGCTTCCCATGGAAACTTGTAGGCAAGGTACTGAAAGTAGAAATGGGGGCCAAGATGGTAGTGAGAATCACGGAGAAAACAACGACAACGACAACTATCAAGGAAGGATGAGTGACAAACAAAAACGTGCTCAAGGTTGCCTTAACTGTGGAAGCAAAAAGCATTTCCGAAGATACTGCCCTAAGAAGAATCAGGCCCAAGGATGAAAGCTTAACATCAAAACTGGGGAAGCACGTCAGAATCCAAACAAGGTTATCCATACGTTCCATAATAATCAATGTTATGCATTTGTGCTACTTGTTATTATTACAAATTTTAGCTTTAGTGTTTGAAAGTGTACTTGGTTTGGTAGTAAGTAAGTAGATAATCCGCACTCGAAAGAACTAGCTAAGGGGAAGCTAGTGGAAGCCAACGCAGTAACTAGAGACGACAA
The DNA here is from genome assembly GCA_030545235.1 of Helianthus tuberosus. Lineage (NCBI taxonomy): Eukaryota > Viridiplantae > Streptophyta > Magnoliopsida > Asterales > Asteraceae > Helianthus > Helianthus tuberosus. The sequence continues at coordinate 134,034,100 of CM060371.1, read as the reverse complement.
AATAGAACCCGGAGGGCACGAAAGCTGTTGCGTAAAGGATGAGTTGTTTTCTTGGCTCATGTCAGGGACAAGGGAGCCGAAGAACCGAAAGTCGAAGATATTCCGGTGATAGGGAATATCCTGAAGCCTTTTCCGAAGACTTTCCAGAATTATCTCCTCAACAACTAGTCGAATCTCGCATCGATTTCATTCCAGGCACCGCGCCGGTAGTCGCTGCACCTTAGCGACTTACACCTTCGAAGATGCAAGGACTGGCAGTGTAACCTCAGAAGTTGATGGAGAAGGAAGATAACAGACCAAAAATTCCCTTTTGGGCGACCCCCCTTTTCTGCTTGTCAATATGAAGGACGATAGCTTTCATACGAACATCAAACAACCAGGATCCGAACGAGCTAACCCACGAGAGTCGATAGCTCTTGTTAAGGATCAACGAATTTCTTACTAAACTAACTATGAGGGTCGAACTACTATTTCACAACTGATCGACGACCGAGTGTCATTAGCTGTAAATTCAGGAATAGAGTATACCAGGGAGATTGTGGGACAATAATTTGTTTTAAACATACACAAAAATGGTGTTTCCTACACTATGCACAAACAAAATTACACAGAATACGAAACCTTGGGGATTTAGAAAGCTTATGCTTAGGACCTTCCCCGGGTCCAAACTCGTAAGGGTTGTTACCTAGGGACCACATTTTTTAACCCAAGCAAACACCATTAGCCTGGCATACATCCTATTTCAGTCAACCAAACAGAAAGTACTTAAACTTCTCTTGTCGAAACCTTCACTGTTGCTTCTAGCAAGTAGATGTTTGCACCTCTACTCCCCTAATGGTAGTTGCATCAAATTGATTTTCTTCGCTGATAGCGAACACTCGATTACTTCGAATACTTGGTCGTTCTCCATTTTGGCAAACACTCATTATTTCAAAATTCACATGTTACGCATGCACCATCTGCTACGCATGCGATTCCATTTCAAACGCTTCATTGAAGTTCAAATATTTTGTTGCTAAATCTAAATTACTGGTTTGTGATTCGGATGACATACATTATCGTAATTGTTGGCTCTTTTGCTATCAAGTCAACACACTCTCTTGAAACTTCTTTTGTTTCAAATTATATTCATGGTTTATTTTTGTTACCATGTCGAGATTTCCTTTGATTGATACATACGTTTATTGTCGGGTTACACTGAAACTGAGTTCAATTGCTTGAACCTATCCATTTCACATATTCAATTTAAGACACCGTATGATGTGTTGAGAGCATCATATTCAAACATTTCGCAAGGGTTCTTTTGTTTCGAGTCGTAGTGGACTTGGTTGTTCTACAACCCCACCAAATCATTTGTTGATTTCGATACGTTACGATGATACTTTCACAGGATTGAAGCTTGCGCTAATTTGGTTACTTACTTCTTACACGGATTTAATTGAATATTTGATAACTTGCCCTAAATCCGTCCGGTTTATCGCGATTAAAATCAGCCGCAACACAGTTGTTTGTTAAGGCAAGGGTACATAGACTCATTTCATATCACAATGTACCTCCTAACGATTCTTTCATTGTCAATCGAATACCTTGCGGTACTTAATACTTTTTCACCTTCGATAAAAAACAATGGCTCTTTGATATTTCATATTCAACTGGAAACTTTACGACATTGCGTAAATCAAATCTTCAGATTGTCTCGGTCCACATTCACTTGATTTCAGGCACGGTAAACTTGTTCAGCCACCATTATTATTGAATCTCATCATTTCGACACCTTGTGGTGTCATTATCTTGTGCTAATCATAGTCAACTGTTTCACCCAAAACTACATATACTTTCGTTGACTTGTCATTTGAACATTTCTGATGCAAATACGAATCAAGACCGTGATACACCAAATTCGCTTGTATTCCATTCGGTGTACCTTCGAAACTTAAGAATGCCAACACACTAAACTTTTCCGTTCATTTAGTCGGGAGATTTACAGAACACTTTACTACTACTTTTGAGTTATTGATTTTGAATTCATATAGCGGATGCTACGGTTGTGAAAACTCATTGGCATATTGTGACCGACTATATAAGTATCCTATTGAACAAAAACTCCTCTTGTGGAACCCCTGTAACCAGATTACACGCATAACGAAACCCTAAGGAATTAAGGTAGTACAAATTTCGAGGACGAAATTTTATTAACGGGGGGAGAATGTGACAACCCTCAAAATTTTAGGTACTGTGCAAATTAATTAATCTTAATTACGTGCTTAATGACTGTGCTTGATTACAACTGACAATTTAAACTGCTCTATGATTCTATATCATATATACATGCATCACATTTTATACAGTCCCTCCATTCATTACACACCGACATTAGTGACATACTTGATGCACTCAGCACAGTTAACACACTGAACGATTGATTCAGAAATAATGCTGACAATGCCAGCACTTAGACAGACAATGTTTATATGGCCAGTATGAGCCAGGGATAGGGTACTACACTGGTTTGGAGTGTAGGGAAGTGAGGACCATAAGACTGCGTCATCAGGTGTTAGATATAGTGCCGGGAAGTGCCTAAAACTCATTTTAAGTACAGATTCTGCATTTTTTTTTTATAAAATTCAACATTTTATTGTACCAGTAGAATACACAAATATGGCAGAGTGGTCCTGTATGCTTTCCTAAGTGTTGGAATTAATTCCGTTACAAAACGATGCATAAAAGACACTATACGGTACAATTTAATACTCTAACGGAACAGTACGTAACCGAACAACCGGACATTACCCGGGACACCAAAATTTTGTCAGAAACATTATTTTATTATTCTTAAATAATTATGGTCATAAAAATCCCCACACACTATAGAAACATGACATACACCCACTATTCTAGAAATTACCCTTAACCTCCTAATTAATTACCTACTTGTGGCATAATTATATAGAAATTTACACCTTGGCCCCTCCCCCCATCTGATTTTCGGTTCTAGAAGGGTGTGGCCCCACCATATATTTTGTATGATCTTGCAAAAATATCATAGTAAGACTTGTATGGACAAGTGTTACACATGCACCCACTCTCTTACCTTCTAAATCTTTAAAAAATCCTCCAACTTCCAAGAATCATCATCACCTCCTTCTCCCTCTCTCCTCAAAACCGTCCCCCACCTCTCTCTCTCTCTTCACATCTTCATCTTCCTCAATTACAAGTCCATTCAAAGCTTTGAAGTTCATCCATGGAGGTTACATCTTGAAGAGCTTTTAAAGGAGCTTGGTTCAAGTCTTTCTCACGCCATTTTCATCATCATTTCTTGTTCACAAAGTTCATCCCTAACCCTTGTGTTAGTTGTAAGTCTTCGATTTAACTCTTGAATCACTTCTACGTTGATTGTTCGAAACATAGTTGTTTGAAGCTTAAAATAAGGACACAAAGAGAAAATGAACAAGGAATCTAAACATGAACTTAAATAATGATAAAATCTGGTTGATTTAGGGTTGGATAAGACATGCATGATGTTTGATCATTAAATTATTGATAAATCGTTGTTGGGACACTTCGTGATGCGTCTTTAGTAACTTCTACATTGCAAACAGCATGTTGATTGGAATTTCCAGCCAACTTCAACAGGCTGTAACTGGGTCATTTTAAATCGAAAAACTGAATTTCTGGAGTCTAAATTATGTAATTTTGAATAACCGAACAAATGGCACTGGAATCGTAATTTTTCGAGGTCGGTTACTATTTTTAAAGAATTTTTTTAAGACAGCAGCTCAAGCTGAAATTTTCCTGCTGAAAAAGTGTGTCGTATTCAGAGTCAAAACTCAAAACCTGAGTAGAATCAGCTCATGGGATTTTTACTGTAGATGGTCACTGTTGTTTCCGAGATCCTCCAACTGGAATTTCATCGATCGGACTTACGATAATTTTTTAGTGAATTTTTCCGTAGACTGCAATCAGAAAGCAACAAATCTGATTGCAGTCGGGTAAACGGATTTTTATATAATATTGGTAATGAACTGAGCCCCGATATTTTTACAAAATAAATTTTTGATTATATGTGACACTCTGTAAAATTTTGAGAATTTTTGGAAAAGGTTAACTATTTTATAAAAATCCTCGAAAACAGTCCAGTTTTGGGTAATGAAGCTGAAATAAAGTAAGTAATGCTTGGTAGGTCTAAATGTCGGTTTGATTATTGAGAACGATCTACGGGATATATTTAAAAGAAAATGATATGCAATTAAGCATGGACGCCTCCATTTACAAAGGAGACTATGGCGAAATTTTTCCGAAAATCCTAACACTTAGTAAATATTTTCTGGACAAGTGTTTACTAGTATAATATAGACTATGTTTTTCAAGCATAAAACTCGCCATAATTTTTATAACAAAATACAAAGTATCGGACGTTGGTTTCATACAGGAATATGGTTAGATATGTATTCTCTAAAATGAGACTTAAAAATATAATTCCAATACGAATAGACATATGTAAAATATCCCATCCTTGGGAAGGAAATACGAATACACAAGTATGAGTAGTATTATTACTAAAATATTGAAGACACTTTAAAACGTAACTCAAAGGCACTAATCAATGCTAAGACAAGGCACGGCCCGTTCGTCGAATAGACGTTAGACCATTGTAGGTAGTCGTGTTTGCTGAGGAGAGTTGGGTTACGAGTACCGAAGACGCAATACTGTGAGTTCATGTCCCCCTTTTCTCTTAACTATTTTCAGTTTTACACCTCGGGGGTGAAATACATGTTACAAACATTTACAGACGTTTACAGACATTTACAGGCATTTAAAGACATTTACAGACAATTATTTATATGGTATGGTTAGCTTAAGGAGGGTTTTTATTACGCGAACATGTGAGTGGTGGGCACAACACTTAAGGCCATCAATCCTCGTTGTAGGACCGAGGTACATTAGTGATAGATCTATTTGGGTGTAGCGAGCCCCACTCCTGAGTCCGCTGAGTGGACCATGAGATGACTAAGTGCCCGACGCACAAATCCGCTAGGTTTGAGTCTTCCTGCATCACTTCACACTTATCATTGGCTTTGCAACCCAATGGTGGTCTCTTTTTCCTTAATTGCTACATACCAGGGATTTTCATACATACATACATTTTTACAAAGGTTTATACCTACTCACTTACACATGAACTCGCTCAACGTTATGTTGACTTTTCAAATTACATGTATTTCAGGAAACTAACGGATCTGGCACGGTATGCACGTATTTTCAAGCTGCGTTTGAATAAAGAAGTCATCTAGGGTTTAGAAGGTGTAACCTCTTCCTGGACGGGTTATATATACCTAAACCTGGTTTTGTTTAAAGCCTTTTGCTAAGTCTTTATGAACTCAAATAAATCAAGTTAAGGTTTGTAAATTATTTTGTGACTGTTGAAAATGGGATTTTTCTAAACTTTATTAATGAATGAATATCTCATTTTTTTATCATATAGCATTGTTATGATTGTTGTAATGGTATTAAGAAGTCACACCAAATAAACCACGCTTCCGCAAAAGTCAGGGTGTGACAGCTTGGTATCAGAGCCTCGATCATAGCGAACTAGGATTCTTTCTCGAGTCTAGACTATGATCATCAGGGGTATCACGAAAATGTTTTCAAACAATTTTTACATTACATACACTAAACGTCTAGATCCAGGGCACAAACATTTTTATAAACAAAAGGCACAATTACACATTCCAAAAATTATATTTATAATTCAGTCTTAGAGGCTGAGGGAGGATCAGTCTTAGAGGCTGAGGGAGGAACGGTCTTAGAGACCAGGAATTTAGCCATAGAGACTAGGGAAATTTGGTCTTAGAGACCAGGGATTAGGGAACTTTGGTCTTAGAGGCCAGGGAGTTAGTCTTAGAGACTAGGGAGTTGGTCTTAGAGGCCAGAGATTTAGTCTTAGAGACTAGGAGGATTTCTTGCTTGCGTTGATTATGACTACATACTTTTATTTTTGCGTTGATTGTGACTGTTGAAAATGGGATTTTTCTAAACTTTATTAATGAATGAATATCTCATGTTTTTATCATATAGCATTGTTATGATTGTTGTAATGGTATTAAGAAGTCACACCAAATAAACCACGCTTCCGCAAAAGTCAGGGTGTGACACAGGAGGAATCTTTTCAGACTCTTAAGACTCTTTTGTGTAACGCTCCTGCTCTTACTCTCCCCGATGGGAATGACAATTTCGTGGTATATTGTGATGCCTCGAACCGTGGGTTGGGTTGTGTGCTCATGCAGCGGGACAAGTTTATTGCCTATGCCTCTCGTCAACTCAAAGTGCATGAGAAGAACTATACTACTCACAATCTGGAGCTTGGTGCAGTTGTGTTTGCGTTGAAGATCTGGCGACACTACCTATATGGTACTAAGTGTGTGGTTTTCACCGACCATAAGAGCCTTCAACATATCTTTGACCAAAGGGAACTGAACATGCGACAGAGACGTTGGGTGTAATTGCTTAACGACTACGACTGCGAAATTCGCTATCATCCTTGCAAGGCGAATGTAGTGGCTGACGCTCTTAGTCATAAAACTCATGTTAATGCTATTCGTATCTCTAGTGACCTCCATGGGTGTATTCATGAAGCTCAGTACTCGTCAGCTAATGAGGGTAGTCTATTAGTTGAGATTCATGGTGCTAATGTGGATCAGTTCAAAACCAAGTCTGACGGACTTCAATACTATCCCAATCGCATCTGGGTGTCGGATCGCGATAACTTACGTGAGCTCATCATGAATGAGGCACACAAATCCCGTTACTCTATTCATCCAGGCACCGATAAGATATACCATGATCTGGGTACGACTTATTGGTGACCCTAAATGAAGAAGGACATTGCTACATATGTTTCAAAATGCCTTACTTGCACAAAGGTAAAGGCTGAACATCAGCGTCCTTCTGGACTCTTAGAACAATCCGAAATCCCAGTTTGGAAATGGGATAGCAACACTATGGACTTTATTACTAAACTACCCCGTACACCTACTGGTCACGATAGTATCTGGGTAATCGTTGATCGTTTGACCAAATCAGCCCACTTTCTTCCTATTCGTGAAGATTATAAAGTGGAGAAATTGCTCGAATCTATACCGATGAGATTATATGTCGTCATTGCATACCTCTTGACATAATCTCAGACCGTAATGGTCGTTTTACTTCACGTCTTTGGCAAACCTTTCAATCCGCTATGGGTTCTCATTTGAATCTTAGCACGGCCTTTCATCCTCAAATGGATGGACAGACCGAGTGAACTATTCAAACCCTAGAGGATATGCTCCGTTCTTGTGTCATCGACATTGGTGGTAACTGGGATGTACATTTACCATTGATTGAGTTCTCGTACAACAACAACTATCATTCCAGTATTCAGATGGCTCCTTTCGAAGTTTTGTATGGTCGCAAGTGCCGATCTCCTCTCAGCTGGCATGAGGTTGGTGACAAGCAATTTACTGGCCCTGAAATCATTCAAGAGACAACGGATAAGATTCTTCAGATCCGTGATAGCTTGATCAAGGCTAGGAGTAGACAAAAGAGCTATGCTGATAATAGGCGTAAGCCTCTTGAATTTGACGTTGGTGACCGAGTTCTTCTCAAGGTATCTCCCTGGAAGGGAGTAGTTCGTTTTGGTAAGAAGGGAAAGCTCGCTCCTCGCTATGTGGGTCCTTTCAAGATACTCGAAAGGATTGGCAAGGTGGCCTACAGACTCGACCTGCCACAAGAACTAAACAACGTGCATCCAGTGTTCCACGTATATAATCTACTTAAATGCCTAGCTGACGAGGAACTGCAGGTTCCCCTGGAAGACTTGCAAATAAACGAAGCTGTACACTTTATGGAGAAACCGGTTGAAATCAAGGTGTCAAGCGACTGAGGCGCAACAAAATTCCCATAGTCAAGGTTCGATGGGAAGGAAAGCGTGGCGCCGAATTCACTTGGGAACTTAAGAGTGAAATGAAGACCAAGTATCCGTAGCTCTTCGAGCAGTCTTCTTCCTAGATTTCGGGGAAGAAATCTCCTAAAGGAGGGGAGACTGTAACACCTGCATCCCTAGACTTTTAGCTAATTGTCACTTTTAGCCCCTATATTATGCGATATGTGATACTTTTGATACCTGGTGAACCTAGTACTATGAATCTTATGAGACTTAACTATGATTTTAGATACTTGATACTTGGAAACTATGATTCTTGATACTTGATACTTGGAAACTATGATTCTTGATACTTGGAAACTATGATTCTTGATACTTAATACTTGGAAACTATAATTCTAGATACTTGATACATGGAAACTATGATTCTGGATACTTGATACTTGGAAACTATGATTCTTGATGCTTGGAATCTAGATTCTTGACTCTTGATACTTTGGTACTTGACTCTTGAGGCTCGTAAACTTAAGACTTGGTTGAATGAGGGACTGGAGTCTTGTCACTGGCGGAAACTATGGAAACTTTTGTGTTAATGATATAATCTAGTTAGGTGATACTATTACCCAATAATACGCAACGCAACGCTAAATGTAACTCGCAAAACGAATCAAAGACGGGAACACGGAAAGGATGGGATTGACCGAATGGCAATCCGATCGGATGGCCATTCGATCGAGCTACCATCCGATCCGTGCACACCGCCTCACACACTCCTTCTGACACTATAAATAGGCCTGTCACATCATTCTCACTGATGTGACAGCCTCACTCGATCAAGACGCACGCACTCCTACTTTTCTCCCATTTCTTGACGATTTTGGTACGTTTTACACTAGATTCTTGTACATCTTTGATCTACACGTTATTCTCTACATGATTTTCCTTTGAAATCTCACTTTTCACCGTGAAATCTCTGAGATTTGAGCCCTTGAGGGTGACGTCATCATGACAGTTTGCACAAACTGTTGTGTGATGTCGTTCTAGACAAGATCTAGCTCAGATCTAAGGAATTTCATGCGTTTCTACACTGAATCTTAACTAAACCTAGACTTTTTCAGCTAAAACTTATGTTTTCTCTCATATTTTCTTAACTTTTCACTTAAAACGGTGGAATCCGGATCTAAACAGACTGTGGACTTGAATATTAGTCTTGAGTCAGCTTGGAAATGTATTGATACCAGAGAAGATGACCGGAGTATGGAATCTGACATAAGCACCGTCACGAACAGACGCTTGAACGGACTGGGGTGATTCCCATCCGATCAGATCGGATGTTCAATGATGTGTTTACCGTTGTCTCAAAACGTGCCATGTCTTCACCGTTTAAACAGAAACTCAGAAACTTTACAAGGTTATGAACGAGACAAGGACAACTCGATCGAATGGCAATCCGATCGGATAGCCATTCGATTAAACAGCCATCCGATCAGGTGACACTTGCATCATAACCTTAATCATTTTTGGAAACTTTGAATCTTTAACCGTCGAATGACCATTCTGTCGAATGGCCATCCGCACGGATGACCATCCGATCGGATGGCAATCCGTCCCCCACACAAAGTCATCCCAATCGAATGGCAATCCGATCGGATAGCCATCCGATCGAACATCTATCCGATCAAGATGACTAATCCGACACTTGGTTTAAATCTCGTTGTTTTGTCCGACACTTATCTGTTGTAATCTAATCAGGCTAAACCTAAAGAGTTCCCTTTGATCCAATAATAGTTAATCTGTTAAGCAATCGCTGTGAGTATACTTGATCCCTTTTTTTTTTTTTTTTTTTTGATTAAATTACATGTTATATATTCAATTCTGTAAGAACTGGCCGAGTTACATCAATATCGCAGGTAAGCGAGCAACAAGCTGCGCCGCTACCCCTTTCTGAATAGCAAACCCTAGCCTATTAAAGACAAACCCCCGCCCCCCTGTTGATGAGCAACTGCTGTGGGCAACCTTTTGGATCCCTTTTGGTTTTAAACTTTGGGATGCAACATGTATTCTATTAAACTATGAAACTCGAAACTTTTGAAATCTAAAACTCTATCCTATTTGTATGTGAAACTTGTGATACTTGATACCTTGTGCTATGTGGACGTTTAATCCAGAGTGTGTAGTTCCGCCTTAACAATAGTAGCGCTATAGGTGATGCACCACCCCATTATTCTCGGGGGTATTGTTAGGAGGATTCTAGTTTTCCTTGAGACTTGGGAAAACACTAAAGTATCGGGATACTTGGGCTGTCACTATTTGGACTACGAACACTAGCATGGCTGAAACTATTTTTTGTATCATTTACATGATGGATATAAGTTGTTCTAATCTATTATGCTAGTATTCAAACTTGTATACTCGCCTGTACATTTTTGTACTGACTTTATTTTAATACATGTTGCAGGCTGACAGGATGCTAGGAATCGTGAAACAAGCTAGGTTGGAACTTAGATCCTCCTTGTAGCTAATTCTAGAAACTTTGAAACAATGATTATGTTTGTTTTAGATTGATACTATGATTTGGTGGTTGATGTTGTTTTAGACAATTACATGAAATGAATCTAATTTATATTGAAACTATTTAGTGTTATGGATTCTCATGAGCAATCTGAACGCTTAGTGCCGCACCCCGATGTTTCCGCCATCGGTTGGGGTGTGACTGTAGGATCGTTTTATCGACCGAATGAGTCAACCAGAGGCAATACACAACTGTTTGAGAGGCGGAAACAAACAAACAGTCTAGAATCAGTAAAGAATTGAGTAGAAACAGAGTATTTCACTTTAAAACAAGCTTCTCATTCAAAGTATACGTGATTACACGGTGGAATTTCAGCAGCACTTCGTGACACTCTGGCTAATTCCGTATCAAATGAGAAGACATGACTGCCTATATATAGGCTACTGATTCCGTTTGAAATGACACATGTCATTTCAAGCGGAATTAACAAATCTAATTCCGTTTGAAATGACCATGAGTCATTTCAAGCGGAATTACATCAAAAACACATAAAATTACATTTTTAACCCTGTACAATCTACAGACATGACCTAGACTGATAGACGTAGGCTATAGACATTATGCACCAACAAACTCCCCCTTGGATATTGCCGGAGTCTTCAGTCAGGTCTTCAACTCTTCACAGTGACTTAAACTTTTCTTCTCTCTGCTTAGGCTTCTTCAGCAACAACTTCCTAAGCTTTTCATTCTCTACAACAACTTTCTTTCTTCAGCTTGTTCTCTCATGAATTTACCACGAAGCATTCTATCTCTTTCTTCACGTTCCTTCTTTTCTTTCTCGGCTTTAAGAGCTTCCTTTTTCTCAATCTCTCTCCATTTCGTTGACCATTTACTTTCAGCATTTATACCCTTCTGGAAGCAGATTGACACAACCTTTTGAAATTGCATTGCTTGCTCTCTATCTTCAGCTTTAAATCCAATCATGTTAACAAAAAAGCATTCAATATCTTTTGCCGAGCAATTGACCAACCACAAAGGATCATATACAGTGATGTATTTGATTTCACTTTCAACCCTGTATGTAATCACAGCTTCAGTTGTCAGACAGCTGTACACCCAATACATAAAGCCTTTGTAAAATTCTTGCTCCATTTGTGGCAAAGAAATATTCTTGATTACTCTTGGCTTTTTTATTTTCAATATAGTTTCTTCTACACCAGTAACTGGATTCACCCTTCTTACTTTCTTTAGTCGGTGTGGCTTCCAGTGCTGAAAATCTCTGAATGCTTCAAACTTTATCAAACCCCACATAGGTATGTCATTCTTTCTAATCGGATAATCCAACGTTCTGACTTTGGCAAGCTCTTCCACATCCCACCAGGGCAATGACATGATATCATGAAGTAATGCAAAATACTGAACACCATATTCTCGACGAATGGCGTAAGCATTGACTTGTGGTAGAAAGCCCCAACTTATAATATCACCAAGTGACACATCTCTATCTCTTTTGTAGAACTTCAGTGGGCGTTTGAATTTTCTTTCATTACTATTTCGAAACCATTTCTTTCTTTCTTCCTTCTGAGCATCTTTCACTGTACCATCAAAGTTCGTATCTTTCAAAACCTCTTCTACTTTCCTTCTCAATTCATCGATGTTATCTTGACTGAAAAAATCGAAAAGTGTTGGAAAATCAGAAGTATCCACATTCACATTCTCTTCATCACTGCAATCCTCAACCTCAACCCTATCATAAAGATCAGCATCCTCCACATACTTGTACTGATACTCGGGCTGCTGGTTGCTATCAAACTGATTTAATTCATCCTCTAAAGCAAACTTGAAGTTTGGATCATCAATACGCGTCATTTCAATAATATCATTCATAATGTAAGTATGTCTGATCTCTCCTTCTTCTACATCAGGCTCTAGACGCAGAATTAACTTCTCAACTTTATCAACACTTTGATCAACATTCTCCCCCTCACCTGTAGCATCCTCAATCTCTTCATTCATATCGTCATGCAGATAATCATCCACATTTCTTTCATTCGAAGCTTCAGTAATTTTACCACCAGAAGTACCCTGATCGTCATCATCATTTCCATCATCACTATCACTGCTTGCAGAGAATACATCGTCTGCATCATTTTCATCATCTTCATTATCATCATCATCTTCTTCATCATCCTCTTCGATATCTTCCTCTTCATTAACAACATCAAGTAATACATCCTCTTCAAAAATATCAGAAATTGTAGAAAGAGGACGAGGTTTCTGAATAGTAGATAAAACAATTGCCTTTTCAGAACCTTCAGAAACACCTTTTCCCTTATTTTTCATATCTTCATCAATTTCAGCTTGACGTTTTGCTCTAACCTCCTCAATCTTTATTTCATCAAATTTCTCTTCAACAGACTTTCTAAGCAAGTTTTCTAACACTTTATTCATCATGTACATCTCGTGTTCTTTCTGTGCCTTGATAGCCTCTAACTCTTTGTTCTTCAATTCAAAGTATTTGTTTTGTTCATCTCTGCGTGTTTTCTCTTCTTCCAACTCTGCAACTTTAACTTTCAAAATATCTATCTCTGACTGATCAGCTTCAACTTTCTTTAATAAAGAAGAATTTTCAGTTTCCACATATTTAACACGCTTTTCCAATTTCTTTTCACGATCTAACAACCTCTTGTTCTCAATCAATACTTCTTCAACTTTCTTTTCCAAACTCTTAACTTGCACATCAATTGCGAAATTGAAATCACCAATATCTTCAAGAGTAATACCTTCCGGAACACTTGGAAAGGTTTTGAATCCAGAAGATCCAGGAGTTGTTTGGACAGGTGGTCGTGTAGATGGTGGTGTTTGAAAGATTTATTGAGATGTAACAACAGGTTGTTCATGTGGTGGTGAAAGATGTAATGGTGATTGGATTGGTGATGGTTGTCTTGGTGGTGATTGATGAAGTGGTGAATGAATTGGTGATGGTTGATGTTGAGGTTCAGGTGGTGGTGATGGTGGTTTATTAGGTTCCTGGATTGGTTTCTTCTTTAACAAGATCTTCAATGTCTTGGCCTTCTTTGGAGTAACCACAAGTTTCCTTGCAGTTGCTTTCTTTTTACCTCCAGAAGTAGGTGGCGTTTGAACATCTTCTTGAGAAGGAGTATATTCATCATCATCTTTCTCCTTTCTTCTTTTTCTCTTAAGCTGTTTTTCTTTCTCGATTTCAGCTCTAATTCTTTCTGCATGTTCATTTTCATCAATCTCTGATTCAGATGAACTTGTTGTACTTTTGTCTACATCGTCACCTTCTTCATCACCAGCTACTTTCTCTGTTTCAGCATTATAATCAGTAAGAGATTTCAACAACTTCGTAGATTCAGGAGACAAATGATCATCTCCTTCAACATTAACTTCAGTCTCAGCTTCAGCTTCATCATCTGATTCATCAACAAGCAATGTCTTAATAGCTTTCTTTTGACGTTTCTTAGGTTGTGATGAAGAACCCTCCTCCACTTGAACTTTCGGAGTTGCTTTCGTACTCCTCTTCTTTTTCTCTTCTTTCAAGAACCATTCGTTTCGCATTTCTTTGAAATCTTCAAGAATTTTTAATTCATCTGCATAACTCTTCTCTTTCATTTCTTCCTCATTTCTCCAGTTCTGATGATTGACTGGATCTGGATCTTGATAATTTTTATCTTTGATTAAACCAAAAAATTCAACTTTCGTTTTTGGCTCTGGATGATTAGGATGATATTTGGCTAATTGTTTCACAGACTCATTATCCATGTGAGAAAATACCAACAAATCATTATTCTCATCTCTTTCAAGATCTGGATAGGCGTGATCTATCATCATCTGAACAAATCATGGATACAACCAAGTCTTTCTCTTTGAAGTAATTTCCTCTACCAAGTAATGAAACACAATCTTCGAAAAATTATACTTCTTGTTTAATACGAGAGCTGTTACCATGTTCATTTGATAATCTCTCATTGCATCATAACCTCCCTTCCTATGACTTAGAGCTTGCAACACTGAGTGAATAAGAAACTTGTATGGCTTGGAAAACTTTGATTTCAAGTAGCTAGCACTGTTCAGTGCACCAGTATAACCCATCCGCAGCATACAGCCTTTGACCATCCTCTCTGGGAATTTTGTTGGAGAGTTTACATCATCAGGAAAATCCAATACTTCACGGATAAGTGCCTCTGAGATAATAATTGGTTTGTTTTCACCATTTAGCTTAACAAATGAATTGATCACTTTGCTCTCTTCATCATATGTTACCTTCTCCCAAAAATGTTTGATATGAGATTTGAAAACCAGATGTTGATTTGTCAAAGCTTTCTGAATTGGCAACTTTCTCATAAACTCCAGAATACTCTTGAATTCGGACAGCTTTGGTATCTTCTCCTCATCGAAATCACAACAAGTGTTGTGTAATGCATCAAATAACACATTCGAAGGCTGAAAAATAACATCAAACAATTTAATCAATCACTTTGAAAATTTTTAATTCAAACATTACTTTCAAACGGAATCATATTTCAAATGGAATCACAGTTCAAACGGAATCACATAATCACACAGAATAACATTTTCAAACGGAAATACAGTTCATGCAGAATCACATGTTAATGTGAAATGACAGTTTTAAATGGAATACCAATTCAAGCGGAATAACCATTTGAAACGGGATACCCACTCTGATTTCGTTTGAAACTGACCATATTAAAACAATGAATTTTCAATAACTGATGATGAAATCAATCAACTGGTTTTGTTCTGTATACGATTCCAAGCATGTGGATATGTTTCAATTTCATTTTTACCAACAAAATCAGCCTAGATCTAAGTCTGAAATATCTGTACAACGTCATTCAAGCAGAAACACTAGATCTGGTTCAATCCAAACCCTAAGACAATTATACAACCTATTCAGAGCTCATTGTTATGTTTATCGTTCATTATTACACACAGATAAGCCCTAAATCTAAGTTACAGTTCATAAACATCGCCGACCAAACGAAATCAGGCAAATCTGGGTCAAATCAACAAAAAACTCTCACCTTTACCATGATCTAAGATGAGCAAACCAACTTAGATTAGATTTTAAACAACAATCGGTCAGTATAACGGCTTAAAAATCAAAGGATATGGGATTTCGTTTGAAATCGCCGGAGAGGATCTTTGAAACAGAATAACACAAATGAACCTTTCAAGCGGAATATCCCCACTATTTATAGACAGCTTAATTCTGTTTGAAATAGGCACTGAGGCTAGCTCAAGCGGAATCACCGGTTCAAGAGAAATTACATGCTCAAGCGGAATTAGTGTTTTCAAACGAAATTACCTTTTTCAAAATTTCAAATTTTTAACTTTTTGAGATTTTACCAACACACTCAGTTAACCAAGTCCAAGTTAATGACCTTGGTCAACTATTCAGCCTACCAAGTCCAACTTAATGACCTTGGTTGACCAAGTTATGAAGTTTGCTGACTTTCGGAAACAATTTGAGTTCAATTTAATGAACTTTTGAACTTTCAAGCAATTACCAATCATTTTCTCAATCTTCTGCTTACCCAACCCTCATGATCCAGACTTGTTCAGCACATAAGACTTTGATCATCTGATCCCCAATGTTCGTTGTCGAAAATAAGATGAAATGCAAATATTTTTGGATTTATGATTATGGTAAGCAATAAACTGTACACACAATATTTTTGTGAGTGTGTTAGGGGATCATATCAGCTGCTGACAAGCTACAAGCACCGTTAAGCTTTGATTACATACACAACATTAAACAATTTGCATTGATTGTTGATATACTGATCCTCTTAAATTTTCACACAAACTTCAATCTATTCAGGATACGGATTAAGTGTTTTAAGGCTTAACTTTTACGCGTGTACCACCTTAGAATATACTCCCGTATCCAGATCCCAATATTCAGTCTTACAGGTGAGTATACCTTGATGATATCTGTAAGGGGTTAATTGCGAGGGCCGTGAGAGCTCAGGTCAGAACTTCCGTTCAACAGAGTGATGACGGCTTCGACTTAAGGTGGGTCCCCTTTGGGGATCTTCTTTTACAACAGCACATGATTAGCATTTTTCAATGTTTCATCATATTTTATGCTGAGGGGAGGCTTATATTTCAAGCAGCATAAAGTATTATCCGGGGACTAGGCCATTGCTTCCGCAAAATCAGAAGTCCCGGGATAATACCCCAGATATCACTAAGCATAAAGACCTAGTATCTCAGAAAGAGGGACCTTTCAAACAAGATTTCGGGGGTTACCCATATATCCGAGAGATGTTCCCCACATAAAAGCAAGAAATTTAGGTTTATATCCCGAATAAACCTACTAAATGTGTAAAAGCCTATCAGCATATCATCTGCAAGACTGCTTAACACATTTTTACTTTACATATCTTTAGCGTACTGCACTGTCTAGCTGATGTACTATCATTTCCCCTTTTTACACAAACTCTTTTACAGTTTTTCAATGTTTTTGGATTTTGAAATATTATCATGTTTTTGGATTTTCTGCAAACTTTCTCCCCCTAAAAACAAAGACATATTTTTGTGTTTTTGTTTTTATCAAAAAGAGAAAATAAACTGTACAAAAACTTGACAACACAACGTGGATCACATCAGATCGCCGTCCACCTCGGCTTCACATTCTATGACCCCCCTAGAAAACAGATTTTTCATCCCATTTAATTTGAAAAGATAGTTAAATCTCTTTTTATCAAACGGTTTGGTGTAAAAATCAGCCCTCTGTTCATCGGTGTGTATATGTTCTATCCGAATCAATTTCCTCTCGTGACAATCACGGATGAAATGATGACGGATTTCAATATGCTTTGTTTTAGAATGGTGAACCGGGTTTTTCGTTATATTAATCGCTGCCTCATTGTCCACAAATATCGGCGTGTCCAAGAACTGCAAACCAAAGTCTCGCATCCGCTGTTGGATTCAAAGGATCTGAGAGCAACAGCTAGAGGCCGAAACGTATTCAGCCTCGCACGTAGAGAGCGCTACTGAGGTTTGTTTCTTGCACTGCCAGGTGACAAGTCGAGTTCCAAAGAACTGACACCCAGCAGTGGTGGACTTAGCATTCAGCTTGCAGCTACCATAATCAGAATCTGCAAAACCTGTGAGAGAGGAGTCACCAGACTTAGGATACCACAAGCCGGTGCTTGGGCAGCCTTTCAAATACCGTAAAATGCGTTTCACGATCGTCAAGTGTGACTGGCATGGGCTGGACTGATAATGGGCGCATAAACACGTCGGATAGATGATGTCTGGGCGAGAAGTAGTAAGATACATCAAAGATCCAATTATCGACCGATACAACGTCTCTTCCACTTTGTCTCCACTCTCGTCTGGACATATCCCGTGATTCTGAGCTAAGGGGGTTGACATTGGAGTAGATCCAGACATGTTAAACTTCTCCAAAACATCGTTCACGTATTTGGTTTGATGAATGAAGATTCCTTCGGGCATCTGCTCCACCTGCAGCCCTAGGAAGAACTTCATCTCCCCCATCGAACTCATCTCAAACTTCCTTTTCATCACCTGCTCAAACTCTTTACACAAATCATCATTTGTTGATCCAAAGATAATATCATCAACGTAAATCTGCACAATCAATAGATGCCCTACAACCTCTTTCGTGAACAAAGTGCTATCAACTGACCCTCTGATGAACCCGTTGGCCAACAGATATTGGGAAAGCGTCTCGTACCAGGCTCTCGGAGCCTGGTGCAATCCGTAGAGCGCTTTGTCCAGAAGATAGACTTTGTCTTTGTGTACTGGATCTGTGAACCCCGGTGGTTGTCCCACGTACACTTCTTCGTTAATTTTGCCGTATAGGAATGCAGACTTGACATCCAGTTGGTAGACTTTGAATCCTTTCCAGGATGCGTATGCCAGGAAGATTCTTATCACCTCAAGTCTAGCAACATGCGTGTATACTTCGGTAAAATCAATGCCTTCTTGCTGACTGAATCCCTGTACTACCAATCGTGCTTTATTTCTCACAATCACTCCTCTATCATCCCTTTTACATTTAAAGACCCATTTTGTCTTGATAAATTTTTGATTCTCAAGAAGATCTACTAATCTCCAAACTCCCAGCTTCTCGAATTGCTGTAGCTCTTCCTGCATAGCGTTTACCCAGCTTTCTTCAGTTAAAGCTTCTTTATATGTTTTTGGTTCAATCTGCGAAATGAAACATTTTAGTGAGAAATCAACTTGTAAAGGAGCAACAGATGTATAAAAACATGTAAGTGCTATGTAGATCTGATCCCGCGTTTTTACTCCGCTCTGAAGATCACCAATTATCTGCTCTGAAGGACGATACGACAAAGTTCTTGGCATAGCAGTGTCAGGCACCCTCACTTCCGAATGTAAGTTCGTAATATCTAGATCACCGGTGTGATCCTCAGCTTCTGTCGTTGCAACATTTGGTTCCTCGTCAAAAATTGGACCGTCTTCCGATTCTGAGTCGTCAGAATGATCAAATGTAGGAGCTGGTTCCTCTGGTGGTTCGTGAGCAGTTCCACTTGGACCAGCCTCGTGATCGTGTGTACCCCCGGTGGGTGGAGAAACTACTAGCGGTCTAGGCACTTATTCTTGTGACATGGACTGTTGATATTGATATAATAGTGCTAGTTCCTCTTCACTTGGCTGAATCGGCAGTTGTAAAGACTCCCAGAGTTTGTCGTAATCGAACAGGAATCTTTGTCCGGAAAGTTGCGGTGGCGCAGTATGTTTCTGACAATCCGCATGCAGAACCTGAATTACCTTCCCCAGGCATGGTACGAACACCCTCTTGAGCGGACTCGCATACCCTACAAAGAAACCATCATTACTTTTAGCACCAAACTTACCATCTGGATCTATGAAGGAACAGGGAGATCCAAAAGGTTCTAAAAACTTTAAATTTGGCTTATAACGGTGTAAAAGTTCAAAACACGTTTTCTTGTATTTCTTCACAATAAGCACTCAATTCTGTGTATAGCACGCTGCTGCAACTGCTTCACTCCAAAAAAATATTGGTAACTTGGAATCGGCGAGCATTGTTTGAGCAGTTTTGAAGAATTCCTTTCTCGTTATAGAACTCAAGGATTCAATTGTTCTTAAACTCCGTTCCATTCTCACTTCGTATTCTCCTGATCGGCAGCTTATACAGCGTTTCCATCTTCTTGAATAGTATCATCAATGATTCAAACGTTTGGTCTTTCCTCTCCATACACACCACCCAATAAAATCTAGTGAAGTCATCAGTGACTACTAGACAGTATAAGTCTCCACTGATACTTTTCACATTAACCGGCCCAAAAAGATCCATGTGGAGTCTCTCGAGCGGTACTCTGATTGAATTCAGCAGCTTCTGCGGGTGTGACTTCTTTGTCTGCTTTCCCTTCTTGCACTCTACACAATCATCATTTAAATGAAAAATTTTAAGATTCACACCTTCAACTAAATCATTGTGTACAAGAAAGTTCATTTTTCTAACATGAATGTGGCCCATCTTTCGATGCCACATTATCGATTCTTTTTCGGTTGCCTTCGTTTTAGACACAAAACATTGTTTCTGATAATCTGTTGTTGTTGCGACACTCATATCCAGGACATACAAATCGTTTTCCCGGGAAGCGTGCATCAACACCATGTCCTCAGGAATTTAAAACCAGGTTTTATGATTAAACATTCATTTTTAGTAAAGTGTACTGTAAATGATTTGTCACAGATTTGTGAGATACTCAGTAGATTTTTTTCAAGTTCGATTATATAGTTCACTTTATCAAACGTAACGACCCCATTCGTTAGAGTCCCTTGACCAACAATCCTTCCACCCTGATTCCCTGCAAATCCAACGTATCCACCATTGATAGATTTGATGTCATAGAGCAAAGCTAGCATTCCGGTCATGTGTCTTGATGCTCCGCTGTCCATTATCCACTTCGAGATGATCGACCTCGGAAGCCCCTGCACAAGTTAAAGAAATTCATTCAAACAATGAGGCCCATGATTTCTTTACCGTGGAAACACTACCAAACACAATATCACATGTCACGTCAACTTTTGGTATGTTAAAAATGACATTCGGAACCACAGGTTTAGATTTTGATTTTGACTTTTCTTCTTTAATTGGAAGAAATTCCTCAATCAACTTGTCTAGTTCAAATTCCATTTTCTTAATATCATTTTCAAAAACTTTTGATTCAGTTTTTAGCTCATTTTCCATCTTCTTTACTTCAACAGACTATTTTGGTTTTGCCACCCATGATTGGTTTTCAAAAATTTTTGTTTTTGGATAAACCTTTGAAGTCTTTTGAGTCTTCGAAGATTCGCCAATCTCAAAGGTTGATTTCGGCTTTTCTTCAGACTTCAACGATTCACCTCTTTTCAAAATTCGAACGGTGGAAACCATTTGTTTTTTACCCTTAACATCAGTTGGAGTTTTAGGTTTTTGTTTTTGAAAAACTGGTTTCTCAAGCTTTTTCATACACTGCTTGGCCATATGACCAATTTCATTGTAGCGGTAACAGACTCTTTTGTCATACTCGACAAAAGTTGATATGTAGGTCTCCTGTCTCAACTTCTTAGCTGCATTGAAATCATCAATGGCCTTTTGACTGAAAATATAATCCTTTTCAGCATCAATACTCGGTCCATCAACAAATACATCACTCATCTTTTCTTTTGGCTTGACAACCTTGTTAGCCATTTTCTTTTCCAAACCAATACCTTTCTTTTTCAAATTGTTACCATTTCTTTTGTTAGACCCATTTTTACCCACCCAATCATTTTTCCCAGGGTTGTTCGGTTGTTGTTTCACAAAAGACTTTTTAGGTTTTGAAAGAAACTCATTGTTGTTAACCTCAGAAATATCAATCTCCACAAGTTTAAACACTTTTTCAACATTTTCCATTCTGGCATTTTGAATTGGATACTCAAAATCAAAATAAAGTTTGTCAGTTTCGGTCATTGTGTAAACCACAACGATCGAATCATCATTCTTAACTGTATCTGATTTTGGTATGAACTTGTCCAAGAAGTTACCATCTTCTTCAGAATCAGAAATGGAGTTTTCAAAATGAGTTTTCACAGTCTCAAGCTCCGAGTTATCACTCTCTTCGTCTAACACTTGGTCAACAACGGTTTTGATCACCTGTGACTCATTGTCAGTGTCGGACGGAGAGAATGTAACATCAATACTCTCAGGCAACTCATTTTCAATGGTTCTCAGCTTGAGGTTCAAAGCAGCTTCCACCCCATCTGGATACTTCTGAGTGTAATGATTCCACATTGGGGGTGGAACACCGTTAAAAGCAGGTGTTGCATCTGGTTGTTGCGGGACAATCTGTTCAATCACATATGAAGATGCAACATAACTCATCAACTTCTTATCAATTCTTTCATTCTCAATTTTTGTTAACTCTAATTCCTTTTTCAATGAAGCAATCGTGTCTAAATGAAAGTTGATTTCTATTTGTTTATCAAAAACTGTTGATTTTAACAGTCTTGTGGCTTTATCATTTTCAAGACTCTCCTTTTGAATCATTTTGATAGATCTAGCAAACGTGTCATAAGCTTCTTTTACTTCACTTAGATCAAATTTAATCTTATCAGTGTATTGTTTCAATTCCTGAAACTTTTTGTCTTTTTCAAGACATTCCATGCATGGTTTTGAACAGTTTTTGCATGAAGTTTCAGTCATTGAATCAATTTTTTCAACAATCTTTTCCTCTTGATCAATTTTAACATCCTGTTTACCGACACCATCAGACTCTGACTCAGACACTCCTTCTGATTTGATCTCCTCCCTTTCGGATTTCCCGTCAGACTCCTTTTGACCTGAATCTGTTTTGACCGACACATTTTCAACTGACTCAGTATCAACAGACTCCGGTTCTACAGATTCTGTGTCTACCTCTTTTAGTTTTCCCATTAAAGCTTTGTCAGCAATCTCTTTCAGTGTCTCTTCAGTCATTTCTTTGGAGACATCAATTATCTCTTCAACAGTAGCTTTTTCAACATCATACTGTGAGCAGAATCCTGTTGTTGGCTCACTAAAAAAACCTGTAAAAGAATCAAACACATTAGGAGGCATAATTGATTTTAAAGAACTAGCTATAACCTCCTGTTCGGATTGATAATAGTAGACTTCTGCCGCAATTTCTTCAAGATCAGCCAAACTTTCTTCAAAAGCATCTTCACTAACAACTTCTGTTTCAACAACACTCTTTGACTCCTCCACAATTTCAGCCATCATTGCTCTACCCTCATTGCCAGGGATATACTTATCCCAACTGAAACCTTCAGCAACCTTCTCATCATCTTGGTTGACTATAAGAGCTTTTTCCGGCTTGTTTTCGATCTGAGGTCTTTGAACTACTGGTTGTTGATTTGTCTTGTGATAGATCGCCTGTCTGTAGTAGTCGTTTGTGAAAGGATTCTGATGGTTATTAACCTCTCTATTCAGACATTCACGCTTAAAATATCCCTTCTCTTTACATCTGAAACACGTCACTTTTGATTTATCAAATCCGAGCTTGCTGTCTGGTCCTGACAAACTGTTCCGACCCGTAATTTCCATAAATCTTTGGGCTCTTCTTACCAAACTAGCCATTCCCCATTTGATGTCAATCAGCTCTAGCTCCTCTGGATCGATTTGATCGTAATCCTCCTTTGTCATGTCTGGATTACCGATCCTTCCAGCTACCAAACTCTCATATGACTCAAGAATGGAAGCTAACAGTGCGATATGTTGCTTTGCAGCTACTTCTGTAAACTCTTGTCCATTTTTGTTGTTTACAGCAATGTTACACTATATCCCAGAAACATAACCCTGATTGTTCGAGCTTGATGAACTTTGTGGAGACATTTGTTCAGAAACCTTGGGATTTGGCTCATAGCTTGCAAACGATGAAAGCTTGTTGTTGCTTGATGTATTAGACGAAACACCGGATGTTGAATCTGCACTGAACGTTGTCTGAATCTTCGGACTTAGATTTGTAGTTTCCGAAGAGCTTCCTTTGTAATATAAAGAAACGTCTTGTTGAATATCTGCAGAGTTAATCTTTCTGATCTTCATCAGTTCAAGTTCATGTGCTTCGATCTTTTCAGTGAATGAACTGAGGTTGAATCCAACGTACTCTAAGTTGTTTTTCAACACTAACAGATAAGTACCCCATTCATCATATGGTAAGGCATTGTTGGTGCATGCGTCTGTCGACTTCGTCTTGTATCGAGTCTTACATTATAATTATTAGATCAGGGCGTGTTATACGAGAAATAGGGTAGGTTTTATGAGTATTTGATGTAATTTCGTTTGAACATGACTTGTGACACCTTCAAACGAAATTAACATGTGTAATTTCGTTTGAAGTGACACATGCCACTTTCAAACGAAATAGCTCACCCTATAAATACCCTTGAGTGCTATTTCATTTGTAACTTTCCGGTCAGTGTAACGAAGTGTTGTCAGGCTGTAAATCATTATCAAGTCAATCATACAACAGTTTAAAGTGTATATCTTGCTGAATTGACCTCTACACGTCTGTTTCCGCCTTTCGTGTTGAGATAAACTCTTCTGATCGACTCGTTCGGGTCCGAAAACGATCCTATAAGTGGTATCAGAGCACAGGAGGAGGAGTTCTACAGATTTCAGCTTGATTTCATCTTATATTATTACTTCTACACCTTCTTTTATCAACTGAACAACTTTTCACGGTTAAAATGGCCTGAATTTTTCACAACATAAGCGAAACAGTGTTTTAACAAAACCTTGAGAAAATCTGATCAAAATTCAGATTAAAACATGATAAAAATGAACAAAGTTCTTATTCCGCTTGAACGAGCCATATAATTCCGCTTGAAAAGTTGTTGCCATTTCAAGCGAAATACCTTATTCCGCTTGAAATTATGTTATTCCGCTTGAAAATAGTGATTTCGTTTGACATACTAATCTCGCTTGAAGTTTGAAGTTGTTTGCAGGTGATTTCGTTTGAAGGTGTTATTTAGTTTGAAAGTGACTGTGTTTGAGAAAACGTTAACGGAATCATGAGTGAAGAATTTTACAACGCGTTTGCGACATCCCCGACTACTCCAGCTACCATTGCTCAAAACATGAACTTTGAAAACGAAACTGGAACTACGCAAAAACCCCAAAGCTAATGAGCATTGAGGAGTATTACGGTTGGAAAGATCGGTTTGAAAACTGGGTTCAAGCAAATCACTTGAGATCTTGGGAGTGTATTTTGAAGAAGTATGTTCTACCACGTACTGATCTGCAAGTTGAGAAAGAAATCTCTTAATTCAATGACAAAGAACGAGACATGTACAGAGCTAAAAAATGATGATTAGTCTGCTTCAGCAAGCTATTAAAGAAGACATCTTTATTTTGCTTCAACATGACAAAACTTCAAAATCAATTTGGGATGCTCTTAAAATCAAGTTTGAGGGAAGTGAAAATATGATCAAAAGTAAAAAATCATTACTTAAGAAAGAATTTGATCAATTCACAAGTCTGCCAGGGGAAGATACAAAGAAACTGATTGAAAGATATTGCCACTTAGTGCGTTCAATGTCGTTGTTAAGCATAACCAAAGACCGAGAGGAATGGGTCGACAAATTAGCTGATGCTTTACCTCTGAAAGAGTGGGGTACATTCTTGATGATCTTAAAGAACACCGGAGTTTATGATGGTTTGACGATTTCTCAGTTCATCGAGAAGATTGAAGGACAAGATCTTGAACAACAAAAGATTGTGAGGATGAGTAATCTGAGTGGTCAACAAGATGTGAAAATGTATTATAAAGGCAATGTTCAAGAAGCTGAAAAGAGTCCGAAAATTCAAACTGCTTTTAGTGCTGGAGACTCATCAGGAACTGTTGATCAAAACACAAACAGCAGCAGTGGATTCTCTTCATTTCCAAGTGTTAATCCAAAGAGTTCAACTTCAAGTTTTCATTCTCAAAGCTCAAAAAGTGGAAATGGTTGTGTGATACAGTGCAACATTGCATTGAATCTTCCAGATGGTCAAAGTTTTTCTGAAGAAATTGCAAAAGATCACATGGCGTTACTTGCAACTGTGCTACAATCCTATGAAGGTTTGGTTGCAGGAAGGATCGGAAATCCTATGCTGACAAAAGAGGATTACGATCAGATAGACGCTGAAGAGATGGAGCTCATGGACATTAAATGGTGTTTAGCTAGTGTCTTGAGAAGAGCAGAAAAGTTTAAAATGATCATAGGGAGAAATGATTTTCTGGATGCTCATGTGTCTACTTTGGGTTTTGATAAATCTAAAGTTACTTGTTTTCGATGCAGGGAGAAAGGTCATTTCAAAAGAGAATGCAAAAATCAAGAGGCTAGTGGAGCAAAGAATCCATTTGGAAAAGATGACTACTATCGGAAAGCCATATATCAACAAGTTGCTCATTAACCATATCAATAAAAAGAAACACAAACTACTCATGGGAAAATGATCGAAGATGCAAATAAGAAAGCTTATTCTGGTATCATTGATCAAGATGATGAGAAAATGGCTTCAGGTTTCAGTTGGAACAAATACATATCAGTTGATAGTAAAGCATGTTTAATAAACCAAGATGATGAAAAGTTACCTGAAGGGTTTAGCTGGGATATGTTTGCGGATGAGAATGGGAATTTTAAAGCTTTCATTGTGAAGATAGTTCAAGAACTGGATTTGTTTACAGAGTGGATGAAAGCGATTGGTGTTCATGAGAAGAAACAAGAAGAAGAATTTGTTTCATCCGATGAAAGTTCAGAAGAAGCAACTGTTGTTGATCAAACATCAACTGATTTTAGTTCTTCAGATGAAAGTTCTGAAAGAGCATTAGATTTTGATCAAACACCATCTGATTCTGGTTCTTCAGATGATAGTTCTGAAAAAGCAATAGATTTTGATCAATCACCAACTGATGATAGTGGTGATGATGAGGAAGAAAGACATATTAATATTGCTAAAACTCATCTATCTCCTGAAAGCTTTCAATTCTATTTTGCAGATCGCTTGGAGAATCTGAAGGAGAGACGAGCAGTAAAAGAAGAAAAGAAAATGAAGAATGAAAGTGATGATAAAAAAGAAGAGACTGTTCAAAATGAAGAAGTTAAAGCTGAGAAGGAGATTGAAGCTGAAACAATGCTTGAAGTGGAGAAAATAATCGAAGTTGAAAAGATTGTGGAAATCATCAAACCTTGCTCAAAATGTTTGGAATCTTGCAAGCAATGTGCAGAAAAAGATGAGAAGTTGAAAGAGCAAGGAAAGATGAAAGAACAATTACTGTTCAATCTCAATTACGTGAAAGAATCTTACGATGTGTTGAATAGAACGGTCACTGGTCTACAAAAGACTAACTCTGAAAGAGAAGATGCATTGACCATGATGAATGCTGTGATGATGACAAAGCAGAAGGAAATTAATCATTATATTGAAGAATGTGCAAAATTGCAGCGGGAGTTGGAAAATGAAAAGATTGAGAATGATAGAATTAGACGTTTATTACAGAGTTATTCTAGTTCTGATTATCTCATTGATCGAATTTATCCAACTATTGCAGGTTTTGAAGCATTTAAAGATGAGGAGCAAGTCGAAAAAGCAGTCAATATAAAGTTAAAGTCTGATATAACTGATGAATTACCAGAAAACATTGATGTCGTTTTTACATCGTCTGACACTGATCATGAGTCCGAGTTAATAAAAAAGGTGGTCGATCAGGTATTGGATACAGATGAGGAGTCGGAGTTAAAGTCTGAATCAAAGTCCGAGTCTGGGTGTTCAAGTTCGTCCGTCAAAAGTTTGAATTCGTCGGTCAACAGTCAAAAGTCGTCGGTTAAACGGGTTTACAATAAAGAATTCATGTTATCAAAATCTAATTTGAATGACGAAGCAATCAAAGTGGCATATACATTGATTGATTCAGACAAATTATATTCTGATGAGGAATTTCCAATAAGAAGTGTTCAAATTGAAAAGATCAAAAAGGTTTTCAGGTTTTCAAATGACAGAAATTAATATTTCTGAAATAAAAGATGTAAATCTTATTGAGAAACCTAAAAAGTACACTTCAAGAGTTCAACAAAGATTGAACAAGAAAAAAGGTTACAGTTCTGGTTATATTCCACCTTAATTGTTTAATGTTGTCGGTTCCTTAATTGATGTTGTCGGCCACTTGTTGATAAGTTTTCATGTGAATTCATTGACCCAATTAAAATTTTACATAAAAAAACTGGTAACATGCCACATTCATAAGGGAGGTCCAATAAAAACCAAGTTTGTCAGTTCTTTAATACTTTCATCGGTCAAATAACAACATAATTATAAAAGAAAGGTCTTGGTTATATTCCACCTGAAAATTATAAAAATGGAAAAATTTCTCAATCAAATACTAAATTTGTTTCAGGAGGAAGTGCTGATGAAGAACAGAAGAAAACTTTCTGGAAACAATCAAACCAAGAGTTTCTTGCTGAAAAGAAGAGAATAGGAACTGGAGTTTTTCATAGAAAGGATACTAGAACCTATTTTAAATGCAATGAAGCTGGTCACATTGCATGGAATTGTCCGTTGGATACAAAGAAAAAACAGGGAGTTTCTAAAAAACTCAAAGAAAAGGTTTTTGAGAAAAATGAGTCACCAACTGAGAAATTCAAAATTTTTGAAAATTCAACATATGAAATTGGTGAGTGTTCAAAGACTCATTTTTATCAAAAGAGAGCTAAACATGACAACCAAGTCTGGGTTGTTAAGAAGTTTTATGAGAAACTTGGCGATGAATCTAACTCCACAAAGTTAGACGAGCCACAAGTTGATTTAAAAGATGAAAACTCAGTACCTCCAATGGATGATGTTCATTTTCCACCATTGAAGGCTGAGAATTTTAAATCAAAAGTTGGCTCAGATCAATTCTATTCTGAGAAGAAAGAATTTGATGTTGAGAAAGCTTTTAATGGAAATGTGAAAAAGATTTTTGGAAAAATGGTGGAGGGTAAGGTGAAAGGGGTAAAGGATTTCTATGAAACAAAGAAAGCAACATTTTACCCAAGTGCAGATGAGGAAGAAACATCCAAGTTTGGTGAAGCTTGGATGTCTGTGTTTAACATGTAAAACCCTGACTTGCCGGAACTCCCAAGTTTGTAATCGTGGAGCAGGAATCGGCATCATTCTTGATAAAAAAAATTGAGTTAGTGAAATTTTTAAATGTTAAAATTTTACAGATTGTGACTTGCCGGAGCTCCCAGGTTTGTAAGCGTGGAGCAGGTATCGGCATCTTTCTTGGTTGATAATCTTACAAGTGGTACAGTTGGTAAAGATACAGGTGGTATTTTCTTAAACTGTTATATTTTTCAAGAGGTTGAAGTATGAATCTACAAGTGGTTGAAGAAATTTTCAACTGCAAGTGGTAAATCAGGGTCATTTAGTTGAACTTGATTTGACCTAACTTTACAAGTGGCAAAATCAACAAAACTTATTTTCCGGAAAAATCATTTTGGTTAAAACAAACTTAAGTGTTTTGAAATCATAATGAGAAAATAGTTTGTTGTAAGGGGGAGTTCTGATTGTTTATGCTAAGTGGATGGCGAATTGAAGCGATTTGATATCAGTTGTCACGTTTGTTGTATAGTTTGTTTTCAAATTTTCTTAAACAAACTAGGTGACACACTCTTCATCAGTTTTCTCAATACCCAAACGCTTCATTTCAACAACTAGGTGACAGTATCTCTCGATCAACTGTTTTGTTGTTTCACCTTTCATTCCCCTGAAGATGTCAAATTCTTTCTTCATCAAAGCTGTCTTGCTTTTTATCATCGATACACTTCCCAAAAACTTCACTTTCAAAGCATGCCACACTGATTGTGAATTATCTTGATGTTTCAGTAACACTAAGATATCTTCTTTAATTGCCTATTGTAGAATACTCATCATCTTCTTTTCTACCTTGAAATCTTCTTGTTCAGTTTGTGTCAAACTGCCAATCGACTTCACAAGACCCAAACCATCCTTAGGAGGAACATATTTCGATTCAATCTTCATCCAACACTCGAAATGGTTGGCTTGTACCCATGTCTTAAACCTTCCAGACCACCCAGCATACTCATCGATATTCATCAACTTAGGAGGTTTCTGCATCGTCCCAAGTTCATTCTCCATATTTACGTTTTGCACAATACTAGCTGGGTTTTGTGCTGCTGTCATTCCCCCACCGGCAAAGAAGTTATAAAATTCTTGATTGTCCATTTTACGAAATCAGTTTACGGAAAAAAATTTCAAGTTTTGAAAACAGATCTTTCAAGCGAAACTACTTTCTACACACTAACTGGTCTTTCAAACGAAATCACAAACAGAATGGACTTTCACACGAAATCAGAACATTCAAACGGAAATAGGTGTTAAAACAAAATCACTTCTCAAACGGAATAGCACTTTCAAGAGGAATCAAGTGCCATTTCAAGCGGAATTAACCAAAAACTTGTTTTCAAACTAAATCAGCCAAACGGAATTACCTTTTCAAACGGAATAAGTAATTTCGTGTGAAATTACATCAATTTTTCAAACGGGATTAGTCATTTCAAGCGAAATAACTTCAATTTTTCAAACGGAATCAGTTGGCTCGTTCAAACGAAATCAGGTTTTTGGTCCATTTTTGTCACTTTTAGCTTGAATTTTGGTTTGATTCTTTCAAGGGTTTGTTAAAACTGTATTTTACACACAATGTCAGAAAATCAGTCCATTTTGTCCATTATTTTGTCCAAAAATCCAAGAATGTGTAGAAAAAGGCACTGATTCAAGTGTATTGGCTCATCACTGGCTCTGATACCAATTGTAGGATCGTTTTATCGACCGAATGAGTCAATCAGAGGCAATACACAACTGTTTGAGGGGCGAAAACAAACAAACAGTCTAGAATCAGTAAAGAATTGAGTAGAAACAGAGTATTTCACTCTAAAACAAGCTTCTCATTCAAAGTATACGTGATTACACGGTGGAATTTCAGCAGCACTTCATGACACTCTGGCTAATTCCGTATCAAATGAGAAGACCTGACTGCCTATATATAGGCTACTGATTCCGTTTGAAATGACACATGTCATTTCAAGCGGAATTAACAAATCAAATTCCGTTTGAAATGACCATGTGTCATTTCAAGCGGAATTACATCAAAAACACACAAAATTACATTTTTGACCCTGTACAATCTACAGACATGACCTAGACTGATAGACGTAGGCTATAGACATTATGCACCAACAGTGACAATAACCCAGTTTATTTTAAGTCCCGTTAACTCGAGCTTTTTATAAACTTTGTTTTCTCAAAAGCTTTTATTCTCTTTTTATTTAATATTAGGTTTAATTATTTAAATCCTAATATTTACCAGGTTAATTTTTACCACTAACGGTATTTTACCCGTTCATTATTATTAACGTGGTTTGACTATCAAACCCGTTTTCGGGGTGTTACAAGTCTATCCCCCTTAAAGAGGTTTCGTCCCCGAAACCTTTCTTACGTAGTTTATCGGTTTATACCTAATGAACTTAGTTTCGTTTTCATTTGAGCATTGCTCGCTTTTAATAATTTCAATAATCTTACCGGGAGTGTGTGGTAATATCCTTCGGGCTCCAAGTGGTGTCCGACTCCTTTCTAATGCTCCAATCTTGCATCCTTCTTTTGGTTAACACCATTGTTCCTCTGGTCAAGGATTATTATAAGCCACGTCGTATGTGCTTTCATGTATAAGGCCTCGTGGGTCGTTAGTTTCATCTAATATTCCTTGTCTTTATTACTTGTTATAACGAGTCGCCCATTTGGCCACTCAGTTATCTGATGTAGTCAACATATTATCCTGTGCTAATCCTATCAAGACAAACACTTTCATTAAGTTATAATTACTATTTTGACCTTACACGGTCTTCCCGGTTAGACTTTCTAGTCGCCAATTACCTCATACCTCATCATTCGGGTATACTATATTGCCATCATCGGCCTTTTGCATGTTTATGATTTCAAATCTCGTAATCACGTTACAACGTGGTTATATTCTATATCACTTTTTGTGTGCGTGATCACATCACGTCATATTTAAGTTTATGTCGACTTTTCATTATCAAAAATCTTTCTTTCGAATGTATTGTCTTATAACTATCGTGTTAAGACCTATATCCTTTAATATTAATCATTTTCTATTTCTCTCATAATATTCATATTTGTTAAAACGTTGTTTCTCACTAAAACTGAATTTTTTGTTTAAGGTTTTTTTTTACACATGTCAATTAATCATATCGAGAAATTGACGATAAGAATTATTCTTTTCCGTTATTGTTTTATGCGGGGAATCATAACTAGTTCCCACGCTTTACCCAAGTGACCCGTAGGTTCTTTCACTTAGTCTGGTAGGCTATTTTCTTAGGCTTTCACCTTTTTAAGGTGAGACCCCTATAGTTCGTTTCTTTTATTCGTGACCCGAGGGTCATTCGGTCTCGTAGACCTTCACATTGTTTACTACCAAGGGTTTTGGTTGTATCATAGGTCATCCCCTTACTTATTTCGTTCTAAAAATATACAAAGCACCTTTTTTTTTAAGTTTAGCAATCATTCATTTTCATTCTTGAATTCTATTGACCTTGACCGTAGTCTAAGGCTACATTCGTTTTCTTTTGGGACTAATCTTCCGACTTTATGACTCCTTACGTCATTTACACATTGGTTTGTTCTACGCTTACCGTTACCCAGTTCATACTTATACTTCTTTACAACCCGTTACCCGGATTCTTTATCTTTATGTTTTTAACACTCTTGTTTCACTAGTTTGCATTTTCCTTTTTATACTCTCTCATGACCCATTACATAGGTTTATTAACATTTTGCGCTCTCATTATTCGGTTTGCGCTTAATTGCATTTTCAAGCGTTGTTCTTTGTTTATCTTGTTTGACTTGTTCGCGTGAGATTTCATCACTTATGAATGTCAAACTTCATTCTTTGTTCAATCCGTTCAACTTTAAAATAGTTAAACGTAATTATCAAAATTTCCGTTTGCATAATCTTATCGTCTTTTAGTCATAACTCATAATCCGAGTCTTTTGACTTTCTAATCCGTGTTCTCGTTTCTTGGTTTACGTATATACTCAAAATCCTACCCATCTTTCGGGTATTTTACCGAAGTCATCATCAAAGCAACCATTCTAGTTTGCTTTTAGACTTCGTTTTAATTTATTTGGTCGTCTCAGCGAAATCCATTGCTTTTATTCAACCAAGTCCTTTAGTTTTTATTTAACCCGTTTGACTTGTCTGTGTGAATTTCATCACTTATGATAGTTAAACTTTATCCCCTATGCCTTAGCATCCTCATTAGTCGGTTTGTATTTATAATTACTTTGATTCTTGTCCCTTCCCTCGGGCTCGTTATTCTAATGTAATACGCTTCCGTTACTCGGCTTGCGTTTACATTTATTATCAAATATTTTACTTATTTGATCCGTTTTTGGGTACCTTTTTAATTTGTCTCATTCACCCATCCTTACCACATCGGATGTAAACGTGTCCATTATAAGAAGTTCATGGTATCATATATTCACTACTTACTTGGTCATAGTAAGCGATCAACACAGACACACATGACTTTTTATAATTTTCGCGTCACGCCCCATGTAAGTAACTCCTCTAATAATTTCCATATTCATGGTTTAAATCGGTAAAACTTTATTTATTTGTTATTTAGCAATCATTAGTTTTACCCGTTTTATTCTTGAACGTCTATAATGTTTTCCTTTTAACAAACTGTTATACCATCACCTTCGTTAATGTGATCGCTACTTTTCTCAATAGTATTATATTGAGAATTATTTACTTGGATGACTACTTCCATCCAAGTTTCTATTTAAACTAATTCTGTTAATATCTTGTTATTCACAATCGTGTATAACACTTATTTCTACTTAATTGCTTTTTGTCACACCCCGACCACGAAAAACAACAAATCGTGGCGGAAACGTCGGGGAGTGTTGTAACAGAATCATTGTTTTATAACACATGGATTGAAGTTCTGTTTTATTAAATTAAATGTATTACATTACATTGAAATTAGAAACAAAACATAAACAACTAGACTTTCATTGTTATTAAGTCACTAAGGCCCCGTCTGTTCCTATGTGAGCATGCATCAATATCATCATCAAATATCGCCAACTATGGTACCTGAAACACATGTGAAAATACGTCAGCATAAAATGCCGGCGAGTACATAGGATTTTATGAGAGTGTCAGATTCATGGCTTGTTTATGTTTTGAAAATATAACTTAAACACCTTTGTAAATTGATAATTAGAAAACCAAGTTTTGTAAAATGGTTGTAATGTAAATTGAAATAACTAAGTCAGAACAGATTTGTTTTATAAAACCTTGATACCATGAATCTTGACTCCAAAACATTTGTTCATAGAAACCCAAATTGTAAATCGTTTTTTAAATAAAACTCGAATGTTTTATATTGTTAGAAAAACCTTGTAATATAACTTTGTTTTGATAAACTTGCCCAAGTGATCTAGATAACACAACGATATATAATGTATTAAAAGCACTTATATATAGGAAATACCAGCGGCGTATCCACCATGCTTTTAACACATTACACCCGCCCCGTTACCTGATCACCTCCCTAACCCAATGGTTCAAACAATACCAAACGGTTCACATAATCAAACAGTTACAAACGGTTTACATAAATCAGACAGTTACTAACAGTTCACATAAATCAAACAGTTCCAATGGTTCAAAATGTAAAACAATGTGTCTATATGCTGAGTGAATATATTCAACAAAATATAATATACAAAAATCAATGTGCTAGCATGTTAAGTGAACATACATAGCAAAACATAATGAAATCATGTACTATATATGTACTAATAAACATAACAAGCATATGATATAAAATCATGAAAGACACGAAAGTAATAAGTATGCACATGTGTATCACCCCAAAACAGTTTGAAAAACAGTAAAAGAGGGGACTATGTACTCACGTGAGGATGCTTAGAAGTCTTGACTAACAACCAAGCAAAGCTAGAGGGATCACGGAAATCAAACGACACCTAATATAGGTAACTACGTTAATAAATTTACCTAAATCGGAGGATCGGATAAAATGAGGTTTCGTAAACCAAATGAGTGTAGGGACTCATGTAATATGGTTTAACAAAGCCTACATTCTAAAACAAAACCTAACCTAAGTGCTTACGACCCATTACGACTCGTTAAGGTAGCTTACGCCACTTTAACGCGTCGTTCGCGTAAAACGCGTTCGGACCGCCTAACTAGTCCTATGACAAGTATTATGTCACACCCCGACCACGTAAAACAACAAAACATGGCGGAAACGTCGGGGAGTGTTGTAACAGAATCATTGTTTCATAACACATGGAAATTGAAATATTGTTTTATTGATTAAAAGAGTTACAATGTCTTGACAATCAAAGAAATATAACATAAATAACTAGTCTTGCATCTTTTATTGTCACTAAGGCCCAAGTCCGCCTAAGTGTATCTCGATAAGTCCTATGCATCAACTCCTGAAAACACATGTGAAAATAGGTACGTCAGCATAAAAATGTCTGTGAGATACATAGGTTTTGTGAAAAATAGGATTCACGACTTGCAAGTTTAAGAAAATGTTTAATAAAGTTTAGTCATGAACCTTGTAAATTGATTTGTTTTGTAAATCGTTTGAAAACAATAAGTTCAGATGACATGTATAAATAAGAGAATAATGTAGGGTTAAATGAATAACCATGTAAAATGAGTTTGTATACGATAAGTTGTTTGTAAAACAATGTCTTGTGAAAAGTATGTTATTTGTATACATAGCATGAAATGTAATGTAGAACGATGTACTAAGTATGCACACAATGGGCATACATAGCATGAAATGTCATGCAAAACAATGTACTAAGTATGCTAAGTTAACATACAAAGCAGAAAAGTCATGTAAATCATGTACTAAAATGTACTAATGAACATAGCAAGTATATGATGTGAAAACAGGAAAGCATGAAAGTAACAAGTAGGCACATGTGTTTCACCCCAAAACAGTTTGGAAACAGTAAAAGAGGGGTCTATGTACTCACATAAACACCTTGAAAACATTTAAAAGAGGGGGGGTTCTATGTACTCACATAAACACCTTGAAAACATTTAAAAGAGGGGGGTTCTATGTACTCACTTGAGATTGCTCAATAGACTTTAGATATCCACCAAGCAAAGCTAGAAGGTCACGAATATCAAACGGCACCTAATATAGGTAACTACATTAATAACCGGACCTATATCGGAGTATTGGATAGAATGAGGGCTCGTAAACCAAATGAGTATGGGAACTCGTGTAATATGGTTTAACAAAGAGTACATACTACAATGAAACCTAACCTAAGTGCTTACGACCCATTACGACCCGTTTAGGTAGCTTGTGCTACTTTAACGCGTCGTTCACGTAAAATGCGTTTAGACCGCCTAACTAGTCCTATGACAAGTAAAATATGCCTTAACATGTCTAATATTGTTTCCAAATCAGTTTAGATATCAAAAGTTATGTTACATATGCTTAATATGAATTTTGGCGTAAAAAGGCCATTTTGGTAATTTACCTAAGGCTTATAAACTACCTATCATACAACTACTTAAACGAAGCGACCATAAGGTATAACCTCGGAAGGTTATTCCCTATATACTATGGTCACCTAATGTGTTTGGTCGGATCCTAATTATCGACCAAACGGGCCGGGTTCGAAAGTATAAGCGATTGTTTAGATCGCTTACCTTACGACCCTATATAAGCACTAAACTAAAAGTGACGAGCTAAGCTTGTTAAAACATGCTTAACTAAGTTAGAAAACAAGTTTGGTATCAAAACAAACGGTTTTGATACCTAAAAGTAGTCTGGTTACAAAATACGCAAAAACATGCATTTTGGCCGAAACTACGACTCGTCACTGAGCCTAGATAACGTGGTAATCAGTTGGTATAGTCACTAGGGACTATAACCATCGTGATTACGCTCATGTTATGAAGTTCAAATGAACTTCGCATTGACCATAAACTGGTTGATGCAGAAAGTTAAACAAAGTTTGACTTTAACGCTAAAACGAATGAAAGAACGAATGAACACTTACAAAGGGTCCCCGCAAGCTAATCTCGATCCAAGTAGTTCAGGTATGAAGCAAATGGCTTCAACTTAGAGCTTCTTAGATCAGATTTGTGGGTTTTGCAAGGAATTTAGGTGGGTATTTATAGTAAATGGACCACCGTTAGGATCGTTTCTCGTAAACCGTGATTTAATCACATCCCTACACTTGTTGCAAACTTGTGGTAACTCAAAATGGCCCCCAACATTAGGGATTGACATGTGGCATTGGCCTTTGGAGTGCATAAGAGCTGTTAACAGCTGTTAAAATAGCTTTTGCTGTTCTGAAGGGGCCTCGCGTGACGCCTAGGGGGCTAGGTGTCACGCCTAGGTCCTTCTGATCAGCAACCAGTTTCCAAAGTTTCAATTTCAGTCCCAGTTGTGTATTAAGGCCATTTTCGACCTGTTTAAGGCTCGTTAAGTCAAATTTAAGGCCCTAAAATGATGCCTAAACATTGTGGACATACAACATGCTAAAAAATATCCCGGATGTCGGTTCGTTTGGTCGTACGATCGCAATGTTCGCTTAATTACGACGACATGCGCATAAGCGCGAAAAACGATCCAAATTGCGTGACGAATGGATTTTTCTTATGCCAAACACTAAAATAAAATATTTTAGTGCTTACATAAATTTTTGGATGTCCGGATGTATTCAGAACGTAAGTTATGCATGAAAGTGCAAACTTATGCACTTTTTGACGCTTTTAGTCCCTGAATGACCCAAAAGTTTATTATAGCACACCGAACCCCTCAAAGCCTATTTCTAAGCTATGTAAAGGATATTTATATTATGTTTAACTTATGGTCATGTTCCGGAATGTCTGTTCCAGTACGAATCGTCATACTTTCGCAGTTTGTCAAGTTTAGTCCCTGTAGACGATTAAACTTGATTTTACCATACCAAAGCCTTCAAAACTTATTTCTAAGTTATGTAAAGGTTATTTAAGGTATGTTAAGCCTATTTCACTATTTCGGAGTGTTCGTTGTATTAAACTGGTTATATTTACGCATCAGTGCGCGTATAACCTTCCAGAAAGCGATTTAGAGCTTGTAATCGAACAAGAATTGATATGTGCAAAAGACACACATAATTATATAGATCCCAAGTATGAAATACAATATTTCATTGGCTTGGTATTTGTTTGATGGTCGCAGTGACCCAGGTGTCACAGTCTCCATTACTTTAGGAAATTTCGTCCCGAAATTTATTCGTAGGGCTCTGTCTATGACTTTGTGTTTATAACCATCAAAGATAAGCAAGGCATAATCCTGTCATCTCCTTAACGGACATTCTTCAGAAACGAAAATGAACAAACGGAGTCATTTTCCTCAACAACTATTCTTCAGAAGCGGAAATGAAGGAATAAACAAACGGGGATTCATTTCCTCAACGGCCAATCTATAGAAAAGAAAATGAACAGACGGAGTCATTTTCAACGGTTGCTTCCTCAGAAACGAAAATGAAAAGGATAATCAAACGGATATTCATTTCCTCAACGGACAATCTTCAGAAACGAAAATGAACAAACGGAGTCATTTTCAACGGGTGCTTCCTCAGAAATGGAAATGAAAAGGATAATGAAACGGATATTCATTTCCTCAACGGACAATCTTCAGAAACGAAAATGAACAAACGGAGTCATTTTCAACGGGTGCTTCCTTAGAAATGGAAATGAAAAGGATAATCAAACGGATATTAATTTCCTCAACGGACAATCTTCAGGAACGAAAATGAACAGACGGAGTCATTTTCAACGGGTGCTTCCTCAGAAATGGAAATGAAAAGGATAATCAAACGGATATTCATTTCCTCAACGGACAATCTTCAGAAACGAAAATGAACAAACGGAGTCATTTTCAACGGGTGCTTCCTCAGAAACGGAAATGAATAGAGTTAACTTCTAGGCACATGACAAAACTTATTGTGGGTTCTGTGCACTAAATTCCATAATTATGTATGCATCCATAATTACGTAATTCCTTGCACAGTCCGCACAGTTTGTCTTGTAATGTTTAGGGGAAGAAAATCAAACCTGTGATGAGGGTGACTAGACTACCATAGGGTCCTTTTAATTAGATCGACAGATGATCTTTTTAATTAGGCCACCAAGGAGTCCTTTCAGCTATATCATCACATGATGTTCCTAACCAGATTTTTGGATCAATCTGTTTAACTAGACCACTCAAGGGGTCTAATTATGGAGTAGTACTTTATAACCCAAGGGACTTAACTACTACGTAGAAGTCCATTAAGGATTTTAGATAGTACCTTTGGGTATCCTACTATGAATCCCTTATACGAATAATATGGAAGATTCTACGAGGATTTGGATAACAAAAACTTGGATTACACCAAAAACATAAAAGGGAACACATAAGCACATAATCACATAGTTGTTTAACTCGCTTATTAATTTGTTATTAACTTGTTAGTGATTGAATATGGATATTCAAGGTATACCAGGAAATCAGTCGCTGGACTTCAATGTCCTCTGGGATCTATCTGAAAAGATAGGATGATCTCCCAAAAATTCGATTTTGTTTTCAAAGAAACGTAATATTCGAATTAAGGAACACAATGATTTTAGGTTTTACGGAAATATCCTTAGTTACCCTTATTAAGGATTTATAGTGGTACTTTGGGTATTCGTCTCGTGTTGTAACTTGCGCCTTGTACTTCATTTCCTTAAAATAAACGGGTACTTAGGAATTTCGTGGAAAACGCAAGAGATCATAAGATGGAAAAATTTTGGGGGTAGTTTGCTTTTCAAGGAATACGATTCCTTGCTTGTCGGTATTGTAGGGGATATGTTCTTTATACATACAACCATATAGATACATTGCAATGTAAATAAAATATTTATTTATGAACAATGATAACAACTGTTTCATGGACCTTGACAACAAAAGAAAATAATACATAAGACGTAATTATTTCTAAATGATGTTGTCTTCTGGTCGGTCAGATGCTCATCCCTGTGCTGGATTTGCATTAGCAAGCTTTGGGCAATTTCTTCGGAAATGACCCATCTCGCCACAGTTGAAACAAGAACCTGGTAGAAAGCGACCTAGAGTGGGATTGTTGCCAGCTTGGTTTGGTGCAGCTGCAGTTGGGCAGACTCTTGCTGTATGGCCTATAAGCCCACAAGTTTGGCATTTGCGGCATTTTACATTTGCATGATGATGGAGGCTACATTGGTTGCACAAGGGTGCAGTTCCATTGTATGGCTTCCTAGCAGGGGGTTGAGCTGGTTGGTTGGGGATGGCTTGATCATTGTGAGTAACCATGGCGAAGTTCTGGGAAGCCTTTCGCTTCTTTGACTTCTTAGGGGATCCAGTCTGTTCATCCATGGTCTTTGATTCCTCGATTGGTTTCTTGTCACTTTTTTGAAAAAGTTTACCTTTCCTGATCTGAGATTCAGTCAAGGTTGCAGCTAGCTCAATGGCCTGTCTAACTGTAGTAGGGTTGCTACCAGTCACAATGTCTTGTATTGAGTCAGGGAGACCATCAATGTATTTTTCGATCGCCTTATCCAAAGGCGTAACCATGTTCGGGCATAACAAACTTAACTCCTCATAACGATCCGTGTAGGCTCGATGCTCACCGCT
Source organism: Helianthus tuberosus (assembly GCA_030545235.1). NCBI lineage: Eukaryota > Viridiplantae > Streptophyta > Magnoliopsida > Asterales > Asteraceae > Helianthus > Helianthus tuberosus. The sequence continues at coordinate 133,993,844 of CM060371.1, read as the reverse complement.
ATCTTGCTTAAGATCGTCGAACTCCCTTTCCAAGGCCCTGATCTCGTGACGAGGACAGAATTCCTTCATCATCAGAGCTCGAAGCTCTTGCCACGTTTGAGCCAGTGCCACATCGGCACCCCTATCTCTCATCACACCATTCCACCATGTCAAAGCTCGTTTCTCAAAGACACTAGATGCGAATTCTGCCTTTCGCTCATTTGGACATTGAACATGTCTGAAGGTGCTCTCTAGACTCTCAAACCATTGCAGAAGTGCAGTCGCTCCTTGAGACCCAGAAAACTTTGATGGCTTAGCTGAGTTGAACGTCTTGAAGTTGTAGGGGGCATTATTGTTGTTGAGGGCTTGGTTACATTGGGCAACGATGTTCGGGATTGCAGTAGTTATTTGCTGTGTAATGACAGCTGCCAGCTCTTCAATAGATACCGGATTTTCGCGTCGTGGAGGCATTCTAAAAGGGGAAACAAGAGAGAAAACAAATGAAATGGCATTGGGTAAGAATAGGATGTTACAATTACTGACCAAAATCATGGGTGATGGTCATTTTTTTGAACCACGAAGCAAACAAACGACACACAAAGGCTGAATCAAAGCAATTAGATCCTCATAATGTATCACGAAGACATGCTCGCCTATAAGTGGACACTCACCCCAAGAATTCCCAGGTAAGAGTGACTGGTCCAATTATGTGGATTTGTACGAACACTCTAGCCTTAGACAGAAACTCAGGGTACAGGCATTCACTCTTCCAGTTTGCACGTGTTCACACTATTTAGGACCAAAACTTTGACGAGATTTTGAAAACTCAAAGGGGTTCAAAACCTTACAATAGAGGGTTCAAAACCTAGTAATCAATCATCCTAGAACAAATGATTAGTCTTCAAAGCGGTCTTGAAATTTATGTTCTTGTTGTGGTCGTCGCCTAAGGATAGGTAACGGTATTGTTTTATGACTAAACGCAAGTAAACTAGCGTTAGGGTCCTAGGAAGGTTATAGACTAGGTCAAAGCATTACTAATAACCTAATTCCCGATAACCATGAGCTTTGATAGCCACTTTTCTGTCACACCCCGACCACGTAAAACAACAAAACGTGGCGGAAACGTCGGGGAGTGTTGTAACAGAATCATTGTTTCATAACACATGGAAATTGAAATATTGTTTTATTGATTAAAAGAGTTACAATGTCTTGACAATCAAAGAAATATAACATAAATAACTAGTCTTGCATCTTTTATTGTCACTAAGGCCCAAGTCCGCCTAAGTGTATCTCGATAAGTCCTATGCATCAACTCCTGAAAAAACATATGAAAATAGGTACGTCAGCATAAAAATGCCTGTGAGATACATAGGTTTTGTGAAAAATAGGATTCATGACTTGCAAGTTTAAGAAAATGTTTAATAAAGTTTAGTCATGAACCTTGTAAATTGATTTGTTTTGTAAATCGTTTGAAAACAATAAGTTCAGATGATATGTATAAATAAGAGAATAATGTAGGGTTAAATGAATAACCATGTAAAATGAGTTTGTATACGATAAGTTGTTTGTAAAACAATGTCTTGTGAAAAGTATGTTATTTGTATAAAATGTTATACGTTTCAAATTGAAATGATTCAAATAACGCTACGATATGTAATACCATACAAACACTTATATATAGGAAGTACCAGCGGCGTATCCACCATGCTTATATCATATTACGCACGCCTCGTTACTTAAATCACTTACTCAAACCAAACCATCAAGATGTAATGTTTAACAATTGTAGAAATGTTTATGTATAGTCCAAAGTCTATTGTCAAATGTAAATCATGTCAACAAATACAAATGGTTCACACGGTTCAACAGTTACAAATGGTTCATATAATCAAATGGTTATGACGGTTCACATAGTCAAATGGTTACAACGGTTCAAAATGTAATATAATGTGTTCATATGCTGGATGAGCATATGCAACAAATTGTAATGTAAAACAATGTACTAAGTATGCACACAATGGACATACATAGCTGTTGGACTCTGTATGCCCAAGACACATATTAAATTGATGTGGCTAGTACGTTATGATCCAAGTTGAGTCATACCCAATAACAAGCTAGACAAACACTTACAATATTTATTTATGATATGATCAAACAAATAAATATCAACACTTAGAATATTTAGAAATTGGTTTTCTAAATAATTGCACTTGACAAACTAATAAATTATATGGATAATTTGTTTTGAGTGAGTATTTTATTCTGTTATTTAATTGGTTAAATAACATAATAAAAATAGCATAAGTCTTATAACATATGATGTTATATTTTATAAAAGTTATAAAATATATATATATATATATATATATATGCAAGACTTATATTATTTAAAAGAAAAATTGAGTTTTTTTAAATAAAAGAGTAAATTTCAAAGTTCGTCCTTTATGTATGTCTAATATATCAAAGTATGTCCTTTGTCTTTAATAACCTCAGAAAACATCCTTAATGTTTGAAAAACCAATCAAGTTATGTCATTTACCCTAAACCTTGTTTGTTTTCCCAGTTAAGTCAGGTCATGTGAGAAGCACATGAGGGTATATTGGTCATTTTACCTAAATAAAATTATTTTATTTATTGTTTTTTAATAAAATTATTTTATATACATAATAAAATAATTTTAAAATTATATATGTATATATACTTGATATAATCAGAAGATTTGTCTTCTCTCTTCTCTCTTCACATTCTTTCTCCCTCTAGAACCACCACCACCACCCCACCCCACCACCGCCACCAACCCACCACCGCCACCACCCACCCCACTACCATCCACCTCTGATCAAACCAACACCATCACGACCTCCACCGTCACGGTCATGGTTCTGAACCACCTGCAACATCCGACGAACGGATCTAAAATCGAGCCCCAACCAAGAGACGAATGGATCTAAACCCACTGCCATAGCTCCGTACACCACCGCCACAGCTTCCTTGTCGACACAGATCCGCCCACCGCCCCGTCATAGCTCTGCCAGTTGTTGGATTGTTGTGGTGGGGGCAGATGTTGATGGTGGTTTTCGGATCATTCGAAGCATAAAGGAAGTGATTCTGGTGATGAAAATGACGTTTCTCCTAATGCAGACCATGATAACAATGCAACTTGAACGAAGATTCCACAACGTTCAACGATTGCAACACCGCCGTTCCGGCCAGTTCTCGACGACGCCGGTTAAGAGCAAGCGAATCCCGATCTGGAATCCAACCGGCGATATAGTCAAAATCGAGTCAAATCAGTGATTTCTCGAAGAACAAACCGCAAAATTTAGTCAAAATTACCAAATTCGAAGCGATTAAACTGTTGATTTCGTGTTTAGATGTATATCTCCTTGAGTATGATCTAAAAGAAACGGTAATGTTGAAGTTATTATAAAATTTTTGTGGGTTTGTTTTGGAAAATTAGGTGGGTTTAGATCGAAAGTGGGTGAAGTTTTTTTGGGGGTTGGAATGTTTGTTGGAAGGAAGTGTTTATACAGGAGTGGGCAGGATGTGCGGCAATGGTGGTGTGGGGGTGGGAGTGGGTGATGGCAGGTGGCAGGATTGAGAGGTGGTGGACGGAGCTATGGCGGCGGTGCTGGCGGATTGGTATATATGAGAGAGAGAGAGAGAGTTAAGGGAAAGAGAAATCTGAATTTTTTTTAATTTTATTTTTTAGTATTTAGGTAAAATGACCAATATACCCTCATGTGCTTCTCACATGACCTGACTTAACTGGGAAAACAAACAAGGTTTAGGGTAAAGGACATAACTTGATTGGTTTTTCAAACATTAAGGATGTTTTCTGAGGTTATTAAAGACAAAGGACATACTTTGATATATTAGACATACATAAAGAACGAACTTTGAAATTTACTCTAAATAAAAAGACTAGGCCGCCACCCCCCCCCCCCATGGGGTCTTCCCAAAGTTTTTGGTCCAATGAGGTTTCATGCATGTGTAGAAGCCTTTTGATTGGGTGGTCTTTTCAAGACTTTTGCTCCAATCAAACAACATGCATTTTGCATGGTTAGATGCTCATGCATTGGTCAATAGGGGTGGCAATTCTCTCTCATGGTTCTATAAATATCAAGATGTCAAATGAATGAACTTGCAACACTTGAATGAACTTGAAAGACTTAGAGAACTCTCTCTAAAAATCGGCCAAGATAAGAGCCAAATGAGGAGATAATTTCAAGTGAAGAACTTGTAATACTATCTCTAATTTTCGGCCATGGTGTGGTTGATCAAGAAGGGTCTTTCAAGTTGATATATCAAGTGTAAGAACTCCATAACTTCCCTTGATAATTTTCGGCCAAGAGTTGGTTCCAAGAGGGATTTTTCTAGTGAGTTCATAAGTGTAAAATCCTAGCTAAACACAAGGTGTTTGTTGGAAGGCTTGGGGTATACAAGCTTGAGGTCTTCTACACTTGAAGGAAACCGTTCAAGAATCATCATCTTCTTCATATCCTTTGCTCCTTGGAAGGTAGTATTCTAAACACCCTATGGTTATGTTTTATTTTGATAGCATGCATGTTCGTATATGGATCCGGGTTTGGGTTTTACATATAAAATGGGTTTTATATCTTGAAAGTAAACATGTTTTAAATAATTATTTCTGCTGCGTTTTTTATTTCATAAGGATGAAATTACTTTGATAAACATGAGAAAAACCCAACAGTGGTATCAGAGCCGCTTATATGAATGCATGCTTCATAGGATATGAAATTTTCGGGTTTCGGGTTTGGTTAAAACCCTATGGCCGAAATTTTATATATGGTTATCCTTTTGTTTTTCAAGATTATTTTAATACATGCATAAAAGTATCTTGAAAAATTATGTCATTTAGATGATTTGGTTGTTTGGACAAAAACCCACTTTTTCGGTTTTTTCATTCTTAACCGAAAAGTAGGTTGTAAAAAGGAAACCATTTTTGCTTCTTGAATTTTATATATGTGGATATATATATTTTGGTGTTCATAACCTAGCCATGACCTTGTGTGAATATGTTGAATATTTGTGTTTGTGATTTATATTTGATTATTTCATTGGGTTGTAATAATTAATTATCTTTGTTCTTCCATTTGTGAAATATGTAATTTATTTATTTTCATTTGGTATGTAAAATAAATAGATTAGGTGCATTTTATTTTACTAGAAAAAATGTATTAGGATATATTTTGTAAAAGAAGATGCACATAAAATGCGGTTTTGGTTTTGGCTAATTTCGGGCCTAAAGGACTTCATAGTTTTTAAACGGGATTTTAGCCCGATAACCAAAACACATTTTTGAAGTCCAAAGGAGTTTGGAGCTGAATTAAAGTACATTTTGGAAGTTCAAAGAAAGTGGAGAAATCACAACACAAAAGGGAGACTTGAAGCATTTGGATGCGGGATCAAGTGGGAGTTCAACGACACATTATTTGTGTTAATATTCACCCTTTAGGAAGGACCTTTTGGCACACTTGTTTCGGCTAACAAGTGTGGTCAAAATAGTTGGCTATGGTTATGCACCTATTGATATATGTGTTATGCTTGTGTGGTTGCTTATTTTATTGTTTGTATGATATTTGGATATGCATGCTTAACAAACTAATAATCAACAACAAGCTTAAAATTGGTTCTTTAAAGATCATTAAAATTGGTTAATAAAAGGTTATTAAAAATTAATGATTTTTATAATAAAATGGGTTTTATTAAAAAGAACCTTAAAAATTTGTTTTCACAAAAGTACCAAGGATTTGAATGCATGCAAATGTATGGTACATAAAGTTTTCTAAACTAGAATTTTTGAAAACTCAAAAATCCCTTTTTAAAAACAAGTCAAACACCATCCTTTTATACAACACTCGAATCACTTGGGAACTCTTTTGCGGGATAAAGGTCACCTAACCACATTTGAGGGAACTTGTATATTCGAGGTGGGTTTACCATGTTTGTGGGATAAAGGTCACCTAACCACTTATGTGAATAAACTCACACGTGTGTGTAAGTTGGACGACTTGATTTGGAAACCATGAACTTAGGGTCACCGAAGCATGGGGAACAAAGGTGTTGATGGGATTAAACATGCCAACTAAACATAAAGATGTTTAACCGATCCCATATGGCTAGAAGTTGCAAAGGGTTGCAATTGTCAAACATTGACTACCTTGTTAATTTAAATAAAGGGATAAAGGTCACCTAACCAATATTTAAATGTAACGTTGGATTCTAGATTTTAATTATTAATTGTCTATAAGACATAGAAGGGTATTAATGATTAAAATATAATAATATCGAAAATACTAAAATTGAACGTTGTAAAATTTTGTAGATGGCCGCTAACAATATTACCCAAACCGTCCGTAACCTATCACTAAAAACAATCCTTGACAAGGATCGTCTCAATTATAACACTTCATGGATTAATATCGAAACTTAAGAATTGTTCTCAAGTAAAAGATATCCTATGTGTTGAACGATCCTAATGAACATCTTATGGAAGATAAGGATGCCTATAACGATTGGATTAAGTATATCGAGAATACTACGCAAGCCTCTTGCCTCATGTTAGGAATTATGATTCTCGAGATTCAAAAGGTTTTGAACATCATGAGCATACGACATGATTACCCAATTGTAGGAAATGTTCCTAAGGGTAGAACGCTTCGAAACGGTTCGAGCGCTTCATGCATGTCGAATGGAGGAAACCCAATCGGACTCATCTTATGTTTTAAGATGGAAAGCCACATTGATCACCTCGAAAGGCTCGATATGGATAAAAGGGTTTTATCCATTCTAACGATCAATGAGGGTGGCAACTAGAAAGGGCATCACCCCGACACCAAAGCAAATGTTAAAAGTGAAACGGGTAATTCAAAGGGAAATAATTAGAAAGACTAAAGCGAAACCACCGAAACCAAAAGAGAAAAAAGGCAAAGGTTGCCATGAACGATCCATGCTTTAAGTGTGGAGAGATAGGGCATTTAAATAGGAATTGTCCAACCTATCTCAAAGAGTTGAAAAAGAAGAGGGATGCTAGGAAAACCTCAGGTACAATCTTAATGATACATATTGACCTTAATGTTATTTCTTCTAACACGTGGGTATTAGATACCGGATGTGGAACTCATGTTTGCAATTCGTTGCAAAAGGTTCAAAAGAAATAAACATTACAAGAAAGGAGACTATGTTTTGAAACTTCCAAATGGTTTGGAAATTGTTTTAAAATATCTTGAATGCTCCTAGTTTGACTAGGAACATTATTCAAGTTTCCCTTATAAGACAATATGGTTTTGACTTAAAGTTTGCAAACATTGACATTTATATCGATGAATGACATGTTTTACTTTAAACCTATGCCTTAAAATGGTATTTATGAATTGGTTCATAATAATACATCATTTGATAGTTTAATGTACCAATCAATCACCAAGAAACTCAAAATGGATTTGAGTAAGACCTATCCTTAGCATTATCGCCTTGGTCATATAAACAGATGTCGCATGTAAACACTTCGGAATAATTGTCTTTTGGAAACAAATGAAATTGGTTCATTTGATACATGCGAATCTTATTTACAAGGTAAAATGACCAAGTAATCCCTTAGTGGGAAAGGGCAAAAGATTTATTAGGTATCATACATTCGAATGTATGTGATCCTTTTAAGCCAATGACTAGGAATGGTGAAAGATACTTCATTACTTTTACCGACAACTATAGTAGTTATGGTTATGTGTACTTGACACAAAGAAGAAGTTTTGAAACGTTCAGAATCTTCAAAAAGTGAAGTACAAAATCAACTCTTTTAAAGTTCTTCGTTTCGATAGAGGAGGAGTCGAACTCTATTAGATATGGTTCGATCTATGATGGCTAGGAGCACATTATCTCTATCACTTTGGGGTTACGCTTTGCTCTCCGCGGCCCGTATGGCCCAAACCAAGAAAGTGGATAAGACTCCTTTTAAAATATTGCATGGAAGGGCTCCATCATTATCATATTGAAGGTATGGGGTTGTGAAGCTTCTGTGAAGCAATACACCCCAAATAAAAGTACGATCCACTAAGTGTATCTTTGTAGGATATCCTAAAAATGATATAGGATATTATTTCTATGATCCAACAGAGCAAAAGTTATTTTTTGCTCGAAAGGCTGAGTTCTTGAAAGCTAAGTTCCTTGTGGAAGGAATTAGTAGAACAGTGGAACTTGATAAGGGTCAAGAACCACAAGCCGATACACGTTTGGTTAATACTAGCAATCAACAAGAGGTTGTTGAAAACGATCAAGTGGTTGATCATTACACACAAAACGTTCGCAAATCTGGTAGAATTAGTGGTCCACCTGAAAGATATGGATTTTTCATGGATGGATGTTACATGTTAGATTCGGGTGAACCTACCACATACCATGATGCAATGTCAAAATTCGATTGTGACAAATGGCTTGAAGCCATGAACGTAAAGATGCAGTCCATGTATAACAACCAAGTATGGGAATTGGTTGTAGCACCTCTTAACTCCAAAGTAGTTGGAAGTAAGTTGGTTTTCAGGAAGGAAACGATATGCATGGTAACTTGGATACTTGTAAAGCAAGACTTGTAGCAAAAGGTTTCACTCAAACTCAAAGGGTTGATTATGATGGGACCTTCTCGCCCGTGGCGATGCTAAAGTCAACTAGGATATCATTTGCCATACTTGCACAATATGATTATGAGATTTGGCAAATGGATCTCAAAATGACTTTCCTTAATAGATATCTTGAGGAAGATGTCTATATAGTTAAGCCCGAAGGTTTTGTCGATCCAAAACATCCTGACAAAGTATGCAAGTTAAAGAAATCAATCTATGGATTGAAACAAGCATCTAGAAGTTGAAATCACCGTTTTGATGAAAAGATTAGGGAATATGGATTCATCAAGAACGTCGATGAAGCTTGTGTGTATAAGAAGGCTAGTGGAAGCATCATCACTTTCTTAGTATTATATGTCGATGACATTCTACTATTTGAAAATGACATTCCAACCATGGAAGGTGTAAAAGCCTGGCTTGGAAGTTGTTTTTCTATTAAGGATTTTGGTGAAGTCGCCTGTATTTTGGGAATAAAGATCTATAAGGATAGATCAAGGTGCTTGATAGGTTTAAATCAAAGTGCATACATCGACAAAGTCTTGAAAAGGTTCAAGATACAGAACTCTATGAAAGGATTGGTACATATTCAAAGAGGGGACAATATTGAATGTGTTTCAATGTCCAAGCTCAAAGGATGAGCAACAAAGAATGAAAGGAATCCCATATGCATCAACTATAGGATTCATTATGTATGTAATGATATGCACTAGACCGGACAAGTTATGCGCTTTAAGCATGACGAGAAAATACCAGCGAGTAACGGTCATTGGGTGACTGTTAAAAATATATTGAAATACCTTAGAAGGACTAAGGATATATTTCTAATATATGGATCTGGTGGAAAAGAACTCGTTGTAAAAGGTTACAGGGATGCGAGTTTCGAAATTCGTTGTAAAGGGTTACATGGATACGAGTTTCCAAACTAATCGAGATGGTTCTCGATCACAATCAGGGTAGCATTGACCACTACAGAATCAGAATACATCGCCGCTTCATTGATTGAGATAATTCATATGGATATGCCACTTGAATTATTACCAATCTAAGGGTAGTTCCTACCATTCAGGATCCCAAGAGATCTTTGTGATAACGATGGTGCGATTGCTTAAATCAAGGAACCTCGTGTACATCGAAAGACTAGATACATTGAGCGGAGTTTCAACTACATACGGGATGAAGTTGAAAAGGAAAAAGATATGTATTCTCAAAGTTCACACTGATCAAAATATTGCGGATCCACTCATGAAGCTCCTTGAACGGGCAAAGCATGAAGGGGTCATACTTGTGCCTTAGGACTTCGATATTCTAATGATTGGATTTGATCTATTTTGTATTTGGATATTGGAACAATTGTTATTATAACTCTTTATGGTATGTTGAGTTATGTTCCATTTTAGCATGTTTAAATCCGTGAATAAGTTACTTATTCTAAATGTCCATAGTCGATCATACTTGTGGGAACAAATATGAATGTAAGACTATTATGAATTTGGATTGGTGGATATTCATTAGATATGGATATAGAGCAAAGTGTTGCTGCCAAAGTTCATATATATTTGTGGGATACAAATATTGGACTGACTCGCTCTCAAATATTACTGCATGGAATCATTTGTGATTGATCATAAGTAAATTTGAGTAAGGGAGAATATCATAGTATCCTCAGACCTGAGATACATATTGGGTCTTGATATTCACCAAATATTATGCCTTGACTTATTTCTTCGCTGTTAGTAATATGACAGTACATAAGGCTAAGCTCAGGTGTGGTACAAGGTGATTGTGAGAGACGTATGTAGTCAAGATGGGATTTGTTCCTCTTATTCGTTGAGAGTAAGATGACTAAGGCCTGCTAAAGTTAAATCAACAGAGAGTGATCACTCTGTGTCTCTGGATTTAACATGACATCTGTAACGAAAGGATAAATGATAGATTCACCTAAATCATGTTCAAGTAAGGGACTTGAAGGGGATAATGTAATTAAATGGCAAATATAGTCATACGTATTGGGGGTAGTAAACCGTAGTTAGGCGTCATTTACTACTTACATCAATCTTCTATGTATCTTGTGCAAGTGGGAGATTGTTGGACTCTGTATGCCCAAGACACATATTAAATTGATTTGGCTAGTACGTTATGATCCAAGTTGAGTCATACCCAATAACAAGCTAGACAAACACTTACAATATTTATTTATGATATGATCAAATAAATAAATATCAACACTTAGAATATTTAGAAATTGGTTTTCTAAATAATTGCACTTGACAAACTAATAAATTATATGGATAATTTGTTTTGAGAGAGTATTTTATTCTGTTATTTAATTGGTTAAATAACATAATAAAAATAGCATAAGTCTTATAACATATGATGTTATATTTTATAAAAGTTATAAAATATATATATATATATATATATGCAAGACTTATATTATTTAAAAGAAAAATTGATTTTTTTTAAATAAAAAGACTAGGCCGCCACCCCCCCCCCCCCCCCATGGGGTCTTCCCAAAGTTTTTGGTCCAATGAGGTTTCATGCATGTGTAGAAGCCTTTTGATTGGGTGGTCTTTTCAAGACTTTTGCTCCAATCAAACAACATGCATTTTGCATGGTTAGATGCTCATGCATTGGTCAATAGGGGTGGCAATTCTCTCTCATGGTTCTATAAATATCAAGATGTCAAATGAATGAACTTACAACACTTGAATGAACTTGAAAGACTTAGAGAACTCTCTCTAAAAATCGGCCAAGATAAGAGCCAAATGAGGAGATAATTTCAAGTGAAGAACTTGTAATACTATCTCTAATTTTCGGCCATGGTGTGGTTGATCAAGAAGGGTCTTTCAAGTTGATATATCAAGTGTAAGAACTCCATAACTTCCCTTGATAATTTTCGGCCAAGAGTTGGTTCCAAGAGGGATTTTTCTAGTGAGTTCATAAGTGTAAAATCCTAGCTAAACACAAGGTGTTTGTTGGAAGGCTTGGGGTATACAAGCTTGAGGTCTTCTACACTTGAAGGCAACCGTTCAAGAATCATCATCTTCTTCATATCCTTTGCTCCTTGGAAGGTAGTATTCTAAACACCCTCTGGTTATGTTTTATTTTGATAGCATGCATGTTCGTATATGGATCCGGGTTTGGGTTTTACATATAAAATGGGTTTTATATCTTGAAAGTAAACATGTTTTAAATAATTATTTCTGCTGCGTTTTTTATTTCATAAGGATGAAATTACTTTGATAAACATGAGAAAAACCCAACAATAGCATGAAATGTAATGTAAAACGATGTACTAAGTATGCACACAATGGGCATACATAGCATGAAATGTAATGTAAAATAATGTACTAAATCTGCACACAATGGGCATACATAGCATGAAATGTAATGTAAAACGATGTACCAAGTATGCACACAATGGGCATACATAGAATGAAATGTAATGTAGAACGATGTACTAAGTATGCACACAATGGGCATACATAGCATGAAATGTCATGTAAAACAATGTACTAAGTATGCTAAGTTAACATACAAAGCAGAAAAGTCATGTAAATCATCTACTATAAATGTACTAATGAACATAGCAAGTATATGATGTGAAAACAGGAAAGCATGAAAGTAACATGTAGGCACATGTGTTTCACCCCAAAACAGTTTGGAAACACTAAAAGAGGGGTCTATGTACTCACATAAACACCTTAAAAACATTTAAAAGAGGGGGGTTCTATGTACTCACATAAACACCTTGAAAACATTTAAAAGAAGGGGGGGTTCTATGTACTCACTTGAGATTGCTCAATAGACTTTAGATATCCACCAAGCAAAGCTAGAAGGTCACGAATATCAAACGGCACCTAATATAGGTAACTACATTAATAACCGGACCTATATCAGAGGATTGGATAGAATGAGGGCTCGTAAACCAAATGAGTATGGGAACTCATGTAATACAGTTTAACAAAGCCTACATACTAAAATGAAACCTAACCTAAGTGCTTACGACCCATTACGACCCGTTTAGGTAGCTTGTGCTACTTTAACGCGTCGTTCACGTAAAATGCGTTTAGACCGCCTAACTAGTCCTATGACAAGTAAAATATGCCTTAACATGTCTAATATTGTTGCCAAATCAGTTTAGATATCAAAAGTTATGTTACATATGCTTAATATGAATTTTGGCGTAAAAAGGCCATTTTGGTAATTTACCTAAGGCATATAAATTACCTATCATACAACTACTTAAACGAAGCGACCATAAGATATAACCTCGGAAGGTTATTCCCTATATACTATGGTCACCTAATGTGTTTGGTCGGATCCTAATGATCGACCAAACGGGTCGGGTTCGAAAGTATAAGCGATTGTTTAGATCGCTTACCTTACGACCCTATATAAGCACTAAACTAAAAGTGACGAGCTAAGCATGTTAAAACATGCTTAACTAAGTTAGAAAACAAGTTTGGTATCAAAACAAACGGTTTTGATACCTAAAAGTAGTTTGGTTACAAAATACGCAATAACACGCATTTTGGACGAAACTACGACTCGTCACTGAGCCTAGATAACGTGGTAATCAGTAGGTATAGTCACTAGGGACTATAACCATCGTGATTACGCTCATGTTATGAAGTTCAAACGAACTTCGCATTGACCATAAACTGGTCGATGCAGAAAGTCAAACAAAGTTTGACTTTAACGCTAAAACGAATGAAAGAACGAAAGAACACTTACAATGGGTCCCCGCAAGCTAATCTCGATCCAAGTAGTTCAGGTATGAAGCAAATGGCTTCAACTTAGAGCTTCTTAGATCAGATTTGTGGGTTTTGCAAGGAATTGAGGTGGGTATTTATAGTAAATGGACCACCGTTAGGATCGTTTCTCGTAAACCGTGATTTAATCACATCCCTACACTTGTTGCAAACTTGTGGTAACTCAAAATGGCCCCCAACATCAGGGATTGACATGTGGCATTGGCCTTTGGAGTGCATAAGAGCTGTTAAAATAGCTTTTGCTGTTCTGAAGGGGCCTCGCGTGACGCCTAGGGGGCTAGGTGTCACGCCTAGGTCCTTCTGATCAGCAACCAGTTTCCAAAGTTTCCATTTCAGTCCCCGTTGTGTATTAAGGCCATTTCCGACCTGTTTAAGGCTCGTTAAGTCAACTTTAAGGCCCTAAAATGATGCCTAAACATTGTGGACATGCAACATGCTAAAAAATATCCCGGATGTCAGTTCGTTTGGTCGTACGATCGCAATGTTCGCTTAATTACGACGACATGCGCATAAGCGCGAAAAACGATCCAAATTGCGTGACGAATGGATTTTTCTTATGCCAAACACTAAAATAAAATATTTTAGTGCTTACATAAATTTTTGGATGTCCGGATGTATTCAGAACGTAAGTTATGCGTGAAAGTGCAAACTTATGCACTTTTTGACGCTTTTAGTCCCTGAATGACCCAAAAGTTTATTTTAGCACACCGAACCCCTCAAAGCCTATTTCTAAGCTATGTAAAGGATATTTATGGTATGTTTAACTTATGGTCATGTTCCGGAATGTCTGTTCCAGTACGAATCGGCATACTTTCGTAGTTTGTCAAGTTTAGTCCCTGTAGACGATTAAACGTGATTTTACCATACCAAAGCCTTCAAAACTTATTTCTAAGTTATGTAAAGGTTATTTAAGGTATGTTAATCCTATTTCACTATTCCGGAGTGTTCTTTGTATTAAACTGGTTATATTTACGCATCAGTGCGCGTATAACCTTCCAGAAAGCGATTTAGAGCTTGTAATCGTACAAGAATTGATATGTGCAAAAGACACACATAATTATACAGATCCCAAGTATGAAATACATTATTTCATTGGCTTGGTATTTGTTTGATGGTCGCAGTGACCCAGGTGTCACAGTCTCCCCTACTTTAGGAAATTTCGTCCCGAAATTTATTCGTAGGGCTCTGTCTATGACTTTGTGTTTATAACCATCAAAGATAAGCAAGGCATAATCCTGTCATCTCCTTAATGGACATTCTTTAGAAACGAAAATGAACAAACGGAGTCATTTTCCTCAACAAGTATTCTTCAGAAGCGGAAATGAAGGAATAAACAAACGGGGATTCATTTCCTCAACGGCCAATCTGTAGAAAAGAAAATAAACAGACGGAGTCATTTTCAACGGTTGCTTCCTCAGAAACGGAAATGAAAAGGATAATCAAATGGATATTCATTTCCTCAACGGACAATCTTCAGAAACGAAAATGAACAAACGGAGTCATTTTCAACGGGTGCTTCCTCAGAAATGGAAATGAAAAGGATAATCAAACGGATATTCATTTCCTCAACGGACAATCTTCAGAAACGAAAATGAACAGACGGAGTCATTTTCAATGGGTGCTTCCTCAGAAATGGAAATGAAAAGGATAATCAAACGGATATTCATTTCCTCAACGGACATATGCTTAAAATGAATTTATGCGTAAAAAGGGCATTTTGGTTATTTTCCTAAGGCATATAAACTACCTATCATACAACTAACTAAACGAAGTGACCATAAGGAATAACCTCGGAAGGTTATTCCCTATGCAACTATGGTCACAATAAATGCTTGGTCGGATCCTAATGATCGACTAAACGGGTCGGGTTCGAAAGTCTAAGCGGTTGTTTAGACCGCTTATCTTACGTCCCTATATAAGCACTAAACTAAAAGCGATGAGTTAAACATTTTAAAACATGTTTAATGAAGTTAGAAAACAAGTTTGATATCAAAACAAAAGGTTTTGATACCCAATAATAGTTTGGTTGTAAAATACGCATGAATAATACGCATTTTGACCGAAACTATGACTCGTCACTACACCTAATCAACGTGGTAATCAGTAGGTATAGTCACAAGGGACTATAACCATCGTGATTACGCTCACGTTGCAAAGTTCGAAAGAACTTGATGTTGACCAAAGACTGGTCAAAGCAGAATGTCAAACACAGTTTGACTTTCGTGCTTAAAAACGCATAAAAGCATGAAAGAAACTTACAACGGGTCCAAGCTAGGAAGAACTTGATCTAAATACTCAGGTATGAAGCATAAAGCTTCAACTTAGAGCATAAAATCAGATCAAGGTGTGAGGAAAATGGAATGGGAGCTTGGGTATTTATAGATTTTAGAGAACCGTTAGGATCGTTTCTCGCAAATCGTGTTTTGATCTTGACCTTACAAGTGGGCACATGGTTTTAGAATACCATACGAACATGTAAACCCTTCAAATACCAGCCCATAGGGTGCAAAACCATGGGTTAAAACCATCAAAACATCAAAATTGGACTAGATACAAAGAATTTGGTCATTTGGGCACATTTTGACGTTTTTAGTCCCTATTGATCAAGAAAGTTTATTTTTGCGCACCAAACACCTCAAAGCCTATTTCTAAGCTATGTAAAGGATATTTTGGGCATGTTTAACTTATGATCAAGTTCCAGAATGTTCGTTATAGTACGAATCGGCATACTTTCACAGTTTGTCGAAATTAGTCCCTACAAGCGAATAAACTTGATTTTGCCACACCAAACCCTCCAAAACTTATTTCTAAGTTATGTAAAGGTTATTTAAGGTATGTTAAGCCTATGTCACTATTCTGGAGTGTTTGTTGCATTAAACTGGTTATATTTACGCATCAGTTCGCGTATAACCTTCCAAAAAACGATTTAAAGCTCGAAGTCGAACATGAATTGATATGTGCACATGATACACATATTTATACAAATCCCAAGTATGAAATACAATATTTCATTGATTTGGTATTTTTTTTGATGGTCGCAGAGGCACGGGTGTCACAGTCTCCCCTACTTTAGGAAATTTCGTCCCGAAATTTATTCGTAGGAGCCCGTCTGTGACTTTGTGTTAAATAACCACCAAAGATATGCAAGGAATAATCCTGTCATTTCCTCAATGGACATTCTTCTGAAATGAAAATGAACGGACGGAGTTATTTTTTTTAACGGGTGCTTCCTCAGAAATGGAAATGAAGGAATAATCAAAAGGATATTCATTTCCTCAACGGACATTCTTCAGAAACGAAAATGAACGGACGGAGTCATTTTCAACAGGTGCCTCATCAGAAATGGAAATGAAGGAATAATCAAAAGATATTCATTTCCTCAACGGACATTCTTCAGAAATGAAAATGAACGGACGGAGTCATTTTCAACAGGTGCTTCATCAGAAATGGAAATGAAGGAATAATCAAAAGGATATTCATTTCCTCAACGGGCATTCTTCAGAAACGAAAATGAACGGACGGAGTCATTTTCAACAGGTGCTTCATCAGAAATGGAAATGAAGGAATAATCAAAAGGATATTCATTTCCTCAACGGACATTCTTCAGAAACAAAAATGAACGGACGGAGTCATTTTCAACAGGTGCTTCATCAGAAATGGAAATGAATAGAATTAACTCAAAAGGATATTCATTTCCCTCAACGGACATTCTTTAGAAACAAAAATAAAGGACGGAGTCATTTTCAACAGGTGCTTCATCATAAATGGAAACGAATAGAGTTAACTCTAGACACATGACAAAACTTACTATGGTTTCTGTGCACTAAATTCCATAATTATGTATGCATCCATAATTACGTAATTCATTGCACAGTCCGCACAGTGCATTTCATAATGTGTAGGGGAAGAAAAATCAAACCTGTGATGAGTGTGACTAGACTACCATAGGGTCCTTTTAATTAGATCGACAATTGATCTCTTTAAATAGACCACCAAGGAGTCTTTTCAGCTATATCATCACATGACATTCCTAACCAGATTTTTGGATCAATCTGTTTAACTAGACCACTCAAGGGGTCTAATTATTGAATAGTACCTTATAATCCAAGGGTCTTAACTATTACGTAGAAGCCCATTAAGGATTTGAGGTAGTACCTTTGGATATCCTACTATGAATCTCTTATACGAAGATATAAAAGATTCTACGAGGATTTGGATAACGAAAAATTTGGATCACGCAAAAACATAAAAGAGAACACATAAGCACATAATCACATAATTGTTTAACTTGACCTTTAATTTGTTATCATTGGACATGGATATTTAAAGCACACCAGAAATCCAATCCGTGGATTTCATTTGGCACTCTAATCATTTTCAAGAATCTATCTATGAAGATAGGATGATCTTCCAAAAATTCAATTTTTGATTACAAAGAATCATAACATTCGAATTAAGGTACACAACGATTAAGGACTTACGAAAATACCCTTAGGTGCCCTATCAAGGATTGGGTATTCGTCCAGAGCTGTAACTTGCTCCTTGTACTTCGTTTTCCTTGGAAGAAACGGGTACTTAGGATTTTCGTGGAAAACGCAATAGATCATAAAATGGGAGAATTTTGGAAGTAGTCTGTTTTCAAGGAATACGGTTCCTTGATTGTCGGTATTGTAGGGGATATGTTGTTTATACATGCAACCACATAAATATATTGCAATGTAAATAAAATATTTATTTATAAACAACATCAACAACTGTTTCTTAGACCTTGACAACAAAAGAAAATAATACATAAAGCTTGATTATTTCTAAACAGCGTTGTCTTCCAATCGGTCAGATGCTCATCCCTGTGCTGGATTCGCATTAGCAAGCTTTGGGCAATTTATTCGGAAATGGCCCATCTCACCACAGTTGAAGCAAGATCCTGGTAGAAAATGAGCTTAAGCAGGATTGTTGTCAGCTTGATTTGGTGCAGCTACAGTTGGGCAAACTCTTGCTGTATGACCAATAAGTCCACAAATTTGGCATTTGCGACACTTCATGCTAGCATGATGATGAAGGCTACATGGTTGCACAAGGGTGCAGTTCCGTTGTATGGCTTCCTAGCAGGGGGTTGAGCTGGTTGGTTGGGTACAGTTTGATCATTGTGAGCGACCACGACGAAGTTCTGAGAAGCCTTTCGCTTCTTTGACTTCTTGGGGGATCCAGTCTGTTCATCCTTCGGTTTTGATTCTTCGGTCGGTTTCTTGTCGCCTTTTCGGAAAAGTTTACCTTTCCTGATCTGAGATTCAGTCAAGGTAGCGGATAGCTGAATGGCCTGTCTAACTGTAGTGGGATTACTACCAGTAACAATATCTTGAACTGAGTCAGGGAGGCCATCAATGTACTTTTCGATTGCCTTATCCAAAGGCGTAACCATGTTCGGGCATAATAGACTTAATTCCTCATAATGGTCAGTGTAGGCTCGATGCTCACCGTTATCTTGCTTAAGATCATCGAATTCCCTTTCCAATGCCCTAATCTCATGACGAGGATAGAATGCCCTCATCATTAGAGCTCGAACCTCTTCCCATATTTGAGCCAGTGCTACGCCGGCACCCCTATCCCTCATCATACCATTCCACCATGTCAAAGCTTGTTTCTCAAAGATGCTAGATGCGAATTCTACCTTTCACTTGTTTGGACACTGAACATGTCTGAAGGTGCTCTCTAGACTCTCGAACCATTGCAGAAGTGCAGTCGCTCCTTGAGACCCAGAAAACTTTGATGGCTTGGCAGAGTTGAATGTCTTGAAGTTGCATGGGGCATTATTGTTGTTGAGGGCTAGGTTACATTGAGCAATGATGTTTGGGATTGCAGCAGCCATCTGCTGCGTAATGATAGCTGCCAGTTCTTCATTGGGTACCTGATTGTCGCGTCGTGGAGGCATTCTAAAAGGAGAAACAAGAGAGAAAACAAATGAAATTGCATTGGGTAAGGATGTTACAATTTCCGACCAAAAGGCATGGGTGATGGTCATTTGTTCGAACCACGAAGCAAACAAACGACACACAAAGGCTGAATCAAAGTAAATAGGTCCTCATAATGTATCGTGAAGACATGATCTCCTATAAGTGGACACTCACCCCAAGAGTTCCCAGGTAAGAGTGACTGGTCCGATACTGCGGATTTGTATGAACACTCTAGCCTTAGATAGAAGACTCAGGGTACAGGAACCCACCCTGCCAGTTTGCACGTGTTCACATTATTTAGACCCAAACTTTGACGAGATTTTGAAAACTTTGAAGGTTCAAAACCTTATAATAAATCATCCTAGAACAAATGACTAGTTTTCAAAGCGGATTCGAAATTTATGTTCTCATTGTGGTTGTCACCTAAAGATAGGCGACGATATTGTTTTATAACTAAACGCAAGTAAACTTGCGTTATGGTCCTAGGAAGGTTATAGACTAGGTCAAAGCATTACTAATAACCTAATTCCCTATAACCATGAGCTCTGATACCAAATTTCCTGTCACACCCCGACCACGAAAAACTACAAATCATGGCGGAAAAGTCGGGGAGTGTTGTAACAGAATCATTGTTTCATAACACATGGATTGAAGTTCTGTATTATTAAATTAAATGTATTACATTACATTGAAATTAGAAACAAAACATGAACAAATAGACTTTCATTGTTATTAAGTCACTAAGGCCTCGTTCGTTCCTATGTGAGCATGCATCAATATCATCATCAAATATCACCAACTATGGTACCTGAAACACATGTGAAAATACGTCAGCATAAAATGCCGGCGAGTACCTAGGATTTTATGAGAGTGTTAGATTCATGGCTCGTTTATGTTTTGAAAATATAACTTAAACACCTTTGTAAATTGATAATTAGAAAACCAAGTTTTGTAAAATGTTTGTAATGTAAATTCAAATAACTAAGTCAAAACAGATTTGTTTTATAAAACCTTGATACCATGAATCTTGACTCCAAAACATTTGTTCATAGAAACCCAAATTGTAGTTCGTTTTTGAAATAAGACTCGAATGTTTTATATTGTTAGAAAAACCTTGTAATATAACTTTGTTTTGATAAACTTGCCCAAGTGATCTAGATAACGCAACGATATATAATGAATTAAAAGCACTTATATATAGGAAGTACCAGCGGCGTATTCACCATGCTTTTAACACATTACACCCGCCCCGTTACCTAATCACTTCCCTAACCCAACGGTTCAAACAATACCAAACGGTTCACATAATCAAATAGTTACAAACGGTTTACATAAATCAGACAGTTACTAACGGTTCACATAAATCAAACAGTTCCAACGGTTCAATATGTAAACCAATGTGTCCATATGCTGAGTGAATATATGCAACAAAATATAATATACAAAAATCAATGTGCTAGCATGTTAAGTGAACATACATAGCAAAACATAATGAAATCATGTACTATATATGTACTAATGAACATAACAAGCATATGATATAAAATCATGAAAAACACGAAAGTAACAAGTAGGTACATGTGTATCACCCCAAAAAAGTTTGAAAAACAGTAAAAGAGGGGACTATGTACTCACGTGAGGATGCTTAGAAGTCTTGACTAACAACCAAGCAAAGCTAGAGGGATCACGGAAATCAAACGGCACCTAATATAGGTAACTACGTTAATAAACGGACCTAAATCGGAGGATCGGATAAAATGAGGTTTCGTAAACCAAATGAGTCTAAGGACTCATGTAATATGGTTTAACAAAGCCTACATTCTAAAACGAAACCTAACCTAAGTGCTTACGACCCATTACGACTCGTTAAGGTAGCTTACGCCACTTTAACGCGTCGTTCGCGTAAAACGCGTTTGGACCGCCTAACTAGTCCTATGACAAGTATTATATGCCTTAACTTGTTTAATAATGTTGCCTAATCAGTTTAGATGCCAAAATTTATGTTACATATGCTTAAAATGAATTTATGCGTAAAAAGGGCATTTTAGTCATTTTCCTAAGGCATATAAACTACCTATCATACAACTAACTAAACGAAGTGACCATAAGGTATAACCTCGGAAGGTTATTCCCTATACAACTATGGTCACAATAAATGCTTGGTCGGATCCTAATGATCGACCAAACGGGTCGGGTTCGAAAGTCTAAGCGGTTGTTTAGACCGCTTATCTTACGTCCCTATATAAGCACTAAACTAAAAGCGACGAGTTAAAACATGTTTAACGAAGTTATAAAACAAGTTTGATATCAAAACAAAAGGTTTTGATACCCAATAATAGTTTGGTTGCAAAATACGCATGAATACGCATTTTGACCGAAACTATGACTCGTCACTACACCTAATCAACGTGGTAATCAGTAGGTATAGTCACAAGGGACTATAACCATCATCATTACGCTGACGTTTCGAAGTTCAAACGAACTTCGTGTTGACCAAAGACTGGTCAAAGCAGAAAGTCAAACACAGTTTGACTTTCGTGCTTAAAAACGCATAAAAGCATGAAAGAAACTTACAACGGGTCCAAGCTAGGAAGAACTTGATCTAAATACTCAGGTATGAAGCATAAAGCTTCAACTTAGAGCATAAAATCAGATAAAGGTGTGAGGAAAATGGAATGGGAGCTTGGGTATTTATAGATTTCGGAGAACCGTTAGGATCGTTTCTCGCAAATTGTGCTTTGATCTTGACCTTAAAAGTGGGCACATGGTTTTAGAATACCATGGGAACATGTAAAACCATCAAATACCAGCCCATAGGGTGCAAAACCATGGGTTAAAACCATCAAAACATCAAAATTGGACTAGATACAATGAATCTGGTCATTTGGGCACTTTTTGACGCTTTTAGTCCCTATTGATCAAGAAAGTTTATTTTTGCGCACCAAACACCTCAAAGCCTATTTCTAAGCTATGTAAAGGATATTTAGGGCATATTTAACTTTAGATCAAGTCCCGAAATGTTCGTTACAGTACGAATCGGCATACTTTCGCAGTTTGTCAAAAGTAGTCCCTACAAGCGAATAAACTTGATTTTGCCACACCAAACCCTCCAAAACTTATTTCTAAGTTATGTAAAGGTTATTTAAGGTATGTTAAGCCTATGTCACTGTTCTGGAGTGTTTGTTTCATTAAACTGGTTCTATTTACACATCAGTTCGCGTATAACCTTCCAGAAAGCGATTTAAAGCTCGAAGTCGAACATGAATTGATATGTGCACATGATACACATATTTATACAAATACCAAGTATGAAACACAATATTTCATTGATTTGGTATTTTTTTTTTTATGGTCGCAGAGGCACAGGTGTCACAGTCTCCCCTACTTTAGGAAATTTCGTCCCGAATTTTATTCATATGAGCCTTTCTATGACTTTGTGTTAAATAACCACCAAAGATATGCAAGGCATAATCCTGTCATTTCCTCAACGGACATTCTTTAGAAACAAAAATGAATGGACAGAGTTATTTTCTTTAACGGGTGCTTCCTCAGAAATGGAAATGAAGGAATAATCAAAAGGATATTCATTTCCTCAACGGACATTCTTCAGAAACGAAAATGAACGGACGGAGTCATTTTCAACAGGTGCTTCATCAGAAATGGAAATGAAGGAATAATCAAAAGGATATTCATTTCCTCAACAGACATTCTTCAGAAACGAAAATGAACGGACGGAGTCATTTTCAACAGGTGCTTCATCAGAATGGAAATGAAGGAATAATCAAAAGGATATTCATTTCCTCAATGGACATTCTTCAGAAATGAAAATGAACGGACGGAGTCATTTTCAACAGGTGCTTCATCAGAAATGGAAATGAAGGAATAATCAAAAGGATATTTATTTCCTCAACGGACATTCTTCAGAAACAAAAATGAACGGACGGAGTCATTTTCAACAGGTGCTTCATCAGAAATGAAAATGAAGGAATAATCAAAAGGATATTCATTTCCTCAACGGACATTCTTCATAAACGAAAATGAACGGACGGGGTCATTTTCAATAGGTGCTTCATCAGAAATAGAAATGAATAGAATTAACTCAAAAGGATATTCATTTCCCTCAACGGACATTCTTTAGAAACAAAAATGAACGGACGGAGTCATTTTCAACAGGTGCTTCATCAGAAATGGAAACGAATAGAGTTAACTCTTGACACATGACAAAACTTGTTATGGTTTCTGTGCACTAAATTCCATAATTATGTATGCATCCATAATTACGTAATTCCTTGCACAGTCCGCACAGTGCATTTCATAATGTGTAGGGGAAGAAAAATCAAACCTGTGATGAGTGTGACTAGACTACGATAGGTTCCTTTTAATTAGATCGACAATTGATCTCTTTAAATAGACCACCAAGGAGTCTTTTTAGCTATATCATCACATGACATTCCTAACCAGATTTTTGGATCAATCTGTTTAACTAGACCACTCAAGGGGTCTAATTATGGAATAGTACCTTATAATCCAAGGGTCTTAACTATTACGTAGAAGCCCATTAAGGATTTGAGGTAGTCCCTTTGGTTATCCTACTATGAATCCCTTATACGAAGATATAGAAGATTCTACGAGGATTTGGATAACAAAAAATTCGGATCACGCAAAAACTTAAAAGAGAACACATAAGCACATAATCACATAATTGTTTAACTTGACCTTTAATTTGTTATCTTTGGACATGGATATTTAAAGCACACCAGGAATCCAATCCGTGGATTTCATTTGGCACTCTAATCATTTTCAAGAATCTGTCTATGATGGTAGGATGATCTTCCAAAAATTCGATTTTTGATTATAAAGAATCATAACATTCGAATTAAGGTAGACAACGATTAAGGACTTACGGAAATACCCTTAGGTGCCCTATCAAGGATTGGGTATTCGTCCAGAGCTGTAACTTGAGCCTTGTACTTCCTTTTCCTTGGAAGAAACGGGTACTTAGGATTTTCGTGGAAAACGCAAGATATCATAAAATGGGAGAATTTTGGGAGTAGTCTGTTTTCAAGGAATACGGTTCCTTGATTGTCGGTATTGTAGGTGATATGTTGTTTATACATGCAACCACATAAATATATTGCAATGTAAATAAAAGATTTATTTATAAACAACATCAACAACTGTTTTTTAGACCTTGACAACAAAAGAAAACAATACATAAAGCTTGATTATTTCTAAACAGCGTTGTCTTCCAATCGGTCAGATGCTCATCCCTGCGCTGGATTCGCATTAGCAAGCTTTGGGCAATTTCTTCGGAAATGGCCCATCTCGCCACAGTTGAAGCAAGATCCTGGTAGAAAACGAGCTTGAGCAGGATTTTTGCCAGCTTGATTTGGTGCAGCTACAGTTGGGCAAACTCTTGCTGTATGACCAATAAGTCCACAAATTTGGCATTTGCGGCACTTCACGCTAGCATGATGATGAAGGCTACATTGGTTGCACAAGGGTGCAGTTCCGTTGTATGGCTTCCTAGCAGGGGGTTGAGCTGGTTGGTTGGGTACAGTCTGATCATTGTGAGCGACCACGGCGAAGTTCAGAGAAGCCTTTCGCTTCTTTGACTTCTTGGGGGATCCAGTCTGTTCATCCTTCGGTTTTGATTCTTTGATCGGTTTCTTGTCGCCTTTTCGGAAAATTTTACCTTTCCTGATCTGAGATTCAGTCAAGGTATCAGATAGCTCAATGGCCTGTCTAACTGTAGTGGGATTACTACCAGTAACAATATCTTGAACTGAGTCAGGGAGGCCATCAATGTACTTTTCGATTGCCTTATCCAAAGGCGTAACCATGTTCGGGCATAATAGACTTAACTCCTCATAATGGTCAGTGTAGGCTCGATGCTCACCGCTATCTTGCTTAAGATCATCGAATTCCATTTCCAATGCCTTAATCTCATGACGAGACAGAATTCCCTCATCATTAGAGCTCGAAGCTCTTCCCATGTTTGAGCCAATGCTATGTCGGCACCCCTATCCCTCATCACACCATTACACCATGTCAAAGCTCGTTTCTCAAAGACGCTAGATGCGAACTCTACCTTTCGCTCGTTTGGACACTGAACATGTCTGAATGTGACAACTGTGTTCTGTAATCGATGTACGATGTAAAACAATAATGATTATTAATAAAACAATGTGCTTTGGTGTTATTATGTGTGTAATTGTGTTTAGTGATTTTACAATTTGATTCGATTCCAATTTCAAGCTCTAAATCGCTTTCTGGAAGGTTATACGCAAACTGGTGCTTAAACGCAGTCAGTATAATGCGAAAAACACTCCAGAATAGTGACATAGGCTTAACATACCTTAAATAACCTCCACATAACTTAGAAATAAGTTTTGAATGGTTTGGTGTGTCGAAATCTACTTTGTTCGATCGCAGGGACTATTTGTGTCAAACTGCGAAACTATGCCGATTTGTATAGTAACGAACATTCCAGAACTTGATCATAAGTTAAACATACCCTAAATAACCTTTAAATAGCTTAGAAATAGGCTTTGAGGGGTTCGGTATGCTAAAATAAACTTTATGCTCATTCAGGGACTAAAAGCGTCAAAAAGTGCATAAGTTTGCATTTTCGCGCATAACTTACATTCTGAATAAATCCGGACATCCAAAAAATTTATGTAAGCATTAAAATATTTTATTTTAGTTGTCACACCCCGACCACGTAGAACAACCAGGCGTGGCGGAAACGTCGGGGAGTGTTGTAACAGAATCATTGTTTCGTAACCATGGAATAAATAATTTTTGTTTTATTGAATAAATGAACTCATTGTTTTAATACAATCAAATAAGTACAACTATGATCTTCCAAGTTTTAAAGTCGCTAAGGCACGAGTCTATCCTAAATGTAGCATGTATCAACAATCATCTCAAGACAGCACCTGAAACATGTGTAAAAATAGTTACGTCAGCATAAAAATGCCTGTGAGATACATATGTTTTGTGAATATAGGATTCATGACTTATAAGTTTAGAAAGAGTTGTTTAACAAAAGCCAGTCATGATCCTTGTAAAATGTTTTGTTTTATAAATCATTCGAAAAGTGATGATAAAGTAGATGATACTTAAAAGAGTAATGTAAGGTTAATTGAATAACCAAGTAAAAATAAATTTGTATAAGATAAGTCGTTGTAAAACAATGTCTTATGAAAAGTATGTTATTTGTATAAAATGTTATATGACTTAAATTGAAATGATTCAAATAACGCTACGATATGTAATACCATACAAACACTTATATATAGGAAGTACCAGCGGCGTATCCACCATGCTTGTATCATATTACACACGCCTCGTTACTTAAGTCACTTACTCAAACCAAACCACCAATATAGAATGTTCATGTTTAAACCAATAGTCCAATGTTATTGTATAACTCAAGTTAAATGTAAACCATGTAATGTGTAAACAAAAGTTATGTATGGTAAGTAAAATGAGATTTCTTAAACCACAAGTAAAAATGTACAAAACAAAGTGTTTGAGTAAATCAAAAGTTATGCTTTGTAAAATAATGTAAGGTTAAACGAATAACCTTATAGTAGCATATTAAAAGTATACTTTGGATTTGTAAATAACATATTAAACTATGTTTTGGTTTCATAAATAACATATCAAAATATGCTTTGGTTTTTATAATTAACATATAAAAATATGTTTTGGTTTGTTGATAAAATATATATGTTGGTTCTGTACAATACCACACATGAGAGTATATCAAACTACACTTCTGGGAGTATATCAAAATATACTTTAAATGTGTGATTTAAGAATTCATTCAGACCTAGTGCATCAAACTACACCTTTGAGACTATAAGGATACCACAAAGGCAATCCCTATTTGGATGGAGAAACAAATTGGTTTCAGACATTCCATGACAACAGGAATGGGGTGTCTAATCCTATAACGCTATATCATACTAACAACCGGTCTGGTGAACAAAATAAGTACAATTCAACAATTTATGTTATAGTCTTTGAAAAATCAGTGTTTAAACCATAGATAGTCATTCAGTTTGTCAACAGATAAGTACTAACATGTATAATCAATTATACTTTTGGAAAACATGAAAATAACAGATAGGTACACATGCTTCACCCCAAAACAGTTTGAAAACAGTAAAAGAGGGGTCTATGTACTCACTTGAGATTGCTCAGAAGTCCTAAGATAACCACCAAGCAATGCTAGAGATCACGGAATCAAACGGCACCTAATATAGGTAACTATGTTAATTAACCGGACCTAAATCGGAGGATCGGATAGAATGAGGGCTTGTAAACCAAATGAGTATGGGAACTCATGTAATATGGTTTAACAAAGCCTACATACTAAATCGGAACCTAATCTAAGTGCTTTCGACCCATCGCGACCCATTAAGGTAGCTTATGCTACTTTAACGCGTCGTGCGCGCAAAAGCGCACTCGAGACGTCTAACTAGCCCTATGACAAGTGTTATATGTCTAAACATGTTACTTAATCAGTTATGTGGCAAATGTTTAGGTTACATATGCTTAATTACCAATTATACATGAAAAGGGTATTCTGATAATTTACCTAAGGCATATAAACTACCTATCATACAACTACTTAAACGAAGCGACCATAAGGTATAACCTCAGAAGGTTATGCCCTATATACTATGGTCACCTAATGTGTTTGGTCGGATCCTAATGATCAACCAAATGGGTCGGGTTCGAAGGTATAAGCGATTTATTAGATCGCTTACCCTTACGACCCTTGACAACGTGGTAATCAGTAGGCATAGTCACAAGGGACTATAACCATCGTGATTACAATCACATTGCAAAGTTCAAACGAACTTCGCATTGACCATAAACTGGTCAACGCAGAAAGTCAAACAAAGTTTGACTTTTGGACTCGAAAAGCAATAAAAGAACGAAGGAATACTTACAAAGGGTCCCCGAATGCTAATCTCGATCCAAGTAGCTCAGGTATGAAACAAAGGTTTCAACTTAGAGCTTCTCAAATCAGGATTCTTGTGGGTTTTACAAGTGATGGGGTGGGTATTTATAGGAATACTAGCACCGTTAGGATCGTTTATCGGGAAACGTGCTTTGATCTTGGCCATACACTTGCACACATGGTATTGTAATACCATGTGCACATCTAAAACCAGCCCCTAGTATCAGAATTACCATGTGCAAGTGGGTTTTGTGGGTAATGCAGCTGTTAACAGCCTGTTTAAACATCGAATCTGGTCTGAGAGGCTGACGCGGGCCGCGTAAAGGATAGCCCTGGTTTTACGCGGGCCGCCTGGGTCCTCTGATCAGGAGAAAGTTTGCTGAAATGACAGTTTCAGTCCCTGTTATGTGTTTAAGCCATTTTCGACATGTTTAAGGCCCGTTAAGCCAACTTTAAGGCCCTAACATGATGTCTAAACATTGTGGACATGAAACATGCTCAAAAATATGTCGGACGTTGCTTCGTTTGGTCGTACGAACGCGATGTTCGCTTAATTACGACGGAATGCGCATAAGCGCGAAAAACGATCCAAATGACGCAACGAATGGATTTTTCTTATGCCAAACACTAAAATAAAATATTTTAGTGCTTACATAAATTTTTGGATGTACGGATGTATTCAGAACATAAGTTATGCGCGAAAATGCAAACTTGTGCACTTTTTGACGCTTTTAGTCCCTGAATGACCCAAAAGTTTATTTTAGCATACCGAACCTCTCAAAGCCTATTTCTAAGCTATGTAAAGGATATTTATGGTATGTTTAACTTATGGTCATGTTCCGAAATGTTCTTTACAGTTCAAATTGACATACTTTCGCAGTTTGTCAAGTTTAGTCCCTGTAAGCGAATTAACTTGTTTTTGCCATACCAAAGCCTTTAAAACTTATTTCTAAGTTATGTAAAGGTTATTTAAGGTATGTTAAGCCTATTTCACTATTCCGAAGTGTTCGTTGGATTAAACTGGCTATATTTACGCATCAGAGCGCGTATAACCCTCCAGAAAGCGATTTAAAGCTTAAATTCGAACAAGAGTTGATATGTGCAAACGATACACATATTTTTACAATTCCCAAGTATGAAATACAATATTTCATTGGTTTGGAATTTGTTTGATGGTTGAAGTGACACAGGTGTCACATTAGTGTTTGGCATGATAAAATTCCATTCGTCGCTTAATTTGGATCGTTTTTGCGTTCGTTACGACTTCCGTCGTAATTAAGCGAATAACGCAACCGTACAACCAAAAGAACCGACATCCGAGATGTTTTTGAGCATATTTTAAGTTCCCTACACTTTAACTTTATTTTAGAGCCTTGAAATGGGGTTAACGGGGCTTAAAAGTGCCAAAAAAATCAAGTTTTACAAGTGCAGGGACCATTTTTGAAATTTCTGGCAGATTCAATGAACCTAGTCCATTTTGAAGTGTGATGGTTTTCACCCATGGTCAATGAACATAGTCCATATTAGGGGCTCCCATGGTTTTAGAAAACCATGGGCACACATGTAAGGTCCAGATCAAAGCTCAGTTTTCGAGGAACGATCTTAACGGTTCTAGAAATCCTATATATACCCCATCCATTTCACTTCAAAACCCACAATTTGAATCTGATTTATGCTCTCTAAGTGGAAGTATATGCTTCCTACCTGAGAGAAAAATCGGAATCAAATCTTGCGGGGACCTTCTGTAAGTGTTCTTTCGTTCTTTTCATTCGTTTTAGCGTTAAAGTCAAACTGCGTTTGAATTTCTGCATTGACCAGTTTATGGTCAATGTGAAGTTCGTTTGAACTTCATAACGTGAGCGTAATCAATATGGTTATAGTCCCTAGTGACTATACCTACTGATTACTCTAGGCTCAGTGACGAGTCGTAGTTTCGGCCAAAATACGCATTTACGCGTATTTTGTAACCAAACTACTCTAGGATATCAAAACCGTTTGTTTTGATATCAAAACCTATTTTCTAACTTAACTAAACATGTTTTAGCATGTTTAGCTTATCACTTTTTAGTCTAGTGCTTGTGTAGAGTCGTAAGTCAAGCGGACTAAACACCCGCTTAGACTTTCAAACACGACCCGTTTGGTCGATCATTAGGATCCGACCAAACATGGTTAGTGACCATAGTTGCAAAGGGATTAACCTTTCGAGGTTATACCTTATGGTCACCTAGTTTAGGTAGTTGTATGATAAGTAGATTATATGCCTTAGGTAAATTACCAAAATACCATTTTCATGTATAATTGGTAATTAAGCTTATGTAACCTAAACTTTTGTCACATAACTGATTATACATCATGATTAAACTTGTATAGGTATATAATACTTGTCATAGGACAAGTTAGACGTTCCGAACGCGTTTCATGCGAACGACGCGTTAAAGTAGCATAAGCTACCTTAATGGGTCGCGATGGGTCGAAGGCACTTAGGTTAGGTTTCATTTAGGATGTAGGCCTTGTTAAACCATATCACATGAGTTCCAACACTCATTTGGTTTACAAAACCTCATTATGTCCGATCTTCCGATTTAGGCGTCTATTGTTTGACTAGTGAATCTATTACTAGGTGCTACTTGATTTCTCTGGTTTACTCGAGTTTGTTGAAGTACTTTTTATTGAGGATACCTTGCACTACATGTGAGTACATAGTTCCCCTATTTTACTGTTTTCAAATGTTTTGGGGTGATTCATATGTACATAATGTTTTCAAGGTTATAAACAATGATTTCAAAAATGAATAGAACGATTTATACTAAACTATTAACGATTTCGATAATGTGAACGAACTTGTTGGTTGTAGTTACATAACGAACGACATTCATTAGCATTGATCAAACCAACCAGTATTGGGTTATGGTACCATAGGATATGACAAATCCCGTTATTGCACTATACCCATGGTTATGTGTGGGTGTTGTGGGTAACGACTGAATCTGATGATTGTTAACTTACACTTTGGAAGTTTGTTAATGCAAGAACGAGTTGAATGATGAACGAGTCATAAAGGTTTGAATGTTATTAACGAGACGACCATATATAAGTTTTCACAATTAAAACGAGGACGATTTAAACGATTTAAATGAGTAAACGATTTGAAAATGATTTGGAAATGATTTGGAAACGATGTTAAACGATCTGGGTAAACGATTGGTTTTTGGCTAGTGTTTAGATAATGGGACGGGTGTAATGTGGTGAAAACATGGTAGATACGCCGCTGGTACTTCTTATATATAAGTGTTTTCAACATATTACATACTGTGGCGTTATTTAGTTCACTTGGGTAAACGATATTGAAACGATATCACTCAACGATGTTTTTAAAATAATATACGAGTTTTATTAACAAGTTTATACGAGATGTTTTACAAGATGGTTTTCTAAAACAAAAAGCTTTTGGGTTAAGAATCATGGCTACGAAATTTCATAAATTATAACCATCTTGATTTGAGTTGGTTACTCATGTTGCAATATTATACACTTTTTTTAAAAACAAGGTTTTCGTGGTATTGCAATATATGTAAACAAGCCATGATTCCGATACTCTTATAAAACCTATGTACTCGCCAGCATTTCTTTGCTGACTTTGTTTTTACATATGTTTCAGGTGTTGTTGCTTGATTGACGATCTAGGATGCATGCGTCACATAGGATCTGGACGAGGCCTTAGTGACATAAAACGATGATAGTTGATATAAGACTTATTTGTTATGTGTTAAAACAATGTTAATGTTTAATATTATCAATAAAACGAAACACTTTTTGTATCCATGGTTATGAAACGATAATTCTGTTACAACACCCCCCGACGTTTCTGCCACGCTTTGTTGTTTTACGTGGTCGGGGTGTGACAGAAGAGTTGGTATCAGAGCCAATGGTTATAGGGAATTAGGTTATTAGTAATGCTTTGACCTAGACTATAACTTCTAGAACCCCAACGCAAGTTTATTTGCGTTTAGATTTTTAAAAACAAAATCGTCACCTATCCTTAGGTGATAACCATAACGAGAAACCCAATTTTCGAATCCGCTTTGAAAATTAATCATCCATTCTAGGATGATTGATTACAAGGTTTTGAACCCTCTATTATATGGTTTTGAACCCTTTTAAGTTTTCAAAGTCTCGTCAAAGTTTGGGCCAAAATAATGTGAACACGTGCAAACTGGAAGAGTGAGTGCCTGTACCCTGAGTTTTCTGTCTAAGGCTAGAGTGTTCATACAAATCCACATAATCGGACCAGTCACTCTTACCTAGGAACTCTTGGGGTGAGTGTTCACTTATAGGCGAGCATGTCTTCGCGATACATTATTTTTGACCTATTTACTTTGATTAGTCACTGCGTGTCATTTGTTTGTTCGAGGTAACGAACGAATGATCGCCTCTCTTGCATTTTGTCGATATCTCTTTTGTTTTTCAACCTCACTCATTTCCTCTGTTTCGCAGCTCTGGTCTCTCAGCAAGTGGCTGCTGTGCTTCCAGGTGTTGTGACCTAAGTCCACGAGATATACAACAACAATAATAACAACAACAATGCGCCGTGTAACTTCAAGAGCTTCAATACTGCGAAGCCGCTTAAGTTTTCTGGGTCGCAAGGAGCAACTGCGCTCCTGCAGTGGTTTGAGAGTATCGAGAGCACATTCAGACATGTGCAGTGTCCGAATGTGTGTAAAGTTGAATTTTCTTCGAGCGTGTTTGAGAAGCGAGTGCTTACCTGGTGGAATGGTATTATGCGCGACAGGGGTGCCGAAGTGGCGTTGGCACAAACATGGGAAGAGCTTCGGGCTCTCATGATGAAGGAGTTTTGTCCCCGTCATGAAACTCGGGCTTTGGAGCGAGAGTTTGACAATTTAAAGCAAGATGGGGCTGAACACCGTGCGTACACGGATCGTTTTGAAGAACTCAGTCTATTGTGTCCCACCATGGTTACCCCTCTGGAGAAAGCAATTGAGAGATATATCGATGGGTTACCCGATTCTATTCTGGAGATTGTGACCGGTGTTAATCCTACTACCCTTCGTCAAGCAATCGAGTTGTCTGCTACCCTGATTGAGACTCAAGTCAGGAAGGGTAAACTCACCCGCAAGGGTGATAAAAGGAAGGCGACTGATTCAGGGAAGGACAAGAAAAAGGGTAAGGGTAAGGAAGGAGAGACGTCGAAGAAATCGAGGAAGCGAAAGGGTGCCCAGAATTTTGTTGTTACAACACAGACTGCTCAGAACCCGCAGAACCCACCGGCGCAGCCACCTGCAAAGAAAGCGTATGCTGGTACCGCACCTCATTGTGCTCGTTGCAACGGTCATCACGTTGCACAATAAGCTTGCTGGCAATGTACGACGTGTGGTAAACTTGGGCATTTGGCCAATGTTTGTTGTTTGGGACAGAATCAGGTTGCTCAGGTTCCAGCTCCGGGTCAGGGGAATGCTGTGAGATTCCCACCGGGTTCATGTTTTAATTGTGGAGAGTATGGTCACTTCCGCAACAACTGTCCGAGACTGGTGAATGCAAACGCGAATGCTAACGCGAACCCGAATGCGAACGTCAATGTTAATGTGAATCCCGCTCGTGGGCGAGCGTACAATTTGAATGCAAACGAAGCGAGGGCCGACAACGAAGTGGTTAACGGTACGTTTCTTGTTAACAATCGACCTGCATCTATTCTTTTTGATTCTGGTGCCGATAGAAGTTCTGTTTCCTTGTCATTTGAGCCTTTGCTTGCGATACCTAGAACTAAAATGAGGAAACCCTTATCTGTCGAAGTTGCTACTGGTAAACCTCTTGTTCTCGATTCTGTTATTCGTAATTGTCAGTTGAACCTTGATAATCATCTTTTTCCTATTGACCTCACACCGATGCAACTTGGGAGTTTCGATATTATCATTGGAATGGATTGGTTAACCAAACACCACGCTGAGGTGGTTTGTTTCGATAAGATTGTTCGTATTCCTTTGTCTTCTGGCGATGTTCTGGAAGTTCGTGGCGAAAAACCACCAGATGGTTTGAAGCTTATGTCGTGTATGGAAGCCTAAAGGTATTTACGAAAAGGATATGTTGCTTTTCTGGCACATGTCACCAAGGAGAAAAGCAAGAGCAAGAGTATTCAGGATATTCCGATTGTTCGGGATTATCCGGAGGTGTTTCCTGATGAACTGCCTGGTTTGCCTCCAGTTCGTCAAGTCGAGTTTCATATTGACCTTGTACCCAATGCCAACCCGATTGCAAAAGCACCTTATCGTCTTGCACCGTCGGAGATGCAAGAGTTATCGAAACAGCTTCAAGAGTTATCTGATAAAGGATTCATCCGACCGAGCTTTTCACCTTGGGGAGCTCCTGTCCTCTTCGTGAAAAAGAAAGATGGATCTTTTCGAATGTGTATCGATTACCGTGAGCTTAATAAGCTCACCATCAAGAATCGATATCCCCTACCTCGAATTGATGATCTCTTCGACCAGCTGCAGGGTGCTTCATGCTTTTCCAAGATCGGTCTGCGTTCTGGGTATCATCAACTTCGTGTTCTCGAAGAAGATATTCCCAAAACGAGTTCACTGTCATGCCTTTTGGTTTGACGAATGCTCCAACTATCTTTATGGACTTAATGAATAGGGTCTGCAAGCCTTATTTGGACAAGTTCATTATTGTGTTCATCAACGATATTCTCATTTATTCAAAATCTCGAGCCGAGCACGAGCAACACCTTCGCTTAACATTGGAACTCCTGAAGAAGGAACAACTTTTTGCTAAATTCTCCAAGTGTGAATTCTGGCTTAAAGAAGTTCAATTCTTGGGTCATATAGTCAATGAGCAGGGTATTCATGTGGATCCATCCAAGATTGCTGCTATCAAGGACTGGAATAAACCGACGACGCCTACAGAGATTCGATCTTTTCTTGGTCTTGCTGGTTATTATCGTCGATTTATTTCTAATTTCTCAAAGATTGCGGTTCCATTCACTGCTTTAACTCAGAAGAATAAGCCTTTTGAGTGGGGTCCCAAGCAAGAAGAAGCGTTCCAAACGCTGAAGCAGAAGTTACGTGATGCTCCTGTTCTATCTCTGCCCGAGGGGAGCGATTGTCACACCCCGACCACGTAGAACATACAAAACGTGGCGGAAACGTCGGGGAGTGTTGTAACAGAATTAATTGTTTCAAATCCATGGAAATTAAAGTTTCGTTTTATTAAACAAACAAGAGAGTTACATTGTTTTAAACAAGAAACAAAGAGTATATAACAAAAATTAACTAGTTCTTGTCTCGTTTTAAGTCACTAAGGCATAGGTCCGCCTAAGTATGCCTTGATAAGTCCTATGCTTCATCTCCTGAAAACACATGAGAAAATAGGTACGTCAGCATAAAAATGCCTGTGAGATACATAGGTTTTGTGAAAACAGAATTCATGACTTATGTTTGAGAAAATGTTTAGTCATGAATCTTGTAATTTGCTTTGTTTTGTAAATCATTTGAAAAACAATAAGATCAAATGATATGTATAAATAAGAGAATAATGTATGGTTAAATGAATAACCATGTAAAATGAGTTTGTATAAGATGAGTTGTTTGTAAATCAATGTCTTGTGAAAAGTATGTTATTTGTATAAAATGTTATATGTCTCAAATTGAAATGATTCAAATAACGCTACGATATGTAATACCATACAAGCACTTATATATAGGAAGTACCAGCGGCGTATCCACCATGATTGTATCGTATTACACACGCCTCGTTACTTAAATCACTTACTCAAACCAAACCACCAATGTAAATTGTTTATGTATAATCAAATGTCAAAATGTTATTGTGTAAACCATATCAAATGTCTGTGTTTAATGTAAATCATGTAATGTGTAACCAATGTCGATAATGTTTATGTGTCAAATGTAAATCATGTAATGTGTAACCAATGTCAATAATGTTTATGTGTCAAATGTAAATCATGTAATGTGTAACCAATGTCAATAATGTTTATGTGTCAAATGTAAATCATGTAATGTGTAACCCAAAATGATATGTATGGCTAGTGAAAAGATATCAACAAAACCATATGCACAAAAACAAAGTATTGAAGTAAAACATGGTTTAAATCAAAGCTATGTTTTGTGGAACAAATGCATGCTAAACTGATATAAACATCTATGCGGTATTGTGAAAATGCATACATCCAAGCCTTGAGACTGTGGCGATAAACCCTTAAACAAATTAAAGGTTTATCTAAGTTATGTATATCGAATTCGGTCATTCCTTCCAATCCAAACAAACCTAGGATTTCAGGAACGGGAGTTGTCAATTCCTATGGTACCACTACCTACTAACGAACGGCGTGATCGGTGTTAATGAATGTATATTGATCCATCAAAACAAACCAAATATCATATCAAAATGTAAGCATGTGAATGAATAATAAATGTACTAAGTATGATGAACATACATAGCATAAAATGTAATGTAAAACGATGTACTAAGTATGCACACAATGGGCACACGTAGCATAAAATGTAATGTAAAACGATGTACTAAGTATGCACACAATGGGCACACGTAGCATAAAATGTAATGTAAAACAATGAAATCATGTACTATAAATGTACTAATGAACATAGCAAGTATATGATGTGAAAGCAGGAAAGCATGAAAGTAACAAGTAGGCACATGTGTTCCACCCCAAAATGTTTGGAAAACAGTAAAAGAGGGGTCTATGTACTCACTTGAGATTGCTCAGAAGTCCTAAGATAACCACCAAGCAATGCTAGAGATCACGGAATCAAACGGCACCTAATATAGGTAACTATGTTAATAAACCGGACCTATATCGGAGGATTTAGATAGAATGAGGGTTCGTAAACCAAACGAGTATGGAGACTCGTGTAATATGGTTTAACAAAGCCTACATAATAAATGAAACCTAACATAAGTGCTTACGACCCATTACGACCCGTTTAGGTAGCTTATGCTACTTTAACGCGTCGTTCGCGTGAAACGCGTTTGGACCGCCTAACTAGTCCTATGACAAGTAACATATGCCTTAACATGTCTAATATCTTTGTCAAATCAGTTTAGACGTCAAAAGTTATGTTACATATGTTTAAAATGAATTTTGGCATCAAAGGGGTATTTTGGTAATTTACCTAAGGCATATAAACTACCTATCATACAACTACTTAAACGAAGCGACCATAAGGTATAACCTCGGAAGGTTATTCCCTATATACTATGGTCACCTAATGTGTTTGGTCGGATCCTAATGATCGACCAAATGGGTCGGGTTCGAAGGTATAAGCGATTTATCAGATCGCTTACACGACCCTTGACAACGTGGTAATCAGTAGGCATAGTCACAAGGGACTATAACCATCGTGATTACAATCACGTTGCAAAGTTCAAACGAACTTCGCATTGACCATAAACTGGTCAACGCAGAAAGTCAAACAAAGTTTGACTTTCGGACTCGAAAAGAAATAAAAGAACGAAAGAATACTTACGAAGGGTCCCCGAATGCTAATCTAGATCAAAATAGCTCAGGTATGAAACAAAGGTTTCAACTTAGAGCACATTAGATCAGATTCTAGTGGGTTTTGAAGTTAAGTGGGTTGGGTATTTATAGTATTTCCCGAATCGTTAAGATCGTTTCTTGAATAACGTGATCGAATCTCGTGCGTACACTTGTTGAAATGTTGTGGTGACTAAAAATGGCCCCTAATGAGCTGAAAGGGCAAGTGTGAGTGTGTGGTTGTGAGTTAATCAGCTGAAATCTGCTGACTAATCAGTCTTATCTGATCTGGGAGCCTGACGCGGGCCGCGTAAGGATACACATAGATCTTACGCGGGCCGCCTGGCCTGTACAGATCAGAGTTAAGTTTCAGCAATGACAGTTTTGGTCCCTGCACGTGTTTAAGGCCATTTCCGACACTACTAAGGCCCGTAAAGCCAACTTTAAGGCCCTAAAATGATGCCTAAACATTGTGGACATGAAACATGCTCAAAAATATGTCGGATGTTGGTTCGTTTGGTCGTACGAACGCGATGTTCGCTTAATTACGACGGAATGCGCACAAGCGCGAAAAACGATCCAAATTGCGCGACGAATGGATTTTTCTCAAGCCAAACACTAAAATAAAATATTTTAGTGCTTACATAAATTTTTGGATGTCCGGATGTATTCAAAACGTAAGTTATGCGCGAAAATGCAAACTTGTGCACTTTTTGACGCTTTTAGTCCCTGAATGACCCAAAAGTTTATTTTAGCATACCGAACCCCTCAAAGCCTATTCCTAAGCTATGTAAAGGATCTTTAGGGTATGTTTAACTTATGGTCATGTTCCGGAATGTTCGTTACAGTTCAGATTGGCATACTTTCGCAGTTTGTCAACTTTAGTCCCTGTAAGCGAATTAACTTGTTTTTGCCATACCAAAGCCTTCAAAACTTATTTCTAAGTTATGTGAAGGTTATTTAAGGTATGTTAAGTATATGTCACTATTCCGGAGTGTTTGTTGCATTAAACTGGTTATATTTACGCATCAGCGCGCGTATAACCTTCCAGAAAGTGATTTAGAGCTTGAAATCGAACAAGAGTTGATATATGCAAAAGATACACATATTTATACAAGTCCAAAGTATGAAATACAGTATTTCATTGGTTTGGTATTTTCTTGATGGTCGCAGTGACACAGGTGTCACAGCGATGAACTTTCAGCTTCCTAGAGACGTCGAAGAAATCGAGGAAGTGAAAGGGTGCCCAGAATTTTGCTGTTACAGCACAGACTGCTCAGAACCCGCAGAACCCACCGGCGCAGCCACCTGCAAAGAAAGCGTATGCTGGTACCGCACCTCATTGTTCTCGTTGCAACGGTCATCACGTTGCACAACAAGCTTGCAGGCAATGTACGACGTGTGGTAAACTTGGGCATTTGGCCAATGTTTGTCGTTTGGGACAGAATCAGGTTGCTCAGGTTCCAGCTCCGGGTCAGGGGAATGCTATGAAATTCCCACCGGGTTCATGTTTTAATTGTGGAGCGTATGGTCACCTCCGCAATAACTTTCCGAGACTGGTGAATGCAAACGTGAATGCTAACGCGAACCCAAATGCGAACGTCAATGTCCCGCTCGTGGGCGACGGTATTGTTTTATAACTAAACGCAAGTAAACTTGCGTTAGGGTCCTAGGAAGGTTATAGACTAGGTCAAAGAATTACTAATAACCTAATTCCCTATAACCATGAGCTCTGATACCAACTTTTCTGTCACACCCCGACCACGAAAAACAACAAATCGTGGCAGAAACGTCGGGGAGTGTTGTAACAGAATCATTGTTTCATAACACATGGATTGAAGTTCTGTTTTATTAAATTAAATGTATTACATTACATTGAAATTAGAAACAAAACATGAACAAATAGACTTTCATTGTTATTAAGTCACTAAGGCCTCGTCCGTTCCTATGTGACCATGCATCAATATCATCATCAAATATCACCAACTATGGTACCTAAAATGATGGGATTTTTACATGTTTATCAAAGCAATTTCATCCATATGAAATAAAAACGCAGCGAAAATAATATTTAAAACATGTTACTTTTAAGATATAAATTTCATTTATAAGAAAAATCCCAAAACCCGGATCCATATATGAAGATGCATACTATCATACACAACCATAGGGTGTTTAGAAAACTACCTTCTTGGAGTAATAGGATGATGAAAAGGATGATGCTTCTTGAAATGGTTGTCCTCAAGAGTAGAAGACCTCAAGCTTGTATACCCCAAGCTTCCAACAAACACTACGAGATTAGCTAGGATTTAACACACTTGATCAAAACCCGAACACTTGAGAAAACCTCCTTATGACCGAAAAATGAGAGCAAGTTTACTAGCTTCTTTTTTTCCACACACTTTTTCATTTGGTCATCCATAAAGTTTATAAAATTTGAGAGAAATGTCCACCTCCTTTTCACCCAATGAAATCATCTCTAACACATGCAAGATGCATGAAAAGATATTGGACCAATTTCTTTGGTTAGAGAGAAAGGGGGGCCGACCCTATGTGGGTGTTTTTAAAAAAAATCAATTTTATTTTATTAAATAAAGTCTTGTTTATTTTTATAACTTTTATAAAATAAACACTATATGTTTTCAAGACTTTATGCACCTCTTTTAAAATGTTATTTAACTTATTAAATAACAAAATAAAATATTCTCTCATAATAAATTATCCACATAATTTATTGGTTTCTCAAGTGTAATTATTTAGAACACCAATTTCTAAATATTGTAAGTGTTAATATTTATTTGTTTGATCATATCACAAATAAATAATATAAGTGTTTGTCTAGCTTGTTATTGGGTATGACTCGACTTGGATCATAACGTACTAGCCACATCAATTTAATATGTGTATTGGGCATACAGAGTCCTACAATCTCCCACTTGCACAAGATACATAGAAGATTGATGCAAGCAGTAAATGACGCCTAACTACGGTTTACTACCCCCAATACGTATGACTATATTTGCCATTCAATAACATCATCCCTTTCAAGTGCCTTACTTGAACATGATTTAGGTGAATCTATCATTTATCCTTTCGTTACAGATGTCATGTTAAATCCAGAGACATAGAGTGATCACTCTCTGTTGATTTAACTTTATCAGGCCTTAGACATCTTACTCTCAACGAATAAGAGGAACAAATCCCTTCTTGACTACATACGTCTCTCACAATCACCTTGTATCACACCTGAGCTCAGCCTTGTGTATTGTCATATTACTGACAGCGAAGAAATAAGTCAAGGCATAATATTTGGTGAATATCAAGACCCAATATGTATCTCAGGTCAGAGGATACTATGATATTCGCCTTAACTCAAAATTTACTTATGATCAACCACAAATGATTCCATGCAGTAATATTTGAGAGCGAGTCAGTCCAATATTTGTATCCCACAAATATCTATGAACTTTGGTAGCAACACTTTGCTCTATATTCATATCTAATGAATATCCACCAATCCAAGTTCATAATAGTCTTACATTCATATTTGTTCCCACAATTATGATCGACTACGGACATTTAGAATAATTAACTTATTCACGGATTTAAACATGCTAATATGAAACGTAACTCGAAATACCATAAAAGAGTTAAAATAACAATTGTTTTAATATCCAAATACAAAATAGATCAAATCCAATCACTAGAATATCGAAGTCCTAAGGAACATGTATGACCTTCATGTTTTCCCCTGTCAAGGAGCTTCGTGAGTGGATCCGCAATGTTTTGATCGGTGTGAACATAGCGGATACATATCTTTCCTTTTTCAACTTCATCCCTTATGTAGTTGAATCTCCGCTCGATATGTCTAGTCTTTTGGTGCGCACGAGGTTCCTTGATTTGAGCAATCGCACCCTCGTTATCACAAAAGATCCCTAGGGGGTCTTGAATGGTAGGGACCACCCCTAGGTCGGCTATAAATTTCTTCAGCCATGCAGCTTCCTGGGCTGCCAATGAAGCGGCGATGTATTCTGATTCTGTAGTGGACGATGCTACTACGTCTTGTTTTGAGCTCTTCCAAGAGACTGCTCCTCCATTTAAAATGAAGACATACCCGGATTGTGATCGAGAATCACTTCGATCGTTTTGGAAACTCGCGTCCGTGTAACCCTTTACAACGAGTTCCTCCTCACCAGATCCATATATCCTAAGATATTTCAATATGCTTTTAACAGCCATCCAATGACTGTTACCTGGATTTTGCTGGTATCTACTCGTCATGCTCAAGGCGTATGAGACGTCCGGTCTGGTGCATATCATTGCATACATGATGGATCCTATAGCTGACGCATATGGGATTCTTTTCATTTTCTCTTGCGCATCCTTTGAGCTTGGACATTGAGATGTATTCAATATTGTCCCCTTTTGAATAGGTACAAAACCTCTCTTAGAGTTTTCCATTTGGAACCTATTCAAGACTTTGTCAATGTATGCACTTTGGTTTAAACCTATCAAGTGCCTTGATCTATCCCTATAGACCTTTATTCCCAGAATGTAGGCGACTTCACCAAGATCCTTAATGGAAAAACAACTTCCAAGCCAAGCTTTTACACCTTCCATGGTTGGAATGTCATTCCCAAATAGTAGAATGTCATCGACATACAGTACTAAGAAAGTGATGATGCTCCCACTAGCTTTCTTATACACACAAGCTTCATCGCCGTTCTTGATGAATCCAAAATTCTTAATTTCTTCATCAAAACGGTGATTCCAACTTCTAGATGCTTGTTTCAATCCATAGATTGATTTCTTTAACTTGCATACTTTGTCATGATGTTTTGGATCGACAAAACCTTCAGGCTGAACCATATAGACATCTTCATCAAGATATCCATTAAGAAAAGCCGTTTTGACATCCAATTGCCAGATCTCATAGTCATAATATGCAGCTATGGCAAATAATATCCTGATTGACTTTAGCATCGCCACAGGCGAGAAGGTCTCATCATAATCAATCCCTTGAGTTTGAGTGAAACCTTTTGCTACAAGTCTTGCTTTATAAGTATCCAAGTTACCATGCATGTCTGTTTTCTTCTTGAAGACCCACTTACTTCCAACTACTTTGGAGTTGAGTGGTGGCACAACCAATTCCCAAACTTGGTTGTCATACATGGATTGCATCTCTATGTTCATGGCTTCAAGCCATTTGTCGCAATCGGATTTTGACATTGCATCATGGTATGTGGTTGGTTCATCTGAATCTACCATGTAGCATCCATCCATGAAAAATCCATATCTTTCAGGTGGATTACTAATTCTACCAGATCTGCGAACATTTTGTGTGTTCTGACCAACCTCTTGATCGTTTTCAACAACCTCTTGTTGATTGCTAGTATCAACCAAATGTGTATCATCTTGTGGTTCTTGATCCTCCTCAAGTTCCACTGTTCTACCACTAGTTCCTTCCATAAGGAACTTAGCTTCTAAGAACTTACCCTTTCGAGCAACAAATACCTTTTGCTCGGTTGGGTCGTAGAAATAGTATCCTATATCATCTTTAGGATATCCTACAAAGATACACTTAGTAGATCGGACTTCCAATTTATTTGGAGTGTTTTGCTTAACATAAGCTTCACAACCCCAAACCCTTAAGAATGATAATGATGGAGGGTTTCCATGCCATATTTCAAAAGGTGTCTTTTCCACTTTCTTGGTTGGGGCCATATTTAGTATACGGACTACGGAGAGCAAAGCGTAACCCCAAAATGATAGAGGTAATGTGCTTCTAGCCATCATAGATCGAACCATATCTAATAGAGTTCGATTTCTCCTTTCGGACACACCATTGTGTTGTGGTGTTCCAGGTGGAGTAAGTTGTGAGATGATTCCACAACTTCTAAGATGATCTTGAAAGGCACCACTTAGGTATTCACCTCCTCTATCGGTACGAAGGACTTTAATTGTTTTCTTGAGTTGATTTTCTACTTCACTTTTGAAGTCTTTGAACATTTCAAATGCTTCATCCTTGTGTCTTAGTAAGTACACATATCCATAACGACTATAGTCGTCGGTAAAGGTAATGAAGTATCTTTCACCATTCCTAGTCATCGGCTTAAAAGGACCACATACATCTGAATGTATGATGCCTAGTAAGTCTTTTGCCCTTTCAAAAGTTCCACTAAAGGGTGTCTTGGTCATTTTGCCTTGTAAACAAGATTCGCATACATCAAATGAATTATCTTCATTTGTACTCAGAAGACCATTTCTCTGAAGTGTATGCATGCGATTCTTGCTTATATGTCCAAGGCGACAATGCCAAAGATAGGAATCACTCAAATCCATTTTGAGTTTCTTGTTGGTTACTTGGTACATTGAGCTATCGTATGATGCGTTATCATGATCTAATTCATAAATACCATTTAAAGACATAGCTTTAAAATAAAACACATCATTCATAGAAACATAAATGTCTTGGTTAACAAATTCGAAATTAAAACCACATTGTCTTAAAAGGGAAACAAAAATTATGTTCCTAGTCAAACTAGGAGCATATAAAACATTCTTCAAAGTAACTTCCAAACCACTTGGAAGCTCTAAAACGTAGTCTCCTTGAGCTTCGACATCAACCTTTGCTCCGTTGCCCATGAAGAGACTAGCGTCTCCCTTCTTGTAATGTCTATTTCTTTTGAACCCCTGCAACGAATTGCAAATATGAGTTCCACATCCGGTATCAAGTACCCATGTGTTAGAAGAAATAACATTAAGCTCAACATATATCATAAAGATAGTACCTGAGGTTTGCCCTGCATCCCTCTTGTTTTTCAACTCTTTGAGATAGGTCAAACAATTTCTCTTCCAATGTCCTATCTCACCACATTCAAAACATGGGTCATTCGTAGCAACCTTTTGCTTCTTCTCTTTTGGTTTGGCGGGTTCTGTTTTAGCTTTTCCTTTTCCCTTGACGTGTCCCTTTCTTTTAGCATAGTTTGCTTTAGAGTCGGGGTGGGGCCTCTTCTTGTTGCCTCCTTCATTGATCGCTAGGACGGGTAAAGCCTTTTTGCCCATACTTGCTTCGGCCGTTTTGAGCATTGCATGAAGCTCACCAATGCTCTTGTCCCATCCATTCATGT
Source organism: Helianthus tuberosus (assembly GCA_030545235.1). Taxonomy (NCBI): domain Eukaryota; kingdom Viridiplantae; phylum Streptophyta; class Magnoliopsida; order Asterales; family Asteraceae; genus Helianthus; species Helianthus tuberosus. The sequence goes on along the minus strand of CM060371.1, from coordinate 133,948,855 downwards.
TGTAATTCATTACAAAACTCTCAAATTTCTTTGTTAAAGAGTTGAGGATCAAATCCGTAGCCAACTCTTTAGAGACGGGACAATTTAGCCGTTCGAGGCGATCAATGTGGCTTTTCATCTTGAGAACATAAGATGATACCGATTGGGTTTCCTCCATTCGACATGCATGAAGCGCCCGAACAGTTTCGAAGCGTTCTACCCTTGCTTGTTGTAGGAACATTTCCTTTAACTGGGTAATCATGTCGTATGCCCCGTGATGTTCAAAATCCTTTTGAATTTCGGGAATCATAGTTCCCAACATGAGGCATGAGGCTTGCATGGAGTCCTCGGTATACTTAACCCAATCGTTGTAGGCTTCCACATCTTCCACGTTAGGTTCATCGGGAATAGGATCGTCCAACACATAGGATATCTTCTCTTGCTTGAGAACGATTCTCAAGTTTCGAAACCAATCCATGATGTTGTTATGGTTGAGACGATCCTTTTCAAGGATGGTTCTTAGTGATAGGTTTCGGACGATTTGGTTAGTCGGGTTTGCATTGTTAGCGGCCATCTACAAAAATTTAACAAGTTCAATTTTAGTATTTTCGATATTATTATATTCTAATCATTAATACCCTTTTATGTCTTAAAGACAATTAATAATTAAAATCTAGAATCCAACGTTAAATTTAAATATTGGTTAGGTGACCTTTATCCCTCTATTTAAATTAACAAGGTAGTCAACGTTTGACAATTGCAACTCTTTGCAATTTCTAGCCATATGGGATCGGTTAAACATCTTTATGTTTAGTTGGCATGTTTAATCCTATCAACACCTTTGTTCCCCATGCTTTGGTGACCCTAAGTTCATGGTTTCCAAATCAAGTCGTCCAACTGACACACACGTGTGAGTTTATACACATAAGTGGTTAGGTGACCTTTATCCCACAAACATGGTAAACCCACCTCGAACATACAAGTTTCCTCAAATGTGGTTAGGTGACCTTTATCCCACAATAAGAGTTCCCAAGTGTTTCGAGTGTTGTATAAAAGGATGGTGTTTGACTTGTTTTATAAAAGGGTTTTCAATATTTCAAAATTCTAGTTTAGAAAATATTATGTACCATACATTTGCATGCATTCAAATCAATGGTACTTTGGTGAAAACAAATTTTCAAGGTTCTTTTTAATAAAACCCATTTTATTATAAAACCATTAATTTTTAATAAAACCTTTATTAAACATTTTAATGGTTTTGTCAACAACCAATTTTACGCTTTTTGTTGATTATTAGTTTGTTAAGTCATGCATATCTACATATCATCTAAACAACAAAATAAACAACCAAACAAGCACATCAATCATAACAATAGGTGCATAACCATAGCCAACTATTTTGACAACACTTGTTAGCCGAAACAAGTGTGTCAAAAGGTCCTTCCTAAAGGGTGAAAAATGACACAAGTAATGTGTTGATTAACTCCTACTTGATCCCGCATCCAAATGCTTCAAGTCTCCTTCTTGTGTTGTGATTTCTCCACCTTCTTTGAGCTTCCAAAAGTCTTTTATATTCAGCTCCAAACTCTTTTGGACTTCAAAAATGTGTTTTGGTTATCGGGTTAAAATCCCGTTGAGAACGATGAAGTTCTTTGGACCGAATATTATGGTCCAAACCAAAACCGCATTTTTGTGTGCATCTTCTTTTACAAAATATATCCTAATACATTTTTTCTAGTAAAATAAAATGCACCTAATCTATTTATTTTACATACCAAATGAAAATAAATAAATTACACATCTTCTAATGGAAGAACAAAATAATAATTATTACAACCCATTGAAATAATAAATAACAACACAATCATTCAACACAAGGTCATGGCTAGGTCATATGCACCAAAATATATATCCAAATATATATACATATATTAATTTCAAGAAGCATAAAAAAAATGGTTCCCTTTTATAAACATTTTCGGCTATGTTCAAAAAACCGAAAAGGTAAGTTTTGTTCAAACAAATCATCCATATGAAATAAATTTTTCAAGATTCTCTTATGCATGTAAGAAAATAATCTTGAAAAACAAAGGGTTAACCATGTTAAAATTTTCGGCCATAGGGTTTTATTCAAACCCGAAACCCGAAATTTTTAATCTATTGAAGTATGCACTCATATAAGCGGCTCTAGATGCCATTGATGGGATTTTTACATGTTTATCAAAGCAATTTCATCCATATGAAATAAAAACGCAGCGGAAATAATATTTAAAACATGTTACTTTTAAGATATAAATTTCATTTATAAGCAAAATCCCAAAACCCGGATCCATATATGAAGATGCATACTATCATACACAACCATAGGGTGTTTAGAAAACTACCTTCTTGGAGTAATAGGATGATGAAATGATGCTTCTTGAAATGGTTGTCCTCAAGAGTAGAAGACCTCAAGCTTGTATACCCCAAGCTTCCAACAAACACTACGAGATTAGCTAGGATTTAACACACTTGATCAAAACCCGAACACTTGAGAAAACCTCCTTATGACCGAAAAATGAGAGCAAGTTTACTAGCTTCTTTTTTTCCACACACTTTTTCATTTGGTCATCCATAAAGTTTATAAAATTTGAGAGAAATGTCCACCTCCTTTTCACCCAATGAAATCATCTCTAACACATGCAAGATGCATGAAAATATATTGGACCAATTTCTTTGGTTAGAGAGAAAGGGGGGCCGGCCCTATGTGGGTGTTTTTAAAAAAAAATCAATTTTATTTTATTAAATAAAGTCTTGTTTATTTTTATAACTTTTATAAAATAAACACTATATGTTTTCAAGACTTTATGCACCTCTTTTAAAATGTTATTTAACTTATTAAATAACAAAATAAAATATTCTCTCATAATAAATTATCCACATAATTTATTGGTTTCTCAAGTGTAATTATTTAGAACACCAATTTCTAAATATTGTAAGTGTTAATATTTATTTGTTTGATCATATCACAAATAAATAATATAAGTGTTTGTCTAGCTTGTTATTGGGTATGACTCGACTTGGATCATAACGTACTAGCCACATCAATTTAATATGTGTCTTGGGCATACAGAGTCCTACATGAAACACATGTGAAAATACGTCAGCACAAAATGCCGGCGAGTACATAGGATTTTATGAGAGTGTCAGATTCATGGCTCGTTTATGTTTTGAAAATATAACCTAAACACCTTTGTAAGTTGATAATTAGAAAACCAAGTTTTGTAAAATGTTTGTAATGTAAATTGAAATAACTAAGTCAAAACAGATTTGTTTTATAAAACCTTGATACCATGAATCTTGACTCCAAAACATTTGTTCATAGAAATCCAAATTGTAAATCGTTTTTGAAATAAAACTCAATGTTTTATATTGTTAGAAAAACCTTGTAATATAACTTTGTTTTGATAAACTTGCCCAAGTGATCTAGATAACGCAACGATATATAATGTATTAAAAACACTTATATATAGGAAGTACCAGCGGCGTATCCACCATGCTTTTAACACATTACACCTGCCCCGTTACCTAATCACTTCCCTAACCCAACAGTTCAAACAATACCAAACGGTTCACATAATCAAACAGTTACAAACGGTTTACATAAATCAGACAGTTACTAACGGTTCACATAAATCAAACAGTTCCAACGGTTCAAAATGTAAAACAATGTGTCCATATGCTGAGTGAATATATGCAACAAAATATAATATACAAAAATCAATGTGCTAGCATGTTAAGTGAACATACATAGCAAAACATAATGAAATCATGTACTATATATGTACTAAGGAACATAACAAGCATATGATATAAAATCATGAAAAACACGAAAGTAACAAGTAGGCACATGTGTATCACCCCAAAATAGTTTGAAAAACAGTAAAAGAGGGGACTATGTACTCACTTGAGGATGCTTAGAAGTCTTGACTAACAACCAAGCAAAGCTAGAGGGATCACAGAAATCAAACGGCACCTAATATAGGTAACTACGTTAATAAACGGACCTAAATCGGAGGATTGGATAAAATGAGGTTTCGTAAACCAAATGAGTGTAGGGACTCATGTAATATGGTTTAACAAAGCCTACATTCTAAAACGAAACCTAACCTAAGTGCTTACGACCCATTATGACTCGTTAAGGTAGCTTACGCCACTTTAACGCGTCGTTCGTGTAAAACGCGTTCGGGCTGCCTAACTAGTCCTACGACAAGTATTATATGCCTTAACATGTTTTATAATGTTGCCTAATCAGTTTAGATGCCAAAATTTATGTTACATATGCTTAAAATGAATTCATGCGTAAAAAGGGCATTTTGGTCATTTTCCTAAGGCATATAAACTACCTATCATACAACTAACTAAACGAAGTGACCATAAGGTATAACCTCGGAAGGTTATTCCCTATACAACTATGGTCACAATAAATGCTTGGTCGGATCCTAATGATCGACCAAACGGGTCGGGTTCGAAAGTCTAAGCAGTTGTTTAGACCGCTTATCTTACGTCCCTATATAAGCACTAAACTAAAAGCGACAAGTTAAACATGTTAAAACATGTTTAACGAAGTTAGTAAACAAGTTTGATATCAAAACAAAAGGTTTTGATACCCAATAATAGTTTGGTTGCAAAATACGCATGAATACGCATTTTGACCGAAACTATGACTCGTCACTACACCTAATCAACGTGGTAATCAGTAGGTATAGTCACAAGGGACTATAACCATCATGATTACGCTCACGTTGCAAAGTTCAAACGAACTTCGTGTTGACCAAAGACTGGTCAAAGCAGAAAGTCAAACACAGATTGACTTTCGTGCTTAAAAACGCAAAAAGCATGAAAGAAACTTACAATGGGTCCAAGCTAGGAAGAACTTGATCTAAATACTCAGGTATGAAGCATGAAGCTTCAACTTAGAGCATAAAATCAGATCAAGGTGTGAGGAAAATGGAATGGGAGCTTGGGTATTTATAGATTTCGGAGAACCGTTAGGATCGTTTCTCGCAAATTGTGCTTTGATCTTGACCTTACAAGTGGGCACATGGTTTTAGAATACCATGGGAACATGTAAAACCATCAAATACCAGCGCATAGGGTGCAAAACCATGGGTTAAAACCATCAAAACATCAAAATTGGACTAGATACAATGAATCTGGTCATTTGGGCACTTTTTGACACTTTTAGTCCCTATTGATCAAGAAAGTTTATTTTTGTGCACCAAACACCTCAAAGCCTATTTCTAAGCTATGTAAAGGATATTTAGGGCATATTTAACTTATGATCAAGTTCCGTAATGTTCGTTACAGTACGAATCGGCATACTTTCGCAGTTTGTCGAAATTAGTCCCTGCAAGCGAATAAACTTGATTTTGCCACACCAAACCCTCCAAAACTTATTTCTAAGTTATGTAAAGGTTATTTAAGGTATGTTAAGCCTATGTCACTGTTCTAGAGTGTTTGTTGCATTAAACTGGTTCTATTTACGCATCAGTTCGCGTATAACCTTCCAGAAAGCGATTTAAAGCTCGAAGTCGAACATGAATTGATATGTGCACATGATACACATATTTATACAAATCCCAAGTATGAAAACAATATTTCATTGATTTGGTATTTTTTTATGGTCGCAGAGGCACAGGTGTCACACTTTTGGAAACATCATCCTGGATAGGTATCCTATTCAGGTTTTTCCAAGTTTTTATCCTTCATATGCAACAGTCAGTCTCTACATATTTGTTGCATATTACTATTTGTGCAATAATTTAAAACGTGCACCTGTAATGCTTGCCCCAACGGGCTTTCCTTGCCATTTCTCTTATTCACGATTGTTACGCGATATAGGTCCTTTGTGTGCATACTCTACTTGTCATGCTTCAGACCGTTCCATCTTCATATCTGTAAATCATTAAACTCTCTCCATCTCCAGATGCGAGTGTGATTCAACTAAAACATTCACAAAATATTAGTAACGTTGAAACTAATAAGCACCCGTACTAGAATACAAGGTTTTCTACGATACTTGTTAACACAAGTAATTCACTATTTATACCGGTCTTTTACCAATTTAGTTCAGGTAACGTGGGTTCACACGATAGCCCCATGTGTTGTTTACAACACTTTTATCATAATAAACCATTAATATAAATATACTTACAGGATTTGCGATCAAGTCTCGAACCGAACACTTTACTCTTTAACCATGAGCTCTGATTACCAACTTGTCACACCCTTACTAATATTGAACGATTTGCGTATAAATATCGACAATTAAATGTGTATTTACCACTACACATACTTATGAAAATACGGGTTTATTAAAACTTTTCTCAATAAAAACAATACAACATAATATGTATAAGTTCGTCATTTAAAAATGACAACGAAACAATGTGCGGAAGCTTGTAACTTGATCGTGTTCGGTTCTTCGTTGAGCTTGATCGTCATCCAGTGCTCCAATTACTACCTACATATCATAAATCATGATATACGTTAGTTATATGAAATCTATAACTAATCTAGCTAAGCCCGAAAGCTCAATACGACGACCAGGTAACTCGTATGGGTTATAGCGACTGATAACCCGGATGAGTAGATAACTTGTCTGGTTTATGGCAACTGATAACCCAGATGACCAGATAACTCGAATGGGTTATGGCAACTGATAACCCAGATGAGTAGATAACTTGTCTGGATTATGGCAACTGATAACCCAGATGACTAGATAACTCGTATGGGTTATGGCAACTGATAACCCAGATGACCAAATAACTTGTTTGGGTTATGGCAACTGATAACCTAGATGAACAAATAACTTGTATGGGTTATGGCAACTGATAAGCCAGATGACCAAATAACTTGCCTGGGTTATGGCAACTGATAACCCAGATGAACAGATAACTTGTCTGGGTTATGGCAACTGATAACCCAGATGAACAGATAACTTGTATGGGTTATGGCAACTGATAACCCAGATATATATTTAACAATTCTGGGTTACAGAACTTGTCCATTTTTCCCTTTTTAGTAAATGTTGCGTAACTTCTCTGATATTTGTTTGTTTAGCTTGAAACTTGTTTCTAATTGATCGTAATACATTTGCCTACATTATTAACCCCTAATCTTTAATCCGGATTCATAAGTTTTATGATTTACACAACCATTACCGGGTTTATGCGCATTATTATTTTGACCCGTTATGAGATTTAAGCACTTTAAGCTTAAATTATCCACAACCTTTCATATCTTTTATTCCCGCTTAATGATCTTTATTCATCTATCATCACAACTTCAGTTGTGATGGATTATGATAGAGAAATTCATTATACTACTATTCTCCCCTCGAATTTGACATTTTTACAAAATGACCCATTACACATACCTGGCTCGGGTCAAAGCATTGACCCGTTTTAATACCTTACATTATTAGTTACTAACTAAAAGCAATGCAAGCCATACGCTATTCTTCCTATGAGCACAAAACTTGACAAGCAACCATTAGTCATTATTGTCAATGGTGATAACATCACCATTTGACCCGTTTGGTCTAAATGACCATTTTACCCATTATGGCTTACACCATAAGGTAACTTTTCAAAACTCATTGTTTATTCGTCAACACGTGACCAAATTACCGTTTTACTCTTTTTACCATCAAATATGGTTTCTTACCATTTTTACTTATTCCGACCCGTATTGGTTCGCGTCGGAACGTCATAATTCAAAGACTCATTTTAAATACTAGATTACTTTGTTGTTAACCAATACATAAGTAGATATTCTACTTAAAAGATGTAAGCTTTACTTACCTTGCATCCGATTATGTTTTTTCCCGCGTATTTGATCTTCTTGACCCGCTTCTTCCCAAGTTTCCACCTAGCTTGTCAAGCATCAAACTACAATTTAACATTCGAAAGATGGTTAGATTAGTCATCATTTATCATGACTATTCCACCTTATGGACTTTATATCAAAATTACCATTTGATCCTATTATATGTCAGTTTGACTTTTAAAAGTCAACTGCCTATTAAAATATGCAAATGCACAATTAAGTTTAACAAACTCATTTAGGCATTTCATCAAATACTTGGTAGGCATTTATTTTAGGCCACCATTTTAACTAAATTCCCAAACCCAGTTCGTATCATTTCTTTCACTTTAACAAGTTCATGTAATAGTTAACATCAAGTTAACTTAGCTTTGAGTTATCAATACTAGTTCACCCATTTATCATGCTATGTTAGAACTAAGGGTTTTCATCTCTATGTGAAAACCCATTTCATCATATTACTAGACATTCATCCGAAAACCTAATAAAATCAAATTCTCTATACAAACTAGTAGACATGATGATTTCAAGCACCTATTAAGATCAATAATACCTAAATTTCATCATTTCATACAAAACCCATTTCATGTAATGTATGAGCACTTGACCTAGTCTCAAATTATTCAAGTATTTCTCAAATACTAACTAATATGATGATCATAAACATAAATACATCATCAATTTCATCATGGTACTTAAAATATTGAACTCAAAGTTATCGCCTTCAAGTTCATCCACATACTCATCATTACCAAAGCATAAATTACAACATACCTTATGATCTCCAAGCTTAGATGATCACGAATTTATGTTCATGCATGTGATTTAGCCCTAATTCATCCTCCAATTTGATGGATTAAGGTTGAACAAGGGTTTGTTCCTTGTTCTTCTTCTCTGATCTTTACTCTCACACATACTTAATGTGTGTTATGTTTATTTTGTTTATTAATAGACCTAAGTTTCACTCCTTTTTCCTTTTTGGCCCCTCTAGTTTGTCTAAATGTTTAAACCCCCATATAACACTTACTAGCAATTAACCAATTCTCATAACTAGGTTTAAATGTTCCTAGTTAACTTAGTGGGTTTGGGGAAGTTATAACCCAGTTTATTTTAAGTCCCGTTAACTCGGGCTTTTTATAAACTTTGTTTTCTCAAAAGCTTTTATTCTCTTTTTATTTAATATTAGGTTTAATTATTTAAATCCTAATATTTACCGGGTTAATTTTTACCACTAACAGTATTTTTCCCGTTCATTATTATTAACGTGGTTTGACTATCAAACCCGTTTTCGGGGTGTTGCAAGTAAGGAGTACCTGAAGGAAGGCGATCGCTCAGGGCTAAAAACCAAAGGGGCCTGCAAAATATTTAAGATTTTTATAGATATTTATACATACAAGGATGCGCAGTTGCAGAGAGGTGGGTCTCGGGCCCCATAATTTTACCCGACATGTTGACCGGAATATTTTTCCGGCAAGAAGTAGTTGCTGTGGAGATTTTAAGAGTGTAAGACGAAGAGGGTGAAGGGTGTTTAAGTAATTAAGTTAGGCTAAGTAAGTATGTATCAGACAATACATAGATAAAGAGAGTGTGCCCTTTTTAGGGGGGTCGGGGCGTGTTCGGGGAGGCCATGCGGTGAATGGTGACCCCGCGCGGGTACACTGCCGCCGGCACTCCATTTAGTTCGGTGAAGAGAAGATTTCGGTGAGTACTCACCGACTGGATTTTCGACAGTTAGCTTTAAATAAAAAAACATACAATTTTCTTATTTAAACCACAGCATTTCTCACTTTTCTCACAATCCAAACTTCTATCAACCTAATCCTTTCTTCCACAATCCAAAAATCTCAACCTATTTTTTAAAATGGCGGATAACATAACGTTGTTTATTTCATACGACATTAATGAAGACCATAATTCTTCCTCATGCGATAGTAGCTTAATTTATTTCAAAAATCTCATCAAGCAAGCTGAACTAGACTACACGGGCACATCTAGTAAAAAAGAGTTGTCCGTCATGATCGAGAGAAAGGCCACGAAACCCTTATGACAGATTAGTTTGTCTAGGAGCCCAAATACAATGATGATTTTTTTCGTCATAGGTTTCGAATGTCAAAAAGATTATTTTTTTTTTTAATTATGAGTGACATGCAAGCGAATAACCCGTGGTTTCCAGAGGGCATGGATGAGAGAATGAAGAAGAGTTTTACACCGTTTCAAAAACTTACATCGGCAATTTAACTTCCAATCGGTAACCCTCCAGACGAGAACGACGAGTACTTAAATATGGCCGAAAGCACTTCCTGTGAGTATTTATAATATTTTTGCCAAACGATATTTAATTTATATGCTTCTGAGTTCTTAAGAAGACCAATAAGCTACGATGTTGCACTTCTGTACCAACCTTATGAGGAGAAACATCACATTCCTGGGATGTTGGGTAGCTTTGATTGTACGCATTTTGTTTGGAGAATGTGTCCCACAGAGTTAGGGGCAATATATGAGAGCAAATCACAAGTTCCAGACAGTTATGCTCGAAGTGGTGGCCTCTCAAGATTTTTGGATTTGGAATGTTTTTTCTGGTCTACCAGGTTCACAAAACGACATCCATGTGCTCCAACAATCTCCGTTATTTCTTACTCAACGAAATAGAACTGCAACAAAATGTCCATTTTATGTGAACAACCACTTATACAAGCATGGATACTATCTTACCGATGGAATCTTCCCTAATTGGGTTGTGTTTGTGAAATTATTTCTATATCCTCACAATTCAAACGAAAATAAGTTCAAGAGGCAACACGAAGCGGCAAGAAAAGACGTAGAACAGGCTTTTGGTGTTTTAAAGTCAAAGTGGGGTATACTTAATTGACCAACGTGTGCTATGAATGTGAAAAAGATTTGGTATGTCGTACATATGTGCATTATTATACATAACATAATTCTAAAAGATGACGGAAATGCGATAACACCGGTACACATTCGGGATCCTCCAGTGTTAGTTCATATGTCTCTTACCTACGTCTTTATATCGTGTCAAGTTATTTATAGGATAGCATAATATGTATTAGGGATTAAAAGTTTGATATTGTTAAAGAACACATCTAGACGTGTTGGATCGAATCGCGACCTGAATGAGTCGTTCGGAAGAGTTCTTAGACTATACGAAAGGCGGAAACAGACGTATAGACTCGAAACAGCTTGAATATCACTTTAATCTTCTTGTATATTGAAATAACAACGATTACAGTCACAAGAAATACCGGCAGCACCTCGGTATCGATTCCAAAATATGTTCCAAATGACAACACAACAAGCCTATTTATAACCTACCCTATTTCTCTTGAAGATACAATATGACATTTCAAGCGAACTCACCTAAATTAACTTCAAGCGAACCTACATGACTTTCAAGCGAACCTAGAATCTGTTTTGTGTGTATATTTCTTTTGAATGCCTTGTATTTTGTGTTGAGTTGCAATGATGATGTCATCTTTATGATGTCATCATTGAATATGATGTCATCATGCTTGATCAGATCCGCAACGTAACCAAGACTCGATATAAGATGAAGTCAACAGATGTATGCACCAACAGACTCCCCCTCAGATGTTGACGAGTCTTAAGTGTCGAGTCTTCGCAATCTTCAGCCTTTATCACTCTAACATTCTTCAACTAATCTCCTCCTCAAATGATGTAACTCTCTCTTGTATTCTTCAGGATCAACAGCTGACTCTAACAACTTCAGATTCTCTCTTTCTAACCGACTCCCCCTCAAGATGTGCTGGGATCGTAGTTTAATTCAAACTCTGCTCACATATTCACAGGTTCAGGTATCGTAACCTGACTCACCTGCATATTCTCTACCCAAAACATAAGTTTCATAAAAGATAAGATATAACAAATTTAGAAACTTTGCTAATCACTTGAAGACACAACCCTGAATACATCATTTTTAAGAATCAACCAATAATGATTTATCAATTATAGATTCTGATGAACCACTTGTTATGCATATCAAATTTTTCATTTCAAACATCTTCAAACAAAGCTTTCCCAAACCTGTTCGTCATGTTCAGCACTCGGAATTTTGAAAATCAGCTCTTCAATATCAGTTGTCTAAAATCTTTTTGGATTTTTCAAAAATTTATGCTAAAACACACTGAAAATCTTTTTGGATTTTTGATATAACAGAAATGAAATGCAATAAAGAAATATTTACATACAATATTTTTGTAAGTTTGCGTAAGAGGATCATATCAGTTTTTGAGACAAATCACCAACACCGTTAAGCTTTAATCATTTTAAGTTCTAAACGATTCACTTAGATTGTCAGTATTCTGATCCACTTAAATTTTCACACAAAGTTCAACTGTTTTGAGATACAAGATTAATGTCTTAGATACTTAAACTTATTCGCGTGTCCCACCTCAGAATATACTCCCGTATCCAGATCCCAATATTCAGTCTTACAGGTGAGTATACCTAGATGATATCTGTAAGGAGTTAGGTGCGAAAACCGTGAGAGCTCAGGTCAGAACTTCCGTTCAGCAGAGAGATGACAGCTCGACTTTTGGTGGGTCCCCTTTAGAGGATCTTTTTTACAACAGCAATGATTATCAATTTTATTGTTTCATCAATTTGCTGAGGGCGGCACTATATTTCAAGCATTTGCAGAAAGTATTATGCGGGGACTAGGTCAGAATTTCCATTCAGCAGAAGTCCCGAGATAATACCCCAGATATCACTAAGTATAAAGACCTAGTATCTCAGAAAGAGAGGTCCTTCAAACAAGATTTCGGGGGTTACCCATATATCCGAGAGATGTTACCCACGAATTAAGCAAGTTTGAAATTTAGGTTTATATCTCGTCACAATCTATTAAATGTGCAAAAACCTACTGACACATCATCAGTGAGACCGTTTATCACTATTTAACTTTCCATTTCTTTAGCATGCCGTGATCGTCCACTGATGTACTATCATTTCCTCTTTTTCACAACAAAACTCATTTTTTATTTTTATCATGTTTTTGTATTTTTCAAATTTTCAAATGTTTTTGGATTTTCTGAAATTTTTACTCCCCCTAAAATGCAAACACATTTTAGGAAATTTGAAAACAAACTGTACAAGGTAAAGTGACAACCGATATCAAATTGCTTCAATTCGCCATCCACTTGGCATAAACAATCAGAACTCCCCCTCACAACAAACTATTTTCCCATTGTGATTTCAAAACACTTAAGTTTGTTTTAATCAAATGGTTTTTCCGGAAAAATAGTTTTGTTGATTTTCAAACCACTTGTAGGTTAGGGGTTCATCATATTGTTCTCCAAAATACCACTTGTAAGTATGGTCCAATCAAGTTCAACTTAATGACTTTGATTAACCATTTGAAGACGAAAGCCTTCTACAACCACTTGCAAGTTCACTTACCAACCATCCCATTTGTAAATCAAAATATAACAATATAAAGATATCACTTGTAGATTTACCAAACAAACATTTCAAGAATGATGCTGATTCCTGCTCCACTCTTACCAACCTGGGAGCTCCGGCAAGTCAGAAATTTATGGTGAAAATGCTGTCACCCAAGCCTAACCAGCCTTGGGTGATTTTGGTGGCAAGCATCTGTCCCGCCAACTTTTTGATTTGTAAAATTCTTGAGCATCCTTCACTTTCCTGTCAACCATCTTTCCAAAAATATGTTTAACATTTCCATTAAACACCTTTTCAGCATCAAAATCCTTTTTATCAGCAAAGAATTGACCTGATATCTCAAATCTACCTTTTGATTTTAGATTATCTTTCGACAATGGCGGAAAATTTTCTTCGTTCAACTCAGGAACGGAATTATCAACCTTTTTCTCAACACATGACTCCTCTGATTTTATGGAATTAGATTCATTGTCAGAACTTCTTTCAGATTTTACAACCCATTTTTGTTTGTTTAAATCAACTCTTCTTTTGTAAAAACGTTTTGAACTTTCACCTTCTTCGGAAGTTGAATTTTCAAACACTTTCGATTTCTCAGTTGATTGTTTCTTCTCAAAGACAAGTTTTTCTTTCAGTTTTGAGTTAGAAGTAACTTCCTGTTTTGTGTTGTTAGACTGTTGGCAATTCCAAGCAATATGTCCAACTTTTTGGCACTTAAAACAAGTTTTTCTGTCAACTTTTTGAGCAAACCTCTTCACATTCCTCTTTACCTCAGCAAGAAACTCTTTGTTTGACTGTTTCCAGAATGGTTTCTTCTGCTCATCTTCAGAACTTCCTCCTGCAACAAATGTTGTTTTTGGTTTATAATTTTTCTCATTTCTATAATTTTCTGAAGAACTAAAACCAAGACCTTGCTTTTTGAAATTACCATTATGGTTTGGTTTCTTTCGATAACCTGAACCATAATTGTAACCCTTTTTCTTGTTCATTCTCTGTTGAACTCTTGAAGTGTATTTTTTAGGTTTTTCAAAAAGATTTAAATCTTTTATTTCAGAAACATTAATTTCTGTTAATTTGAAAACCAGATTGATCTTTTCAGTTTTAACACTTCTTATTGGGAATTCTTCATCAGAAAATAATTTGTCTGAATCACTCAAAGTATATGCCACTTTGATAGGTTCATCACTCAAATTATTTTTCGACAATAGAAATTCTTTGTTGTAAACCCGTTTGACTGGTGAACTCGGACTCTTTTCTGACGAACTCAGACTCTTTTCTGACGAACTCGAACTCTCAGATTTAGACTCCGACTTTAACTCTTCATCCGTATCCAACACCTGATCGACAACTTTCTTTATTAACTCAGACTCATGATCAGTGTCAGACGCTGTGAATGTAACATCAATGTTATCCGGTAACTCATCAATGGTTTTAGACTTTAACTTGATGTTTAGAGCCTTAGTTAAACGTTCCTCATTTGGCTTTCTGGGAGAATAACTTTCATGGATCGGGGGCGGACATCGGTTATACTTGACACTTTGTTTCTTACCAGTATCAGTATCTTCAGTCTTTTCCTCCATGAATGCTTCAAGACCTGCAACAGTAGGATAAACACGATCAATCAAGTAATCACGTGTTGTATAACTCAACAGTAATCGTTTAATCCTTTCACTTTCGATTTTTTCAAGCTCCAACTCCTTCTTCAGCTTAGCACAATCTTCAATATACTCATTGATGACCTTTTGCTTTGTCATTAAGGTTCCATTCATCCTCATCTGAGCAGTTTCAACTTCTAAATTTGTCTTCTTCAAACTATCAACTGTTCTGTTCAGAACATCATACGACTCTTTCACGTACTTCACATCAGACAATAAATCTTCTTTAATTTTCTCCAAATCAGCAATCTTCTTATCTTTTTCTTCACAAGCTTTGCAAGATTCTGAACACTTCAAACATGGTTTTTCAACTTCAACCATTTTTTCAACTGTCTTTTCAACCTCGACAATCTTTTCAACTTCAACGAGTTTCTCAATTTCAACAATTTTTTCTATTTCGACAATTTTCTCAACTTCGATTAATTTTTCAACTTCAACTATTTTTTCCACCACTTTCTCCACTTCAACGATTTTCTCTACTACTTTCTCAGTCAATTGATCAACATTATCTTTTCCAGCTTCTGTCTTTGTCTTTTCATCAGCTAGTATTCTTGCTGCTTCCAGTTCTCTCTTCAATTTAGCAATCTTCTTCTGATACAGCAACTCCATTTTATCTGCAAAAAACAAATTAAAACTAGTAGGGTCAATGCCTTTTCTAGCTTTGTTGAGATGTTCTTCCTCATCATCAGTATCCACATCACTTCCAAGATCTGGAAAGATCGGGATTCTTTTCTCACTAGTCTCATCTTCACCCAGAAATCTAGCAACTAGAGCTGAACCAGGTATGTATTTGTCCCAACTAAATCCCTCTGCAACTTTTTCATCATCTTGATGAATAAGTAAAGCTTTCTTCTTTCCATCTTCAATAGCACGAGCAGGTGCAGTTTGAGGTTGTTGAGCAATCTGATGGAAAATTGATTTCTGATAATAATTGTTCTTTTCTTGATTCTCGGTTGCTTCTTGATTTTTACACTCTCGTTTAAAGTGTCCCTTTCCTTTGCAACGAAAACATGTTACTTTTGACTTGTCAAATCCTAATGGAGAATTAGCCAATCCCCGAAACTCATCTCTTCCTGTGATTTGTTGAAATTTTTCTGCACGTCTAACAACACTAGCCATACACCATTTCACATCCATCAACTCAAGTTCCTCTGCGTCAATTTGGTCATAATCTTCTTTCGTAAGCATTAGATTACCAATTTTGCCACCAATCAAGCTTTCATGCGATTCCAACATAGCAACGAGTGATGCCATGTGTTGCTTTGCTATTTCCGGAGACAGATTTTGACCATTTTGAATGTTTAAGGTAACGTTGCATTGTAGATTTGTTGAATTCGGTTGTTGAGGACTTTATGTTGTAAAGTTTGGATCAAAACTTGAATATGCAGACGAAGATCCACCACTTTAAGTCACACTACTACCCTTTGTTCCAGATGAGCTGTCAGCACTAAAACCAGTTTGGATCTTTGGGCTCGGGCTGGGAGTAGCCTCAAACTTGTTCCCTCGGTAATACAGACTGACATCTTGTTTAGCATTCGGATTTGTCATGATAGCCATTTTCTGGATATCCAACTCGTGCTCTTCAATTTTCTGAATAAACTGTGCCAGATTCATATTCTCAGACTTTCTCATGTGTTTCATAATCATCAAATAAGTTCCCCATTTCTGCTGTGGTAATGCATCAGCAAGTTTATCCACCCATTCCTCGTCATCTTTCTTTATATCCAGCCTTCCCATTTCCAACACAAGATGACAATATATGTCAATTGTCTGTTTCGTTGTTTCATGATCGAAAGCTACAAACATATCAAATGATTTCTTCAGTAATGCCTTTCTGTTCTTGATCATATCTGCACTTCCTTTAAACTTTTGAATCAATGCATTCCAAATCGATCTAGCAGTACCCTCATGCTGAAGTAAAACAAAGATGTCTTCTTTAATTGCCTGTTGAAGAATACTGATCATCATTTTCTCACTAGTATACTTCAATTTGTCAGCCTCTGTAAAGTCACTGAAACCCTTTTCAAGCCCACGCTCATTTTTCAGTTTTTCATAATCTTTCTCCAGTGAACACCAGGCATCAAACTTGTAAGCTTGCACCCAGTTTTCAAATCGATTCTGCCATCCTTTAAAATCTTCAATGTACATCAGTTTTGGCGGTTTCTGATGAGTTCCCGTCTCATTCTCACTGTAAAATGTTTCAGCAGCAGTAACTGGAGCAACAGGTGTCGCAAAAGCATTGTAAAATTCTTCAGACATGATTCAAAGTTAAAGTTTCA
Organism: Helianthus tuberosus; assembly: GCA_030545235.1. Classification (NCBI taxonomy): domain Eukaryota; kingdom Viridiplantae; phylum Streptophyta; class Magnoliopsida; order Asterales; family Asteraceae; genus Helianthus; species Helianthus tuberosus. The sequence goes on along the minus strand of CM060371.1, from coordinate 133,931,640 downwards.
CACACACAAACTTTCTTGTTTTAAAAATACTGGTCTCAAACGAGCTGGATCACCTCACAAAACACCGGAATTACCCACAATTGACTTATCACAATTTGATGGGGCCGAGAACGTGTGGTGGGCTGACAACAATCAGCTTAATTGAACCAAAATAACTCAATTGACATTATTAGACCTTCTGAATTCAAAAGACTAACAACATTAATGAAATCGCCACACTTAATTGAACCAAAATAACCACTAAGCTGACAACCACAATTGTTTCACTTTAAATCTGATTGGGCTAAACAATTTTATGCTATTATCAAAACACTTTTGCCGACAATTTTGATGTTTAAACACTGGGACCGAGAAGTATTAATAATGATTCGCATGTACCAACAATACTCAAAAACTTCACATGCACATATTGAAAACAACAAATGTATTTAAGTGTCCGACAACAGTTAGGTTTCACATGCAAAAAATCATCATGGGCTGTCACTATTTTCAATTTAATACATCTCACATGGGCCGATTACAATCACTTAGTGGACGAAAACAATGCATGGCCCGACAACTGTTTAATTGTTCAACACAACCTGATTGGACCGTGAACTTTAACTCTAGGAACGATGAAAGCACATGCAAATTCTGATCAACCGATACAACCTGACACAAATCACATGAAATACCAATGACCTGACATCCTCGATTAATGTTTCACACAACTCGATGCACTTTTCCACACTAAATACAATTCAAGCGGAATATCGTTCAAACTGTGTTTTCAAGCGGAATGTCGTTTTCAAGCGGAGTCATTCACAAAAATGTAATTTCAAGCGAGATCACAACGTATTTTCAAGCGAAATACCAGTTCTCAAGCGGAATCTGAATGATTTTTTCAAGCAAAATCAAGATGAAATCAGCATTTCGAACGAAATTTCAAGCGAAATTACGAAAATGTCAAGTTTTAGATTGATTTTAATGCTGAAATTTTCCAGGATTTGTTAGCACATGATTGCGAGTATAATGTGAAAGTTTGAGCCGATTTTAACCGTGAAATTTATCAATTTTGTGAAAGAAGGTGTAGAAAACAGATTTTCAAGCTGAATTTGGCAAGAACTCTTCCTCCTGAGCTCTGATACCACTTGTAGGATCGAATCACGACCTAAATGAGTCGTTCGGAAGAGTTCTTAGACTATACGAAAGGCGGAAACAGATGTATAGACTCGAAACAACTTGAATATCACTTTAATCTTCTTGTATATTGAAATAACAACGATTACAGTCACAAGAAATACCGGCAGCACCTCGGTATCGATTCCAAAATCTGTTCCAAATGACAACACAACAAGCCTATTTATAACCTACCCTATTTTGCTTGAAGATACAATATGACATTTCAAGCGAACTCACCTAAATTAACTTCAAGCGAACCTACATGACTTTCAAGCGAACCTAGAATCTGTTTTGTGTGTATATTTCTTTTGAATGCCTTGTATTTTGTGTTGAGTTGCAATGATGACGTCATATTTATGATGTCATCATTGAATATGATGACATCATGCTTGATCAGATCCGCAATGTAACCAAGACTCGATATAAGACAACGTCGACAGATGTATGCACCAACAAGACGAATGAGTCACATCCATGCGGATGAGGATTCATTCGTATGAATGAGTCATTCGCTCGAATATGTCATCCGCCCCAAAACAAATGTCTATATATAGGATGTTGGGGGCGCATAACCACATAACTGGGGATTTCACTCGAAAGATCATATTTTGTCAAATCATTAGTATGTACTGTTATGTTGTCCAAATTATTGAAAATTGAGAAAATATGGAATTCTTGCTTCTTCTACTTCACTTTTATGGATTCTGCACATACATTGGAAGCTTAGATATCACCGTGTGTTGTTAAGTCGATCAAACCGGTCCTAACAAGTGGTATCAGAGCCAAGGAGGCTGATATCTACAAGAAAAGCTCAAGAATATCAAGATTCAAGACCATTCTTCTACTCATTTTCTATTTTTTACAAACCACAGTACTACAACCACACATTTTATACACCATGTTGGTTTTCAAAATAATATCCACTATAAAGGCTTTCGCAGAGTTTTCAACAAGGGCGGACCTACCCACATTTATGGTTGGGCGGGCGCATCCCTTGAAAAAAAATAGTGTTAATTTTTGTCGAAAATCCCGGCCGCACTCCTTGGAAATTTTCACCCGCACCCCTTAAAAATTTTCAACCGCCCCTCTTAAAAAAATTGATGAATTTATAAAAAATAAAAAAATTAAAACACTGATTTTTATTAATATATAAGTATATAATACAATTTATATATTTATTCTTTAACCATTTAATTAGTTAACCCAATCTACAATCTATTTTTATTAACCCAACTATCCAAATCCAAACCCAACTCAAAGATTTTGAACTAAATAAAATAACCCAAACCAACCCACCCACTCGGCTTCCAAAATCCAAATCGCTCCCCAAAAAAAGACGCCCAGCAACAGTAGAAGCGGCTCACAGTTGGACGAGTTTTTTGGCTAGAAAATTCAAAATTCCCACTGCTCCTACTATAATTACACCTGAATTCTGACTTAGAACGGGTATCATTTCTTTATTGATTGTTTTTTTTTTTTTTTTGATGTTTTATGTGGTGATTATGAGAAAATATAAATGTATAAGGGTTTGATCTTTTTATGTTTTTTTATAGGTTTTTTGGTTGTTCACTTGTTCTAGACTTGTAGTTAATGATTTTGTTGATAACTAATCAACATTTAAAACTTTCGTTTCAATGTTTAAAGATTAAAATTGAAAATTATGGACTATGGTAGAACATGATTGTTTATTTTGTTTAAGTGTTTAGTGTTGGTTTATGAACTTATGGAGCGATTTATATATGATAGGAATCATGAGGGTGAAAATTTCTAAGGGGTTTTGGATAGACATGTGAATGAAACCATAAGTGATTTATATGTGATAGGAACCATGAACGATTTACATAGAGAAAGACTTGTTTAAGAAAGCGTTTCTAGATGATGTCTTGGATAGATTTCAAAAAATGAAAAACCGTAGGACACAATTTTAAATATATTTGTAATGACGTTTGACATTTTTTGATGATTATATAAATTTTAGTTTGATATTCTTTTATTTTACATGACCCGACCTGACCCTACCCGATTCGACCCGCTATATGAACCGATTTTTATATAGTTAGGTGCCTAAAATCGTTAAAATATTCAACACCCCCATGAAAAGTTTCATGGGTCCGCCAGCGGTTTTCAACCATGGTAATGTGTCTCTCGTAAGGCATTTACATTACATATAATATCATATCATATCATATCATATTATATTGTCTGTAATGTTACTTGATTGATGAGTCAAGCAAAAACCCAAAACAAACAACTACCACTGCTTAGCTCCCTCTTTCCGTCGGTTACATGCAACCTGTAACAACCACCACCATCGCCGTTACCAGCGAGCCCGCCTCAAACCACCACCACGGCGAAGCATTAAAGCGAAGGACCAGCTCCGGCCACCACCTTCATACGCCGCACATTCCCTCTTCCCACCTGATGACGGGGGTAGCCCAAGACCAAACATGAATGATTTAAATACGTAAATGTTCATAAGGCAAAATGGTTCAAAGGTTAAAACCCTGGGAAGACGAGATAAAGTAGCACGGAACAGCAAGTAGTCATGTCTCCAGATTACTTCACCAACTCGCCAGCCGCAAAAGCAATGCAGGTCCACAGAGCACACTCTATTATCCAGGGGTCAAAAGGCTTCAACCCCCGAAAGGGTAAGCCCCTCACTGCAAGCAAGGTCACTAGTCAAATGCATTCCTCTTTGGGAGATGTCTTCTCCTATATATTTGATACTTCATTTACTGAAGTGAAGACATTCCTGGCCAGGCCTGTTTCCTTAAAACTCTGGTCATTCACATCGAGTACTTGCTTTATGCGAGTTACTCCCTTTCACATCCAACACACACATTCCGTTTGCTCCCACATCCGAATCTGAATACACTTCAGAGGAGGATCTTCAGCAAACAATAAACATAAACTAGTGAACCTCCTTCCACGTCTTGCAAACGTGGGGGGACCCCACGACCTGCGTTAGGCAAAGTTGAACCCTTCAACCCTTTTGCCTAACCAGCCCAGCTACTATCCTTGGTCTATTATTTGTTGCATCAACAAGTTGGCGCCCACCGTGGGGCTACGCCGCTATTTCTCCTCAAAAAGACCTAGTAGTGTAGCTCTCTTCACTTAAAATCACCATGTCTGAAAGTGGATCCCCGGGTGAAGTAAATCAGATTCCAAACACCTCAACCCCGGGTAGTAGCCAAGCTCATGTGGCTATACCAACTTCTTTCTCAACTCCGGGAAGCACACCTGAGTTCCTCACCTTCAACACGCCAACTCCGTCCAGATCTGGAGTTCCTTCTCCCAATATCGGTGTCTCTGACGCTCCAGCATGTGTTGAACTTACCCCCTGAGGGGGTTGCCAACAATTTCCTTGAGTTGAGGTCTCTCCTCAACCAACATGTGAGTAGAGAAAGAGAAAAGGGAGTAAGGATTTGTCTAGACTATAACGAGCCGGAACCAACGTTATCTCCCGGACCTCCTATCCCTCCTTTTACAATTAGGAGTGAGGCTAGTCCCAGTAATCCTCCAAACCCTCATCCATATCTATCCACAATGACGAATCCCACAGTGCATCCCATCTTCTCTTCCCAACCAATTATAAGTGGTGCTCCTTTGGGGCATGAGCTAACCCTCGACCAGCTCCTACAGTCCCCAGTGACAAGCCTTCCAACTTCTACAACAACCTCATGGGAACAAGCCCTATCCGTGCTCCCCTTGGCCCGAAGTGCTGTTATGAGCACCCCCTTTGGAGTTAGCTGCTCAGTTGCACCCGGAAGCCTCCAAGGCTTCAACCTCATGCCCCCAATGATGGCCCATATGATGGCCAGCTTCCCGTGGCAGCACTTTATTAATCAAGTGCTGGCCACCCAGGGAAACAACGGCAACGGCAATAACGTGGGTGCAAGGGCTGAAGAAGACTTGGCCAAACCATTTGTCTAGACTATGACGAGCCGGAACCAACATTATCTCCCGGACCTCCTATCCCTCCTTTTACAATTAGGAGTGAGGCTAGTCCCAGTAATCCTCCAAACCCTCATCCATATCTATCCACAATGACGAATCCCACAGTGCATCCCATCTTCTCTTCCCAACCAATTATAAGTGGTGCTCCTTTGGGGCATGAGCTAACCCTCGACCAGCTCCTACAGTCCCCAGTGACAAGCCTTCCAACTTCTACAACAACCTCATGGGAACAAGCCCTATCCGTGCTCCCCTTGGCCCGAAGTGCTGTTATGAGCACCCCCTTTGGAGTTAGATGCTCAGTTGCACCCGGAAGCCTCCAAGGCTTCAACCTCATGCCCCCAATGATGGCCCATATGATGGCCAGCTTCCCGTGGCAGCACTTTATTAATCAAGTGCTGGCCACCCAGGGAAACAACGGCAACGGCAATAACGTGGGTGCAAGGGCTGAAGAAGACTTGGCCAAACCATATAAGCCAAGCAACCTTTCATGCTTTTCACATCAGATATCTAATTATGATTTTCAAGCAAAGATCAAGATGCCTCCTCACATCAAAACATACGATGGGACTGAAGACCCTGAGGACCATCTCCAGATCTTTACCGGTGCAGCAAGGATAGAGAAATGGTCAAACGCTGAATGTTGCCTAATGTTCATGCAAACCCTTGTTGGATCAGCCAGAATCTGGTCAACGACTTACCTGCTCGAAGCGTTCGAAGCTTTAACGACCTCAGCAAGGGTTTTCTGGCCAATTTCTCCCAACAAAGGCGATATGTTAAAGACGCAACAGTAATCTTCCAGATAAAACAACGTGATGATGAAAGTCTTCGAGCGTTCATTGAACGATATAAGAAGGAAGGTCTAACTTATGTAGGGGCAGATGAGAAAATGAGAGTGGCTGGTTTCATGAATGCCATCACATCCAAATATCTCACAAGAGATTTCAACAAATCCCTGCCCAAGACCTTGGAAGAAGCTCTCGAGAGGGCTGAAGCCCACATCCGGGGAGAGGAGGCGGTAGACATTAAAGAGCAAAGGAAAAGGGGATCCAGCTGGCGAAGCAATAGTCTAGCTAGAAAAAGGGAAAACTTCAACTCTTATGACAGGCGTCAAAGGGTTCAGACCCTCGAAGGTCTGAAGGCCGGAACCCTTCAAGCAGGGAGAAAGGCATGAGTTTCACACCCCTCACAAAGACCCCTCAAGAAATCCTCGCAACTGAAGAAGTCAAGCAAAACTTTCGGCCTCCTAGGCCTCTCCCCAAAAGCAGAAAAAATGAGAACTCCACACAGTTTTGTGAGTTTCATGAAGAAAAAGGTCACCACACCAATGATTGCTTCCAGCTCAAGAAAAGAATTAAAGAAGCTGTTAAGTCCGGAGAACTCGCTCATTTGGTGAAGGGGGTACGAGCCAAAATGGCTGAAGGAAAGGGCAAGGAAGTCAATATGGTGGATTTTGATGGAAGGGTTCCTCACAAGAGACAGCGGTTGGAAGCTTGGGAACTTCAGTGTGTTTGCTTCCCCCCAACAGAAAAAGACCCTCTTTCAAGCCCTCTTGTGATAGAAGCTACTGTGGGAACGTTGCAAACATATAGGGCATACATAGACACTAGGGCAGCCACTGAAATCATGTTCGAGAAATTCTTCAACCGTTTGAGTAATGAAGAACGTTCAAGGCTTCAACCCTTTGGAACCTCCATAAAAGGTATTGCCGATATACCCCTCAAGCCTTTAGGGCAACTGATACTTAATGTTCGTTTCAGCGAAGGTCAGAAGGAAAGAATCCAACCACTCACCTTTGTGGTTATCAACATACCTTCAAACTATGATGTGATCATTGGAAGACCAGGGCAGTGTGCATTCTACATGGCCGTGTCTGTTGGCCATGGCACTATCAAATTTCCTACCGAGAGGGGAATAGCAACCCTTCAACCCTCTCATGAAGCCTACCTGGTTGAAGGGGAAAATTCCAAAAGTGAAGAAGACAAGCAAAGGCTAATCATAAATCCTAAGTACCCTGAGCAGAGAATAAGGGTCAATCCAGGCCTTTCACAAGAAACCCTCACGTATCTTGAAAAGTTGTTAACACATTACAGCGATGTTTTCGCTTGGTGCCCAGAAGATATGACGGGGATCCCCCGAAACATTGCTGAACATGAGTTAAGAATACCCCCGGATGTCAAGCCAGTGGTCCAAAAGAAAAGGAGTCTAGCACCTGAGAGAAGTATGGTTGCTTTCCAAGAAGTTGGAAAGCTTGTGTCGGCCGACATCCTCCGAGAAGTCAAGTACCAATCATGGGTTGCAAACCCGGTTATGGTCAAGAAACCAGACAACTCTTGGAGGATGTGCATAGATTTCAAAGATCTCAACAAGGCTTGTCCTAAGGATTGCTATCCACTACCGAAAATTGATCTCAAGGTTGACTCACTCACCGGTTACCCTTTCAAATGCTTTCTTGATGCTTACAAAAGGTATCATCAAATACTCATGAAAAAAGAAGACGAGGAAAAGACAGTGTTCCACACTGATAAAGGAATCTTTTGTTACCAAAAGATGCCTTTTGGGCTTAAAAACGCTGGAGCAACCTACTGTAACACCCCGAAAACGGCTTTGGTAATCAAACCACGTTAATAGTAAAGACGGGTAAAATACCTTTAGTGGTAAAAATTTACCCGGTAAATATTAGGATTTAAATAATTAATCCTAATAATAACTAAAAAGTGAATAAAAGCTTTTAAGGAAATAAAAGCTTAGAAGGCCCGAGTTAACGGGACCTAAAATAAACTTAGTCATAAATATTCCCGAACCCGCTAAGTTCACTAGGAATATTAAACCTAGTTAATAAGTGGGAATGTTATTGAAAATAATTAGGTTGTGATCTAATTAATAACTAACCAAACACGAGGGACCAAAGCCGGGTAACTTGAAATTGAAATTAAAAACTTAAAAATAAACACAACACACACACAAGTGTGTGTGTGCGTGCGTGGTTAAGGTCAGGAGAAAGCTCCCATGGAGCTTTAGCCCTAGCTTCAACAAATCAACGAAATTGAAGGTCGAATCCAGCCCGAATCGAATGCATGAACACGTATTAATGATCACCTAGTCGTGGGGATCACAAGGTATGTTGAAATTTATGATTTGGTGATACTTTGAGATTATGATGAACAATCATAATCGAAATTTTGGAATGAATATTAAATCTATGAGTGTTATTGTGATTATATCTTGGTTTAGGAACAAACCCTAGTAGAAATCTTGATGAATTGTTGTCAAAACTAGGGATTTGATAATTACCCTAGTATGAGCTATGTGGGTTTTGGTTGAATTGATGAAATTGATGTCCTAATGGTGTTTATAAACATCATACTAATTCATATGAATGAACTACTTGAACAAATTAGAGATTTTGTTAAGAGTTCATAAGTAACTAGAAGTGGGTTTTGTTAGAAATGATGAAATCATGAAGAACTTGAAGTAATATCACTTGTATGTGATTAACAAGTAAACTAGGAAGTGGGTTTTTATGTAATAGTAAAGGTGATGATAAGTTTATGTTTAAAATCATCATATTGGATAATAGAAACAAGGCACTCAAACAAATTAAGTGATTTGGGAACTTGTTCATACATGATTGAAATGGGTTTGAATGTTATGATGAAATTTGGTAGCCATGTTCATGTAACTAAGTGTATAAGATCATGTTAGCTACTAATTGATAGATAGAACTTGAATGTGCATTTATATGCTAAGGGGCGTTTGACTTTTAGTAGTCAAACCGACCATTAACAAAATCGAATGGTATTTGTGATAGAAAATATGTAAGATGGAATAGTCATAATTAATGATGACTAATATAACCGTCTTACGAATTATGATGATAGTTTGGCGCTTGACAAGCTAGGTGGAGGCTTGGAAAAGAAGCGGGTCAAACGAAGCAAGAATGGTGGAAAAAGCATAATTCGGATGCAAAGTAAGTATATCTTACACTAGTTATTTATTTATAATATTCTTTCGTCGTATTAGTTACGAATAAAGAAAAATACCTAATTGAGATATGATGTTCCGACATATGGTCGTACGGAACAAGATAATCAAATATGACAAGAAAACATAACGATGGCTAAAAATGAGTTAAACCGGTAATTCGATCATATTATGACGAATGAAGCATGTACTTTTAATGGTTATTATATAAGTTAAATCATAATAACCATTAAGGGCAAAATGGTAATTTTGACAATTTGACAATGGTAATTGGTCATATAGACCAAACGGGTCAAAAGGTGAAATCATCACCCTTTGACAATATCGACTAATGGGTTGTCAAGTTGCATGAATTTAGGAAATAAATAGCACATGGATGCTTACATAGCTACTAAGGAAAGGTATTGAAACGGGTCAATGTATTGATCCGAGCCAGGTACGTATAGTAATACAACTCATCATGTAGAATTTGGAGTTTTATGACAGTTAGACAAAGTTAAAATAAGCCATTCGGTTATCTTTTAGGTAAAGCGAATAATTTGAGTTATGATTATGGTGTTTAGAAACATATTGGTTTCTAAACAAGAATATGGTTAAAAGGTCGGACTTTGGGGTTCAAACAAGCACTAATTGTCCTTCGTCGTAAATGAAGGACTAAGATTGACCAAAACGCCCTTGTAGGCCAAATTGAACAAACAACCCTTAAAGGTTGTTTGGAAATGAGTTTTTCAATTAAATAATTACTTAGGAAGAGTATAGAAGTTGAAAGATGTAAAACGTTAGTCAAATGGCTCTATTTGAGTCTTTGCCGTAAAATAACTATTTGAAGGGTAAATTCTGGTACACATAAATCATCACATCGAAGCCACCACAAATATAGTTGTGGTGGAAGATCCTTTGTTAAGAAATATGGATATATATATTTTGAAAATGAATGAAAGCAAATGGTGCTAAAATATGCTTGAATACCTCAAACGGGTCAAATAAGCATATGGGTGAAAATGGGTTAAAGAAGGTATATAATTCTATAATTGGAACCCAATATGTTAGATATCCTTGAATTTAATAGGTTTATGAGAAATAAGGGTCAAACAAACTTGTATGTTTGATAAAATCACAAACGGGTCAAATTTTGGTAAAAGAGTAATAAGCCGAAGACTTAAAAGTCTTGAATTTTATCAAGCCGGATGTCGGATTTTAACTCCATATGACGGAGAATCAAATTACAAACATGTAGGAAGAAACGGTAGGTCAAACGGATAAGCGGTTTGAAAGATACGAAAGATTTCGTGTCAAGTTGCGGCAAATTGGAGAAGCTGAATGCAGGTGCCACCGTAAATTACGGTGTCCACCGTAATTTACGGTGGAGTTGAAAAATGCTACGGTGAATCTCTTCTGATTTACGGTGAAAACAAGTCAAAACAAGGACCACCGTAAATTACGGTGTCCACCGTAATTTACGGTGGACCCCGTACAAAAATGTATATTTTGATCAGTTTGTTTTCCGGACTCGTTTAAATGCGTTTTAAATACCGTATGACTAAAGCATTTCATGTTTATGAAATGTAGGTACTTTCTGGGGTGCCGGGAGACGATCAAGCTCAGCGAAGAACCGAACACGACAAAGATACACGCTTCCGCACATTGCAACGTTGTAGATTTTAATCAACGAATTCGACCATGTTTTGTAGAATAACCTATGATTTATAAAAGTTTTAATAAACCCGTATTTTTATAGCATGTGTAGTCTTAACTACACATCTAATCGTTGGTATTTACATATTAAATAACTAGGGTGTTACAAGTTGGTATCAGAGCGCTGGTTTAAGAGATTCAAGTATGGTGGGAAAACTATGCTTGGACTTAAACCTTATGCTCTTAACAAAGAATAGTGTTCGGTTCGAAGCTTGATCGCAAATTCGGTAAGTACAAGTACGTTATTAGCTAGTATGCTTAAGTGTTGTAAACAACACATAGAGCTATCGTGTGGTATACGTTACCCCAATTTAAATGATTGTTAGGGTTGACGAAAATACGCGCGTTGACATGTATAGTAGAAAATGCCTTGTATTATAATACGGGCGATTATTGAAGTTGACTTTACTAACTTTTGTGAATGTTTTAAATGAAGGACACTCGCGTTTGAAGACGACGAGAGTCAAACAAATTATGGACATGATGATGGAACGGTCCGGGGTACGACAGAAAGAGCATACTCATTAAGGACCAAAATCGCGTAACGGTCGCGAACAAGACTAATGACAAGAGAAGCCCGTTAGGGCAAGCATCACCAGGTGCACACTTTTAAATTTAATCGCACGAGCCGTTATATGCAACAAACACATAAGTAATAACGGTTGCATACACATATGACAGAACTTGGAAAACCTGATTTCCAAGAGAAATTTAATAGGAAATGTGTTATTCACAATGATGAATAACAAATGAATAACAAGACTTGTTTATATAGAAACTTGGACGAGAGTGATCATCCAAGCAAGTATTCTCAATACAAATCCTATTGAGAAAATTTATGATCACATCAATGAATGCGAATAAATGTTCATAAAAAGGGACATTGTACATGTTCAAGGATAAACGATTAAAACTAATAATTGTTAACTAACAATTAAATAGAGTTTTGCCAAATGAAACCATAAACATGGAGACAATTTGAGGAGTTACTTACATGGGACGTGATGTGGTAATTATAATAAGGTCACGCGTACCACGTGTTGATCGCTTACTCTGGCCAAGTAAGTAGTGAACACATGATAGCATGAGCTTCTTATAATGAGCGCAGTTATGTCCGATGTAGTAAGGGCGGGGTGAATGGGACTAAGTAAAAAGTACCCAAATGAATCAGACAAGCAAAATATTTGATAATAATGTAAACGCACAACCGAGTGACGGAAGCGTATTACATTAGGATAATGAGCCCGAGTGAAGGGACAAAGAAGCATGATTAAACAAGTATTGGGAGGGAGTGTACTTACACTCGAACCCAGAAAACGCAAGCATGATTAAACAAGTATTGGGAGGGAGTGTACTTACACTCGAACCCAGAAAACGCAAGTGTGATTAAACAAGTATTGGGAGGGAGTGTACTTACACTCGAACCCAGAAAACGCAAGCATGATTAGACAAGTATTGGGAGGGAGTGTACTTACGCTCGAACCCGGAAATTGCAAATGAGTCCCTTAACGGGTCGTTTTTGTAAAACGTCCAACTTAAAGACAAAGTCGGAATATAAAAATGAAGCGAGGTCTTAATGCATACCGGAAGGGTTGCAATAATAACGACTTCGGTAAAACACCCGGTTGATGGGTAAGGATTTAAACACATGCGTAAACCGAGAGACGAGAACAAGAATTTAAAGTCAAAAGACTCAGATTATGAGTTATGACTAAAAGACCATAAAATTTCGTAAACAGAAATTTTGATAATTATATCCAACCATTTTGAGGTTGAACGGGTTGAATAAAGTATAAATGCTTAATGGCATAAGTAGGCGCAAGCCGGATAATGGTAAGCTTGAGACAAACGGACGCGTAAATAACGTCAGAAGTCATAAAGTCGGAGGATTAGCCCGGAAGTAAACAAATGAAGCCTTAGACTACGGTCAAGGTCAAATGAAGTTCAAGGGTGAAAACAAATGATTTTCAAACATAAAAGAGTGCTTTGACACCATATATATATTTCAATATAGACATGCGTAAAGAATGATCTACGGGATCAATATAACCCTTGGGGTTATAAACAATGGAAAAGTCTACGAGACTAATATGACCTACGGGTCACGACTAGAAAGAAATAGACTACAAGGACCTAGCCTTAAAGAGGTGAAGGTCTAATAAAATAGCCTATAGAGCAAAACGATAAAACTTACAGGGTTAATTAGACAAAGCGACGGATAAATTGAGAATCCCCGCATAAAACAAAGGCTGTAAAAGAATAAATTATGGACTGTCGATATCCCAGTATGGATGATTGACACAAGTTAAAGAAAAAGATCCTAAAACTAAAACTTCGGTTTTAGTAAGAAGTAATGTTTTTACAAACATAAATTCTGATAGGAATTTAAATAGTAAGCATGAAAGATACAAGTCTTGACGCTGATAGGCGCAAGACGATATATTCGAAAAGTGATATTTTCGAAAATGAAATTTTGATATAAATTAAACATGATATAACACAATCACGGTCAAGAAATGTAATGTGAAGTAGAATCACATTATAACCAAGCAAGCGGTAAATAGTAACTGGACTAATAAGACTAATTAGTGAGACCCGTCAAGGTCATTTAAATAAATTTGGTTTGCTTGTAAGCGGTGGATTCGGTATAAATGAACCGAATAAATAAAATTGAAAACAAAAGAAATCGTTGCAAAAAGTGAGAGATTTCACTAAAGACTTTTAAACGGGTCAAAGTCACGGATTCATAAAGAATTCGATAGTATATGAAAGCGAGGAATATCGCTAAGTTAATTAAACTAGTGGAAATAACGAGATTACGTTATTTCCAGTCGCATTATGTCATGTAAGATACGTAGATGATTAATAACCAAAAGAATATTACCATATTTTTTTGGTAATACTAACAATCGGTTAAGATATGAAAAATGCTTAATTAATTATCGAGAGCAGATACATGGAGTTGAACTCGATAAATTAAGTAAGAAAAGGTTTCGAGGACGAAACCTCTTTAAGGGGGGGTAGACTTGTAACACCCCGAAAACGGCTTTGGTAATCAAACCACGTTAATAGTAAAGACGGGTAAAATACCTTTAGTGGTAAAAATTTACCCGGTAAATATTAGGATTTAAATAATTAATCCTAATAATAACTAAAAAGTGAATAAAAGCTTTTAAGGAAATAAAAGCTTAGAAGGCCCGAGTTAACGGGACCTAAAATAAACTTAGTCATAAATATTCCCGAACCCGCTAAGTTCACTAGGAATATTAAACCTAGTTAATAAGTGGGAATGTTATTGAAAATAATTAGGTTGTGATCTAATTAATAACTAACCAAACACGAGGGACCAAAGCCGGGTAACTTGAAATTGAAATTAAAAACTTAAAAATAAACACAACACACACACAAGTGTGTGTGTGCGTGCGTGGTTAAGGTCAGGAGAAAGCTCCCATGGAGCTTTAGCCCTAGCTTCAACAAATCAACGAAATTGAAGGTCGAATCCAGCCCGAATCGAATGCATGAACACGTATTAATGATCACCTAGTCGTGGGGATCACAAGGTATGTTGAAATTTATGATTTGGTGATACTTTGAGATTATGATGAACAATCATAATCGAAATTTTGGAATGAATATTAAATCTATGAGTGTTATTGTGATTATATCTTGGTTTAGGAACAAACCCTAGTAGAAATCTTGATGAATTGTTGTCAAAACTAGGGATTTGATAATTACCCTAGTATGAGCTATGTGGGTTTTGGTTGAATTGATGAAATTGATGTCCTAATGGTGTATATAAACATCATACTAATTCATATGAATGAACTACTTGAACAAATTAGAGATTTTGTTAAGAGTTCATAAGTAACTAGAAGTGGGTTTTGTTAGAAATGATGAAATCATGAAGAACTTGAAGTAATATCACTTGTATGTGATTAACAAGTAAACTAGGAAGTGGGTTTTTATGTAATAGTAAAGGTGATGATAAGTTTATGTTTAAAATCATCATATTGGATAATAGAAACAAGGCACTCAAACAAATTAAGTGATTTGGGAACTTGTTCATACATGATTGAAATGGGTTTGAATGTTATGATGAAATTTGGTAGCCATGTTCATGTAACTAAGTGTATAAGATCATGTTAGCTACTAATTGATAGATAGAACTTGAATGTGCATTTATATGCTAAGGGGCGTTTGACTTTTAGTAGTCAAACCGACCATTAACAAAATCGAATGGTATTTGTGATAGAAAATATGTAAGATGGAATAGTCATAATTAATGATGACTAATATAACCGTCTTACGAATTATGATGATAGTTTGGCGCTTGACAAGCTAGGTGGAGGCTTGGAAAAGAAGCGGGTCAAACGAAGCAAGAATGGTGGAAAAAGCATAATTCGGATGCAAAGTAAGTATATCTTACACTAGTTATTTATTTATAATATTCTTTCGTCGTATTAGTTACGAATAAAGAAAAATACCTAATTGAGATATGATGTTCCGACATATGGTCGTACGGAACAAGATAATCAAATATGACAAGAAAACATAACGATGGCTAAAAATGAGTTAAACCGGTAATTCGATCATATTATGACGAATGAAGCATGTACTTTTAATGGTTATTATATAAGTTAAATCATAATAACCATTAAGGGCAAAATGGTAATTTTGACAATTTGACAATGGTAATTGGTCATATAGACCAAACGGGTCAAAAGGTGAAATCATCACCCTTTGACAATATCGACTAATGGGTTGTCAAGTTGCATGAATTTAGGAAATAAATAGCACATGGATGCTTACATAGCTACTAAGGAAAGGTATTGAAACGGGTCAATGTATTGATCCGAGCCAGGTACGTATAGTAATACAACTCATCATGTAGAATTTGGAGTTTTATGACAGTTAGACAAAGTTAAAATAAGCCATTCGGTTATCTTTTAGGTAAAGCGAATAATTTGAGTTATGATTATGGTGTTTAGAAACATATTGGTTTCTAAACAAGAATATGGTTAAAAGGTCGGACTTTGGGGTTCAAACAAGCACTAATTGTCCTTCGTCGTAAATGAAGGACTAAGATTGACCAAAACGCCCTTGTAGGCCAAATTGAACAAACAACCCTTAAAGGTTGTTTGGAAATGAGTTTTTCAATTAAATAATTACTTAGGAAGAGTATAGAAGTTGAAAGATGTAAAACGTTAGTCAAATGGCTCTATTTGAGTCTTTGCCGTAAAATAACTATTTGAAGGGTAAATTCTGGTACACATAAATCATCACATCGAAGCCACCACAAATATAGTTGTGGTGGAAGATCCTTTGTTAAGAAATATGGATATATATATTTTGAAAATGAATGAAAGCAAATGGTGCTAAAATATGCTTGAATACCTCAAACGGGTCAAATAAGCATATGGGTGAAAATGGGTTAAAGAAGGTATATAATTCTATAATTGGAACCCAATATGTTAGATATCCTTGAATTTAATAGGTTTATGAGAAATAAGGGTCAAACAAACTTGTATGTTTGATAAAATCACAAACGGGTCAAATTTTGGTAAAAGAGTAATAAGCCGAAGACTTAAAAGTCTTGAATTTTATCAAGCCGGATGTCGGATTTTAACTCCATATGACGGAGAATCAAATTACAAACATGTAGGAAGAAACGGTAGGTCAAACGGATAAGCGGTTTGAAAGATACGAAAGATTTCGTGTCAAGTTGCGGCAAATTGGAGAAGCTGAATGCAGGTGCCACCGTAAATTACGGTGTCCACCGTAATTTACGGTGGAGTTGAAAAATGCTACGGTGAATCTCTTCTGATTTACGGTGAAAACAAGTCAAAACAAGGACCACCGTAAATTACGGTGTCCACCGTAATTTACGGTGGACCCCGTACAAAAATGTATATTTTGATCAGTTTGTTTTCCGGACTCGTTTAAATGCGTTTTAAATACCGTATGACTAAAGCATTTCATGTTTATGAAATGTAGGTACTTTCTGGGGTGCCGGGAGACGATCAAGCTCAGCGAAGAACCGAACACGACAAAGATACACGCTTCCGCACATTGCAACGTTGTAGATTTTAATCAACGAATTCGACCATGTTTTGTAGAATAACCTATGATTTATAAAAGTTTTAATAAACCCGTATTTTTATAGCATGTGTAGTCTTAACTACACATCTAATCGTTGGTATTTACATATTAAATAACTAGGGTGTTACACCTACCAACGTCTAGTAGACAAAGCCTTTACAAGCCAAATTGGTAAAAACATGGAAGCATACGTTGATGACTTGGTGATCAAAAGCAAGACGGAGTATCAAATGCTCGACGACATTCAAGAGACTTTCAAAAACCTCAGAAAGGTTAACATGAAGCTCAACCTTGAAAAATGCTCATTTGGGTTCGAAGAAGGAAAGTTCTTGGGTCACATCGTTGGGAAACAAAGCATCAAGGCTAACCCAAACAAGGTGAAAGCTGTTCTCGAAACCAAACCACCAAAAACCAAGAAGGAGGTTGAAAGCTTAAACGGGAAGCTTGCAGCCTTGAAGCGTTTTACCTCCAAGTTAGCGGAAAGATCTTTGCCCTTCTACAAAACACTCAAAAATTGTTCTGATAAGAAGGACTTCAAGTGGACTGATGAGGCTGAAGAAGCCTTCAACCAGATGAAACAACATCTCGCTTCCTTACCAGACATCGCAGCTCCTGAAACGGGGGGATTAATTTCAGTCTATTTATCAATTGCTGAAGAGGCCATAAGTGCAGTCCTCACCATCGAACGGGACAAAGCTCAGGTACCCGTTTATTTCTTCAGCAAAACTCTAAAATTGGCTGAAACCAAATACCCTCCCCTTGAAAAGCTTACCTTAACCCTAGTTCAAACAGCTAGAAGGCTTCGAAGGTATTTCCAAGCACATCCTATACAAGTGGTCACTAACCAACCTATTAAGAATGTGCTTGAAAAACCAGAGAATTCGGGAAGATTGGCCAAATGGGCAGTGGAACTAGGTGAACATAACATCACCTACGTCCCACGAAAAGCTATCAAAGCCCAAGTCTTGGCTGATTTCATCGTGGAAGTCCCGAACCAAGCAATCACTGAAGTGAACACTACCACCACTGAACCCTCCAACCCTGAAGCCTGGAAGCTTTTTACCGATGGGGCTTCAAGCGTTGAAGGGTCAGGGGCTGGGCTAATTTTGATCAACCCAGAAGGGTTGGAATTCACATATGCTCTTCGTTTTGATTTTCAGACCACCAATAACGAGGTTGAATACGAGGCACTGGTCGCCGGTTTAAGGCTGGCCAAAGAGATGAAGGTCCAGAAGCTTGAAGTGTTCACAGATTCATTGCTGGTCTCAAGCCAAGTAAACGATAGCTATGTTGCCAAAGAGCCCAACATGAGAAGATACAAGGAAAAATCTAAGGAGTTGATGAGTACCTTCCAAGCATGCCACATTAAGCAAATTCCCAGATCCCAAAACAAAAAGGCCGACGCCTTAAGTAAGCTAGCATCTCTCACTTTTGCCCACCTCACCAAGAAGGTGTTGGTAGAAGTGTTGAAGGCTCCGTCGATTGATGAATTGGAAGTTCAAGACGTAGTCACCGAGGAAGATCCAAACTGGATGACTCCCATCAAAAAGTTCCTTAAAAATGGTGAACTACCCAATGATCAAGTAGAAGCTGAAAGGGTTAAAATCAAGGCAAGGCAATACGTACTACAAGGAGAAACCCTTTACAAAAAGGGTTACCTTGCCCCCTTGCTAAGATGTGTTGGTCCTGAGCAAAGTAAGTATTTGATCAAAGAGATTCACGAAGGCATATGCGGAGCTCATTTTGGAGCCAGGTCGGTGGTTGCAAAACTCATGAACCTTGGATATTTCTGGCCCTCAATGCATCGTGATACCACTGAACAATTGAAGAAATGTGATGCTTGCCAGATTCATGCACCGATACCAAAAAATCCCAAGCATGACCTTGTCCCAATAACCCCGACATGGCCATTCCATAAATGGGGAATGGACATTGTTGGACCATTCCCCCCAAGCAAATGAGGAGTAAAATTCTTGCTGGTGGCAATAGATTATTTCACCAAGTGGCCCGAGGTTAAACCACTTGCAAAGATCACAGGCAAACAGGTCATCGACTTTGTTTGGTGCAAAGAATACAGAATCAACCAGGTTTTCAGCTCAGTGGCTTACCCGCAATCAAACGGTCAGGTTGAAAGGGCAAATCGAAGCATAGTGGAAGGTATCAAGACAAGATTGGGAAGATACGAAAGCAACTGGCTTGAAGAATTTCCTAGTGTTCTATGGGCAATTAGAACAACCGAAAAAACAAGCCATAAGAAAACACCATATAGCTTGGTATTTGGATCCGAGGCTGTGATCCCCGCTGAGATAGGAGTTGTAACCCAGCGAATCGTCAACATGGATCCCGAAAGAAACCAAAAAGAGACCATGTTGAATTTACAACTCCTAGAGGAAGCACGAGATCAAGCAGCAATCCAAGAGGCCAAATACAAGCAACAAATGGAAGCCTACTATAACAAGAAAGTCAAGAACGAATGATTCAAGCCAGGGGACCTAGTCCTCAGAAACAATGAAGCTAGCAAAAAAGGAAATCAAGGAAAGCTTGGCCCAAAATGGGAGGGTCCATATACCATCCTCGAAGCACACAAGGGGGGATCCTACAAGCTAGCAGATTCAGAAGGCAAGAGGCTTCCAAGGCATTGGAATGGCAAAACCCTGAAAAGGTTCCATGTTTAGACAGGAAAGTTTGGTTTGTATCAAAATGAATTTCGAACAGCACTATGAATACCTTTTGTAAAAAGCAAGTATTGCTTGAATGAATGAAGTTGTTTTATCAAACTTGTCTTTCTATCCTAAGATCAGGTTGAGAACCTAGCAAAAAACTCCATGGCAAGGGCCATGTAAGGGGATGAGCTCCCAGGCCACATCGCTCAGTAGGTTCAAGGGTTAAATGAACCTATATAAGGGGTGAGTTCCTAAATCAATACAACTCCATGAGACTTATTAAGTTAAAGCAAAATTGTCTCATAGACAGGTCCGAACAACCTACACCAAATGTTCCTTAAGCCTTAGAAATATAACCAACAAACAGGCTTATGAAGTCAAATGAAAAACAAAGAAATGATAAAAAGGAAGGTGCTATGTCTTCTTGTTAAAAACACCAAGGCTAAGTGTCTGCAGCACTGAACCCTTTAAGGTATAAAATACATAAAGGCAACACAAACTCGACAAAGACAAAGTTACAAGAAAACAAAAATTATCTAAAGAATGATACAAACGAAAAAAAGCACAAAAATTCAAACCAAGTCAAGTCAAGAAACTAAGAAACCTTCAAGCCTTCAAGCCACCTACGTGACAACTCGGAACCTTGAAGGCTTCAACCTATCTACGGATAGCCAAAAAGCTTGAAGGGTTACAGCCAACCAAAACTGCCTTAACAAAATA
The DNA here is from genome assembly GCA_030545235.1 of Helianthus tuberosus. Lineage (NCBI taxonomy): Eukaryota > Viridiplantae > Streptophyta > Magnoliopsida > Asterales > Asteraceae > Helianthus > Helianthus tuberosus. The sequence continues at coordinate 133,911,364 of CM060371.1, read as the reverse complement.
AGCACAGGTACAAAAAACATAACATGAAGAAAATAGTTAAACATCATACGATATCAAAGAAAGCCCTGAAAGACTTTCAAACACGAGTCAAGGTAAGTCCTAGTGACTTACAAGTCTAGCTATTGTTCAAACGGCCATACAGGCCTAAGTCACAACCAACAGGAACCTTAAGGGTTCCTGAAAACCTAATATTGTTTAAAGGTTACAAACTACAAATTGTTTTAAAAGAGCTACGAATCTCACGCATCAATAGAAGGTTTAGAGGCCCCAGAACTGCCACCTTTAGCCTTCTTAGTCTTCTTAACCTTCTTAGCCTTCGGACCCTGATCATCAACAGCTGAACCCTCCAAGCTGGCATCCTTCGGAGCATCAGATTCCCCAGGAAAGGTATCTTCACTATCTCCCAAGTAGGAACGTTTCCTTGAAAGGGAACTAAGCATTTTAGCGCATAACTTTTCATTCAAACCATCCGGCTTCAGTTCCTGCAAGACGGAGAGAGGCTTACCATAACAAGAAGCAACCTGACTCACATACGGGTACGACAACCTCTCCATTTACTCAACGGAACTCTTAAAGATATCGGAAGCCTCGGGACGGTACAGGGGAGATTTCTCTAAATGATGGCCAGACTCATGAAGCTTATAGCCCGCAATAAGACCTTGGTGTTTTCCCAGATTGAGCAGTTTAGTGTAGACCTCGGCAAGAGCGGAATTAAACTCTTTGGAATGAAGCAAATAGGTCACAACCTGGTGAAAGCCCTGCTCAATAAGCCACTGATTATCCCCAGTAGCCCGGGCAACCAAAGTCTTCAAACCATCTTTCTCCTCATCAAAAGCTTTTTGTTGCACAACCAAGGCCTCTCTATTAGATTTCAGCTTCAGACGGTCAGCTTCAAAACTCTTCTTGAGATCACCCATCTCAATCTTGTGCCTCCTTGTTAACTCTTCCTCTTTCTTGGCCCAAGCTAGCTCCTTCTCAGAAAAGATATCGATTTCCTTCTTCATTGCAACAAATGAAGCTTTCATTTTCTCCTTCTTTTTGGAGGCCTCCTCATACTCCTGCATCCCTTTAGCAAAGCGAGTGACACCTTCAGCCAAAAAGGCAGAAAGGTTGCAGGAACTAAGCATCATCCTAGAAATAAGATGATCAGCCTCCATCTCAGATATGGCACTTCGAACACCGGGAGGAGCAAAATGAGCCAGGGCTTCAGCACAAACAGCCGGGTCCTTAAAATTATCACCAACCTTAACCCCCCCAGTTAGGCACATAAATATCCTGACCCTCCGAACCTTCGAAACTTTCAACACTTTTGGCTGATGAACCTTGAATAACAGGAGTGGTACCTTTCTTAATCAATTTATTCTTCTTGCTGGAAACAATTAACTACTTTTCCTTACCCTTGCCAACATCCACAGCCTGATCCCCTGATGCCTCAATATCATCACTAACATCGATAGGCTCTGAACCAGAAGGCTGATCAACAACTTTCAGATGACGTTGGGAACGACGGGTAGAACCTTTGGAAGCAGTAACCTTGGTAAAGCCTTTAACGTTTGGAACATTGACGTAACCAGAACCCTCAAACCTGTAATCAGAACCCTTAACAACCGTATTCTCGCCGGGAATAGCAGCAACATCATCAAAGGCGACATCAGAGGTGTCATCGCTTTTAATAAAATCAAGGGCAGACATAACTGCAACAGAAATATAAAAAGAACATAAGCAAACAAAGAAAAAGGAACAAAAAAGCAAGAAAAGAATAAATGCATACCCTTCCCATCTCTAACAAGCACCGGATCCCGGTCGGCCTTTTCCCACACTTTACTTATACCCAACAACACCAACAAATGCTCAGGGAAGGGACGACGCCTCGAAGGGCATTCCCTGAGAATTTCTAAAAAACGAGTGTTTATTTCGGAATCAGAAGGCTCCGGCTCGTTCAGAACAGCATCCGGGTGTCTCCAAACAAGTTTGAAAGGAACAATTTCCTCCGACACCCAGAAAAACCGATCTTTCCAGACCCCAAGCGTAGAAACCATGGACGAAATTAAACAAGTATCAACTTGAGTGGTTTCAAAGGTGAACCAATCACCATTCTTAGCAAGCCGGAAGAAGCGATGGAAAGACAACAGAGATGGGTCATACCCGGTGGCTCGGCATAAAATTTCAAAATGTAAAACCCTAGCCATGCCAAGGGGGTGAATCTGACCAAAAGACACTCGATAATATTCCAAAATATTCAAGACAAAGTTTGAAAATGGATAACGAAGTTTGGAAAACTCAAAACGACGACAATACAAGGCAATCATACCAGAAGGACAGTCATTGATAGATTTATCGCAAGCTGGTGCAATCGGTTTATACTTTGTCCCTATACCCCATTCCATACAAAATAAATTGACTTCCTCTTGGGTCAGTCGAGAAAAAGACTTTGCCATATCCTTACGAGCACCCATGACATGAACAATTAAAGAGAAAATAAGCAAAACGGAACTGACCTAATTTTGAAAAAGAGGGATACTTGAGAGAAATAAGGAGCAAGTAATGTTCTTCAAAAATAAAAATGAGTAAATAAATGAGATTAGGGATAATTATCAACAGGCAGAATTTAAAACCGCCGCCCAACAAACTGTCACAGGTCTTGTCAACTGTCTTGTCAAATTCCGAAATTCAAAAACCGTTTCAACCTTTCAACCCTCGAACCCTCGAAGCCTTTGAACAGAAAACCATACGTATAAAAGTCAGAAGTCTTTGAGCTCATTTCCCAAAAACCTCTGACTTGGGGGGCTGATGACGGGGGTAGCCCAAGACCAAACATGAATGATTTAAATACGTAAATGTTCATAAGGCAAAATGGTTCAAAAGTTAAAAACCTGGGAAGACGAGATAAAGTAGCACGGAACAGTAAGTAGTCATGTCTCCAGATTACTTCACCAACTCGCCAGCCGCAAAAGCAATGCAGGTCCACAGAGCACACTCTATTATCCAGGGGTCAAAAGGCTTCAACCCCCGAAAGGGTAAGCCCCTCACTGCAAGCAAGGTCACTAGTCAAATGCATTCCTCTTTGGGAGATGTCTTCTCCTATATATTTGACACTTCATTTACTGAAGTGAAGACATTCCTGGCCAGGTCTGTTTCCTTAAAACTCTGGTCATTCACATCGAGTACTTGCTTCATGCGAGTTACTCCCTTTCACATCCAACACACACATTCCGTTTGCTCCCACATTCGAATCTGAATACACTTCAGAGGAGGATCTTCAGCAAACAATAAACATAAACTAGTGAACCTCCTTCCACGTCTTGTAAACGTGGGGGGACCCCACGACCTGCGTTAGACAAAGTTGAACCCTTCAACCCTTCAACCATTTTGCCTAACCAGCCCAGCTATTATCCTTGGTCTATTATTTGTTGCATCAACACCACCCAAAGATCTCGTTTTTTTTTTCCAGCCACCACAACCTAGCTAGTTCTAGCCCGTATACTCCAGCGATAATAGGTGCAATAGTCCATTCAACAAACTACGACGGCGTTGGCTGCTACTTTTCCGGAGAAAGTTCAAAACCCAAAATGGTTTCTTCTCGTAACCAGCGGTGGTGTCGTGACCTCAGGAGTTCCATCAGAGTTAGTTGCTTGCTTCATATAAAAAAAAGTTAGGAGATTGCATGGCCCAGTCAACTAAAGGTCATAATTATGATGACCAAACTCCACAAATCAAATGGTTGCCAAGTGAAAGTGTATAATGAGAAAAAAAAAACAAACAATTTTTTAATTTAATAATTCATCATATCTCACAATTGTGTACACAACCCAAGTTTGCAAACACTTATATTAATATTTAATTGTTTCTTTTTTGTCATTTTACTTATAAACAATAACTATAAACCATTTTTATTTAATAAAATATTAGCTTAGGTTGGGTTGGGTTGTAAATGTGTGTGAAAAATTGAATTGAGTTGGGTTGTGTTAGTAGAAGAGATAGAAATTAGTATTTTAGTGAAAGATTGGGTTAAGTTGGGTTATAATAGTGCATAGTCTAAGAAATGGATAACCAATAAAAACAAATAAAAATTGAACAGTAAAATTGTGAGTAAAGCAAAATTTGATAAATAATAGTGGGTTAATTAATATATTAAAATGTTTAAAGATTAAAAATGGCATATGGACTTTCATGGCTGCTTGCCAATATAAGACTACTCGGTATGGTGACGGAGGGAAGCCGGCGACGGGATGAAGACGGAGGGGGCGGCGTGGGAGGACGGCGTCGCCGAGGGGGAGGCCCACATGTTTGGTCCGTCGCAAACGGCACAACTCGGACGAGGAGGACGGGACGGAGGGGGACGGAGGGGGGCGGCGTGGGAGGACGGTGGAGACGGGAACCATACCGAGCAGCATAATGCGTCAAGAGAAACAAACAAAAAAATGGACATATCAATTTGAGTAAGGGGCTTCTAAACGTACTCACATTCTCTTTATCTTTATTGAACGTATCACTCTCTTTAAGTTTCACAACAATACAATTTACAAACTTTTTGTTTTGATTTCATTTTTTTTCTTCTAATAATAGTTTCTAAAACTTCTTTATTAATTTAAAAAAACCTTTTTGTTCTGAACGGTGACTTTCTTTTTTAGTGATCTAATGTCACACCGCCCAAACCTTTTTAACGATTTTTTCTTCTATAACATTTTTTAATAATTTTTTTCTTATTTTAGAAAAATTAGAAAAAAAACTTTTTTTCCTCTAAAAACTGTTTTAGAAAGTGTTTTATATAATATTAAGAGAGTTTCTAGCATTTTTTAAACATTTTTCGTATTTTTTTTGTTAATAAACAAGAACCGCTAATTAACGAATTTTTTACCCTTTGTTTAGAAAAAAAAGTTGTTTGTGTTCGTTCGGTAACATTTCAAACGAACTATTCACAAACATAGACGAACAAACATAAATGGATATTAACAAACATTAATGGATACATATAAACGAATGTAGATAAGCGAGCGAAACATGCATTCACATTCATCCATTTACCTATATAAACGAAACATGTGCTCATGTTCATTCATTTTTTTAAATAAATAGTTCAGTTTAAAATCATGAAACCGTCTAAACTGGTAATCGGCTTTAGTTTGCGGTTGATTTTTCTTTTAATTTCGGATCAGTTGGCTCCAAAAGTTTCAAACCATAACAATCAATTCGGTTTATGATTTATACTCAAAGCTAATCGGATAAACCCGAACCATACGTAAGTGGGTATGGATGGTAAAAAAAAGATGGATGTATTTACTATTTAGCCAGCCAATACACATGTTGTGTCAGTTTCAACTAGATCAAACAGGTTTGGGTCCAACTGTCCAAGTGGGTTAAGTAAAGTTAACTTGTTAGTTTTCTTTTTATTTTGAGATATATTTTAATAACTGTATGAACTTTAATTCTAAGAATTTTACAATCAATAAAACAATTTATTTAAATGAGTAAATTTCCGTTTTCGTCCCTGAGGTTTGTCCATTTTAACTATTTCAGTCCAAAAATCTAATTTATAACAAATCCAGCCTTGAGGTTTGCATTTCTTAACGGTTTTCATCCAAATAGCTAACTTGGTTTGTTTTTTCTATTAAGTATTGGTTAATTGACCAAAATACCCTCAGGGACTGAAATGGAAGTTTATTCTTATATAGTATATTTAAAATTGTTTAATGTTTATAATATAATATATATATATATTATTTATACGTGTATATATACGTATATTATATCTATTTAAAAAGTATATTCATGTTTAAAATTGTTTAACATTTGATGTTTAAAATTCTTATATATAAAAATATTATATATATATATATATGTATATATAAATCTAATTTATTGTTTAATGTTTTAAATTTTTGGCGTGTTACAAAGTTTAAATAATCTAACCTCTAAAAAAATATTATGTGTGTATATATACATAAATATTATATGTATATATATATAATATTACCCTTAAGGTAAAATAATTACACAACTTATATATATATATATATATATATATGCACAATAATAAATAACGACACACAATAATTACACACTCGTATAAAAATAATTACATATAAAAATTACACAACTTATAAATATATAATTTGATGGTATTGCAATGGTTTATTTTTTTTCAATATAAAACAACACGTGATTATGCGCTTTACGATGTTTGTGTTAGTGTGTTGTATTTGCCGCCGTATCGTACCAAATTGATTAATGAGCTATTACACAAATTGAAGACACATCTATCATAACTATTCCTTTGAATACCATGTTTGATCATGAACCCATCAAACCTTTTATAGCATTTTTATACACTGCATTGTGATTATTTTGGGTCATGTATATGTTATTTATTACTGTATATATTAATAATATCTATGTGTTTGTCTTTTCTTGGTACATCTCTTTGGGGGTTAGATTATTTAAACTTTGTAACAACCTAAAAAATTTAAACATTAAACAATATATATGATTTTATATATATATATATATATATATATATATATATATATATATATATATATATATATATATATATATAATATTTCTATATATAAGAATTTTAAATATATGTAATATTTTTAGATATATATATATAATTTTAAATATATATAATATTTTTATATATAAGAATTTTAAATAAATGTAATATTTTTAGATATATATATATATATATATATATATTATAAACATTAAGCAATTTTAAATATACTATATAAGAATAAACTTCCATTTCAGTCCCTGAGGGTATTTTGGTCAATTAACCAGTACTTAATAGAAAAACAAACCAAGTTAGCTATTTGGATGAAAACCGTTAAGAAATGCAAACCTCAAGGCTGGATTTTTTATAAATTAGATTTTTGGACTGAAATAGTTAAAATGGACAAACCTCAGGGACGAAAACGGAAATTTACTCTATTTAAATTTTTAGTCACCTTATTTTTTGGGATTAAATTTATGAGTATCATTTGTAGCACAACACAACTTTTAGGATAAATTACACTTTTCGTCCTTTATGTTTGTAGTGTGTTACAATGGATGACCTTTAACTTTAATAATTACAGTCACAGTCCTTTATTTGGAAAACACGTTGCATGTTTTGTCCTTTGCTCCTAACCTGGTTAAAATTTTCAGTTAACTATGACATGTGAATTGCACATGAGGGCTATTTGGTCATTTGACACCTTAAAAATATATATTATAATAAATAAAATAGAAATACTTTAAAACAATTAATTAAGTATTTAATATATGTTATATAATATATATATATATATATATATGTGTATGTATTGTTTGACCTGCACATCTAAACCACGACTATCACCCATCTCCACTACCTTCACCGCCCCACCACCATCCCAACTCTCCGACGACCACGAGCACCACTCCACCCCACCACCACCACCCAACTCTCAGTTTTGAAACCCTTGTATATCTCAACTTCATATCTTAATCTTAAGAGAAACTATCATGTTTCACATCACCACCAAAACCCCCCAATCGAGATCTTAAGAGAAGTTATCCTGTTTCACATCACCAGCAAAACCCCCCAATCAAGATCTGCTGACTCAGAATGGTGACGACACTTATGGTGGTCATCGCCGATTTAAGGGGAAAATACTGTTTTTGATCCAGATCTGGATCTGATTTACATGCTGATGGTGGTTCAACAAACGGAAGATATATGGTAAAATCATCACGGTTAAAATGTTGGAGCAGACCAACAAAATCATCACCGCCGACTACACTCAAATTTCTGAGCATCAAGCTTCTGATAACTGTCATCAATGCAACGTTCTATTGAGTTGGTTGTGCATCTCGTTGACAAGCACAGGCATGGCGATCTGAATCACGGATTTCGATGGATTTCGAGTGTTGAATAATGTCAACAGCTTGCAAATTCTGATCGATTTCGTTGCGTTTGCCGGTGAAGATGTAAGAGTTGTTGGCGGAGGTGGAACTACTCCGTTGTGAAATGAGTTCGATTGCTGAATCAAGCGCCATTGTGGTTCAGATTTAATGTGATATTGTAGATTTTGTTTTGATGTATGAGAATTTTAAGAACAAAAAGTCAAGAACTCGAAGAGATATTCAGGAACTGAAGAGACAAGAAATATATGGTTTCTTCAGCGTACGTGCAAGTGGGCCCGAATCGCTTGTGCTGCAGGGTATGCAGGAATTCCTTTCGACTCAAGAGATGGAGAGGGTGAAGGTGATCTGGTGGTGATGGCGGCAGATCTGGTGGTGGTGGTGGTGGTTAGGTCATAGGTAAAGAGATGGAGGGGGTGAAGGTGATGGGTCACAGATCTGAGATGTTAGGTGTTTTTTTTTTAATTTTTGTATTAAAAAGGTGAAAGGACTAATTTGCCCTCATGTGCAATTCATGTGACTTGATTTAACTACAAAAATTAACTTGGTTAGGGTTAAGGGACTTAGATTGTAATGGGTTTTACAAATAAAGGACTGTGACTGTAATTATTAAAGTTAAAGGTTATCCATTGCAATCTGATACAAACATAAATGACGAAAATTGTAATTTACCCCAACTTTTATAAGTTATACACTAATGAACTGTACAATGTGAGTAGTACACTCATAACTTTCATTAATGTTGCTAAAGGCAATTCAACTCTAACAAAAAAGTAATTTAAGGTAAAGGGTATCGTTCAATCAGTTAAGGTGTTTAAGTTATTCTCTAGCCAATAATATCATGCCATGAAGTCCCTATTTCACTCCCCATTTTGCACTCAATCACTGGCAATGGTTCAAACACGTGGAGAGTGGTAAAGAATTTAAAAAAAATGTGATTGGTTCAAAGGGTTTGGCACCCACCATTAAACCCCCTCTCTTCTCCTTCCATCCTCTTCCCGCATCGGTGAGTATACACCGATTGTTTCCTTCCCCGCTCCCCGAATTGGAGGTGGCAACCGATCACCGATCGCTAAAACCCCTCCCCGCTAATGTTTATCGCATGATACCGCCCACCCTTACGCTCTGTTCCCGAGTTAACTTAACGAGGGATAAGAAAAGAAAGTAAAAGTGAGAAAGGAAAGGATGAGAAAAGAAAAAACAAGATGTATTTCCCACCGTTTCCTCCCAAATCGGAAGGAAAGAAAAATTAAAGAATTTAGCCTAATTTTCCTTTCATTTCTTTTCTTTTCCTTCCTTAAATGAAACTCAGGAACACGACATGTTTTATTTTCCTTTCTTTTCCTTCCTTAAATGAAACTCTGGAACACAAAATGTTTTTACTTTCTTTTTGTTTACTTTCTTTTCCTTCCGTTAGTAAACTCTGGAACACAGTGTTAGTGTGTCCCTAATGAATGATTGACTAATTTGTTTCAAATTATATTGATGTAAATTGTTTAAAAAAGATTTAAATGAGAGTTAGGAGCCGTTAGAGTGATATTGTCTTGCTAACAAAAGTGGATGTCAGGAGGAGCGTTGTTAATCATATTAACAAACAATAACTTTAATTATTTAATTTTCTAAAGAATATTATATAATCATTGTAAATATTTGGAGATGAGTTTGTTACTTTCAGTTATTACAAAATTTTAGTATGTGATTTACTCACCTATCAAAATATGGGCTTGTGTCGTGAGTAATACAACAATCACTCCATGAAATAACAAAAAATAATAATATTTTTCTTCACAAAACGTACACATTAATAGTTTATCATGGAATCTTTTTCACAAAACCTCCAAGTTTTTTCCCAAACTAGTGTAGATACAAAAAATATTTATCTATTTGGGTACTTTGAAAAATATTTACCTATTTGGGTAGATTTAAACTATTATTATTTTTAATTAAAAAACCCTTAATCACGCAGCCATTCACGTCCACCAGGCGGCGTTCCTAAGCAACCAGGCGACCATCGTTCCTCAGGTTGGTTCATCTCTGATTCACTTTTTTATGTAATAAAGAATTGAGTCATACTAAAAGATGGTGCATGTGATGAAGTAGGCTTAGACAAATAAGACAAAACTTAAAGAATTGACACTAATATTAAATAATTGATAGCTATATTCTTTGATTTTGTATAGGGATTGTCTTTTTTATCAACGAGATGAGTAAGGTTTTACTTATACATTGTAGCAGTTCATATTTATCAATATAAAATTTTTGAATTATCATATTTATGATGTTGTTTATCTATGTGTATCATATCTAAACGTAGTGGATCTTTTGACATCACAAAGTATACCGGTCCACATACTTGTTTGCATTCTAAGATTACTCAAGATCATCCTAACCTCGATGCAAGCTTGATCACTCAAGAAATATATCTTATAAAAGAGCAACCTTCTATTAGCATTACTGCTTTGAGGGCAATTGAAAATGTCTTTGGGGATTGGGATGAATCTTATAATATCTTACCTAAATTTATGGAGGCACTTAAAAAGTTCAATCCAAGGACCATAGTTGAATGGTGTGTTTTGCATGTGCCAAACTTTCTTTGAACAATTGGCAATATATTGATAAATGTTACTCAATTCTTGATTATTGTGTTACTTGGTCATTGAGTTTAGTCCACTTCCTCATGAAGCATATTGGCCTAACATCATCTATTAGAGAGTTACTTCCAAATTCAGAGCTAAAACAGGATAAAAAGGGCCGCCCTCGCTCAACAAGACTACGGAATGGAATGGACATTAAAGAAAGGAAGAAGGCGAACCTTTGTGGAATTTGTAAACAACGTGGTCATAATCGAGCAACGTGCCCCTCAAAGCCTAAAAGAATGGACGCCTAAACATGTCGAGTCTTTTTGACATTTTAATTTGTATTTGATATTGATATTATGAACGAAATGACTTTATTTGGTATTTTATTTGTATTTGATTGGTTGAAAAGATAATTATTTTAAATTTGTGGTTGAGATTATTGTAAAGTTATTGTTTTATAATATTTTTTGCAGATTTTTTTAGTATATTTTTGCAGATTTTTTGTGGATTTTTTAATATATTTTTGCAGATTTTTTGTGGATTTTTCACAGATTTTTTTTAGAATTTTTGCAGTTTTTTTTTTTTTGAATATTTGCAGAATTATTGTAGAATTTTTTAATATATTTTTGCAGATTTTTTGTGGATTTTTCGCAGATTTTTTTGAATATTTGCAGAATTTTTTTATGAAGAAACATGTGAATTTAAGGTGAAATTGATAGACTGTGATATAAAAAGATCGACAGTGAATTTAAGGTGAAATTAATCTAACTTTACTTTGGGTAGTTTAATAAAAAGAAAAGTATAAATTAGGTAAAAAATTAAAGGGATATATAAAAGTACCCAAATAGGTAAATAATTTTCAAAGTACCCAAATAGATAAATACTTTTTTTATCTACACTAGTTTGGGAGAAACGTCCACATAATAGTTTATCATGGAATCTTTTTCACAAAACGTCCACATAATAGTTTATCGTGGAATAACAATAAAAAATTTAAGGTTATTATTAACAGATAGTCCATTTTGGTTGCGTTGAATCTTCACAAATGACGTTTTATTTGATTATTAAACTAGTAGAATTTCACTGCGCGTTGCGGCGTGAATCCGGTACAATGTATTACGGTATCCTACGGTATCGACACTCGATATAGCAACCGAAAGAGAAAACTCAAAAATAAAGTCATGATATGCGCAAAACGACAACAATACATATTTTATGTTGACAAAACCCATAAAAACAAATATTAGTAATGATTTTAAACGAATATCAATAATGATTATGTTGGTACCCTTACCAGTGTTGTTCGCCTAAAATTGACGCAACACCAATATTGTTGGGACGATATACGTTTGGTTCGTCACGGTATTGGTATGATACCAATACCCACTATAGTTTACGATATAAAATAGATACTATATATTACTACCGAAGTTGTTCGCACAATATTGATTCAGTTCATTGTAAGGAAAAAAAGGTAAAAGTTTTCGTCAGGGTACCAGTTCGGTTGATAACACTAAAGAACAAAAAAATATTTCGATTTTGAACAAAACGTTTAGTGAAACGAAGATAAAATAAGCACGCCCCGTTAATTTTGAATCTGATTACACTATATTATTGGAATGACGAAAAGGGTAACAACATCAATATATAAAAAACAATTAATATATACGATTGTGCTAACGATTACTTGTACATTACCACTAAAAAAAACTGTTCATCATCAGTTAATTATATAATAATATAATTAAGTAATAAAATAATTAAAACTGAAAAATAATATTAAAAAATCTATTAGGTAACAAAATAATTGAAAAAAAATAATATTATAAAAATATGTAAATACTGTTCATCATCAATAATAACTAGATGTAAGACCCCGCCGCGTTGCGGCCGGGGCTTACAAATTCAGCCGGCATAGGTTAGTTAATAATTAAGGGGCTGTTTGTTTACCTCTTAATGATGGTCTGAATGGTTCAGACATCTTACTAGTTCAACACTTAATGATTCATACTGTTTGTTTCGTGAGCAAATGTCTGAATGTTGCAGACATTTGCATCTGAATGGTTCCGACATTTGCATCTGAATGATTAATTATTATACCGAGTCTCAATGGTTAAGACCTCTAATTTGAATTGGTCAGACATTTGTCTCTAAACGGTTAAGCATTATACTGTCTCTTAATAGTTCAGACCTCATACTGCTTAATTGTTGCCATAAAAAGTTTACATCGAAACGTAGAGCAAATCGAATTTATATCGACACGCACATAAAAATATACACATAAAAATTAGCTTTTCTTAAGTAAAAGAGATATAGTTGTAAACTCGAAACAAATTATTAGTAAAAAACTTCATAGGTTAAATACGTTCGTAAAATCGTGCCAAGTAGCACTAATGCCACAGCACTGCCAACAACTATCAACATCAGAAGATCTTGTAAAAATAAAATAAATAAAAAAGTAAAAAATAACACCGAACGAAAAACCGCCGTAGAATCGTTGAACCACGTACGCCCGTTGCAGCGTGTTAATTCGAAAAAAATAGACATAAATGTAAAACGTAGAAAAAATAACTAAGTCGATCCAGGACATGCGTGTTGTGACGAACTTGTCAAATGAAGAAAAATAGAAGTGTTGTGACTGCCTGTCAAATGGGAAAAAACAGACAAAAAACGTTGAATCCTAAACACATGTGGCGTGTTGACTCGAAAAACTTATAACAAAACTTAAAACAAAAAACTTACGAAAGATGAAAAGTATGGGGGGGCCAAAGTTGAAAATAAAAAAGTGTTGGGGGTTGAATTGTAAAAGATGAAAAACTTTTTGGTAAAAGTAAAAGAGTCAAAGGGTTAAAATGCAAGAGATTAAAATCTTAGGGTCAAAATTGAAAAAATGCAAAAGTTTTTTGAAAAACTCCCAAGACCTATATTACAACAACATATAGCACAACTTTATTGAAAATTTATAGTTTGGAAATATAATTAAGTAATAAAATAATTTAAACTGAAAAATAATATTAAAAATCTATTTCCCAAGACCTATATTACAACAACATATAGCACAACTTTGTTGAAAATTTATAGTTTGAAAATATAATTAAGTAATAAAATAATTTAAACTAAAAAATAATATTAAAAAATCTATTAGGTAACAAAATAATTGAAAAAAAATTGTAAATACTGTTCATCATCAGTTGCTTTTAATATGTATAATATAATAATAGTTTATATGGAAACTTCAAACAGTCCAATTTGGATTGCATTGAATGTTCACAAATGTTTTTATCAACTTATTCTATACTTTTAAAAATATTATATCTAAAAGTATGATTATTTATAAACTGCTGAAACCGGTTGAACCATCTAAACGGAAACATGTTCACTGGTTTGAGGTCTAAACGATTATGTTCACTATTCGATTTTGGCAATTTGATGGTTTTAACGGTTAGTATCAATTTGAAACTATAAAAAACAGCTTAGATAAACCATGCAGGTTGTTTAGTATTTATTTAACAACATTTTTTCTTTCATTTTGTGAATATATAAATCATGTAGACGTATTATGAACATTAACCAGTTTTCTCATTTTTTTTTAAATCTAAAACAAACTAACGATTTGGAAAAACATAGATAAAATAAAAGATCAAATGAAATGCTTGAAACCAAAACATTAAACCGGTAAGACTGACCAGTCCGGGCGACCCACCCAACCCGACGACTTGTTGTCTCATTAAATCGTAGTTTGTGGTCCAGCCAAAACGTGTTAAAAAATAGTACTTTCAAAATATTCACTTTTTTTTTTGAAAGGAAAACTTCATTAACACAAGACTCGCAAGTCCTCAAAACAAGGACTTAGCGAGCGAAAACAAAATACATCAATCCAAAGGGAAATTACACCAAGTTTTCCAATCAATAGATTTCCAACGAGACCTATTACGGAGCCAGAAGTAAGCCGTCGCTTTGATGTTCTCCACGAGCTGAATCGGTTGCCTCTTCTTATCATTGAAAACGCGTTCGTTTCTTTCATTCCATATCATCCAAACGGTCGTGTAAGTGATACCTCTGAGGATGTACTTCGACTCCTTAGACAAGGCTTGAGACTCCGCCATTTGAAACATATCCGGGATGTCAAACAAGAGATTATGACTTATCTTGCACCAACTTTCTATACGAGACCAAACCTCATGCGAGTAGCTACACCCGGTAAATAGATGTAAAGTAGTTTCCAAACCATCCTGGCAAAACCTGCATTCGGTTTGCTGAAAAGACACTCCTCGTCTGATGAGTTCAGCAATGGTAGGATTCAAAATATTCACTTAGTACATTTATATCATAAAAACAAACAAATAACCTTTTATTAATTATTTTATCTTTATTATCTTAAAAATACAACGGTTTGGATAAAAGTTAATTTACCACGATTTTAAAACATTTAATGGAGTTTACCCTCTTAAAATGAGGGTAAAAATAGCTTTTCGTCCTTCTACTTAACATATAAAAGTTTTGTGGATTCGTTTCAGGATCGATTCCGTAACCCCGATGATTACATAGATCTCGTATCACGTGCGAAATCCGTGTACGAGAGTAGATCAGACACAAGAATGCTAATTCAAAGTTGTTTTGTCACAGCCCCCGACCTCACCCTGGGAGCGGGAACCGTGAACCAGTCAAGTAGCACCGGTGTTTATTAAATACGCAGCGGAAAATTTTTCATTAGAATCGTAGTTAGGAAATAATTTCAGAGTTTATAAAACAACAAACTTTTAATATTAAACAAATGGGCTAAAGCCCATATTACATTCAATTGTTTTTATATGGATAAACCCAAATAAATAAAACATAAATTTCTTCTTTTATTTAGGTATTTATAGCCACTTTATTTAAGTCTTCAATGCTCCGTAGCTGGCTTCTATTATCTTTACAGCAAATTACCTGAAACGCGCTTTGAAAACATTTTATCAGTAATAAATACTGGAGAGTTCATTCCATTTTCATAAAAATATATTGTTATACTTTACAGCATCAAGGTTTTTATATTTGTTTATATTTACTCAAAAACTCAATCAGTGTTTCTCACATGGTGGCAGTTCCGATGTGACGGTGGTCATATCACTCATTGGCTAACCTTCGTCCAATAGTGAAGTTTATCAGTTAATAGATATATAGTATGTCTTACTATTATTCAAAGGTATCGGTCACTAGGCGATTCCCGTGACGGTGGTTAAATCACTGTTGATCATTATTTCAACTAGTGACTGAGGTCATAACACTGTTGATCATTCTCTCAACTAGTGCATGTGGTCGTATCACTGTTGATCTTTCTCTCAACTAGTGACTGGGGTCATAACACTGTTGATCATTCTCTCAACTAGTGTCTTTGGTTATGTCACTGTTGATCATTCTCTCAACTAGTGACTCTGGTCATATTACTGTTCATATCACTGTTGATCATTCTTTCAACTGGTGACTTCGAACTTAGCAGTGTCCCATGACATTACTTTGTCAGATATATTTTCTATGACGCAAAACCAATTAGCCCTGAAAATGAAAGATATCATTTTCTGTTAAATTAATAGCTATAAATTTATCAAATATAATATATTAATTAAATAATTGTAATATTACGCGACGAATGGATTTTTCTTATGCCAAACACTAAAATAAAATATTTTAGTGCTTACATAAATTTTTGGATGTCCGGAGGTATTCAGAACGTAAGATATGCGCGAAAATACAAACTTGTGCACTTTTTTACACTTTTAGTCCCTGAATGAGCATAAAGTTTATTTTAGCATACCGTACCCCTCAAAGCCTATTTCTAAGCTATGTAAAGGATATTTAGGGTATGTTTAACTTATGATCAAGTTCCGGAATGTTCGTTACAGTTCAAATTGGCATACTTTCGCAGTTTGTCAAGTTTAGTCCCAGTAGGCGAATTAACTTGTTTTTGCCATACCAAAGCCTTCAAAACTTATTTCTAAGTTATGGAAGGGTTATTTAAGGTATGTTAAGTATATGTTGAAGTTCCGGAGTGTTTGTTGCATTAAACTGGTTATATTTACGCATTGGTGCGCGTATAACCTTCCAGAAAGCGATTTAGAGTTTGAAATTGAACAAAAATTGATATGTGCAAATGATACACATATTTTTACAAATCCCAAGTATGAAATACAATATTTCATTGGTTTGGTATTTTTTTTGATGGTCGCAGTGACCCAGGTGTCACAGTCTCCCCTACTTTAGGAAATTTCGTCCCGAAATTTAATCAGAGGAAACTTGTGAGAGCTTGAAAACATGAAGTTGAAAAGACAAAACAACACTGGTTAGGGTTCTGAAATTCTAGTAACTTTAAATAACATTATGCTTTCAATGCAAGAGGGACACTTATATACAAGTATATGAAGCGTCATTGGTGCGTCCACCGTACCTCCATTACATCGTTCTCATTTTGTTATTGTTGTCACTATCGGTTCTTACACATAATAAATCCTACTGGGTTTCTATGCACTAAATTTCATAATTATGTACGCGTCCATAATTAGACAATTCCTTGCACAGTTCACACAGTCTATTTTATAATGTGTAGGGTAAAACCAAATGAACAAACCTGTGATGAGTGTGACTGGACCACCATAGGGTCCTTTCAACTGTATCATCACATGCCATTCTTAACCAGATCTTGAATCAATCTTTAACTAGACCACTCAAGGGTCTCTCATCGAATCATGGAATGGTACTATATAACCCAAGGGTCTTAACTACTACTTAGAAGCCCATAAGGATTAAGGTAGTACCTTTTAAATATCCTACTATGAATCCCTCATATGAAGATATGAAAGATTTTATGAGGATTTGAAAATCGGATCACACAAAAACATAGAGGAGAACACATAAACACATATCACATAATCGCACACTCGCATTATTGTTTAAATTGACCTTTAAATTTGTTATCTTTGGACACGGGTATTTAAAGCATACAAGGAATCAAATCCTTAATTGCAGCAATTTGGATGGATCCATATGAATACCCTGCTTGTTGACTACATGACCCAAAAACTGAACTTCTTTAAGCCAAAATTTCCTCTTGGAGGATTTAGCGAAAAGTTTGTTCCTTCTTTAAGGGTTCCAGTGTAAATGAAGGTGTTGATCATTATCGGCTCGGGACATGAATAGATCAAGATGTCATCAATAACAACAATGACGAACTGATCCAAATAAGGCTTGCAGACTCTATTTATTAATTCCATGTAGATGGCTGGAGCATTTGTCAACCCAAAAGGCATGACTATAAACTCGTAATGGCCATACTTCGTGCAGAAAGCCGTTTTGATAATTCCTGCATCTCGAACGGTGCAAGATGATAAGGTGCTTTCGCAATTGGGTTGGCATTGGGTACGAGGTCAAAAATGAAACTCGACTTGACGAACTGGAGGCAAACCAGGCAGTTCATCAGGAAACACCTCTGGATAATCCCGAACAATCGGAATATCCTGAATACTCTTGCTCTTGCCTTTCTCCTCGGTGACATGTGCTAGAAAAGCAACATATCCTTTTCGTAAATAACTTTGGGCTTTTTATTTAAAAGAAACAAGCGTTTAAGGTTCTCGGGGAGGTCACAAGTGATCACAAAAATGACAGAACCACACGAGTAGTTTGTCTTTGTGTTGACATCATAAGGTTGGATCAAACATTCATACAATTGCATTAGTTAAAGAAAATAAAAACCACAAATTTTTATTTATATAACAACCGCATTGTATTTAAATGTTTCAAGATAACAACCAGAGGAAATACAAAATACTAATCGTTTATCGCTGCATCGTTGATTGCCTCATTGATGTTATACACTCGTCCACGTGCTGGATTCACATTGACGTTGTCGTTCGCATTTGGGTTTGCGTTAGCATTTGCTTTCACCAGTCTCGGACAGTTGTGGCGGAAGTGACCAATCTCTCCGCAGTTGAAACATGAACCCAGTGGGAATCTCACAGCATTCCCTTGAATCGGAGCTTGAACCTGAGCAGCCTAATTTTGTCCAAAACGACAAACATTGGCCATATGCCCAAGTCTACCACACGTCGTGCATTGCCTGCAAGCTTGTTGTGCAACGTGATGACCGTTGCAACAAGCACAGTGAGGTGCGGTACCAGCGTATGCCTTCTTTGCAGGTGGCTGAGCCGGTGGGTTCTGCAGGTTCTGAGCAGTCTTTGCTGTAACAGCAAAGTTTTGGGCACCTTTTCGCTTTCTTGATTTCTTCGATGACTCACCTTCTTCACCCTTTTTCTTGTCCTTTCCAGAATCAGTCGCCTTCTTTTTATCACCCTTGCGGGTGAGTTTACCCTTCCTGAATTGGGTCTCAGTCAGGGTAGCAGACAACTCTATTGCTTGGCGAAGGGTAGGAGGATTAACACCGATCAAAATCTCTAGAATGGAATCGGGTAAACCATCGATGTATCTCTCGATCGCTTTCTCCAGAGGGGTAAGCATGGTGGGACACAATAGACTGAGTTCTTCAAAACGATCCGTGTACGCACGGTGTTCAGCCCCATCTTGCTTTAAGTCGTCAAACTCTCGTTCCAAAACTCGAATCTCGTGACGGGGACAAAACTCCTTCATCATGAGAGCCCGAAGCTCCGCCCATGTTTGTGCCAGAGCCACTTCGGCACCCCTATCGCGCATAACACCATTCCACCAAGTAAGCGCTCGCTTTTCAAACACACTCGAAGCAAATTCCACCTTACGCGCATCCTGGCACTGCACATGTCTGAATGTGTTCTCGATACTCTCAAACCACTGCAGGAGCGCAGTTGCTCCTTGCGACCTAGAAAACTTAAGTGGCTTCGCAGAATTGAAGTTCTTGAAATTACATTGTGCGTTATTGTTGTTGTTATTGTTATTATTGTTGTTGTTGTTAAATATCTCGTGGACTTGGGTTACAACACCGGGAAGTACAGCAGCCACTTGCTGAGAAACCAGGGCTGCGATTTCTTCAATAGTAAAAGTTCGAGGATCGCGTCGAGGAGGCATTGTTTAACAGGGAAACAAAAGAATCGAGTGAGGTTGAAATTTAGGAAAAACAAAAGAGGTATTGACAAAACCCAAGGAAGGCGATCATTTGTTTGTTACCTCGAACAAACAAACGACACGCAGTGACTAATCAAAGTAAATAGGTTAAAATAATGTATAGCGAAGACATGCTCGCTTATAAGTGAACACTCATCCCAAGAATTCCCAAGTAAGCACAACTGGTCTCGCGTCTGATGAGATATATACGAAGTGCTTGCCTAGACAGAAAACCCAGAATACAGGCATTCACCCTTCCAGTTTGCACGTGTTCACATTATTTAAAACCCAAAACTTTGACGAGATTTTGAAAACTCAAAGGGATTCAAAACCTTATAATAGAGGGTTCAAAACCTAGTAATCAATCATCCTATAATACATGATTAGTTTTCAAAGCGGTTTTGAAATTTATGTTCTTGTTGTGGTCGTCGCCTAAGGATAGGTGACGGTATTGTTTTATGACTAAACGCAAGTAAACTCGCGTTAGGGTCCTAAGAAGTTATAGTCTAGGTCAAAGCATTACTAATAACCTAATTACCTATAACCATTGGCTCTGATACCAACTTTTCTGTCACACCCCGACCGCGTAAAACAACAAATCGCGGCGGAAACATCGGGGCGTGTTGCAACAGAATTATCGTTTCATAACCATGGATACAAAAAGTGTTTCGTTTTATTAAACATTGAATATTTACATCATCTGGAAATCTAAATACACAATTTAAACATAGTCTATCATTGTTATTGAGTCACTAAAGCCTCGTCCAGTCCTATGTGAGCATGCATCCTATCAATCGATATCATTCAACAATACCTGAAACATATGTGAAAACGAGGTCAGCAAAGAAATGCTGGCGAGCACATAAGTTTTGTAGGAGGGTCGAAATCATGGCTAGTTTAGATGTTGCAATACTTTATTAAAAACCTTGTTTTGAAAAGAGTATAATATTGCAACTTAATTAACCAACTCAAATCAAGCGGGTTATAGTTTATAAAACCTCGTAGCCCTGACTCTTATCCCAAAACATTTGTTTTAGTAAAGCAAATTGTGAAACATCTCGAAATAAATCGTTAATGAAACTCGTTAATAAATCTCGTTAAAAACTCGTATAGTTTATATCATATCGAAAACCTCGTTTGTGTGACATCTTTTTAAAATCGTTTACCCAAATGAACTAAATAACGCCACGGTATGTAATATGTTGAAAACACCTATATATAAGAAGTACCAGCGGCGTATCTACTGTGTTTTCACCACATTACACCCGTCTTGTTATCTAAACACTAACTAAAATCAATCGTCTACCCAAATCGTTTAACATCGTATCGTCCAAATCGTTTATAAATCGTTTACATCGTCCAAATCGTTTACAAATCATTTACATCGTCCAAATCGTTTACAAATCGTTTACAAATCGTTTACATCGTCCAAATCGTTTAATTCGTTTTAGGTCGTGAAACTACTTATATGGTCGTCTCGCTAATAACATTCAAACCTTCGTGACTCGTCCCTCGTCGCTTCTCGTTTTCGCATTAACAAACCCTTACCAAAGGGTAAATTAACAATTACAGATTCAGTCGCTACCCACCACCCCCACACATAACCACGGGTGCAGTAAGATAACGGGATTTGTCAGATCCTATGGTACCATAACCTAATACTGGTCGGCTTGATCATTGCTAATGAATGTCATTTGTTATGTAACCCAACCAACAAGTTCGTTCACATTATCGAAATCGTTATTAGTTTTGTATAAATCGTCTTAATCGTTTTTGAAACCATCGTTATAACATCGAAAATCGTTTTGATACCATCGTTAAAACCTTGAAAACATTTAGCACATATGAGTCACCCCAAAACAATTGAAAGCAGTAAAATAGGGGAATAATGTACTCGCCTGAGAATGCTTAGAGGTCTTGAACAACAACCAAGCAAAGCTAGAGGGAGCACGGAATCAATCGGCAGTCTAAAACCATATAAATAAACCGGGCCTGAGTCGGAAGATCGGATAGAATGAGGGCTTGTAGACCAAATGAGTATGGGAACTCATGTAATATGGTTTAACAAAGCCTACATACTACTATGAAACCAAACCTAAGTGCTTTCGACCCATCACGACCCATTAAGGTAGCTTATGCTACTTTAACGCGTCGTGCGCGCAAAGCGCGTTCGAGACGTCTAACTAGTCCTATGACAAGTATTATATGCCTATACATGTTTTATCATGTTGTATAATCAGTTATGTATAAAAGTTTAGGTTACATAAGCTAAATTACCAATTATACATGAAAAGGGTATTTTGGTAATTTACCTAAGGCATATAAACTACCTATCATACAACTACTTAACGAAGTGACCATAAGGTATAACCTCGGAAGGTTATTCCCTATATACTATGGTCACCTAATGTATTTGGTCAGATCCTGATGATCGACCAAATGGGTCGGGTTCGAAGGTATAAGGGATTTATTAAATCGCTTACCCTACGACCCTAGACAACGTGGTAATCAGTAGGCATAGTCCCAAGGGACTATAACCAACGTGATTACACTCACGTTGCGAAGTTCAAACGAACTTCGCATTGACCATAAACTGGTCAATGCAGAAAGTCAAACTAAGTTTGACTTTCAGACTCGAAAAGACTCGAAAAGCAATAAAAGAACGAAAGAATACTTACGAAGGGTCCCCGAATGCTAATCTCGATTCAAGAATCTCAGGTATGAAACAATGGTTTCAACTTAGAGTTTCTCAAATCAAAATTCTAGTGAGTTTAGCAATGGATGGCATGGGGTATTTATAGGATTTCCCGAACCGTTAGGATCGTTTCTTGGAAAAAGTGCTTCAATCTTGGCCATACACTTGCACCCATGGTATTGTAATACCATGTGCACATCAAACCAGCCCATAGTATTGCCCAAAACCATGTGCAAAGGTGGTATAGGCCAGATTCAATGTTTCTGCACAGAAAGTTTCAAAAATGGCAG
The DNA here is from genome assembly GCA_030545235.1 of Helianthus tuberosus. Lineage (NCBI taxonomy): Eukaryota > Viridiplantae > Streptophyta > Magnoliopsida > Asterales > Asteraceae > Helianthus > Helianthus tuberosus. The sequence goes on along the minus strand of CM060371.1, from coordinate 133,888,850 downwards.
ATTTGGTCCCTGTAGTGTAATAAGGCATTTTCCGACGCGTTTAAGGCCCGTTAACCCCATTTCAAAGCTCTAAAATGAAGTTAAAGTAAAGGGAACTTAAAATGTTCTCAAAAATATCTCGGATGTCGGTTCGTTTAGCCGTACGGTTGCGTTGTTCGGCTAATTACGACGGAATGCGCACAAGCGCGAAAAACGATCCAAATGACGCGACGAATGGATTTTTCTTATGCCAAACACTAAAATAAAATATTTTAGTGCTTACATAAATTTTTGGATGTCCGGAGGTATTCAGAACGTAAGATATGCGCGAAAATGCAAACTTGTGCACTTTTTTACACTTTTAGTCCCTGAATGAGCATAAAGTTTATTTTAGCATACCGTACCCCTCAAAGCCTATTTCTAAGATATGTAAAGGATATTTAGGGTATGTTTAACTTATGATCAAGTTCCGGAATGTTCGTTACAGTTCAAATTGGCATACTTTCGCAGTTTGTCAAGTTTAGTCCCAGTAGGCGAATTAACTTGTTTTTGCCATACCAAAGCCTTCAAAACTTATTTCTAAGTTATGGAAGGGTTATTTAAGGTATGTTAAGTATATGTTGAAGTTCCGGAGTGTTTGTTGCATTAAACTGGTTATATTTACGCATTGGTGCGCGTATAACCTTCCAGAAAGCGATTTAGAGTTTGAAATTGAACAAAATTGATATGTGCAAATGATACACATATTTTTACAAATCCCAAGTATGAAATACAATATTTCATTGGTTTGGTATTTTTTTGATGGTCGCAGTGACCCAGGTGTCACACCTGTCGCGTGTCGCGGGGCGTGTCAAAGTAGAGTAGGGTAGGTTAGTCACTGGTATAGGCCTGGTGAGTTGTTATTTGAACGTATCTCAATTTTGACAGTGTATTTCGAAGATAATTATCAATTAGGGTTTACCCCCCTGAGTTTTAGGGGCCCTGATTCTAATTCCAACTATTCTGAAAATTTTAGGGTTTATTCAGAATCACTTGGGTTTCTCAATTAGGGTTTCCTATTTGGACAATTAAAATAATAATTAGTACTTTTTGATGAGAGTTGTTACATGCGGTTAGCTAAGTGTTGTGCGGTCGGGTTGTGTTGTGCAACGACATTAAATACATACATCACGTAACATAATAAACATTCCAATAAAACCACATATCACGAAGTCACATATTGTTCAAACAAGTTACATCGAAGCATCACGAGAAGTTCTAAATTACGAGTTGTCACAATTGCTGACGCAAAATCAGAAGAACAAGTATAATACCCCAGATATCAATAAGTATAAAGACCTAATATCTCAGAATCAGGCAATCTCTCAAATGAAATTTCGGAGTACTAAGTCCATATATCTGAGAGATGTTCCCCACGAGATAAGTAAGTTATTGATATTTAGGTTTATATCTCGAAATCAATTTACTGTGTGTGTAAAACCTTACTGGCATATCATCAGTGAGACCATTTATCACATTTGACTTTCCAATTCATTAGCATGTTGTGATTGTCTACTGATGTACTATCATTTCCCTCTTTTTACACAAATCTCTTTTTGTTTTTCTCATGTTTTTGGCTTTTTCAAATTTTCAAATGTTTTTGTATTTTCAAAATTTTTACTCCCCCTAAAATGCAAAACATTTAAAGAAAATTTGATAACCGATGTAGATACCTTCATCTCGCCATCCATTTTCTGCAATAACATGCTCTGTTTTGCATAAAGTACCCCATGATTTACAACACATTGATTTTTAACAATGTTAAAACCATTTTCAACCACTTGCGAAATTAATTATGTTTGTTCAGCCGTGAGGGTTTCGGCATATTAAATCAATATTTTTTCAAAATTTTTTATTTTTAATAAATTTAAAAACAAACATATTTTTTCATTTTTCAATTTTTGATAAAATAAAAACATATTTTTTTTGTTTTTTAAATTTTTCTATTTTTAGTGTTTTTGATTTATGTTTTATTTATATACAAAAACAAACAAACTCCCTGTTTTTCATTCACAGGGGACTGCCTCCTCATGTGCCAGGCTGCTCCTCTCCTCAATTTGACATTCATCTGTTTTCAGGAGCACCTACACATTCAAACAACTCAATCATTTGAATAATGCAACCTTCTTGGTTGAATCTATTTTTCCGATTATCACTCAAAGATGTCTGTTTCTTGACCACCAAAATTTGTCCTTTTAAAACATTCCTTTGATAAAACCTTGATTTATTTTGAATGTTTTGTTTTGATAATTCAACTTTTGGTTTCCAAAATTGGTTTGGCTTTGTCAAATCAGCCGTTGATTTCCAACTTTGTTTTGTCTCAAATTTGGGTGTCTTTGGTTTCCAGGTTTGTTTTGATTCAACCTTGGATGACTTCTGTTTCACCTCATCAACTTCTTTTTCTCAACATCAACAGGCTTAAGATTCTGTGGAGAGGAATGTTTTTATGCGGTGCTAACGATTTAATAACTATCTTTGTAGCTCCAGAATGTTTCAGTTTATGCTCCTACATATTATCTGGCTATTTAGAGTATGTTACCTATAAATAAAAAAGAAAGGGAATTTTTTGGAACAAAAAAGGGCCCGACTGGGTATTGACCGGGCAAGGCCAAAAGGGCGCTTCGAACAAAATAAAAGCAAGAAGGTCTTCTTTATTTCTTTTTCTATTTGGATCTTTCGAGCATCTAAATGGAATTGCTAATTCTATAATAACGATAAAGAATGTGAAAGAAATACTTTCTTTAATCCTTATTTGATGTGTAATGTAACATAGTAATTATCTTTTTCAATTGGGAGAGATGGCTGAGTGGACGAAAGTGGTGGATTGCTAATCCGTTGTACGAGTTATTCGTACCGAGGGTTCGAATCACTCTCTTTCCGTTTCCGTTGATGACTTT